>CP136063.1:32657105-33857105 GCA_032622095.1 Siphonodentalium dalli
TCCCGGTAGCTATATAATACATGTTACAAAGAGATAGACCATCTTTATATCCCGGTAACTATATAATACATGTTAACAAAGAGATAAACCATCTTTATATCCCGGTAACTATATAATACATGTTACAAAGAGATAGACCATCTTTATATCCCGGTAGCTATATAATACATGTTACAAAGAGATAGACCATCTTTATATCCCGGTATAACTATATAATACATGTTACAAAGAGATGGACCATCTTTATATCCCGGTAGCTATATAATACATGTTACAAAGAGATAGACCATCTTTATATCCCGGTATAACTATATAATACATGTTACAAAGAGATGGACCATCTTTATATCCCGGTAGCTATATAATACATGTTACAAAGAGATAGACCATCTTTATATTCCGGTATAGCTATATAATACATGTTATAAAGAGATGGACCATCTTTATATCCCGGTAGCTATATAATACATGTTACAAAGAGATAGACCATCTTTATATCCCGGTATAAATATATAATACATGTTACAAAGAGATGGACCATCTTTATATCCCGGTAGCTATATAATACATGTTACAAAGAGATAGACCATCTTTATATCCCGGTATAGCTATATAATACATGTTACAAAGAGATAAACCATCTTTATATCCCGGTAGCTATATAATACATGTTACAAAGAGATAGACCATCTTTATATCCCGGTAGCTATATAATACATGTTACAAAGAGATAAACCATCTTTATATCCCGGTATAGCTATATAATACATGTTATAAAGAGATGGACCATCTTTATATCCCGGTAGCTATATAATACATGTTACAAAGAGATGGACCATCTTTATATCCCGGTATAGCTATATAATACATGTTACAAAGAGATAAACCATCTTTATATCCCGGTAGCTATATAATACATGTTACAAAGAGATAGACCATCTTTATATCCCGGTATAACTATATAATACATGTTATAAAGAGATGGACCATCTTTATATCCCGGTAACTATATAATACATGTTACAAAGAGATAAACCATCTTTATATCCCGGTAGCTATATAATACATGTTACAAAGAGATGGACCATCTTTATACCCCGGTAGCTATATAATACATGTTACAAAGAGATGGACCATCTTTATATCCCGGTAGCTATATAATACATGTTACAAAGAGATAAACCATCTTTATATCCCGGTAGCTATATAATACATGTTACAAAGAGATAGACCATCTTTATACCCCGGTAGCTATATAATACATGTTACAAAGAGACAGACCATCTTTATACCCCGGTAGCTATATAATACATGTTACAAAGAGATAGACCATCTTTATACCCGGTAGCTATATAACACATGTTAACAAAGAGATAAACCATCTTTATACCCCGGTAACTATAAAATACATGTTAACAAAGAGATGGACCATCTTTATACCCCGGTAGCTATATAATACATGTTACAAAGAGATGGACCATCTTTATATCCCGGTAACTATATAATACATGTTAACAAAGAGATGGACCATCTTTATACTCCGGTAGCTATATAATACATGTTACAAAGAGATGGACTATATAATACATGTTAACAAAGAGATAAATCATCTTTATACCCCGGTAGCTATATAATACATGTTACAAAGAGATAGACCATCTTTATATCCCGGTAACTATATAATACATGTTACAAAGAGATAGACCATCTTTATACCCCGGTAACTATATAATACATGTTACAAAGAGATGGACCATCTTTATACCCCGGTAACTATATAATACATGTTACAAAGAGACAGACCATCTTTATATCCCGGTAACTATATAATACATGTTAACAAAGAGATAAACCATCTTTATATCCCGGTATTACTATATAATACATGTTACAAAGAGATGGACCATCTTTATATCCCGGTAACTATATAATACATGTTACAAAGAGATACACCATCTTTATACCCCGGTAACTATATAATACATGTTAACAAAGAGATGGACCATCTTTATATCCCGGTAACTATATAATACATGTTAACAAAGAGATGGACCATCTTTATATCCCGGTAACTATATAATACATGTTACAAAGAGATAGGCCATCTTTATATCCCGCTAACTATATAATACATGTTACAAAGAGACAGACCATCTTTATATCCCGGTAACTATATAATACATGTTACGAAGAGATGGACCATCTTTATATCCCGGTAACTATATAATACATGTTAACAAAGAGATGGACCATCTTTATATCCCGGTAACTATATAATACATGTTACAAAGAGACAGACCATCTTTATAACCCGTTAACTATATAATACATGTTAACAAAGAGATGGACCATCTTTATACCCCGGTAACTATATAATACATGTTACAAAGAGATGGACCATCTTTATATCCCGGTAACTATATAATACATGTTAACAAAGAGATAGACCATCTTTATATCCCGGTAACTATATAATACATGTTACAAAGAGATGGACCATCTTTATATACCGGTAACTATATAATACATGTTAACAAAGAGATAGACCATCTTTATATACCGGTAACTATATAATACATGTTAACAAAGAGATGGACCATCTTTATACTCCGGTAACTATATAATACATGTTAACAAAGAGATAGACCATCTTTATATCCCGGTATCTATATACTACATGTTAACAAAGAGATGGACCATCTTTATATCCCGGTAACTATATAATACATGTTAACAAAGAGATAGACCATCTTTATATCCCGGTAACTATATAATACATGTTAACAAAGAGATGGACCATCTTTATATCCCGGTAACTATATAATACATGTTAACAAAGAGATAGACCATCTTTATATCCCGGTAACTATATACTACAGGTTAACAAAGAGATGGACCATCTTTATATCCCGGTAACTATATAATACATGTTAACAAAGAGATAGACCATCTTTATATCCCGGTAACTATATACTACATGTTAACAAAGAGATGGACCATCTTTATACCCCGGTAACTATATAATACATGTTACAAAGAGATGGACCATCTTTATATCCCGGTAACTATATACTACATGTTAACAAAGAGATAGACCATCTTTATATCCCGGTAACTATATAATACATGTTACATAGAGATGGACCATCTTTATATCCCGGTAACTATATAATACATGTTAACAAAGAGATGGACCATCTTTATACCCCGGTAACTATATAATACATGTTAACAAAGAGATAGACCATCTTTATATCCCGGTAACTATATAATACATGTTAACAAAGAGATGGACCATCTTTATACCCCGGTAACTATATAATACATGTTAACAAAGGTATGGATCATCTTTATATCCCGGTAACTATATAATGCATTTTAACAAAGAGATGAACCATCTTTATTTCCCGGTAACTATATAATACATGTTACAAAGAGACAGACCATCTTTATATCCCGGTAACTATATAATACATGTTAACAAAGAGATGGACCATCTTTATATCCCGGTAACTATATAATACATGTTAACAAAGAGATGGACCATCTTTATATCCCGGTAACTATATAATACATGTTACAAAGAGATGGACCATCTTTATATCCCGGTAACTATATAATACATGTTAACAAAGAGATGGACCATCTTTATATCCCGGTAACTATATAATACATGTTAACAAAGAGATGGACCATCTTTATATCACGGTAACTATATAATACATGTTAACAACGAGATGGACCATCTTTATATCCCGGTAACTATATAATACATGTTACAAAGAGATGGACCATCTTTATATCCCGGTAACTATATAATACATGTTAACAAAGAGATGGACCATCTTTATATCCCGGTAACTATATAATACATGTTACAAAGAGATGGACCATCTTTATATCCCGGTAACTATATAATACATGTTAACAAAGAGATGGACCATCTTTATATCCCGGTAACTATATAATACATGTTAACAAAGAGACAGACCATCTTTATATCCCGGTAACTATATAATACATGTTACAAAGAGATGGACCATCTTTATATCCCGGTAACTATATAATACATGTTAACAAAGAGATGGACCATCTTTATATCCCGGTAACTATATAATACATGTTAACAAAGAGATGGACCATCTTTATATCCCGGTAACTATATAATACATGTTAACAAAGAGATGGACCATCTTTATATCCCGGTAACTATATAATACATGTTAACAAAGAGACAGACCATCTTTATATCCCGGTAACTATATAATACATGTTAACAAAGAGATGGACCATCTTTATATCCCGGTAACTATATAATACATGTTACAAAGAGATGGACCATCTTTATATCCCGGTAACTATATAATACATGTTAACAAAGAGATGGACCATCTTTATATCCCGGTAACTATATAATACATGTTAACAAAGAGACAGACCATCTTTATATCCCGGTAACTATATAATACATGTTACAAAGAGATGGACCATCTTTATATCCCGGTAACTATATAATACATGTTAACAAAGAGATGGACCATCTTTATATCCCGGTAACTATATAATACATGTTACAAAGAGATGGACCATCTTTATATCCCGGTAACTATATAATATATGTTAACAAAGAGACAGACCATCTTTATATCCCGGTAACTATATAATACATGTTAACAAAGAGATGGACCATCTTTAAATCCCGGTAACAATATAATACATGTTAACAAAGAGATGGACCATCTTTATATCCCGGTAACTATATAATACATGTTAACAAAGAGATGGACCATCTTTATATCCCGGTAACTATATAATACATGTTACAAAGAGATAGACCATATTTATATCCCGGTAACTATATAATACATGTTACAAAGAGATAGACCATCTTTATATCCCGGTAACTATATAATACATGTTAACAAAGAGATTGACCATCTTTATATCCCGGTAACTATATAATACATGTTAACAAAGAGATGGACCATCTTTATATCCCGGTAACTATATAATACATGTTAACAAAGAGATGGACCATCTTTATATCCCGGTAACTATATAATACATGTTACAAAGAGATAGACCATCTTTATACCCCGGTAACTATATAATACATGTTAACAAAGAGATGGACCATTTTTACATCCCAGTAACTATATAATACATGTTAACAAAGAGATAGACCATCTTTATATACCGGTAACTATATAATACATGTTACAAAGAGATAGGCCATCTTTATATCCCGGTAACTATATAATACATGTTAACAAAGAGATAGACCATCTTTATATACCGGTAACTATATAATACATGTTACAAAGAGATGAACCATCTTTATACCCCGGTAACTATATAATACATGTTAACAAAGAGATAGACCATCTTTATATCCCGGTAACTATATAATACATGTTAACAAAGAGATAGACCATCTTTATATACCGGTAACTATATAATACATGTTACAAAGAGATGAACCATCTTTATACCCCGGTAACTATATAATACATGTTAACAAAGAGATGGACCATCTTTATATACCGGTAACTATATAATACATGTTACAAAGAGATGGACCATCTTTATACCCCGGTAACTATATAATACATGTTACAAAGAGATGGACATCTTTATACCCCGGTAACTATATAATACATGTTAACAAAGAGATAGACCATCTTTATATACCGGTAACTATATAATACATGTTACAAAGAGATGGACCATCTTTATATCCCGGTAACTATATAATACATGTTAACAAAGAGATGGACCATCTTTATATTCCGGTAACTATATAATACATGTTACAAAGAGACAGACCATCTTTATATCCCGGTAACTATATAATACATGTTACGAAGAGATGGACCATCTTTATATCCCGGTAACTATATAATACATGTTAACAAAGAGATGGACCATCTTTATATCCCGGTAACTATATAATACATGTTACAAAGAGATGGACCATCTTTATATACCGGTAACTATATAATACATGTTAACAAAGAGATAGACCATGTTTTATACCGGTAACTATATAATACATGTTAACAAAGAGATGGACCATCTTTATACCCCGGTAACTATATAATACATGTTAACAAAGAGATAGACCATCTTTATATCTCGGTAACTATATACTACATGTTAACAAAGAGATGGACCATCTTTATGTCCCGGTAACTATATAATACATGTTAACAAAGAGATATACCATCTTTATATCCCGGTAACTATATAATACATGTTAACAAAGAGATGGACCATCTTTATATCCCGGTAACTATATAATACATGTTAACAAAGAGATAGACCATCTTTATATCCCGGTAACTATATACTACATGTTAACAAAGAGATGGACCATCTTTATATCCCGGTAACTATATAATACATGTTAACAAAGAGATAGACCATCTTTATATCCCGGTATCTATATACTACATGTTAACAAAGAGATGGACCATCTTTATATCCCGGTAACTATATAATACATGTTAACAAAGAGATAGACCATCTTTATATCCCGGTAACTATATACTACATGTTAACAAAGAGATGGACCATCTTTATACCCCGGTAACTATATAATACATGTTACAAAGAGATGGACCATCTTTATACCCCGGTAATTATATAATACATGTTACAAAGAGATAAACCATCTTTATACCCCGGTATAGCTATATAATACATGTTACAAAGAGATGGACCATCTTTATATCCCGGTATAACTATATAATACATGTTACAAAGAGATAGACCATATTTATACCCCGATAACTATATAATACATGTTACAAAGAGACAGACCATCTTTATACCCCGATAACAATATAATACATGTTACAATGAGACAGACCATCTTTATACCCCGGTAACTATATAACACATGTTACAAAGAGATGGACCATCTTTATACCCCGGTAACTATATAATACATGTTACAAAGAGATGGACCATCTTTATACCCCGGTAACTTTATAATACATGTTACAAAGAGATGGATCATCTTTATACCCCGGTAACTATTTAATACATGTTACAAAGAGATGGATCATCTTAAACTCCGGTAACTATATAACACATGTTTACAAAGAGATAGACCATCTTTATACCCCGGTAACTATATAATACATGTTACAAATAGATGGACCATCTTTATACCCGGTAACTATATAATACATGTTACAAAGAGATAGACCATCTTTATACCCCGGTAACTATATAATACATGTTACAAAGAGATGGACCATCTTTATACCCCGGTAACTATATAATACATGTTACAAAGAGATACACCATCTTTATACCCCGTAACTATATAATACATGTTTACAAAGAGACAGACCATCTTTATACCCCGGTAACTATATAATACATGTTACAAAGAGATGGATCATCTTTATACCCCGGTAACTATATAATACATGTTACAAAGAGACAGACCATCTTTATATCCCGGTAACTATATAATACATGTTACAAAGAGATGGATCATCTTAAACTCCGGTAACTATATAATACATGTTACAAAGAGATGGATCATCTTTATACCCCGGTAACTATATAATACATGTTACAAATAGATGGATCATCTTAAACTCCAGTAACTATATAATACATGTTACAAAGAGATGGACCATCTTTATACCCCGGTAACTATATAATACATGTTACAAAGAGATACACCATCTTTATACCCCGGTAACTATATAATACATGTTACAAAGAGATAGACCATATTTATACCCCGGTAACTATATAATACATGTTACAAAGAGACAGACCATCTTTATAACCCGGTATAGCTATATAATACATGTTACAAAGAGATATTCCATCTTTATACCGCGTTAACTATATAATACATGTTACAAAGAGAGAGACCATCTTAAACTCCGGTAACTATATAATACATGATACAAAGAGATAAACCATCTTTATACCCCGGTAACTATATAATACATGTTACAAAGAGATAGACCATCTTTATACCCCGGTAACTATATAATACATGTTACAAAGAGACAGACCATCTTTATACCCCGGTAACTATATAATACATGTTACAAAGAGATAAACCATCTTTATACCCCGGTAACTATATAATACATGTTACAAAGAGATAAACCATCTTTATACCCCGGTAACTATATAATACATGTTACAAAGAGATATACCATCTTTATACCCCGGTAACTATATAATACATGTTACAAAGGGATGGATCATCTTAAACTCCGGTAACTATATAATACATGTTACAAAGAGATGGACCATCTTTATACCCCGGTAACTATATAATACATGTTACAAAGAGATACAACATCTTTATACCCCGGTAACTATATAATACATGTTACAAAGAGACAGACCATATTTATACCACGGTAACTATATAATACATGTTACAAAGAGATAAACCATCTTTATACCCCGGTAACTATATAATACATGTTACAAAGAGATGGACCATCTTTATACCCCGGTAACTATATAATACATGTTACAAAGAGATACACCATCTTTATACCCCGGTAACTATATAATACATGTTACAAAGAGATGGACCATCTTTATATCCCGGTAACTATATAATACATGTTAACAAAGAGATAGACCAACTTTATATCCCGGTAACTATATACTACATGTTAACAAAGAGATGGACCATCTTTATATCCCGGTAACTATATAATACATGTTAACAAAGAGATAGACCATCTTTATATCCCGGTATCTATATACTACATGTTAACAAAGAGCTGGACCATCTTTATATCCCGGTAACTATATAATACATGTTAACAAAGAGATAGACCATCTTTATATCCCGGTAACTATATACTACATGTTAACAAAGAGATGGACCATCTTTATACCCCGGTAACTATATAATACATGTTACAAAGAGATGGACCATCTTTATACCCCGGTAATTATATAATACATGTTACAAAGAGATAAACCATCTTTATACCCCGGTATAGCTATATAATACATGTTACAAAGAGATGGACCATCTTTATATCCCGGTATAACTATATAATACATGTTACAAAGAGATAGACCATATTTATACCCCGATAACTATATAATACATGTTACAAAGAGACAGACCATCTTTATACCCCGATAACTATATAATACATGTTACAATGAGACAGACCATCTTTATACCCCGGTAACTATATAACACATGTTACAAAGAGATGGACCATCTTTATACCCCGGTAACTATATAATACATGTTACAAAGAGATGGACCATCTTTATACCCCGGTAACTTTATAATACATGTTACAAAGAGATGGATCATCTTTATACCCCGGTAACTATTTAATACATGTTACAAAGAGATGGATCATCTTAAACTCCGGTAACTATATAACACATGTTTACAAAGAGATAGACCATCTTTATACCCCGGTAACTATATAATACATGTTACAAATAGATGGACCATCTTTATACCCGGTAACTATATAATACATGTTACAAAGAGATAGACCATCTTTATACCCCGGTAACTATATAATACATGTTACAAAGAGATGGACCATCTTTATACCCCGGTAACTATATAATACATGTTACAAAGAGATACACCATCTTTATACCCCGTAACTATATAATACATGTTTACAAAGAGACAGACCATCTTTATACCCCGGTAACTATATAATACATGTTACAAAGAGATGGATCATCTTTATACCCCGGTAACTATATAATACATGTTACAAAGAGACAGACCATCTTTATATCCCGGTAACTATATAATACATGTTACAAAGAGATGGATCATCTTAAACTCCGGTAACTATATAATACATGTTACAAAGAGATGGATCATCTTTATTCCCCGGTAACTATATAATACATGTTACAAAGAGATGGATCATCTTAAACTCCAGTAACTATATAATACATGTTACAAAGAGATGGACCATCTTTATACCCCGGTAACTATATAATACATGTTACAAAGAGATACACCATCTTTATACCCCGGTAACTATATAATACATGTTACAAAGAGATAGACCATATTTATACCCCGGTAACTATATAATACATGTTACAAAGAGACAGACCATCTTTATATCCCGGTATAGCTATATAATACATGTTACAAAGAGATATTCCATCTTTATACCGCGTTAACTATATAATACATGTTACAAAGAGAGAGACCATCTTAAACTCCGGTAACTATATAATACATGATACAAAGAGATAAACCATCTTTATACCCCGGTAACTATATAATACATGTTACAAAGAGATAGACCATCTTTATACCCCGGTAACTATATAATACATGTTACAAAGAGACAGACCATCTTTATACCCCGGTAACTATATAATACATGTTACAAAGAGATAAACCATCTTTATACCCCGGTAACTATATAATACATGTTACAAAGAGATAAACCATCTTTATACCCCGGTAACTATATAATACATGTTACAAAGAGATATACCATCTTTATACCCCGGTAACTATATAATACATGTTACAAAGGGATGGATCATCTTAAACTCCGGTAACTATATAATACATGTTACAAAGAGATGGACCACCTTTATACCCCGGTAACTATATAATACATGTTACAAAGAGATACAACATCTTTATACCCCGGTAACTATATAATACATGTTACAAAGAGACAGACCATATTTATACCACGGTAACTATATAATACATGTTACAAAGAGATAAACCATCTTTATACCCCGGTAACTATATAATACATGTTACAAAGAGGTGGACCATCTTTATACCCCGGTAACTATATAATACATGTTACAAAGAGATACACCATCTTTATACCCCGGTAACTATATAATACATGTTACAAAGAGATGGACCATCTTTATATCCCGGTAACTATATAATACATGTTACAAAGAGACAGACCATCTTTATACCCCGGTAACTATATAATACATGTTACAAAGAGACAGACCATCATTATACCCCGGTATAGCTATATAATACATGTTACAAAGAGATATTCCATCTTTATACCGCGCTAACTATATAATACATGTTACAAAGAGAGAGACCATCTTAAACTCCGGTAACTATATAATACATGATACAAAGAGATAAACCATCTTTATACCCCGGTAACTATATAATACATGTTACAAAGAGATAGACCATCTTTATACACCGGTAACTATATAATACATGTTACAAAGAGACAGACCATCTTTATACCCCGGTAACTATATAATACATGTTACAAAGAGATAAACCATCTTTATATCCCGGTAACTATATAATACATGTTACAAAGAGATAGACCATCTTTATACCCCGGTAACTATATAATACATGTTACAAAGAGATAAACCATCTTTATACCCCGGTAACTATATAATACATGTTACAAAGATATAAACCATCTGTATACCCCGGTAACTATATAATACATGTTACAAAGAGACAGACTATCTTTATACCCCGGTATATCTATATAATACATGTTACAAAGAGATGGACCATCTTAAACTCCGGTAACTATATAATACATGTTACAAAGAGATAGACCATCTTTATACCCCGGTAACTATATAATACATGTTACAAAGAGACAGACCATCTTTATACCCCGGTAACTATATAATACATGTTACAAAGAGATAAACCATCTTTATACCCCGGTAACTATATAATACATGTTACAAAGAGATAAACCATCTTTATGCCCCGGTAACTATATAATACATGTTACAAAGAGATAAACCATCTTTATACCCCGGTAACTATATAATACATGTTACAAAGAGATGGATCATCTTAAACTCCGGTAACTATATAATACATGTTACAAAGAGATGGACCATCTTTATACCCCGGTAACTATATAATACATGTTACAAAGAGATACAACATCTTTATACCCCGGTAACTATATAATACATGTTACAAAGAGACAGACCATATTTATACCACGGTAACTATATAATACATGTTACAAAGAGATAAACCATCTTTATACCCCGGTAACTATATAATACATGTTACAAAGAGATTGACCATCTTTATACCCCGGTAACTATATAATACATGTTACAAAGAGATACACCATCTTTATACCCCGGTAACTATATAATACATGTTACAAAGAGATGGACCATCTTTATATCCCGGTAACTATATAATACATGTTACAAAGAGAAGACCATCTTTATACCCCGGTAACTATATAATACATGTTACAAAGAGACAGACCATCATTATACCCCGGTATAGCTATATAATACATGTTACAAAGAGATATTCCATCTTTATACCGCGCTAACTATATAATACATGTTACAAAGAGAGAGACCATCTTAAACTCCGGTAACTATATAATACATGATACAAAGAGATAAACCATCTTTATACCCCGGTAACTATATAATACATGTTACAAAGAGATAGACCATCTTTATATCCCGGTAACTATATAATACATGTTACAAAGAGACAGACCATCTTTATACCCCGGTAACTATATAATACATGTTACAAAGAGATAAACCATCTTTATATCCCGGTAACTATATAATACATGTTACAAAGAGATAGACCATCTTTATACCCCGGTAACTATATAATACATGTTACAAAGAGATAAACCATCTTTATACCCCGGTAACTATATAATACATGTTACAAAGATATAAACCATCTTTATACCCCGGTAACTATATAATACATGTTACAAAGAGACAGACCATCTTTATACCCCGGTATATCTATATAATACATGTTACAAAGAGATGGACCATCTTAAACTCCGGTAACTATATAATACATGTTACAAAGAGATAGACCATCTTTATATCCCGGTAACTATATAATACATGTTACAAAGAGAGAGACCATCTTTATACCCCGGTAACTATATAACACATGTTAACAAAGAGATAAACCATCTTTATATCCCGGTAACTATATAATACATGTTACAAAGAGATAAACCATCTTTATATCCCGGTAACTATATAATACATGTTACAAAGAGATAAACCATCTTTATACCCCGGTAACTATATAATACATGTTACAAAGAGACAGACCATCTTTATACACCGGTATAACTATATAATACATGTTAACAAAGAGATAGTCCATCTTTATACCCCGGTATAGCTATATAATACATGTTACAAAGAGATGGACCATCTTTATATCCCGGTAACTATATAATACATGTTACAAAGAGATGGACCATCTTTATATCCCGGTAACTATATAATACATGTTACAAAGAGACAGACCATCTTTATACCCCGGTATAGCTATATAATACATGTTACAAAGAGATGGACCATCTTTATACCCCGGTAACTATATAATACATGTTACAAAGAGATAGACCATCTTTATACCCCGGTAACTATATAATACATGTTACAAAGAGATGGACCATCTTTATACACCGGTAACTATCACTGCATGAAAAGTGGAATTTATGCTTTGCATAAATTAGGAATAAATGAGAAATTTTTTTCACATTTATTCTAATTTATGCATTGCATAAATTTGGATAAATTCCGAAATTTATTGGAATTTATTCTTGAATTTATGCTTGAATAAACTTCCAAATTTACAGAAAATTTACACAGCATAAATTTCAATAAATTTATGCAGATTTATGCCATGAATAAATTTCGAAAATGCAGATAAATTTCGAAATTTATCTACATTTATGCCATTAATAAATGTGGATGGGCAGTATAAATGTAGATAAATTTCTCCACATTTTCAAATTTCTGCGCAGATGAGATTTATTAACATTTAAACGGTCAAGAGATTCGGATGGTCGGTATAAATGTACATAAATTTCGAAATTTATCCACTTAAATTTCGAAATTTAACCAATTTATCCACATAAATTTCGAAATTTATCCAAATAAATTTCGAAATTTATCCACTTAAATTTCGAAATTTATCCACATAAATTTATCCACTTAAATTTCGAAATTTAACCAGATAAATTTAGAAATTTATCCACATAAATTTCGAAATTTATCCAAATAAATTTAGAAATTTCGAAATTTATCCACTTAAATTTCGAAATTTAACCAGATAAATTTCAAAATTTATCCACATAAATTTCAAAATTTATCCACATAAATTTCTAAATTTATCCACATAAATTTCTAAATTTATCCACATAAATTTCTAAATTTATAGACATAAATTTCATAATTTATCCACATAAATTTCGAAATCAATTTCTAAATTTATCCAGATAAATTTCTTTATTTATCTAGATAAATTTCTAAATTTATCCAGATAAATAGCCCACACACCACTCACCCATTGTTGGGATCAGCAATCATTTATCGCATGGTATGTGCAGCTGCTGACAAAGGATAACAATCTCAGCTGGTATCCTATCTGCATGTTTATTAGGCACTGATAAAAGTTGTTTCTGTGACCCTGTTCCGCAATTATAATTTAAGGGAGGGTAAATTAAATGTGCAATTCATATATGACAGTACAGTTCCCAATATGGTATTTAGTGAAAGGATCAACAGAAGAAAAACTGGTAATTTTAGCAACTACTATAAGTACTATCAATCTTCAGGTCTCCAATTAAAGGTACTCAACCCGTAAAGAGGGTCCCCATCTCAACAGATTCCAACAACAACAATCCGATCAGAGGGTCCTATATTACTATTTCTTTGGCTTTGGGGGTAAAAAATATTTGATTCGAGTCGAGGAACCGATCAAACAAAGCTCAGAGTTATTAGATATTGATTTTTCAAATTTGTTATGTTCTCGAGATGAGTACTAATAACTGCCGTAATCTGCTCTGGATGTGTACTCCAAATCTATTCAAACAGACAAGGATGAATAACTCTAAAATCAAGTGGTAATTTTAACGCAATTTTGACTGAGTTCTGGGCCAGATAGTATTCCCGATAATGAAAAATAATAGATTTCTAAAATCGATATCTAACAAATCTGAGCTTTGATGTGTGACTTCCTCGACTCGAATCAAATATTTTTGACCCCCGAAGCCATTGAAATAGTAATTGAGAGGAGTTTTATCGGGTTGAGTACCTTTAAACATATACAAGTTGGTGAATTTCAATGTAATTACATTGCATTAAATTTTGAAGTAAATTCATTAACATCTGGCGTACTCATTCTAAATGACTAAATTTAACATTGTGATGGGAATTCAAAATATACTTTCAACTTTCACTGCCGACTTGCAATTGGTTATGTTAAGTTCTAAATCTTTGGTTGGGGCTATCCTGTGCTACACGAAGAAGACAAGAACATATATATATTAATATCTCTTTAATGTAGTAAATAATATACTTAATGTAGTAAATAATAGACAAGAGACCCCTTTCGCATAGTGAATGACAACAGATCATTAAATACACATATATGTACAGAACGGCAGGAGTGTTAGCGCGGCCAGATATAATAAGAGGCACAGCCTCAAGTTCTATCCTTCCGCAATGGCACAATTGCCATATTAACAAACTCATTAATACACGCATCGCGCTGTTTATTACACAGCACCAGTTCTAGAATCTGTATATTAAAAAATACACACACGGTTTATTTAGGCACACACAGGCATTGTTTTGTCATGTTTGATGATGCTTGTATTGTATAGTTCCGGTTTCATGGTTGAGGCGAATGTCATTTATCATCAACGAGATGACCTGACTACATAATTAAGAATAAAATAATCAAGACATGCAGATACATAATCCCCTTACTGTGTGTTGCAAGCATGATTGTCTCACAAACAGATTTGTACTTGTCAATTTTGCGAAAAGGTTTTTGGACTTTCCTAAAATATTTATGATATTAAACAAATAGAGATTATGCCACTCAACAAACATTACTTGTTTATCATAGGCATCCGCCCCTAATGTCTCTACAGTGCAAGAAAAATAATGCATTTTGTATTCCTGTTAAATTGTGAAATACTGCAGTAATTGCTCATATACAAATGGAGTATGAACAAGGTATAGTTTTCATTCATTGATATACGCAGTTTATCATTATCTCCCTTAGTGAAACAGGAAGCACGGCGAAAATAAAAATAGTTGGTGAATAAAGTGGCAGAACAATAACATGATTCACTCGGCAACATATGATTTGTTGTAATGTGAATTGTCAGTGGGGTTTCCAGGGGTTCATGAACTAAAGGTATGGTATGGTACAAATGTACCTGAGAATACAATGTTGGTACAATTGTACGAACTACCGAAGTGGTGTTCTAGATTCCTCGAAATCAGTACCCGCGGCATAAGAATCAATTGTCAAATATCAGTTGCTGATATTTTTTCCACTCTGTGTATGTACGCTCGAAGGCATTGTCACCGCCTTGCAGTGCACTTGTATATGCGAGTCTTCCATAAATGAGCCATGCATACATGAATATAACATAATGTGTGGGTCTAACAAAATTTAAATTGACCTTGTAAGGCAGTGCATTCTGTCATATATGAGGCTTCCTATGGGAAACTCGCATATACGATATACATATACGTTAAAGGAATGGTGAGGTACATGATATTTAATACTGTATCAATGCATCTCCCGAGTTTTAGTCTATACCTCCAAATCATACAAAACAAAAGCCCCTCCCGCCCCTGTTCCTGGAAAAAAAACCTATGATAAACAAGTAATCTTTGCTGAATGGCCTTAGTAATAGTTCTGTCGTCCTGCATTATGCGAAATGTGTCTAAAACAATAATTAGCAGTCAGTGACAGCCCACTTTTGACTGTCAGTAACAGCGTCGGGCACCGGTCTTGGCGATGGTTCTGCAGATGTGACTCTCGTCTTTAACTGCCTCTGGCCAAGACCGGATTGTTTTTTTCTGTATTTTCTGTCAAGGTCTTTCATGAATTTTCGGCACTGATCTGTCCTCCAGGACAAGGAACGGACTTGTACTGTCTCATTGTCCGAGCAGTCATCTTCACTGCTCATGAAGTCCATTGTAAGGACTGCCCGGACTTTCTGTACCCGCTCCTCGTCCCAAGAAGTTTTCAGGTTCAATGCCGTGGTTCTGTTCTGCATTTTCTGGAAAAGAAAACATGATAATTTTTTTTTAAATTCGCTTAATAAATTAAAACCTACTCCCGCCGCTATAACAGATGATAAAACGGTTTCGATAAAATATACATGTATGACCCATTTTTCAGTAACACACATTAGACATGACATTAGTAGGGTCATGCAAGGTAATATTAGTACATGAGTTTCTCGGACGTTATGATTCTATTAGCGGTCCTTCAGAAATGACTGTGCCTGTATAACAAATTTTAGGGCTGCATCGATTCATCGCAATACACTTGTATCGCGATACGCTGTCACATGATATGCGTATCATATCGTGCAAAGTGTATCACGTTACAAAAAGTCACCCCTTTTTTGTCACCGAATGGAAAAATAACCCATATTTACTGTTTTTGTTAATGCAATTTAGGTAGAAAATCATGCAGAACATGTTTTTTGTGTAACGTGATATGTATTGTATTGTTGATCATGTATCGTGATATGTATCGTATCGTGAAATAATGTAATGTTGCAACCCTAATAACAATGTGAATCACTGACAATTAGAACCAAGAAAGCTGTAATAAAATGTAAGAAATTGGAATTTGGACCAAAGTTGCACACAAATTTCCAGTCCATGCATGCTGTACAATTTCAAGAATAGCATTGTTGTGATTAACATATGAAAACACCATAGAATGGCAAATGAAATTTTTCAGCTAATTTAAATGTTGGTTCTATAAACTATTTTTACATGAATCAGCGATACCTGTAGGCATTTTGAGTGATTCAATGCTATATGTGCATATCTTGATACAGAGTATATCAACCTTAACAAAATGCCACTGGAATCATAAGTCCATGCAAATCATTCCAGCAAAAACACTGTATGTGATAGCAAAAGCAGAGCATTTAGAAATAAAATTTCCTTAGACACATGATTCAACCTTCAACATATATACATACATACATATACATCAGTAATAGTATATATCTTTGACGAAATGTCTGTAAAGTAATGGCCCAATACCTTTTTAAAATGGCCCGCAAGATATTGTGAATGGCCCTTGTTTTGGCTCAATGATTTTCCGGGCCAGCGCCAATACTGTATATCAGATAATCAATAAATAATGTGTGCAAACTGAACTTGGAAAGATGAATTCAGCCAATGTTAACGTTGCAGGAATAACCAAATTAGTTGCTAAGACCTTAGTTTAAAATACTAACCCTTCGCCGCCTTTCTCGCAGCTTCATTGTCCTCCGATGTTTAGGTTTGCTGCCCTTATCTTCCAAATGGTTTTCGTACAACTTCGACTTGAACAAAGTCTTCATTCCAGCTACAACAAGATTAATTTGGTTAGATTTGATAGATGTTGAGATTAAAATAGTCGCATTGCCTGGAGCTGACATTGATACAATCACTGCTACCATACTGTCAGCAGTCGAAGACTTTCAACCTGATTCCATCATTTTGCAATGTGGAAGTAATGACATCACTAAGTGCAAAATTGAACCTGCTAAAACTGTTGTTTGCCAGTTATTTGACCTTCTTTGCTTGTTAAAGTATCAACCACCTGTTAAAGTGATTTTCATTGTGGAATTGTTTCATCGCTCTGTTTTGAAAACAAAATTCAACATACACAGGATGTCAATTGAGGAGTTTAATTCTGCAGTGGATATTATCAATATCGATTTGAGTTCCCTTTGTTACAATTCATCAAGGATTGTTTTCTGGAAACATTGTGAATTCCCTAAAGATCATGAACATTTGTTGAGTGATGGTGTTCACTTCAATGAAAAGGGCATGTTGCAATATGTATCAACAATTAGGGGAGCAGTGTTAAATTTTGCGTCAAGATTTTCAAAGATAGAGGTTAGTGTTTCGGTTTGAATTTCATTTTATGCTGAGATGAATTTTCTCTTCAAGAGAAAAGCACATGATTTCAGGCGGTCGGGTTAATAATCACATGTATGGGTAGTCCAAGTCTTCTTGTACTAAAACTAGCTAAGATTTTGAGATGGAGAGATGCTAGTATTTCCATCCCAAAATCTTAGGTAGTTTTAGTACGAGAAGACTTGGACTAATGTATGGGTACAGGTAATCTGCTTGTTTTACCAGAGTTATGCTTAGAACCTTGTCAGAGTAGAAATTTAAATTTGAATATGTTACTACCGTACATGTGTTTTCCGTCTTTGTGCCCATAATTTGCCCCTTGACTTTGAGTAGGGGTAGCATTATGGGTGGCCACAGGGGGGGGGGGGTGCCAAATAAATATAAGCATACATTTATGCTTACTAACTTTATGAAAAAATCCTGCATGCTGCTTATTTATATTTGGGTATCTACGTTTTTTGAAACATGCATTATTAAGGCCTTTTACATGTAGCCTACCCAACGGGGAGGGGCCGGGTCAAAATGTATTTCTAAAACCTTCTGACATGGTACTTTATGGTACTAAAAGGCAACATTTTTTTGTAAAGAGTCTAAAGACATTGATTTTAAAATTATCCCTTAATTTTTGTTTCAGACAAACTCTGTGAGATTTGCAGCCACATTAATATACTACCAAGATATTCCAAACATTGTGAGTACTGACAGTCTGACTGATGTATATTGTACATGTATACTGTTGTATTGAAAAATTCAAATGTTAGTGTCCAGTCACTACCGTGTGGTACATACTAGTATATCTCTGATGAAGAGTGATTGGCTGGGAAAACTGCGGAAAATCAGCTCAATTAAATAAAATTGATGCAGCATTTAACTTTCGTTAGACAAAAGAAAAAAGATACTATGTATTATTGATATTTTGAAAGAATTGACCAAATTTCACCAAACTTTTTTTTTAGATCAACTTACTTTGTAAGTTTGAGCTATTGCCATGGGTTGGCGTCCGTTGTCACTGAATCCTTTGGCATACCATACTCACCACATCTCTGATCCAATCATTATGAAACTTGTCGTGAATTTTGATATTGACATGTACATCTTGTCTTTCTTAAGCATTTCACCTTTCCTATTCCTCCATTTACTGTCAACCATTAAATTATTCCCCTACCTAAGTTGAGCTGCAGTGTCATTGACACTTTCATTTGTCCCCCCCCCCCCAAAAAAACATTTCGGGGGACTATTAAAAGAGCCGGTTAATGCTTCCGGAAATGGTTTCTGGATAACTTTAGTTTCGATTAACTTATCATAACCAAATTTGGTTTGTGTCTTTCCTGCCAAAAAACAGAGGTCAAGTTCGAATTTGGGTTCAGTCGAGTTATGCCCCTGATCTCAACTTAGATTTCTCCAGATATGAGGTTTCCTGACGATAACTTTTTATTGAATTGAGTGAACCGAGCCCGAGTAGAGTGACCATTATATATGTATTAACTCGTCTTTGACTTCGACTAAATATAAACTACATGTAGTACCCGTGTCAGTATCATAATATTTACAGTTTAATACTCTGATCAATCATCTTTGTGCGCCGTACATAGATAGTACCATTATCAGCCCCAAAGCATACATTTTTATGTGTACCCATACCATGTATGGTACACATAATGCCGACGTCCGGATCAACCATCCGTCGTTCGTCCGTCCGTCTGTCCGTCTGTCCGTCTGTCTGTCCGTCTGTCCGTCTGTCCGTAGACACTTGCTATCCGATTCATTTACTCGAATATTTTTTATCGGATCGTGTTCAAATTTTATGTGCATGTTTATGACACACTCCTCACCTGTATAGTTTTTGGTATCGATCGGTTGATCGGTTTAGAAATTATTAACACTTTCCATCCATACCTGGTCATGTTCTATCCGATGCCATAACTCATGTATTTTTTGTCCGATTGTGTTCATATTTTATATGCAGGTTTATGATGACACATGGCTCACCTGTATAGTTTTTGGTATCGATTGGTTGATTGGTTTAGAAAATAATTAACCCTTTCACAAACATGCCATCCAAAGCAATACAAAAAATACGTTTCTTCTTATTTACCTCATATTTTGTAAGGTACCTAGGTTTTTCTTAGCACTCCCTTCATCTGTATGAATTTTGGTTTTGATTAATTAACCCTTATACTCTTGAACCAGGGTTATTCAATGAACACTATTTGATAGTTTTATACATGTACATTAATTAGATGTGATGTCCTGTATGAAGATCTTATTGTAATAGTTGCATTTAATATAATGCTATCAATAAATTATCATGTGAGTATCCAATATGTAAAGTTGAAACTACATTTGTTTTACATATAACTGTAAGCCCAAAGCCATTAGTGGTGGACAACTCTATAAGAAATATAATGATAACATTCCCTCTTTATGTCATTTCACATGAAAATCTTTAGCCAATGCTAGTTGGAGACAGACAAATAACACTAAGTGAATAATTGAGCTGTACTCTGGAGAAGCCTGTCAGCATCTGGGTTGTGTGCAGTGTTTGTTTATTTAAGTCTCACATTCCTATAATCTGATCTCAAGCCTCACCCTACTGCATAAATAAAATGAAATGACAGTGATGGCCAGAGGTCATTAACTTCCACATAGGTGTCTGCTGTCTATAGACTTGTTGTAATAGGTTCATGACATTAGGGACTGGCTTATTGTATGGGTTTTGCTAAATCCAATGACATGCTTTTATAGACTTTTTTGTGTTTATCAGTTCATTAGTTTGAATAAGATTAACCCCATTCTATCCGATTTCATAACTCAAATATTTCCAATTATTATGTTTATAGTTCTTGGCATAGTTTATGATAACACACCCCTAACCTGCATAGTGAGGGTCATTTGGTTTATTTGCTTAAAAATATTAACATCTCCACCAATCCTGTTGACACAATGTGATACTAGTAACTAGATATTCTTCACATGATCACTATATATAATTGCATCCATGTTAATGATGATGCATTCTTCACTTGTATAGATTTTGGGATCGATTGGTTTGAAGATATTAACCATAACTTTAATTATATTTCCGCTGTTTACATACATTACATCTTTCCAATGTTCAGCTTAAAAGAAAATTAACCCTACCCATTCCAATCCATGGTCATACAGTATGCTATCCAATGTAATGAATCTTATTTTCAATCTGACCAATCTCATACTAGTACATATACTTCTAGCTATCTAAAAATTCAGCATTAAAATATTTTATATCCAATCGTTATCAATAATTTTATATCCAGGTCTATACATCCCTCACTTGTACAGTTGTTCATGTATTGATTTTTTAAATGGGAAATATTAACCCTTTTCTCCCATCTAAATGATCCCATGAATTTTTAATATGCAACTAACAAAAAACATAATAAAAACAGCTATGGTGCATCTTTCTGACTATGGATTTAGCTTAATTAGCTTTATCACTCTATAAGACATATCTGGTTGAAATCGAATGCCACATCCATGTTCCTATTGTGCATATGTGAGCAAGGTGCCCAGTAAGTCTGATTCCACTTGTGACCTCAATAGTAAGGTGTGAATTGTTGATTCTTTTGCACTCATGAAAAGGTTGGTGTAAGAATCTATTAAAATAGCTAATCGGTATCGCCAAGGTATGGGTTAAACATCTGCCGATCGTGATCGGCCTCTCGTTAATTATTGGAATTTCAAAGTTAATATTAATGACTGTCCTTATTAATTCACCTCCAAAATATTGAGTCAGAGAGGCTGAGATAGACTTATATTCTTCCTCAATGCATGTCGTTTTCAAAACTTTCAGGCCTATGGCATTCACGGTCAGAAAGCAGGTGTCCCCAAACAATGCTTATCGTATTTAAGACAATCATTAACTTAACATTTATCGTCTTTCTTTTCTTATCCTAGTTCATGCCAGGAAAACACACAGATGAGCAGAAGCGTCGTTGGCGGAGGCGAAATCGTGACAAGAAACGGGCCAAAAGTAAGGCAGTTTCCCAAGAGAGTGTCAATGGAGGCATCTCTTCTCCTCCACCACCACCTATTACGACAAAAACCTCTCCAGATACGCCATGTATAACAAATGACTTAGTATATACTGAGTCTGATCTGTGTATCGATATGCAGGACAATATTGGGCATTCAAGTGAGAAGAAAACTAAATTTTCAGATTTTTTCCCGCCATCAGAATTCTCACTTATAAAGGCTCACAAAATAGTTGAAGAAGAACGGGAAAAAAGATATAAGGCACAGGACTATGCCTATTTATGTTTACATAAGGCTAAAAAATATAAAAGCCGTCTTGAAAAAGTTCACTCCAATCTTTCCAATATGTCAGATGACATTACGTTTGGTTTGACAGGAGATGTTCAGCCCTAAATTTATATTATTTATAAACTATATTAATCTGCATACCATTTGAATAATGAAGCTTCAAAACACAGATATATGCAGACAGTGTTCGCGCTGTCAGTAGCCAAATTAGCCAATGGCTAATATTTTTCGCATTTGGCTCTGTTTGGCTAACAAAAAATTCATTTGGCTAAACTTTTTTTTTTACCCTGAATGGAGACGGAAAGTATGGTGTCAGAAGGATAATTACCGGAAGATTTCAATAGAATAGATATTCAACACCTTACTATAATAAGCCATTGCTAGCGGCCATGGTGTCAATAGTGTCAACGACATAGTTATTACAATTAGTTTAGCGGATTTCTGTGATTATAATTATATAGAATGTTAGTTTCATGTTTGCGAATTTCGTTTCAGGTTTTCATTCTGAGTATAACAAATAATGTTTAAAACAAATATTTCAGTCATTAATAGTGAACCTACCAGAAAACGATGATTTAATTTGGCCAAATTGTTTTTTTTAATTTGGCCAAAAAACATTTGGCTAAAGTTTTTTTCATTTGGCTAAAGTTTGTTTTGGTCCAGCGCGAACACTTTATGCAGGTTATTCGGTCCAAATAAATTATACAAGATGCCGAATGATGTTTTATTATCAATGCCTGTTCACAAATGAACTGTTATTTTGATTATAGGGGGCCCGTAAAATATTTTTCGAAGCGATAATTTCATTGACTTCAATTATTACTCCTTTCCGAAGCAAATAGAGTCTGTATATCAGTACTGTATGTATTTATTGACCTATTTTAACCAAAAGAACGTGACAAACGCGAGAAATTACTTGGGATATTTTTAGGGCTGAACATTACGAGGTGCTTTAAGTATGTATTCAGGGTTATAATAAGCAGAAAGAATATTTAAAAATATGTCCCTTAACACTTTTATGACGGGAGCTGTGCTGATGCAGCATAAAGACCCTGTGCCAGTGCATTTTTAGGGCTGAACATTACGAGGTGCTTTAAGTATGTATTCAGGGTTATAATAAGCAGAAAGAATATTAAAAAATATGTCCCTTAACACTTTTATGACGGGAGCTGTGCTGATGCAGCATAAAGACCCTGTGCCAGTGCATTATTTTATATATGCGGTTCTCCCACTGGGAACATCAAATTGATAAGAGAATGCACTGGCTTACACGGTCAAGGTAAATTGCGTTACATGTTGGCCAATGCATTCTCTTATACAGGTATATCTACATGTGTATGCAAAGTGGCTTTGCATATGGGCAACTCACATATGTAAGAGAATGCATTGGCACAAGATTTTTTCGGGCAGCTCCAGTCATGAAAGGATTAAAAATTGTTGATTGGGTACTCGTAAAGTTTGACATGTACATGTATGCAATCTTCATTTCTCAAATGTAACCAACATCTAGTGCAACAGTGCTTGCACACTTTCATTATGTTTATTGAAATTTGAAACTAAATATACAGGTACCTCTTATTTAAAGGTACTCAATCCGATAAAACTTCTCTCAATTACTATTTCATTGGCTTCGGGGGTCATAAATATTTGATTCGAGTCGAGAAAGCCACCCATCAAAGCTCAGATTTATTAGATATCGATTTTAGAATCAATTATTTTTCATTATTGGGAATACTTTCTGTCCCAGAAGTTTACCGAAAAAGCCAACCGACATACTCTCGATACTAAATTCCACTGAACAAACTGTTGCTATGCAACACATTTTGGGCAATTATCAACGATAGTTCACAGTCGTTAGCATTATTGTTGGATAGTTAATCGATTCTGATAACTAAAGTGACTTTTGATAAAATTTTGTTGTTGTTGGAATCTGTTGAGATGGAGACCCTCTGATCGGATTGAGTACCTTTAAGTGACATAAATTATTGCTTCCAATAAATAAATCTGGTCCCAGATTATGGAAATTGAGATTACATAAAAATAATTTGATGAGTTTTAGTAGAAGCCATTTGATTAGAAATTGGTCTTTGATGAATGTTGTTGATAGGTCATTCAAATAGAAATTGCTTTTTGTTAAAGAATCAGATCTATTACTGGTAGTTCCATGTATGAAACATAGTTATTTTTTCCCTGCTCTTACCTAGCTTTTCCTTCTTTTGCAGTTTTGTAATAGAAGATGCAACTAGGAAATACCATCGGTGAAACCTGAGTATGGAATGTTGAGATACATCAAGATGTACATATTTTAAATTATTGTGTAGTGTACATGTACATCACTTTCATTGTGAGCAAATTTGTAATGTCACCTCTAGTCATTTATATTGGAAATTATTTGCTTTAACACTCAAAATGGGATGTGATAATTTTGGCATATAATCTGGAACACTGATATTTTTATCTTATCTCAACAAAAACAGAATAACTCATCCCTAATCAACTCAGACAATATGTCAAGTACCTTGCCATTGAAGTTAGCTTGGACAATTAACCAAAAGAAGAGAAGGCAATGTCCTGGGTGCAGTTGTTGGTATGATGCTAAGTATTTTGATAGGCATCGGAAACTTAATCTAATTGCTGGGAAATGGATGTGTTGCGAGGGTATACATGACAATATTCCAGACTCTGCCATTAAGAAAAGAAAGTGCCCTCCAGAGACCTTTGAACTTGATATAAATGCAGCAAGTAATGCATCCAATGATAAAGGAGCAACCAATGTATCCGATGATAATGAATCTGATTGTGAAAGTGATACATTTAGGCGTAAACTTAGACACTTGGTTGAGTTGTCTATTCCTTCCAATGATTTAGATCAAGTTCTTGAACCTGGGTTCAGTAATGTTGCAGAAAATTGGGATGAATCTGAAGAAGAAATTAATGCTGATCTTGACACGGATCAATCTTCAGATTTAATGGACACTGATGGCGGCTTTTTATTTAGTAGCATTTTTTTGTGGTTGTTTTCATTCATCTGTAAATGGCAGGTGTTTTACAATATTACTGACTCTGCTATAAATTGTCTGATATCTTTTCTTTGCACTTTCATGAGTAAACTGACTGAAAAATTGCCACTGCTTAAACCGGTTTTGAGCATTTTTCCTAAAAGTGGTTATACACTATGGAAACAAATGGGATTTAAGAAGGACTGTTTCAGAAAATATGTGGTTTGTATGAATTGTATTTCTCTTTACAAATATGAGGACTGCATTATCAAAGAAAATGGGGAAGCAGTTTCTTCATCATGCAAATTTATTGAGTTTCCCAGACACTCTCAAAAATACCGAAGAAAACCTTGTGGCGAAAAACTACTGAAACTGGTTAATCTACCTTCAGGAAATAAAAAACTGTATCCACATAAAACTTATTGCTACAAGTCCATCAGTGAATCTCTTAAGCGCCTTATTCTCAGAGATGATTTCCTCATTAAATGTCAGTTGTGGCGTTCAAGGCAAACAAAAAGTAGAATGTTTTCTGACATCTATGATGGTAAAGTCTGGGAAGATTTCAAGTCACATGAGTTAGGGAATTTTTTGAAAAATCCTCACAATTTTGGACTGATGATTAATCTCGACTGGTTTCAACCTTTTGAACATGTTAAGTACTCAGTTGGTGTTCTCTATGGGGTAATTTTGAACTTGCCACGAAGCGAACGGTTTAAAATGCAAAACTTAATTTTAATTGGAATCATACCAGATATGTCAAAGGAACCTCCAGTAAATACTTTTTTGGAACCTTTTATTGATGAAATGAAAGTTCTTTGGGACGAAGGAATTAGTGTAGAAGGTGAAACTGGGGACATTCTTACAATAAAAGCAGCAGTTATATGTGTTGGATGTGATATACCTGCATCTCGTAAAATATGTGGTTTCTTAGGCCATGCTGCAACACTGGGTTGCTCGAAGTGCAAAAAACAATTTCCTGGGGGTGTTGGTGAAAAAGATTATTCAGGCTTCGATGTGGATAGTTGGACACCAAGGACTACATCTGAAGTAAGAGCCCAAGCATATAAGACTACAAAAGCTACAACTAAGACCAAAAAAACATCCCTTGAATCAGAGTATGGTGTGAGGTATTCTCAGTTTAACAGACTACCATATTTTGATACTGTGCGATTTTCAATTATCGACCCAATGCATAACCTGTTCCAAGGAACTGCAAAGCATATGATGAAAATTTGGGTGGGAGATAGGATCATTGATAAAGATAAATTACAAATTATTCAAGAAAGAGTGGACTCCATGGATGTAGCTAGTTCTGTTGGTCCTATTCCACGTAAAATTGCATCATCATTCAGTGGGTTTACTGCCGACCAGTGGAAAAACTGGACAAATATATTTTCCATTTATGCATTGAAAGGGGTCATTCCTGATGCTTATTTAAACAATTGGAGAAAGTTTGTATTAGCATCACGGATCATCTGCTCTAAGTTCATTTCTGAACCTGAAATACTTAATTTTGAAAGACTTATCCTCAATTTCTGTATTGAATTTGAAGAAATATATGGAAATGAAAAAGTAACACCGAATATGCATCTTCATGGTCATTTGGCTAACTGTGTAAGGGATTATGGGCCTGTTTATTCTTTCTGGCTATTCAGTTTTGAGAGGTATAATGGTTACCTTGGATCACTACCAAACAATAATCGATCTGTTGAAGTTCAAATGATGAGGCGGTTCTCCCGAAATGCCCTTGTGAAATCAGTGAAATTGCCATCAGAATTTTATGGTGATTTTTCCAAACATTTTGAATTTAATGAAACTGAACCAGAAGTTTGTTTTCCCACTGATCAGATATGGGAAATCATTAATCTTTCAAAAATTACAACAGTTCTGTACAATCAAAGTTGGGAAGATATTTCTCTATTCAGCATTAAGAAGTCAGTTCAATTTGTTCTGACAAATGACGATCATCGTTTTCTTAAAGAGACTTATAAAGTGCTATATCCAGAAATCATTAGTAATGGTGAACATATTTCCATACCATATTCCTGCCTAAGATGTAGTGATGTCTTTTTAGGGAAGGAAATTTTTGGTTCTGAATCATCGCGACACAAACGGTCATCTTTCATAATGGCTTATTGGCCAGTAGAGAATGGGCAAATTTTATCTGACGGAATAGCGTGTGATCTCAGGCCTGGTCAAGTTCTTTTCTATTTCAAACATAGCCTTTTCATTAATAAGACTCACAAAACACACATTTTTGCAAAAAAAAATTGGCTCATGCCTGTGAGTAGTCAACTGAAAACATATTGTGGGCCTCCAATACAAGTATGGGAAGGAAACATATTTGATGTACTTGGTGCCAGTTCTTTTATGCCAATACAGCGGATTTTCTGCAAATTTGTTCCTCCATATGGAAATGTTCAGAATAAATCAGTTTGTTTTGTTTGCCCTTTAAATAATGGGTTGAATGTCTAAATCCAAACAAAAAAACATAAAAACATGCTTCTGTCAAGAGATTTGTCCTAGCTGAAGATATCTACTGTACTAAAAAAAAAAATTAATTAGTCGGTTCGGTAGGGTCCGAACTGTCTTCTTTTAACTCAACTTGACAAGTTTGAGCTATTGCCATGGGTTGTTGTCCGTCATCCATCAACAATTTCCTATAAGATATCTACTCGATATGTCAGTCATTAGAAAAATTAACTAAATTAATCAGTTTGGTAGGGTCGGAACTGTCTTCTCTTTTTTTTTAGCTCAACTTGACAAAGCTATTGCCATGGTTGGTGTCTGCCAGCCATCAACAATTTCCTATATCACACCATATGTGTCACATCTCATCCATTCATCGCCAAGCTTCATATGGATTTTTGGGTGGCCCCTAGATGGGACCCATACATTTTTTTCTGAATTTCGTTTAAAAATAAGGCTGGATTTCAAATGAACAAACACACTTGTTGACTCATCATATAGTGTTTATACATGTACATATACAGTATAACTTACATTTGGAGACATCCCATGTATATCAATGTGTCACAACGCTTAGTCATGCAGAGATTGCACCCTGTAAACACTAAAAGAGATTCGGTATCATGTCACGATCTTGGTAGTTATATGTACCTTTCTTGGTGTTCAAAATTTCAGCACAAAAATGAGAATAATCGAATAATTGGATTATTTCTTCATGTTATCAAGTTGGCCAAATAGAATCCATATTATGGCCTAATTCAGAACGTGGAGAACTAATATAATTACTTTGAAATAAAATTCATTTGCCAGATCGCTTCCAATTTTCCTATATATTTTTGTGTGCAGAATCCTAAATGCGCGAATAGGTGGTCATGGAAGGGTGATATCGCCCTTTGCCAGATCGCTTCAAATTTTCCCATATAGTTTTTTTTAGCAGAACGGTCAACGCGCGAGTAAAATGTAGGTGGTCATGGAAGGGTGATATCGCCCTTTGCCAGATCGCTTCAAATTTTCCTATATATATTTGTGTGCAGAATCCTAAACGCGCGAATAGGTGGTCATGGAATGGTGATATCGCCCTTTGCCAGATCGCTTCAAATTTTCCCATATAGTTTTTTTTAGCAGAACGGTCAACGCGCGAGTAAAATGTAGGTGGTCATGGAAGGGTGATATCGCCCTTTGCCAGATCGCTTCAAATTTTCCTATATATTTTTGTGTGCAGAATCCTAAATGCGCGAATAGGTGGTCATGGAAGGGTGATATCGCCCTTTACCAGATCGCTTCAAATTTCATATATATTTTTGTGTGCAGAATCCTAAATGCGCAAATAGGTGGTCATGGAAGGGTGATATCGCCCTTTGCCAGATCGCTTCAAATTTTCCCATATAGTTTTTTTAGCAGAACGGTGAAGCGCGAGTAAAATGTAGGTGGTCATGGAATGGTGATATCGCCCTTTGCCAGATCGCTTCAAATTTTCATATATATTTTTGTGTGCAGAATCCTAAACGTGCGAATAAGCAGTTACTTATATCATGACCTGATATTGTTCACATTTATAAAGTTGGTGGTTGCATGTTAAAGGTTGACAATCAGATTATACCCCCCTAAATTAATATTTATTTGGCTTCAGGGATAAAAAAAATTTGATTAGAGTCAAGGAACCCACCCATTAAATCTCATTTAGTCATTAGATATCGATTTTATAAATCTATTAATTTTAACCACATGGATTAAATGCCGCCTGGGAATAAATACATCGATCGTCTATCAGATACACTCTCGGTATGCACGCACATCGTAAATCGAGAACACTGGAGAAATAACTTTGCGTAATGGTGGGCGCGCATACGGGGTCTGTGTCTGATAGACGGTCGATGTATCTATTGCCAGGCGGCATTTAATCGATGTGGTGAAAATTAGCAGGTTTCAAAAATGGATATCTAATAACTCTGAGCTTTAAAGGGTGGGTTCCTCGACTTGATTCAAATATTTTTGACCCCCGAAGCCAAAGAAATATTAATTTAGGGGTGTTTAATCGGAATGTGCATCTTTAATGCACATATTATTGTTTTCATTTATTGATCATTTTCATTATCACTTTACATAAGAGTTAGAGCACAAGAATAGTTCTTTACCAGATTCAATCACATCGTTGATAAGATTTATTCTGGCGAAGAACTATTTGCATGCTCTGTAGGGCTGCAACGATTCATCGCGATACGCTGTCACACAACATGTGTATCGTATTGACCATGCACTATGGGATTAGCTAGACATATTGGTCTAGTTTCACACGCAGTGTAAACTTGATGTTTTTCTTATAGCCTTTTCGATTATGGCAAGGAACTTGACCCAGTTCATGGGGGAGAACTGCGACATGAGGATCGGTGGCATTCCGATAAAGAGACGGTGGAAATCCGATAAACGAGACGGTTCGCTTTCGGCGACAAACGAGATTTTCTTCGTGTTTGGGCATTCAAACGGAATTGCCGTGACAAATCAGGTTTCATATCATCATATCGTTATTTTAGTTTCTAATATCCATCAAAATCTAGACGCTACAGTGAGTAAAACCAATAGAATCGCCATTTAAAAGTCACGCGACGGTTCGTTTTCGCAATGGGATTGTGCTCTAAACATGTTTATCACTTACAATGTATATAAAAATATTATTTCTGTATGTACTAGTAACTTGTCTCTAGTTATACATGTAGGTATTCCTAGCTTTTCCCAGGAGATCCGCCTGGTTTTGCATGCTGGAATATCTACTGGTTGCTTCTTTTGGTTTCATTGGAAATTGTTTTAATTTTTAAATTTAGATTATATTAGTTGGTTTACAAACAGACGTCCGTTCATTTGTCCGAACATGTCGCCTAACCCTTTCATGAGTGGAGCTGAAATTCGGTGAAAACCCTGTGCCAATAATTAATGCATTATCTTATATAGGGTGCCTGGCAAATATACAAGACAATGCTTTGTCCTTATGATAGTTACCTTAACCGCGTAGGCTAGCACATTCTCTTATTATGTGAGCCTTCCTATGGGGGACTCCATATATATGAGAATGCTCTGCACAGGGCCTTTAATGTTGCACCCCTGCAGCTCCCGTCATGAAAGGGTTAATTATCGTGGTTTATTGTCTTTTGGTTTGGTGATAGCAAGGGTTGCAGGAAAGGATACCGACATATTACAGGTGTCATCTATAAGTTTTTACCAGAGTTACCTGGAGTTACGGCCCTTAATTGACTTGGAAATTATGTCCATCCAAACATATCACCTTGTAATTTGGGTGTTATTTATCAGAGTTTTGCCCTTTGGCATGGTGATAGCATAGCTTGGAGAAAAGGATACCCACAAACTATAGGTTTTGTCCAAAAATAAATCAGATTTATGGCCCTTATTTGATTTGTGAATTTTGTGCCTGTACGAACCTATTCTACCTCGGGTGTCATCAGATGTTATTCTCCATTCGTATGGTGATGTCACATACTACAGGTTTCATCAAATTTTATTTATATTAGAGTTACGGCCCTTGTTTGAGTTGCATAGAGGTGAACTGTTGGTCTAAAAAATGTTTGTGAACCAACTAATTATAATTGTACAATTAATTTAGTTTTGATATTGAACTTTCAATTTCAACATATGACAATTTCTCCTGTGATTTTTTATGATTCATTCACATGTGTCAACCAGAGGCAACAAATAAAACATTAATCGGATCAGAATATTGTGTCATTGTCTAATTTACTCCCAATGTATGGATATATTTTAGGATTCAAACCAGAGTCGATACATTACATGGATGTCATTTCAGTCATTTCATTCTTATCCATTGATAAATACATTCCATAGCTGCAATGGTATATTTAATGGTAGTTAACCCTTTACCCAACAAAACGGCCAAATAAAGCTTCAACAGCCTAAAATATCTTCGGTCTGTCTCAATAGAACCATACAAATATGGATATCATTGGAACCGGCTCCTTGACCACATTGTGATAGTTACAGTTATGCCCTGTGCCAATGCATTCTCTTATATATGCGAGTCGACCATAGGTCGCCTCGCATATATAAGAGAATGCATTGGCCTAAAAAAAATCTTTTTTTTAACACTTTTTACCATTTGTTCTTACATTTTTTAACAATTTTATAATTTTTAATGTGTTAAGCCAATGCATTCTCTTATATATGCGAGGCGACCTATGGTCGACTCGCATATATAAGAGAATGCATTGGCACAGGGCCCTTCTGTTGGGTAAAGGGTTAACCACAATTTTTAGTTAATGTTAGCTAAAAGGCATCATTTCCAACTGCTTGACATTTAAGATTTGCAATTGATATCATATAGTTAATAAGGGAACTTTTGAACAACTTAAACATTCAAATAACATGCACAGATGATGTGGCTCTTAATTATTTGGAGGCTGGTCAGCTCTGCATGTGATGCGACTTGTCTATTTATTCAATAATCTTTTATTAATAATTCTTTTTTGTTATTATCAGCAATATTGTTAATCAAGATGCTGGCTAACCAAAATGATAAATTTTCTCAATAATCCAATACATTTAGTATATATTCCACACCATTGTACCACAGAGTTGTACATTTATGTAATTTAAAGGTAACATTGAAATTTAATCTATTTTTCTTAGCCCATGATGTGTCCATGTCCAATCTAGCTACCAAACTTGGTATGTGTCTTTATCAGCCAAATATACAGTTCAAGTACGGTTCAGTCCAATAATGTTATTGCCCTTTTTCGACTTGTACAATTTCATAACATTTTGGTTTATGACCGACAACCCCAATTTGGATTAAAAATAAAGCAACACATATTTGTCTCAACCAAAAGGCTGGACTAGAAAAGGTATAAACTTTATCACTGCAACTAATTATAACCCCACTTGGTGAAGACTAAATCACACTGGAAGTGAATACATGTTCCTCAATGTATTTCACAGTAGATGAAGGTGGGTCTCATATCAAGATAGCATGATTTATATGACTTTCAATTGTAACGATTCATAGTGAATTGGCTCACTAAATCATGTAATCTTGAGCTGGACATTCCTGTTATGTGAAATACATTAACATGGTTAGCGAACACAGCAGGTGAAGGCCAGCCTCCAATCAAATTGGCATGATTTATGTGGCTTTCGATAGCCCATTTCGTGAACAAATTTAATTACATGACTGAAATTTTGCGAGAACCCTTTCCAAAGTATTCTCTTAATGTTATGTGTCGCCCATAGGACCCTAACTTATATGAAAGAATGCATTGACCGAACAATATTCACCATGACCTTGTAAGTCAGTACATTCTCTTATATATGCGAGGATCCCTGAGAGACCGCATATATGAGGCCCCCACCCCCTTTTTCGTACGCCGTATTCCATGCCCTGTTATGAGGTACGCCGTATTCCAGCCCCTTTGTTAGGAGGTATTCGGTATTCCAAAAATACTGGTATTCGTACGCAGGTCTTCCAAAAAATGAAGTTTTCATATATTTTTATGTATTCCGTATTCCACCCTCTGTGTTAAGTTGTATTCCGTATTCCATGGGAGGTGGTGCAGGGGCCTCATATATGAGAGCACTCACTGGCGTAGGGGGAAGATGTCTCTATTCCGAAGGTTCGCTATTCCGAAGGTTCACTATTCCGAAGGTTCACTATTCCGAAGGTTCTCTATTCCGAAGATTTTTTTTATTATAAAGGTTAATTCTATATTCTAAAGTATTGAGAGGGTTCTTTATCACGAAGACTCTTTTTATGAAGGAAATAACTTAAAACATTGAAACAATAAATGTGACTCTTTTTTCGCGGTTTCCCACTGGGTTTCCTTGACATTAAGTATGCCGTTATTTCACAAAACATATTCACGTCAGGCAGCCCACACAATTGCTATGTTTCCATACAATTTAATGTCTTCACGTATGACGTTATATCTCAATAATCTTAGATGCAAGAATACGCCAGCTAAATGCGGATTAAAACAGTGGGGCTATAACTCTTAATGAATACTGCGTAGCAGAATGTCGTTGAATAGACGGGTATGAGATTAACCTAACTGCAATTGTGAATTTTTATTGAATTTTAAGGCCCACTTAATTTTCGAGTCACCGACTATTTTTTTATAACAATCTGTGCCATAAAATATGATTGAAACACTATAGTTCATCACCAGTTGAAACGTCTGTATCCGAAGATGCCCATAGACAAATAGAAAACAGCTTAAATCATAAAATGATTCCCCCCGTTATGGCTCCCAGAATGCAACAGAATTCAACCTAATGTATTTTCAATTGAAGGGGAATAACACTATCTTTAATATAGAGTTATTCCCCTCCAATGAAAATAATACACTTTGCGCAACAAAACCAGATGAACTTTTGGTGTCTAACGAAAGGGCCACATTCGCCCTATACACGCATATCAACCCCGCCACTGACCGGACACCGGAAGTTACATTATTCGGTCGACAACTGACCTAACATAAAATGCCACAAACACGAAAAACTGCGTTCGACATTAATGTTTAGAATTTAGATTTCTCGATGAATACGCAAGCAAACAACAAGTGTTAGGTATCAAATAACGCAATGGAATACTGTGCATTCGTTTTTAGCTACAATATGGCTGTTTTAGTGCGAATATTGTAATGGCGAACACGCAAACACGCGCCGATTAAACAGTTAAAAATAGACTCGATGTTTACAATTACAGGATCGATTTCAGCTGGTATATTCAATATAATGGGGCGTATGGTATATCAAAATGTAGGATTAGACACAGGGAATGTATTTTTTTAAATGGGTCCACCAGGCGGTGAAATTGTTGCTGAAATTCGCTACAAGATATTCGCACTTATTTTTATTTCAGTTGTGACTAAAAGCCCAGATGCCGGAGCCCGGCGACTAAAAGCCAAGTTACAAAATAGATCAACTGGTTTGAACGAATGAATATGTCAATGGTAAGACTATTCAAAAGAATATTAAATCAAATAGTGTTTATAGACTTAAAAACGTATGTGTCCGCCATTCATATGCGGTGGAGGTTCTCATATTATCTGCCAGTCATACGCGGGGGAGGTTCTCATATGAACATATTATCTGCCGGTCATACGCGGTGGAGGTTCATATTATCCGCCGGTCATACGCGGGGGAATTTCTCATATTATCCGGCGGATAATATGTTCATATGAGAACCTCCCCTATGTATGACTGGAGTATAATATGAGAACCTCCCTCGCGTATGACCGGTGGATAATATGAGAACCTCCCTCGCGTATGACCGGCGGATAATATGTTCATATGAGAACCTCCCCCGTGTATGACCGGCGGATAATATGTTCATATGAGAACCTCCCTCGCGTATAACCGGCGGATAATATGTTCATATGAGAACCTCCCCAACGTATGACCGGAGGATAATATGAGAACCTCCCTTGCGTATGACCGGTGGATAATATGTTCATATGAGAACCTCCACCGCTTATGACCGGTGGATAATATGTTCATATGAGAACCTCCCCCACGTATGACTGGAGGATAATATGAGAACCTCCCTCGCATATGACCGATGTATAATATGAGAACCTCCCTCGCATATGACAGGCGGATAATATGTTCATATCAGAACCTCCCCCACGTATGACCGGAGGATAATATGAGAACCTCCCTCGCGTATGACCGGCGGATAATATGAACCTCCACCGCGTATTACCGGTGGATAATATGCTCATATGAGAACCTCCCCCGTGTATGACCGGCGGATAATATGTTCATATGAGAACCTCCCCCACGTATTACTGGAGGATAATATGAGAACCTCCCTCGCATATGACCGATGTATAATATGAGAACCACCCTCGCATATGACAGGCGGATAATATGTTAATATCAGAACCTCCCCCACGTATGACCGGAGGATAATATGAGAACCTCCCTCGCGTATGACCGGCGGATAATATGAACCTCCACCGCGTATTACCGGTGGATAATATGCTCATATGAGAACCTCCCTTACGTATGACTGGAGGATAATATGAGAACCTCCCCCACGTATGACTGGAGGATAATATGAGAACCTCCCTCGCATATGACCGGTGGATAATATGAGAACCTCCCTCACATATGACCGGCAGATAATATGTTCATATGAGAACCTACACCGCGTATGACCGGCGGATAATATGTTCATATGAGAACCTCCCCTACGTATGACCGGTGAATAATATGAACCTCCACCGCGTATGACTGGCGGATAATATGTTCATATCAGAACCTCCCCCATGTATGACCGGAGGATAATATGAGAACCTCCCTCGCGTATGACCGGCGGATAATATGAACCTCCACCGCGTATTACCGGCAGATAATATGCTCATATGAGAACCTCCCTTACGTATGACCGGAGGATACTATGAGAACCTTCCTCGCGTATGACCGGTGGATAATATGAGAACCTCCCTCGCGTATGACCGGCGGATAATATGTTCATATGAGAACCTCCCCCAACGTATGACCGGAGGATAATATGAGAACCTACCTCGCGTATGACCGGTGGATAATATGAACCTCCACCGCGTATGACCAGCGGATAATATGTTCATATCAGAACCTCCCCCGCGTATGACCGGAGTATAATATGAGAACCTCCCTCGCGTATGACCGGTGGATAATATGAGAACCTCCCTCGCGTATGACCGGCGGATAATATGTTCATATGAGAACCCTCCCCGTGTATGACCGGCGGATAATATGTTCATATGAGAACCTCCCCCGTGTATGACCGGCGGATAATATGTTCATATGAGAACCTCCCTCGCGTATGACCGGCGGATAATATGTTCATATGAGAACCTCCCCAACGTATGACCGGAGGATAATATGAGAACCTCCCTCGCGTATGACCGGTGGATAATATGTTCATATGTGAACCTCCCCCCACGTATGACCGGAGGATAATATGAGAACCCCCCCCCACGTATGACTGGAGGATAATATGAGAACCTCCCTCGCATATGACCGGTGGATAATATGAGAACCTCCCTCGCATATGACCGGCGGATAATATGTTCATATGAGAACCTCCACCGCGTATGACCGGCGGATAATATGTTCATATGAGAACCTCCCCCACGTATGAACAGAGGATAATATGAGAACCTCCCTCGCGTATGACCGGCGAATAATATGAACTTCCACCGCGTATTACTGGCGGATAATATGCTCATATGAGAACCTCCCTTACGTATGACCGGAGGATAATATTTGAACCTCACTCGCGTATGACCGGTGGATAATATGAGAACCTCCCTCGCGTATGACCGGCGGATAATATGTTCATATGAGAACCTCCCCCGTGTATGACCGGCGGATAATATGTTCATATGAGAACCTCCCTCGCGTATGACCGGCGGATAATATGTTCATATGAGAACCTCCCCAACGTATGACTGGAGGATAATATGAGAACCTCCATCGCGTATGACCGGTGGATAATATGAACCTCCACCGCGTATGACCAGCGGATAATATGTTCATATCAGAACCTCCCCCGCGTATGACCGGGGGATAATATGAGAACTTCCCTTGCGTATGACTGGCGGATAATATGAACCTCCACCGCGTATGACCGGCAGATAATATATTCATATGAGAACCTCCCCCGTGTATGACTGGCAGATTATATGGGAACCTCCACCGCATATGAATGGCGAACACATAAGTTTTTAAGTCTATAAACACTATTTGATTTGAATATTCTTTTGAATAGTCTTACCATTGACATATTCATTCGTTCAAACCAGTTGATATATTTTGTAACTTGGCTTTTAGTCGCCGGGCTCCGGCATCTGGGCTTTTAGTCACAACTGAAATAAAAATAAGTGCGAATATCTGCAACAATTTCACCGCCTGGTGGGACCCATTTAAAAAAAAATACATTCCCTGTGTCTAATCCAACATTTTGATATACTATACGCCCCATTCTATTGAATATACCAGCTGAAATAGATCCTGTAATTGTAAACATCGAGTCTATTTTTATCTGTTTTATCGGCGCGTGTTTGCGTGTTCGCCTTTACAATATTCGCACTAAAACAGCCATATTGTAATGCACAGTATGCACAGTATTCCACTGCGTTATTTGATACCCAAAACTTGTTGTTTGCTAGCGTATTAATCGAGAAATCTAAATTCTAAACATTAATGTCGAACGCAGTTTTTCGTGCTTGTGACATTTTATGTTAGGTCAGTTGTCGACCGAATAATGTAACTTCCGGTGTCCGGTCAGTAGCGCGGTTAACATGTGTGGATAGGGCGAATATGGACCTTTCGTTAGACACCAAAAGGATCCCTCTACGCACTGTATTCCTCGAGATATCGGCCGTCCCACCCAATTTGAAAATCCTGTCCCGCAGATTGTCATTCTATCCCAAATTCAACCCCATGTTAGGTCAGTTGTCGATCAAATAATGCAACTTCTGGTGTCCGGTCAGTGGCGGAGTTAATATGTGTGAATAGGGCGAATGTGGGCCTTTCGTTAGACACCAAAATAAGCCCCCCTACGCCTTGTATTCCTCGAGATATCGGCCGTCCCAAGCAATTTGAAATTCTGTCCCGCAGATTGTCGTTTTGTCCCATATCCCATCCCATCCCGCAGATTGTCATGTCCCGAGTCGTCCCACGTTCGGCAGTCAGAGCAGTGCAAATCACCGGTAAAGACTGCTATATAACCGTACAAGACACTGAGACTATAAACCAACCAATTGATAATGGATTCTACATAAACAGAGAATTTGTGCGCCCCTTCGATGTTGAAAATCGGGCAACACATATAACAATAAGAAATGCTCCAGTTGAAATGAAAGATCAGTTATAATTAGACGCCATTGCAAAATATGGGTCAATTATCGAGGGAAGTTTCCGAAGAGGATTTCTAAAGGGGAGGGACAATATTGAAAATGTATCACGTTATATGCAGCTCAAAGTGAATGATGCTGTAGAAATTCCCAGTTTACTGACCGTTGATAACTTCATGATCAAAGGTCATCTGTCAACAACAGCTGAATAGATATAACCAGTGCTCACGATGTTTTTCTGATTCACATACGTCACGCATGTGCTCCAATCCAATTGTGTGCAGGCACTGTCTGGTTTCTGGTCACGTGATCGCCCGGTGTCCCCAATTGACCGAGTACGGCAAATGAAGTAACGGTACTGGGTACTACGACAGACGCAAGCCAACAACCAATTATCGACAAGAGGCCAACAAGAAAACCATAGTCAGAAATGATAACGCCACCAAGATCATATTATTAGCCATAAATAGAAATTATAATAATATGATATAAACTAGCTTTCAAATCCCATGTGGGGAGTTTGGATACTTCCATATATAAAGTTTTCCCCGTTTCTCGTGTTATACATTACATTCTTCAAGCTGTCTTTTTAGTACACTAGCTGATGGGCCCGACTTCGTCCGGGCTGTTTCCCATCTGATTTCCGGCGAAAGGCGCAATTTGACCTTGAATTGACTATTTTGAAAGTCAAGGTCAGGTCTTGGTCATGAATTGACCCGTCCAAAACACTCTCCGGAGAAAAGTACCCCTAGGTGTCAAATTTCGTCGAAATCAGTCCGTTTTACCCGATTTGACTTTGAATTGACCATTTTGAAGGTCAAGGTCAGGTCGGGATCACGATTTGACCCGTCCAAAACACCCCCTGACAAAAGTACCCCTAGTATCAAATTTCGTCGAAATCAATCCGTCTTACCTGATTTGAACTTTGATTTGCCATATTGAAGGTCAAGGTCACGCCGGGGTCACGATTTGACCCGCCCAAAACACTCCCCGGATAAAAGTAGCCATATGTATAAATTTTTGTCGAAATCCGTCCGTTTACCCAATTTGACATTGTCAATTGTCAAGGTGAGCTTGGGGTAACGATTTGACCCGTCCAAAACACTCCCCGGACACAAGTACCTCTAAGTGTCAAATTTCGACGAAATCCATCTTTGATTGCCACACGATCGCATGCTTTCCAAAGGGTGTGGTAATATCAATAGCAGCACATGTGCTAATATGTGTCGGACTATTTTATTCCGCGGGGTAAGACTACAGCTTTTAAAGCGACCCATTTTTTACTTTTACATCGACCTAATAACTAGCCTAGTAACCAGGCCAGAAAGGACATATCTTGGGATATGCATTGACTGAAGCGCGTGATGAAATTGCAAAGGAAAGTAATGGCGGCGATTCCAAATGTGAAAGCGAAGAAAACCCAACACATGAATCTGTTTTGGGGTATGTAATGACTGAGACGCGTGTTGAAATTTCAAAGGAAAGTAATGTACGTGACTCTATCGGTACGATTGAGCCACTTACGACACTACCTAATTACCCATAATGCAATCCCCCATTGGACAATAACATATTCACCTGTGACAATTACATATAAAATTATATGTAAAATTTATTCGATCAACGTATTCGGAAACACACACGAATAGTACAACCACCGGCCCCTGGAACAAATTGGTCATAATACTAAAAGTACATATTTATAAGACACTCGGGTCTGGGATTTTTTTTATTATATTATTTTTAGGGTCACATTCCCCATTTTAAAGAAATAACACCAAGCTTCGTGAAAATGGCTTCAAAATCACTATTTTTCAAAATACCAAATGTGTTGCCCCTTCCTTAAATATTATAATAGTCTTCAAAACTAACATCCATAAAATAGAATAAAGCAAAACAAGTTTTAAAAATCTATTCCCAAAATTATAAATTTTTAAAACATCTGCCGATCTGCATGCCCGTCCGTTTGATCGCCTATATAATTTATAGCAAAAGTTATAAACATTATTAGCGCCCTTAATCCCCGGGTTACTTGCCTGCTAAGACCCCATGTTCATATTTTCAGAGGGGTTCAGTCGTTGTGTCGCCTTTTGCCTGACAGACACACGTACTCAATTTATTTGTATAATAGTAAACGTTAATGCTAATATGTCACTCTACATTTGAACGCCTGACACCCCCGTCAACAACACCGCCATCGCCATTGTACGCCCGTGACATCGGCACAGAAACTGGCCAACATCCCGCGACTGGATGTCGCCTTGATATAAATCAAGCATAGTTCCCAGTTTTACTATACGAGTAGGCTGCACTTTCAAGAATGGACAGTCCGTAGATAAAATAAAGTCCACCCTGATTACGATACGGAAACTAACTTCATTTTTATTATTCGATTAATACAAGTTGTTACTCTTTTCATCATTACTATCAATAAAACAAAAATTATGCATGCACGCAAGAAACAGGTCTGTTGTCTTGTGAAACGCATGGCCAAATAGCCTACATGTCTCTTTGAAAAGCCGACGAAATTTCTAACAGATGTACACATCGTTTATGAATTTCGTCTGCTTTTCAAAGCCAAAGGCGAAGCAGTTAACCAAACTCCAGACAGAGGTATCTCATCGTTTCGGGGCGATAGTGTAGAGGGCGCTTAATGGAGTTTGGCAGTTAAAGGTGGATTATCTCTTTGTAAACATGTATTATATAGTTACTGGGGTATAAAATATTAGATTTGAATCGAAGACTCCTGTCCGGAAATGCTTCTATCGATTAATATTTGATGATACAGGGCCTGTTTGGTGACAGTCTAGACAGTTTGACCTACATTCTCTGCAGTACTACCGTTGGAGTTTGACCTATATTCTCCGCCCACGCGTCGGTCTACTTGTACCGGTTGGACATGTCCGGACATGACCCGCTGGTTATATCCAGACTTTTCCATATGAATGGTATAGTATCTACATGATCACGTGATGATCTCGGTGGGGTAGCTTCAGTCTTTAATTTTAAAGGGACACTAGGCTCTCACTGGGGATGATTATTAAAGTGACACTCACTATGGATGAATGTTAAAGTAACGCATGGCGCACACTGTGGGATAATGTTAAAGTGACACTCGCATTGAAAACTTCAAAAACTTCAAAAACTTCAAAAAGTTCAAAAACTTCAAAAACTTCAAAAATTTCAAAAATTTCAAAAAGTTCAAAAAGTTCAAAAATTTCAAAAACTTACAAAAGTTCAAAAATTTCGAAAAACTTCAAAAACTTAAAAAAAATTCAAAAACTTAAAAAACTTCACAAATTTCACAAATTTCACAAATTTCAAAAAACTTCAAAAATTAAACAAAATTCAGGATTTAGTCATAAATGTGACCCGCTATATCAAATCCAGTCGGAAGTCGGGATTTTTTTTATCCTGTGCCAATGCATTCTCTTATATATGCGAGTCAGCCGGAGGCGGCGGCGGCGGCGGCGGCGGCGGCCGTAATGCGCATGTCAACGCCGCGCCGCCGCCGGCGGCGTCGGCGTCGGCAACTACATAATCCTATGGCATGCAAAGAAATTGGCGGCGGCGCCGCCGCCGCCGGCGGTTCAGGATTTAGTCAAAAATATGGCTTGTTTCCATTCATCGGAAAGCTATGGGGGTACGGTGGTGAGCGCCACTGAAAAAAGCAACTGAGCGAGGGAAAAAAGAGAAAAATAACATGACAAGTGGTACATAGTACAATTTATTATATTAACTATTCACTCAGACAATGAAACAAGTTCAACCTACATGTGGTGTAAAATTCCAACTAATGTGTCGGGCATGACATTTTCAACTTTAAAATTATTGCTATCAAAGTTGAGGGTGGGGGCAGACATCCCAGCCCCCTGTCGCCACGTCCCTGTCGTCCTTGTATATAATGCAGGAAGTTCGAACATGTGAACAACAACAGCAACAACAACAGACGCCGCCGCCGCCGCCGCCGCCGCCGCCGGCGGCGTTGACGTGCGCGTTACTAGGACTGACCCGCAGTTTATAAGGGTATACGTCTTGGATGGTATTTTGGCGTATATAAAAATTACTACTTCAGAGTACACTTTGAACTTTAGCCAGAATGGGGACTCCGCACTATTATGACTTTGATCTTAATAAATATGTACCCTACGATGACTCGAAGTACCTACCCAAGACTGAAGTGAAACCTGAAAAACTTATAAGGAAACCCGGATCTAAGAAGATAAAAGTTAAAGAGATAAAAGGAGGAAGAGCGAAGAAGACAAACATTGGAAAAGTTAAAAAAGAAACTCCAAACGACATATTCACTGAACTAAAATGAGTAATTTACCTAACTTTTCGAAGGCTATTGAAAGGCCGGTGGAAAAAACGCCGCCGGCAAATGCTAATCCTAATACTTTTTATGTTAATAAGAGTTTACATCCAGTCTGATATACATATAGAATGAATGCATATCTATGCTACTCCTAATGTTTTTATGTTAATGTTGTAAAGTGGCGAATCGGGCGGGGTTAAAGTGGGGGAGGGGGTCTTCTCTTCTGGCTTTCTGGAAGAGCAGTTGCTTCATCGTGGATCTAAGACGCCTTACTCTATAAAGGGAATCCCACATATCGGTGTTAAGTGGGTTCATGATATGTCGGTGATCATTCGCATTTGGCATGGTCAATCGTACGTCAATTTCAGTTATTTCCTCATTGAGACTTGCGTATCGCCATTTTCATGATCCTATCTCGGAATCTAGGGACACAACAGCAGATGATGTATTCAACCGGGGATTGGCCATGACAAAAGATAATTTGTCTCCCCTTCAACCAATCCATCTGAATTGTTTCACAGACATTAAGACAATGGTTGTTAATGGATTGAAGCGTTCCCCAGGTGTTATTTTGGGTTCACTGCAAAAGTTGGAGACTTCACCAAGGCCCAAAAAGATGCCCTACGGGCCGTGCCGGAGTAGAAACTACTAACCGAGAAAGATGCCCCATACCTGGGGAAAAACCTGGGAGTAAGATTGTGGGAGATGTCGCTGTACTGATGGTAGAAGCAAGAGGATCTACAGTCGACCATATCCTGAAGGTCACCGTCGTGAACGCCCGTGATCTGTACCGACTGTGAGGGCCATCTAAATTATACCCAGAGAAGATTGAGGCAGAAGGACTCGGTCCCATCATTCTGTCCCTCTCACGAGGAGTAGCCCTTGTATACCTCAGGCAGGATAGACACGCCATCGCCAGGATGGATGGTAAACAAGGGTTGATGGGAGTTCCCCTCCAATTATAGAGAGAGACAGCGTCACGAGGACCGAAGACCCCTGATTGGGGAATGAATAACAGATAGTCAAATACCCCGGTGGGGGACATGACAGAACAGAGGAAAGACCCCTAATGGGAGAGGAATAAAATAACTCAAATGTCAGCATTATAATTGGAGATAAAGGACTATCCTCCATTGAGGAACATCCTGCAATAACGACATGCGCACAAGAACCGACTGTTGACATGGCTCAAATTATAAACAATCTAAATAACAACAGTAGTGATACAGGGCCACCCTCTATCGAGGGACATCCACAAGTAATGACATGTGTCAGGGAACAGACTATATGTGATGTATCTCAAGAAATTGAAGAAAACATTATCAAACAACTGTATGCCCTCGTGTGAGGGAGATCGTACCTTGACTGTATCCGAAGGTGAGCAAAGAAATGTTCACTTAATAAATAACCTCACCCCCTCATGTGAGGGATACTATACATTGACAGTATCCAAAGGTGAGCAAGGAAATGTTCACTTAATAAACAACTTCACCCCTCCACAGAATTCTTAGGAATCCATATAAATGAAAACCTGACTTTCAGAAAACATGTGTCTTCTGTTTGTTATAAAATGGTGAATGTCATATACCACATCAATAAAGTTAAACACTTCTCTCCTGGTAGCGCACTTAAAACATTACATTATGCTCTAATACAAAGCCATTTTGTCTACGGTGTTCAAATATGGGGACACGTCCCTGCGGTCAAAAACATTTTAATGGTTCAAAAACGCGCGATATGAGTTTTATGTATAAAGAAATATGGAAGCCACACAGAACCTCTTTTTAGAAAAGAAAGTATACTCAAAATCTACGACAAACAAAAAGTCCAAGCGGCTGTTTTCATGCATGATTGGTATTATATGCGTTTAATAAAATAATTCACCAACATGTTTACCAAACGCGAAACCGGACCAGACACCCGCCAAAAGCACCCAATATTTAAAAAAAAACAAGAACATCTTGGTCCCAACAACTACTATTCGATTTATCTATACGTATACCCTCCATGTATACAAGTCATTTAAATGCAACCATTATGTGATACATAATTATATAGCCGTGCATTGTACAAGAAATCTTGACCGGCTATCTTAACATCTATTCATCTTAAGACGGTAAGACAGTCTAGCCGGACTTTGCCACCCCCTCGAATATACAATACAATATTTGTCAAATGTATTATGTATTAATGTGTGTATATTGAAATACAATATCCTATCCTATCATATCCCACTCATTCGAGGGAGATAACATAATGACTGTGTCCGAAGACAAGGACCAAGAACATATACTTGTGCGAGAAAACTGTATACATGTAGGGCACACGTATAGATAACTCGCTTATTGGTTACTCGATGGTTTGTCTCTTTCTTGCCAGTTGGATGTTCCTCGAAAGTCGAGTAGGAATGAGCTGAATGATGTTGTGAATTGCGATATAGGGGAGGTCACTCGATTGACCGATTGTTGCAGCATAATTTTTAATGCCATCGGCATGTAAATGCCGTTGGAATGTGTTTCTGGATTTGTATGATGTAAATTCGTTATCTAAGTTGTTCCATATAGTTGGGTAAGAATGGAATGGTAGTTGTTGGGACCAAGATGATCTTGTTTTTTTTTAAATAGTGGGTGCTTTTGTCGGGTGTATGACATCGAAAACATCCATAATAATACTCAGCTTGAAAACATAACAAAAATACCCAGAATCATACATTCCAAAACAGGCCAGTAATAATAAGACCTTGGAATCACTCTTCGCGAGGGGCGATGAATTGGATCTTTGGAGGCCGGGAGAAGGAGATCCAAAGAATGCCATTACAAGCCTCTTAAATATGGATCCAACAATGTCTGAGCACCTGGCTGTTAAAGATAACAATGGTGATATATTGCAGAAGATGGAAATGCATACTGGTACCAATGATACCAGTCAGGAATACCTCATAGTGAGGGCCAAGCAGATAAGACTGCAAATTACTAAGGAATGTGAACCACACGAGGCAAGAATAAATATTCATGAAAATGCCAAAAAAATAACTTTCACAAATGACAGACTGCCACGGAGACATGATGACAGCTGAATGTATATCTGAACAGACAGAGAGAGTCAATATGAGCACCAAGCTGTTAATGATAACACTAGTGACCTAGTGCAGAATATGGAAACGCATACTGGTACCAATAAAATAAATCAGGCATCCCTCATAGTGTGGGCTAAGCAGATAAGACCGCAAATGACTAAGGAATGCGAACCAAGCGAGGCAAGACTAAATACCCATGAAACTGCCCAAAGAACAGCTTGTATAAATCATAGAGACTGCCATGGAGATATGATGACCGATGAAGGTGTATCCGAACAGACAGACGGAGAGAGTGAATTTACTAATAGTAGCACTGAAGGCCATACAATGATACAAGTCTATTAACTTTTCCACCTAGTTACGGAAACTGGAGTGATACTGAACCTTCTGATTTGATTAGCTGCATATCAGATACATGTGACACACAGCCTGATAACAAAGACTGGAAGGAAACACAAATGGTCACATGCATATCAAAAACTTGGGACGACGACAGTAGAGCCTACGAGCCACCACCAGTACAATTCCCATCAATGGTAACACTAGTTGTCGACGACTCACACAGTGATAATACAATGCAAGATATGGGTGAACTGCCTTGGGATCCTTGTGGGCATTCTTCGCCAATGAAATCACATTCTAGAGAATTGAAAAATCAGCATTCTATAGAATGGGTAGAGCAGCATTGGGACCCGGAGTCAGAGACAAAAATCCTATATAGGGGTATATTGAAGATCGATTCCCTCTATGAGGGAGCTATAACTCAACACGTCAAAATTAAATTGGCCACAAAGAAGACAGTAACTGATAATTCCCACATAGCCGATAGATAGTGGGTGAGAAATCTGCCGTAAAAAATGAAAATTCCACGAGCCCTCGTGTGATGCAAATATCCAGACTACCCCTTTAATGGGAGTAAGTAAAGAAAGACTCAAAAAGAAGAATAAAGTGGGACGAAGAACACAGACAATTAGAAGTAGACTATATTTCTCAATCCCATATAAATACAGGGGAAACCTGGAAATCACACTCTAAAACATTGAGTGAATTACATAATCCAAATACTGCAATGAAGACCAACAAGCATCACCAATGCCAACTCTAAAATGATAAAGTGAGGAGGGAAAGGAATGGCTAATAAAACAATATGATTAGAGATAGCCATATCAACAGAACATATCCCTACATATGCAGATTTCATTTCGCAGTGCGAGATAGGATCATGGAAATGGGGATACCGGAACTCTCAACGAGGAAATAACTGGAAGTGACGTATGATTGACCATGCCAAATGCGAATGATCAGCAACATATAATGAACCCACTTAACACCGATATGTGGGATTCCATTTATATGGTAAGGCGTCTTAGATACACGATGACGCAATTGCTCTTCCAGAAAGCCAGAAGAGAAGACCCTCTACTTTAAGTTTGAATGATGTCAGTGTGAAGTCCACTGAGGATGGAGTTATTGGAGAGAATAAGGGAGGAGTGTTGTAGAGTTGCGGATCTGCGGTCAAGGACGCATAATGACGTCACCCAGAGTGACTTCCGGAGAACCCAAAACCACAAACATTGATTGTTATTATCTCGTGTATTATCTTGTATTTTGCATTGTTATTGCTTGCCATAGTATTTTATATATCCACGGTATTGTAACTTTACAACATTAATACGAGTTTCAATCCAGTAATGGTGTTGCTTCATCCCATCAGGAAGAAAGTGTAATAGATTTGCCCGGAAACGGCAGCTCCGTCAGTAGTATAGACCAGTCCAGCATCCCGTTTGACGACACCGAAAATGGAATAAGTGCCCACATTGTTCAGGATATGCTTGTTAATCTGATATAATTCCGCGGCGTTATAAAATATAAAATTTGGACCCATAGGATTGATTGTCCGTTCATATTCCCTTATTTCGTTGTCGAGAGCAGAATTGGCATTGGCAAGATTCATCCTCGGTTCTGCTTTGGTTTTACTAGCAACAAGCACATTTCGTCCGTGGAATAGGAACCTCCTAAAACCACCAATTTCGGTACAGGCGTGATTATGCGAGCCTGGTATGTCATCATATACAACGGCAAACCATCGCCTCCAGGAATATTTGGCGACAAGAAAGTCATTGACTTGATTCAAAAAATCTTGATTATTTAAGTCGACTTTTTCCGCTGCGAGAGTGTCGAAATCCTCCTCTGACTGACTTGCCCATTTCGATTCCACTTCCACTGTCTTCATTCTTGTATCCCAAGTGTTTGTCGTGTCATTCATTACTGCTATCAACTTGTTGCTGAGTTGCAGATATGCCATCTCTAGCTTATAGCAGTCGTAAATGAGATTGATGATACCCATCATGAATATCTGGACCTTTTGGCGGTCGTTCTTGGTGTATTTCATTACAGCTATGGGGATATTTGTCTCAAACACGTGGTCTGAATTTACCATCGCATCAAAAAGTTGCCATCCTGCATTATCGTACGAACTCGCGTAAGTATTCAAGAATTCGGTCCTATAGTGACTACGTAATTCTGGTGGTGAGTCGGACAGAGTGTTGAGAAGCACGATATTCGATCTGATATTTCATTCTATTTCTGCGAATGGTATGTGGGTTTGACTCCACACGATCTCGCGGTTGACTCCGTCCAACTTGTTAGACATCTCATCGAATCTTGTATTCATTCTATTATAAACATTTTTTATTTCTGTGAGTTCCGGCGACTCCTGCGCTCCTAAAGCAAAACACATTGTCAGAAGCTGTGCAATCACCGCTAACAGTGGTCCCCCTACTCCGCTTAACTGGATAATGGCATTTCCAAATTTGGCTACGTCTGTAAATAAGCCAAGAGCAGTCTCAGTCGCCTCTATATTACTCAATATGGCTGCTTCGTCCATGGCTCTTGTGTTTGTATATTGTATTGGTCGGATGCTCTAGGCTTTGTACCAATGCTGTCTCTAATACCCCAGAAAATCTGAAATATATATACAAATAAGATATTACAGGCGTGATACCGACCGTATATTTCATCCATTACCCTGCAGGGAGCCCCACACATATATATAACCATATAGAAGAGTGTCGTCTGCTCATGTTTGTCTGGGGCTCTGTATTGGTGAAATTATAAAATTGTTAAAGAATACAAGAAAAAAATGATTAAAAATGTAAAAAATTGTTAGGCCAATGCATTCTCTTATATATGCGAGGCGACCTATGGTCGACTCGCATATATAAGATAATGCATTGGCACAGGGTATATATATGATTGGTTTATGTTATGTATATAACCCGGCCATGTAAATGATACTCCGGCCTTATATACATGTACAGTATGTTAGGTTGTAACCAATGAAAACAACTTAAAATCATATTATATCGGGAAAAACATGATGAACGATGGGGTAAATGTACACTGGTTACATTCTTGTCTACAACATGTTCGTGATATACCACTGGCATTGATAGTTGGTATGCATTGTTTCATATCAAACCATGTAAAAAAAAAAATTTCAGACAAATGGTTTAACTCGAATAATTTGTCTATGTCAATAGACGGCATATAGTATTAACCAACGATTACACGAGTTTATTTCATGAAACAGTGCGTTATTCTCTTTTTCTGGAGTTATTCACATCCGTGGGTACATTGAATAATGATAAAGCGGCCATACTCGATATATAACGCGGCCATGTGCACCATATGTTTATTATGGTGGCCTCGTTATATATCGAGTATGGCCGCTTTATCATTATTCAATGTACCCATGTCTACATGTATGAATAACTCCAGAAAAAAACATATACCACACTACTTCGTGAAATAAACCAGTGTATTCGATGGTTAGTATTCCTTGTCGTCTATTGGCATTAGAATTGATTCGAGTTAAACAATTTGTCAGAGGAAAAAAAATAAAGTGTTATGGTATTTCTTACATAAATAGGTAAAATCGAGACCAACAACGCTTATAAATGTCAATGCTACACTCTTAAAACAATAGGTACTCTAGAGTAACTACGTTGGTACTAAGATTTGTCCCATGATGATGCTACTAAACAACATGGACTCCATTGCATTCTGCTAAATGAAATAATCCGAATTATACATGTATTGCTTTTATTAGTATAGGAACTTGACCCTGATTTTGTACTTAATTAACGGTTTAATATCTCGATTTCAGTATGACCATGAACTGTTCCCTACATGTAGAGTAAAATTGGTCTGAATGTCTAAAATAATTTCTGAATTGTTGGTAAATAATATTAAAGTAAACGTTATAAATCAAACATCCTAAACAGGTCTGGATGAAACACCAATCAATCTAGAATACCCCGCTAAATAAAAAAACTACATTGCGATAAAACCGCAAACTACTTTGCAATAAATATATGCGATTGATTGTAAAGGTTTTCGATTGATCACAAACGTATGCAATTAATCGCTATGGTTTGTAATTTATCGCAGATATATGGGCTTGAACGGTATAGATATAAATATAAATCAGACATCTTCAACAGGTCTGGGTAAACCACCAATCGATCTATAATAGCACGGTTTGGCTAAAATAGACCGATCAGTCTCCCATAGTCAGCATGCATGTGGGATAAGGGGAGCAAACCTTTACGATAAATCACAAAACAACTTTGCGAAAAATAACAAACACCTTTGCGTTAACTCGCAAACCTTTATGATAAATCTCAAACATGTTTACGATAACTCTCAGACTGCGTACTGGGTGATTATATTTTGAGATTTATCGCAAAGATGTTTGAGATTTGTTGCAAATTTTTGTTGGCGCCAATTGGCTTCTGTAAACATTATAAATCAGACATTTCCCTGACCTGTTGCCTGCACGTGGAGTAATATTTGTCTCAATTAATCGTCCAAATTTCTTAATTTGTGTGTAAACGTTATAAATCAGACATCTGAGTGAACAACCTATCAATCTATAATTGCCGGGTCGTGCTAAAATAGACCGATCAGTCATTCACAGCCAGATGCATGTGTGATGAGGGGTGCAAACCTTTGCGAAAAATCACAAACACCTTTGCGATAACACGCAAACTTTATCGCAAAGATGTTTGAGAATTGACCCTAATGGGCTTCTGTAAATATAATAAATCGGACATCTTAAACAGGTCTGAGTGAACAACCTATCAACCTACAATTGCCCGGTCGGGCTAAAATAGACCGATCGCCGGCGATCGGTCATTCACAGCCAGCACGCATGTGTGATGATGGGAGCAAATCTTTGCGATAAATCACAAAACGACTTTGTGAAAAATCACAAACACCTTTGCGATAAAACTCAAGCATCTTACGATAACTCTACAACTACTTGGTGATTATACTTTACAATTTATCGCAAACATGTTTGAGATTTATCACAAAGATTTGCAGATATATTGTTATGCGTTGGCATTAATGGGCTTGAACTGTATTAAACATAATAAATCAGACATCTTAAACCGTTCTGGATGAACCACAAATTGATCGACATGTATAATTGCATGGTCGGGCTAAAATAGACTGATCGGTCTTTCACAGCCAGCATGCATGTGGGACACGCGTAGCCACCAATACATAAAACAAAATTAATTCTGATCTCTTTTGGAGGACACCATATAATTATTTACTGAGAATTTTCAAAATAAACATACATGTAAACATACAGATATTCAAACAAACAGATTCAAATTGTCAAGATATTTAGAGTTCCCTCTCTTACAACAGTGAGCACTGTGCCAGGAAGACAGATCGGTCTATTTAGCCCAATCAGCCTATTATAGTTAATTTGTGGTTCACTCAGGCTTTTCTTTATACCCATATAAATATCGCGTAAATAGTATGTAATCATACTTCCAAGCTGCATTATGTGAACAAAGCCAAATTATGTTCCAGAACATGTTATAAATAGCGTGCAATAAGCAAAATACTCAACAATGGGGATACCATTAACTTTGGTTAATTAAAACTGCCACCATGTTGTTTGCAAAATACTGCTATAGCGCTCACTAGTCCTCGCCACAAGATTTTGGTGTTGAAAGGGTCACCAGCATTATTATCACTCTCCCAAACAAATCGCCACGGTGTTGAGTGTTTTGCTTATCGTACATTTCCAATGTGCTGTATTGGTATGTGAACAAATGCTAAGATAACACAAAGACAGCTTAATCTATTTATATGATCAAGTTTGGTGCAGCCTTAGTGAATAAAATATGCGTCAACGAGTCAATGTCATTGCCTGATCACCAGAGCCATATGTCGAATTTCGCGAATCTGGTTTCCAGTTATGGAAAATGTTATTTCCTAGCAAAGCGGAAATGGCTGAATCGCTCAGAATGATAGCCGCACATGTTTTGATAAGAACATGATGCATCTGGACATTGTAATGGTCTACATGTACATGTATGTATACAGCTAAGCTCTAGTTACCCCCAAAAGAATAGCAGACTCGGTAACTGGGCGATATGTCATGGCGACATGGTTCACAATTCACGTTTCAATGAAAATTGAAGAATATGATCCATCGTCCTTTGTACAGGTACGTGTACGTTGTAGCCAACAAACTTGTGAGTGACTCATGAATCACGACTGATCTGTGACTTCATAATTCTGACTTATTTCTACATTGCTGTATGTCTCATAATCCTAGTCACCAATGGTTGGCTATTGTGAGTTAATTGTGCCGTTTCTAATTTTGTGAAACTTAAGTATAGATCTGTATTTTGAAATTTACAATGTTGTCGTGCATATCAAGTGTAACGTCATTGCACTCAATGACTCATGCTGTTTGAATATGGTCTGTCTCAGTTAACTGAAAATTGCTGCAGAGGAAACTATCAATGAATAGCGCCCGTTAATTTTCCGAGATTATCTCATCTTGTCGCGTTCATATACAAACATAATCCACACAGTGCTAACAATATTCCAGGTTATTAAGAAGCAAGTTAGCTCCAATTTCACACACAACAAATATGTTGATGAATTTCCGAGAAGTTCACTACCCTAATCTTAAAAACCCCCAGCGAGAGAACGTACCTAATTGGGCACACGCTACAGCATGTATGTAAGCCGAGGCCGAATGCGATTCCAACATAAAATGTGTAGTTTGTGTCTTTCGGCCATTTTTATATACTGTAAAAAAACTCAATCGCATCAAGTGGCCTGACGACGCCATGTTTTCGTAAAATGTATCGTGCATCAATATTTGGTTCCGAAATCGCCGCTAGTACCAAATGCTTAGGAATAATATCAATATATAGAACCTAATTCTTCTCTGTACCTATGACTTTGGTACTACAAGACATATATGTACTCGAAGGACCTATACAGCTTGTTATTTCTAAGAGTGTAGCGGAATATCACGAACTTGTAATATATGCACACTTACACCATCGTTTATTGTGTTTGCTCCGATACTCCGATACCGTTTTATCGGTTACAATCTAACTCGTACCTCCATTATATTTACAAGGCCGTATTATCATTGACAAGGCCGTATTATCATTGACAAGGCCGTATTATCATTGACATGGCCGTATTATCATTGACAAGGCCGTATTATCATGACAAGGACGGGTTATATTATTGACAAGGCCGTGTTATCAAAATAAGTCCGAATTATACGGATACCCCCGTGACAAAATATGCTGTATCTTAATATATGCAAATAAAAAATACATGAAGATAGATAGATAGGATATTGAGATGTCCCTCAAACCAAATCAAGCTTGAAAATCTGTCCCTATTTTCACCCTTGCCCACGATCTTATCCACGACCTAACCACCTCGACTATGGGGACATGCTTAAAAGGACGCCCTTTCGCCGAGAGTTAGGAAGCGTATCAGTCAGAACATGGGTTCGAACACACCACCAACCACACTCTTGAATGACTAATTTTACCTAATGACTGATCAAACCGGGAGAGACTACAGACATATAACTCAGAATTAAATATTAATAATCTCCTATATATTTTGAAGACCACTGTCTGTCTGTCTGTCTGTCTGTCTGTCTGTATGTATGTATGTATGTATGTCATTGATACATATCTACGATTCCCGACCGATATGGACGAAACTTGGTACGTGTGTGACTGTGTGTAGTTTGACCAGGCGGTCGTCAACGTCGTATTGGCGAGCCCGTGGGGGCCCACTTCGCTCATGCGCAGACGAGATCTCGGAAAAGTGTGGAGCTATCGACTTGAAATTTGATATGTGAATGTATCTTGCCCCGGATACGAATTTTATCGGGTCGTCGAGCCCGTGCAACGCCAGCTTCGCGCATGCGCAGACCAGATCTCCGAAACGGGTAGAGCTATCGACTAGAAATTTGGTTTTTGAATAGCCCGGACAACGTCGGGCTCATCGGCTAGTCTATTATATATTTTGGGAAATCTGTGTGTGTGTGTCTGTCTGTCTGTTCGCGATGGACTCGAAAACGGCCGAGCCGATTTCGATGGTATGTGAGGGTACTTTCGGACGGGGAGTGGCATGGACCTATTAATTTGCTCGTGCGACGTGACCTTGACTTTCAAATCGGGTCATTTCAAGGTCGAACGCCCGAGTATCACGGGATTTCGATGAAAATTAGTGTCTATGGATACTTTCGTATGGAGAGTGTCGTAGGCCTATTCGTTTGCCCATGCGACGTTACCTTGACCTTGAAATCGGGTCAATTCAGGGTCAAACCGCGAATTTTTATGGGATTTTGACGAAATTTGATACGTAGGTTTACTTTTGTCCACTGAGTGTTTTCGACGGGTCAAATCGTGACTCCGACCTGACCTTGACCTTCAAAACGATCAATTAGAGGTAAAACCGGATGGATTTCGACGGGTACTTTTGTGGGGTACTTTTGTCCGGGTAGTGTTTTGGACGGGTCAAATAGTGACCTTGACCTTCAAAATGGACAATTCAAGGTCAAACCGCGCAATTCGCCTAAAAGCAGAGGGGAAACAGCCCGGACGAAGTCGGGTCCACCTATATAGAATTGGCTACAGACATATAACTCAGTATTACATATTAATTAATTAAATATTAATAATATGTGATATAAATTTATAAAATGGACTACAGACATATACTTCAGTATTAAATATTAATTAATTAATACATATAACTCATAATTAAATAATTATGATATATTATATAAATATATAGAATGGACTACATACATATAACTTAGTATTAATATTAATTAATTAAATAATAATATGTTATATAAATATATAGAGTGGACTACTTACATATAACTCAGTATTAAATATTAATTAATTAAATATTAATAACATGTTATATAAATATATAAAATGTACTAGAGACATATAACTCAGTATTAAATATTAGTAATATCTTATATAAAAATATGGAATGGACTACATACATATATCTCAGTTTTAAATATTAATAATATGTAATATAAATATATAGAATGACCTAGAATTTGTTTTAATCGTGGACCGTTTGTAAATAGGGTTTCATAAAACAAGAAATTCAATTAATTGAGGAAAAACACCCACTGTCCCGAGTGGTATTGATAAGCTATTGGAGGGTCTACCACTTGGCATGCAAAATAGCAAAATAACATTGAATGTATCAATGACATCAACAGCTTTAAGATGGGAATAACCCACCATATATGGTAGATATTCAACCAGGCTCTGCTTAAGATTGTTAATTGATGACTGATTTACATGTACATTACACACAACAATTAACGTTATGATTTTGAAACTAACCATGATAGAATATTGACAGTAAGGTGGTATTAACTACTACGAGTACTATTCGTAATAATAGTAGTATTCTAGCATAATATGTGTGTACATGATGTATGGGAAATATTAAAGGACAAAACAATAGTTACAATACAATTATAACAATTTGTTTTTAATTAATCGCAAGAGCTAATTGCGCTTAAGCACATTAAGGAATATTCATTAAAGGCGCTTAAGCGCAATAAGGGAATTTCTATTGTTCTTAATCGCAATAAGGAAATATTTAACTGAGCTTTAGCGCAATAATGGAATTTTCAAATTGCGCTTATATAATAAAGCTCAATAAGGAATCTCTTAATAAGGAATATATTATATATAGTACATAAACTGATTAAACTCCCTATAACTCAGGTGGTGTAGTCCATATCCATGGTACAATGGTGGAACAAATATAAGTTTATTCTACTATTTGCAGAAGGGTGATCTAATGAGAGATATATTAATTTCACTAAGTGCAATAGGGGTGTCATTGTGCTTACATGTAATAAGGAATGTCTTATTACACTTAAGCGCAATACAAATATTCCTTATTGCACAGGAATATCATATTGTGCTTAAAAAAATAGAATGGCCGACTGAAGCCGTTCTATCTTTCCAACTAACCCGTTCTTAGCAGAACTTCATCCACAAAATACGAATATTACACCATGTATCAGAAGACATATCAAATGTAACCTTTAAAAGGTCTTTGCGCTTTTCATTTGTTATAATTCACACTTATTTTTTATTTTTGTTGTGATTAAAAGCCCAGGCCGGAAACCGGTGTCCGCGATTACAAGCCAAGTTACAAAATAAATTAACTGGTTTGAATGCATGAATATGTCAATGGTCAGACTGCTCGAAAGAATATTCAAATCAAATAGTGCTTATAGACTTAAAAACTTATGTGTCCGCCAGTCATACGCGGTGGAAGTTCTCATATTATCTGCTGGTCATACGCGGGGGAGGTTCTCATATGAACATATTATCCGCTGGTCATACGCAGGGAAGGTTCTCATATGAACATATTATCCACCGGTCATACGCGGTGGAGGTTCATATTATCCGCCTGTCATACGCGAGGAAGGTTCTCATGTGAACAAATTATCCACCAGTCATACGCGGTGGAGGTTCATATTATCCGCCAGTCATACGCGAGGGAGGTTCTCATATTATCATCCGGTCATACATGGGGGAGGTTCTGATATGAACATATTATCCGCCGGTCATACGCGGTGGAGGTTCATATTATCCAACGGTCATATGCGAGGGACGATCTCATATTATCTCATATTATCTGCTGGTCATACGCGGGGGAGGTTCTCATATGAACATATTATCCGCTGGTCATACGCAGGGAAGGTTCTCATATGAACATATTATCCACCGGTCATACGCGGTGGAGGTTCATATTATCCGCCTGTCATACGCGAGGGAGGTTCTCATGTGAACAAATTATCCACCGGTCATACGCGGTGGAGGTTCATATTATCCGCCAGTCATACGCGAGGGAGGTTCTCATATTATCATCCGGTCATACATGGGGGAGGTTCTGATATGAACATATTATCCGCCGGTCATACGCGGTAGAGGTTCATATTATCCAACGGTCATATGCGAGGGAGGATCTCATATTATCTCAAATCAAATGAGGATAATATGAGAACCTCCACCGCGTATGACCGGCGGATAATATGTTGATATGCAAACCTACCCCGCGTATGACCGGCGTATAATATGATAACCTCCCTCGCGTATTACTGGTAGATAATATAAACCTCCACCGCGTATGACCGTCAAATGATATATTCATATGAGAAATTCCCCTGCATATGACCGGCAGATAATATGAGAACCTCCCCCCCTTGTGAATGACCGCAGTTAATATGAGAACCTCCCTTGCGTATGACTATGATCATCGGATAATATAAACCTCCACCGCGTATGACATCGGATAACATGAGAACCTCCCCGCATTTGACCGGCGGATAATATGTTCATATGAGAACCTCCCCGGCGAATGACCGGCAGATAATATGTTCATATGAGAACTTCCCCCACGTATGACCAGCAGATAATATGAGAACTTCCACCGCGTATGACTGGCGGACGCATACGTTTTTAAGTCTATAAGCACTATTTGAATATTCTTTCGAGCAGTCTGACCATTGACATATTCATGCATTCAAACCAGTTAATTTATTTTGAAACTTGGCTTGTAATCGCCAGACACCGGCTTCCGGCCTGAGCTTTTAATCACAACTAAAATAAAAAATAAGTGTGAATTATAACAAATGAAAAGCGCAAAGGCCTTTTAAAGGTTACATTTGATACATGGTGTATATTCGTATTTTGTGGATGAAGTGCTGCTAAGAACTTCTTAGTTGGAACGATAGAACGGCTTCAGTCGGCCATTCTATTTTTTACGAGAAAAAAAGTAGCGCTCTTTCTTGGAGCGAATTTCTGCAACTATTTCACCGCGTAGTGGACATTCACTGTGTCTAATCCTACATTTTGATATACAATACGCCCCATTATATTGAATATACCAGCTGAAATCGATCCTTTAATTGTAAACATCGAGTCTATATTTAGCTGTTTTATCGGCGCGTGTTTGCGTGTTCGCCATTACAATATTCGCACTAGAACAGCTATATTGTAGCTAAAAACGAGTGCGCAGTATTCCAACGTCATTGGCGGGGTTAATGTATGTGGATCGGGTGAATGTGGGCCTTTCGTTAGGCACCAGATGAGCCCACCCCCCTTACGCCCTGTATTCCTCGAGATATTGGTCGTCCCACTTTGAAATTCTGTCCCGCAGATTGTCGTTTTGTCCCATATCCCATCCCGCAGATTGTCATGTCCCTCAATTTCTCAAGTGTCGGTTTGGTCAAAATATCGCTTTCTCGATGGGGAAAACTGATCGGAATAATAGCTAAGACGAATTTAGATAGAATTATCGGAAGAATTCGACCGATTAGGGTGCATTTTAAGAGAATCTAGTGGACATATCACTGTAACTTTTGCATCAAACAGCCATTGCTCCGCTTCGTTTATCAATGTCGTTGGCAATTGTCGCAATATGATAGGGGAACACTTTGACGTTCGTACTCATAGTTCACCAATTTTTGTTCCTAGCTCGACTATCCTAAGTGTCATGGGAAAATGTCTAATCTGATTCTATTTGTCGTTATATACATATTATACATATTTTTCACCACATTTATTATTCATTTTCATAAAAATAAAATACAAAGAAGCCGAAGATGACATGTTTAAAATGTTTGAAGCATGAATTTGGAGATAAGTTGTTATCAGAGTACGTTATACTTGTGGTAGTTACGTTACGCACACGGTGTTCCCCTATCGTATTGCGATAATCGCCTAACCCTTTCGTTGGGGAACAACGGCGTTTCCATTGGTTTCTCAAGTTTTAGCTCCACCTGAATCTAGTTACCAAATTAGCAGAAATACCTCAGCAGAAACTCTTAGTTTTATAAGTTATAACTCTAATTTTATTGACGATATGAGATTAACATCATAATATGAAACTGTTTATGGCAGTGTTATCCAAACGTGTGCTTTGATAATGATTCTAATTTTATTTTGCGATCAAACGTCAGTGCAGCTCAGCAGAAACGCATGGACACTAGTTCAGTTCAGCAGAAACACATGAGGTCCTACAAGTATAGTACACCCACTGGACGCGGCTTCGCCGCGTCGGTCAGTGGTTGAAAATCTAGTTAATTCATTGTTTCCGACGTCTCCGACGTCTGCCACAAGCTCTACCAGTCTCGCTATACTTCCACGGTATGTTGCCTTGAAAATTGGTCGCTGTGTATGATAGGGATTTGACCGTCCTGATATAGAGGTTCCCCGTATGTGATGTTGATATTTCCAACTGCATCACCCCCTCTTAAACCAGACCAAACTCACAGGTTTGCCGATTCAATTATGTTCAGGTCAAGTAGTAAACTTGTAAAACTTTCTGAACTGAGGGTCTGCTGTGACGGCGTGGATATCGCATCATCTACATCGTTTAAATATTTGGGGCTGTTTCTTTATCAACGGCTGAATGGCGAAGTGATGGCGAATGTTCTGAGTAAGGTAAATACGAATTGGCAGGATGACTCATCTAGGATGTAATGAATTTGAACATGTGAAATGGCTAAGTATAATAACAGTATTTGGCTTAATTTATATTGACGCTACTACTTGTATTTATGAATTCAATCATTGGGTCATGGACAGTTGGTGGTAGCTAGACTAGTGCATATACATGTGTGGACGATCAAGTACTGTTATCTGCAGTGGAATAACAATTATGTCATTACCAAATTCTTTGACACATAGGTCATTGAATTAATGCATGGATTTCTAACAGTCACATAATTGTTATGAGCAAACTGCTTTGTGTCAATCTGTTCATCGTTAGAACATATTAACTCTTCCACCACACTCGTTTGCAGTCTGATAAATATCCAGACTCCATCTCATTACTTTCATCTACATCTGAGGACATCTGATTTCAGAGATGAAAAGCAAATTCCATTGTTTGTGAAAAACCACTAATATTCATCATTGCGATACACACACATATCTACACACGTGCGCCTGATGTCTTGTAAACATTTAAGAGTAGTCACTATTCCTCTAACCAACATAATATAAATGGTTAGATTCTATACTTAGTATACATGTAAGTGGGAATTATATTTCAAAATAATTAGTATGCGGGTGGAGATGACTATATGTATATCATATATTAATCATTATTAGTAGTTGTTAATTAATAATGCCGTTCGTAATACATGTAGATCAGTTTGTAATGAATGTGGTATCTAAAGTTATGGATGACACGAGAAAGAGATGTCTGCTATAGGCATATTAAAGAAGAGAGGCTAGTTTAATGATGACCAAGGTCCCAATTTATCGCAGACAAATTGCTCCTCGTTCTTGTGACATAAATTTTGAAATGGAAGCTGGATTCTGGAGCGGTTTATTGGAATTTTGAAAAGAGTTTTTGAACGTACCCCTAAAAGTATATTTTATGCCAAAGTTAGAATTTAGATAATTTTGGAAATAGACTCCCAATGAGTTGAAAAGATGTCAAAATGGTTTGATAAGATCATCTTCAGTTGCAGATTGTTGACTCTGTAACACACTAAGCGCATGTCACGTGATGTTTCTGCCCTTTTCTGCAAGACATCAGTTTGTACAGCCAGTTCGAGCCCGGATTTTTTATCCGTGATCCTATCTAAATTACCGACAGAACAAGGCTTCCAGGGGAGTATGATGAATGGGGCCGTCCCTATGGATGTTATTTAATATTCTTATGGTTTACAGCTAGAAATGAATGGAAATCAACAGTTAATGTGATCCTGTTATAGTCAGAAAACAATATATAACATGTATACGTTATACCATAGCAGCTACGCATAGATGTGAATCATAAACGAATTTATACTTTTATTTTTAAAAATCAGTGTTGTATAATCATTAATCAAACAAGAGGTCGCTGTCGCGTGGCATTTGCCCCCGATTGTAGCAATTCGGATCAAGCATGGACGCGGAAACCCAAAACCAAGCGATCCAGAAACCCAAAAACAAGCAAATTCAAATTTTATAAGTTGAAAAAAGGCCCATAACTCTGGCAAAAATCATCAGATCATACCCAAATTTGCATTTGACATGTATTTTCATATAACTGATCCACAAAAATACGGGATTTGCAATCGTACCACCAAAGCTCACGCTATCATCTGGAAACCCCAACAAGAAATTCAATTAATTGAGGAAAAACACCCAGTGTCCTGAGTGGTATTGATAAGCTGTTGGGGGAGATATATTAATTCTGTTGAAGTGCAATGGGAAGTAATTGCGGTTAAGGGTAATAAGAAATGTCTTATTGCATTCTCATTGGGCTCAATCATAATTAGAGATTCCTTAAGTTATTGCGGTTAATCGAAATTGTCTATTAAATGTCAATTTTGATTCCCATAGATATCATCAATGATGTCTATGCGCAGGGGCGACGTGCCAATCTTCTCTATTTGGATTCAAATTGTTGGCTCATTAAATATGCACGTATGCTTAAGATACAGTCGCGCACGAAGCGAGCCCCCGTAAGTCGGATTTTGGATCCCATGCAGTTAATGAAAATATCACTGAAATAATCGGTTTCCCCCAATAAACAACCATATATTCAATATACATGTTTTGGAGCAGAATTAGGCAGTCCATATTGGACGCTATCATGGAATTTTTTTTTTTGGTTTAATTTTCACACATATTTATTAGTTATGTGGATGGAGTTCTCATTAAACATCACATCCTTATATTGGTTACAGTAATGCCCAAAGTAATTGACCACTTAACCACATCAGAATTATTGGTAATTTTTCAGCATTTAAAATCCTGACAAATTACCCATTATTCAGCTGTGGTTAAGTGGTCAATTACTTTGTACATTACTGTATGAGGATTGAGTTATCATTACACCTCAAATCCTTATATTGGTTACAGTAATGCCCAAAGTAATTGACCACTTAACCACAGCAGAATTATGGGTAATTTTTCAGAATTTAAAATCATGAAAAAATACCCATTATTTTGCTGTGGTTAAGTGATCAATTACTTTGGACATTACTGTATGTAGATGGAGTTAAACCTCACATCAGTGTGTTGGGGATTTGGACCTTGACTTGGGACCTTTTATTTTTAACGCGACAAATGCGCGTACACCTTATACACAAATTTCTTATGTAACCAGAGTTTTTCTTGGATAAGATGAGTTTGAAGCCTGCTTACATTTCAAAATGTTGTCAGTTTTATATTGTCTGCAGCGGAACTCAACGCGTTGAAGCAAAAGTTAGGAAAGATAAAATGTGTACGTAATGAGACTATAATACAACTGAAAAAATAAACTGAGGGACGGGTGGGCGATACAGGGAACTAAGGGTTGAACAGATATAAATGTGTAGAGCGATAACGACCGATGTTGACATATTATGCATCTGAATTCTACTGTTGCAACCTGGCTATAAAATAGGGGGTGTCAGAATCTTAGTCATCTCTTTTTCGTGGCAGAATAGTCATCTATAAGATGTTGGGTTGGTTATATGGACTGATTGGACTCGGAGAAAAAGTGGTTTGTACCGATGAACTGACATAAATTAGTGGAGCGATGTTGCATCGCGACTGTACTAAAGCAGCAATGATATAAAATTGGGGGGGTATGAAATTATCTATCTCTATAGATGGCACCAGGATTATATAGAGAGGAATAGCAATTGATATACGTATACAGTATACTATAGTAATACCATAGACATATAAGTACAAATATCACGTGATAAAATATTACGTAACGTGAATATACCGATGGAAGAAAGAAATAAATTGGACCGGGATTAGAGGTTGGGTTGGTTATATGTGGATAATTGGATATGGAATTCATACCGAATTACCGATGAAACGATACAAATTAGTGGAGCGATAATGACCAATGTTGACACTTACCGCTATACTTAAAGTAATTGACCACCAGCAACGTGGTGTCACCCCGTTAATACTGCGGTACTATACCGCGGTATCCTCCAATACCGCGGTACTGATACCGCTTGTTAACGTATGTGGGAGTAAATACCTCCCCTCAAAGTGTTCCATGAAAATCACTGTGGTATTCAAAACAATTAATGCGGTGCCCGCTAAAAGACCGCGATATCATTATCGCCCAATACCATAATTCCACTACCATGAACGCCTCGATACAGCTACCGTTTATTACTGGTATCACTGTGGTCATGACCGGGGTATCACCCCGTTTTTCTGGTCAATTACTTTGAGAATAGCGGTAGTCAGGCTACGCGCGGGAGAAAATAAGGGTTGATACGATAGACCAAAATAAATTTGTCAGGTGATAATGACCAACGTTGACCTATAAAGTAACCCGACTATACTGTCGCATAATTATCAGGTGTAACCGGTCAAATATGAACTCTAGTGACCAATATAGAACAGGTCAGAAAACATTCGCAGGGCCCTAAAATTTATTTAACACTCCATTTGCCATAAAAATTGATCTATGTCAATAAAACTGTCATTTTTCAAAATTTTAAGCTGAGACTTGGAGTGTGTGGGTGGGATAGCTACATATTCGTAAAATTACAGAGTACAGCACGCAATTATGTTTTAGATGGAAGAAATGAATTTTTTTCAATGATAAAATTTAACATGGAATTTACCATTAACATCGATTTATGTCGATAAAACTGTTATTATTCAAACTTTTAGGCTGAGACTTGGTGTATGTGCGTGGGATACATATATGTTCCTAAAATGACCGAGTATAGCGCGTAATTATGTTTTAGATGGAAGAAATTGAATTTGACATTTTCACAAAAACACGCCAATTTCGAATCCAGATGACCTACTTGCAGACGAGCGCTCGGTAATATTCATGCCAAGAAATACAGGCGTCAAACTCATCTTTTTGGAAGGTTAATCCGATATACACATATTGAAATAATCCTTCCAGAACACCTTCCAAGATATAGAAGAGTATTTTAATAGATTAGGACGCCAAAACAGTCGTAATGAAAGAATTAAAATGCACATCGCCTCCGCTTCGATTGTCACTGCGAGACCGCTATCGGCATTGGAATTCTAATGACGTCATTTGCGTTGCTTGCAAACCTTAACCCTTTCCATTCCCAACGACATTTCAATTGGTTGAAATTAAAAAGTTATCAAGTTCTAGCTCAACCTGAATCTAGTTACCCAATTGGTAGAATTACATTAGCAGTACTTTTTAGTTTCATCAATTAAAACTATAATTTTATTGACGATATGAGCTCAACCTCATAATATGAAACTGTTTATGGCGGTGTTATCCAAACGTGTGCTTTGATAATGATTATACGTTTATTTTGCGATCAAACGTCAGTGCAGCTCAGCAGAAACGCATACACTGACAATATATTCGGTTTTTGTTGGTATTGATCAATACCCAATCTGATTCCTTGGGTATTGATCAATACCTAGGGATACATATATGGATTTGAACATATTCGTCAATACCAACTTCTGGTTTTGACTAAGTATTCAAGAGTTATATGTGTCTGCGCGTGCGCAATGAATGGTATTTTATGCAGTGCCGCCATTTTGTTTAAAGCGCGGGCTTGGAAGTTATTCTGTAACGTTTCAACTAATTTGTCTGATAATGGAAACTTTGCGTGATGTTGTCCAGTGGTTAGAAGATCTTGACATGGGGGACGAAGTGATTCAAAAGTTTAAAGGTAGGCTATATAATATATAATTATTATTAATTTTAACTTTGGAATTTGATCTTGAAAATGAAAGTTGAATGAATGACGCGAATACAGGTAACATGAGAAGCGGTCCCGCGCGAAGTCTATCGTATACGAAGACGGCCCTATACACTATACAGAAACATTGTTTAAAATCATTCTTTAAGACGGAGGTAAAGCGATAAAAAATTTCATTTTTCTCCCATAGCCAAGGCAAGGGTTTCCATGTTAAAATTTGAGACAAAATCCTGACTTCATAATTAATTGACTTTATGTCGATTTATGTCGATAAAACTGTCATTTTTCAAACTTTTAGGCTGAGACTTGGTGTATGTGCGTGGGATACATATATGTTCCTAAAATGACCGAGTATAGCGCGTAATTATGTTTTAGATGGAAGAAATTGAATTTGACATTTTCACAAAAACACGCCAATTTCGAATCCAGATGACCTACTTGCAGACGAGCGCTCGGTAATATTCATGCCAAGAAATACAGGCGTCAAACTCATCTTTTTGGAAGGTTAATCCGATGTACACATATTGAAATAATCCTTCCAGAACACCTTCCAAGATATAGAAGAGTATTTTAATAGATTAGGACGCCAAAACAGTCGTAATGAAAGAATTAAAATGCACATCGCCTCCGCTTCGATTGTCACTGCGAGACCGCTATCGGCATTGGAATTCTAATGACGTCATTTGCGTTGCTTGCAAACCTTAACCCTTTCCATTCCCAACGACATTTCAATTGGTTGAAATTAAAAAGTTATCAAGTTCTAGCTCAACCTGAATCTAGTTACCCAATTGGTAGAATTACATTAGCAGTACTTTTTAGTTTCATCAATTATAACTATAATTTTATTGACGATATGAGCTCAACCTCATAATATGAAACTGTTTATGGCGGTGTTATCCAATCGTGTGCTTTGATAATGATTATACTTTTATTTTGCGATCAAACGTCAGTGCAGCTCAGCAGAAACGCATACACTGACAATATATTCGGTTTTTGTTGGTATTGATCAATACCCAATCTGATTCCTTGGGTATTGATCAATACCTAGGGATACATATATGGATTTGAACATATTCGTCAATACCAACTTCTGGTTTTGACTAAGTATTCAAGAGTTATATGTGTCTGCGCGTGCGCAATGAATGGTATTTTATGCAGTGTCGCCATTTTTTTTAAAGCGCGGGCTTGGAAGTTATTCTGTAACGTTTCAACTAATTTGTCTGATAATGGAAACTTTGCGTGATGTTGTCCAGTGGTTAGAAGATCTTGACATGGGGGACGAAGTGATTCAAAAGTTTAAAGGTAGGCTATATAATATATAATTATTATTAATTTTAACTTTGGAATTTGATATTGAAAATGAAAGTTGAATGAATGGCGCGAATACAGGTAACATGAGAAGCGGTCCCGCGCGAAGTTTATCGTATACGAAGACGGCCCTATACACTATACAGAAACATTGTTTAAAATCATTATTTAAGACGGAGGTAAAGCGATAAAAAATTTCATTTTTCTCCCATAGCCACGGCAAGGGTTTCGATGTTTAAATTTGAGACAAAATCCTGACTTCATAATTAATTGACATACATTTTATTTTTAAAGATACACATCATATATTACAGAGTATCATTATCATTGAATGTACCTTCATCGTAAGTACATGTACATTGTATTTCCTGACTCCTTCTAGGGATCATGTTCTAGGGATAAGGCATCGATTTTCGAAAAAACTGACACATAAAAATATCACACTCCAATTTCAAAACACATTAGGCCAAAAAAAAGATTGTTATGTATGTTTCCGTTAAGGCGACTGGTTTACAAACCTGGCGACAACTTTTTAATGAAAATCGCAAAAATTCCCGACAGTTATCTTTTAGATATTTGACTTAAATATATAAAGGTATTGGAATTTGGATTCTCATTCCGGCGCACGTTCAACGTTTTTTATGTATCGTGTTGCGCAATTAGGGACAGCTTCGGTGTGCGGATTCCTACTTTTTGATTGGTGCAAAAGGCGATTATCGCAATACTAGTATGTGAATGTGATAGGGGAAGAACTTGTGTATAACGTAACTATCACAAGTAGACTGTACTCTGGTATAAAATTTTAAACATATCTTCGGCTTGTTTTATTTTATTTTTGTGGAAAGCAGTGAAACAAATAATAAATGGGGTGAAAAAATATATATAACGACAAATAGAATCAATTCAGCCATTTTCCTGTGAAAACAAGGACAGGAAAGCTACTAGTAGGTACAAAAATCAGGCCTGAAAATTAGAGGTGCCTTAATTATTAGATTCATAATCCGTCGTAGCAGCGTCAATAATCAACTATAATCGATTAATCGTACATAACAATTTTGCGATAAATTAAACTGGAAATATGACAAAGGTAACCTTGTCGTGACACCGGAAATGGCAGTGTATAATTCCGTACAAAAATAACCACACATATTTCTGGTAAATTGGATCGCTGCACGTCAATAGGTACAACAAAAGTGGATTTAACGCCCATATGCTGAAATAATAAACAGAATGTGCTATTTATATTTTGACGAAAATCAAATCGAGACGATTGACACTAAAACAGAAATTAATTAACAGTGGCCTAATAGGAATAAGTGGGGAAAAATTGAGGCCTACTAGTACCTACGGGCCCTACTAGTATTTGTTTTCGGCTTGTAACCCAAACCAAATTTTTAATTTTCTTTGGCCTTAACCGCCAACGCTGCATGCGTCTTCAAATGGACGTCGTAATTTGGGACTGGTTATCTGCGACATCGCGGGCAGAATTGTTATAAATTACCTACTTTCAGTTTATTCCTCCCGGAAATCGAGCGCATTGCACCAAGTTTCGATCCGTTGAATCTTGTTGATGACATTTAGCACTTGTGATGTTTGTCTGTTTTCTGGGACCCCCTCCGTGAAGACAACTGTTGTGAATATGTTATGTTAGGCCTGTAATGATACGCTTGGTCACGATACGTTATGTATCGCGATACAGGGCTAACAATACGATAAGTATCGCGATACGCAAAATTTGATCCCACGAGTAAATAGCTATTCAACACTTCAAATTCGCACAACTCTCAGGTTGATTTTTAGTTTACTGTCGGACGACCATGATACAATCGTAAATGGAGGAATCGGGGCCCGCCGAGATCGTGGATAGTTTGTTCAAACGATTGCAATGTCACGTGCATTATGATATCGTAGGTTGTTCTAAAGCATGTGATTGACTACCCATGACTATTTCCAGCTACAATTTTACGTACACACGACTGCGATTACGTCACAAGTGGAAGTAACCCAGGATACTAGATATGGGTGGTACTCGGTATTTACCGTGCGGTATCGGTATCAGCGTAATACCGATTTACCGTACCGAATCAAAACTAAAAATACCGATTTTTCGGTATTGAAATTATTCATGTGTTGCCAACTTGTGTGTCTTCATATTGAGTAAAGTTTCTCAGTAAACAGTTTTGATTTGGTACTTTAATTAAAATTAATCTCAGAATTATACAAATCCATCAGACCATCACGAAGAACCCGACTGGTAAAAAGCAGCCACTTGATAATAACTCAGCTGACCGTGTCGGTGACCTGTTATCAGTTTGACAGGCCTTGAGCGAGCAAAAGGAATACGCACTCGCATATGGTTGACCTAGTTATGGGCCCAACAATCAATGCAGTTGTTAGAATAGATACACGGTGTATCAAAGAAGCTGTGATGTAACGTATTGCTACATTGTAACGTGGTCAATGCCACACTGACTGTCACTGTGTAATGCCCAGGCGGTGGCAGTCCGTATAGCACGTGGCATTGGTGACTTCAAAGACACCGACAATGCAAGCGGCATTAACAGAAATAAGGTCCGATTTCATTTGTACAGTGAATCATAATCTACTTTCACTTTCTAAAAATAGAACAGATCCATCAGTTGATTAAATTCTAAGATTTATTTCGCGTTGCGGCTATTTATAGGGAGTTGTGAATTGTGATCACTGATTACTACTCACAATTCTATTCACTCGCGAAAATGTGACGAAATTGACACGTATAGATATTGTAGCCATGCAATGATGCAATCTCTTATTCTTTTCAAAAGGGATGCGACGGCGTGCTTGTAAATCATCAAACAGAAGTGTGAATATCACCTAATTGAATAATTGTGTAGGTCATTGTGTTGCCTCATTTAGCTGTTGTCACAAATGTAGTAAATCCGTGGGCATATGACATATACATGCATATTGTTCAGTTAAAAACTTGAATTACCGCAATTTACCGGGAATCTCTGCTCTGGTTTTGTAATTTAATAGCAATACCGATTACCGTACCGATAACGCGGTAAATCGGCGAAAATTTACCGATACCGATACCGAGCTTGAAATTTCAATACCACCCATCTCTACAGGATACCCCACGATATCGCATCTAAAATCAAACAATGTCTGATATTATTTTTGACCTACGTTTTTTACGTGAGAATGCGCACTCCACCTTGCGGTTACTTCCTATGATGGAAATCTTTACGATCGTATCGTGTCGTCTGAAAGTACACTTAATGATAGTTTTTTTCTAATATTACATAGACTATATGTGTATTGTATTTAGCAGTATCAGGGGCATATCCAGGCCGTTTTTTATACTGTTTACCGCCACCGGTTTGGGCACCCAAACTCAAAAAAAATAAATATATATTTTGTTTTCAATTTAGTCCCAATTCATATCATAACAAGATATATAATGACAAAAGGCATTTAAGTTGACAAAAATGTTTTAACAGTTTGAATCAACTGTAAAAGTATGTTTGACTTTATCTAGCTTTCAGCGGTTAAAACTTCATATAGTTTGAGTTCAGGTTTGTTATCATTCAGCCTTCAGATTTCAGTATTTCAATCAAAAACAATACAGTGACAATTTGATCAAATAAACCTGGTTATCAGGTGGGATCTCATAACACGAAATAACAAAATAACATAGAGATTTATACCATAGTACTAAGGCCAAAAAAGGTTTTGGTTCTCAGGCCCGCCGCATTGAATAAAAAGGGCCGCATTAGGCCTTTTTATTGCAATACCTGATGTTATGACCAAAAAAAACTTACAAAAAATAAATTTGAAAAACATGTCCATAGTAGATCCATACTAGTACAGTATACCCGTAGTAGATATTTGTTGAATATTAGTGTGCATTGAGTTCTAATATGTACTCTTGAGTGCCTACTAAAAGTACAGGGTGGAATAATAGTACAGGTAGTAAAATGTCGCGTAACTGAATAATAGTACAGGGCGGAATAAACGTACAGACTGGAAATATTAGTACCATACATCCCAACAAAACGCACCATCTGACTGGTTTACTGATGCCATGGCCCATGTGACATAAATAGTTTCGATGGATAGCCAGGTCTGTGAATCTACAGTGTGCCGATCACTGTCAACAATCAGAGTTCATTTATCTATGAATAACACAATTTAAGATTGGTGAATTATTTCTTTTGGTTAATAATGTAATAAACGTACAGGACCATATAACGATCGTACAGGTGGGAATTTTACCTTGATTTTAATAATCGTACATGTATGTTTATTAGGCACTCAAGAGTAATGTGTTAAAAACTGACTTGTAGGCTTACAACATGAAGTAGATGACTACAATTAAGAAAATGATCAGCTGATCCTCATGCTCTTCATACAATTAGTCATTGTGAACTAACTTTAAACACTAATTGTAAATTTGTAACTTTATACAATTGAAAGGCACAAGATTAAATTCAGGACCATGCACATATTATAATGGGGAGTATCAGTTTTCAGACAACAATAACAGTACCGGTCAGGGACATATCCAGGCCATTTTTATACCGTTTACCGGTTTGGGCGCCCAAACGCCAGGCCCCCAAAAACAAAACAATATTTACCGGTATTAAATCAAAAAACAAAAAATTCAATTCAGGTTCCAATTCATATCATAACAAGATATATATATTGACATAAGACATTTAAGTTTACAAAAAGATTTAAGTTTAACAGTTGGAATCATACTGTAAAGTATGTTTGGCTTTATCTAGCTTTCATCTGTGAAAACTTCAAATAGTTTGAGTTCAGGTTTGTTATCATTCAGCCTTCAGACTTCAGTATTTCAATCAAACTCAAGTGAAATAACACAACACAGTACAGGAACAGTGAAAAAATTATCAAATCAACCTGGTTATCATGTGGGATCTCATAATAATCAGCCCTCTTAATTAAGATTGTTTTGCTTCGGCAATCCGCTACGGCAATAGTATGCCGTGGCCCAGTTTGCTTCAGCAAATTGCTTCGGCAATGCTGATTGCCGTAGCCAATTATGAAGGATGTATCATAATACCAAATGAATAATTAACATTAACAGCCGGTACTGGTATATTATTTATGTGTCTCTCACTTGAAATTTAGAAAATAGCCTATTATACATGTACTAGTATGAATTAGATTGATGACAGTCTCATTTCAAGAAGGATAAGCATAATCCATTAAACCAAAAGATATCTGACAATAACTTATAAGCATTTCCAATTCATACATATATAACAATTTCCAAAGTTAGGCTTGAGAAACTTGATGAAAGTGACCTCTCAGTAAAATTCAAAATACTGACTGAGAGTTTCCTGTTGTGTGAACTCTATCGATATTTTTAAGAATAATGTTTGATTGCCCCGAACTCAAGTTTCAATTTCTATTCATCTTCACCGTCCACCGGGGCGGGTTCTTTTAGAACGCAACTCATGGTACCAAAATTACTTTGCGTTGGTGATGGGGTGAACGGTGGGATTAATTTAAATATGTCATGTTGGTAACAATATCTAGCCGAAAATTCCTCAGACCTACAGACGAATGCGACGACATCGCTAAATGCACCTGACTATAATAATGTTCTAGCGCATGCGCAAAACTTAAAACAATTACAAGCGTTGTTTATGCGGTGCAGAACTCCTGTAAACATCGATATACTAGCCCACCACTAATATATATTATATTTTAGTTTGTATGGGCTCAAAATTTAATTAATTTATACACATTTACAACTATTTGATCGCCGTAACGGGAACGCATTGTACGACCAAGACATCATTTGTGATTGCATGTATATCAACGTTTCCGGGACGCGTATAAACATTTGTTGTTTCCGCTATAGTGGCCAGTGTATTCAATCTCGTACTGAGGGTAATACTGGTCACGGTTAACCAGTTATGGTTTGGTTAATGCCCGTGGTCAACCAGTTAGGAAAAACCCCCAACTACAATTAACCCCGGTTTGATGGGTTTTGTGAGCATGATTTTCAGTTAATTAGTATAATGACTCATTGAATTAAATTTATGACTGCAAGTGATAGAAAATGGAATTATTATTTTGCATATTTGGACAGGCAAAAGCAAAGAAATTACCGTGATTCAGGACAAAATTAAATTACAGTTGGGGGAAAAATTATGGTGGGAGGTTTTGAACATGGGTCGGTTGGGTTAGCACAAACACGGATAATTTTGTTTAGGCCTAAATTAATAATTACGAAAACCAGTTCTATTTCAAATCATATGTGCAGAAGTTAAAGTATGGCATACTACTTTCCAAGATGTTGTAAAAATCAGAAATTCCAAACAAAACCCGATACTTTATTATAACAGGTGTGTTCTGCATGTAGATTATCATTTGTAACACTATCCAATGCCAATGTTGTAGGAGTTACAATACTTACACAATTCTGAAAAGATACACGTATGGTATGTCTCATGACGGCTGTTCTCTAAACGACTTAAAAAATAATTTTATTACTTCTCTTAGACAATACAATGATTAATCTTCAGTTTCTTAATACGGAACAGACAATGTTCTTGTGACCAAATTAAGATATCTGAGACGGGTGCTAAAATCGGGGCGGGCGCTGATGAGAATCTAGGAATTGTTTTATGTTGGCCTAATGGACTGAATAAATAGGGTAGATTAAACCTTTTCCCCACTTTTTTTTCTCTCTACATATTACAATTATTCCTATTATATATTAACAATATAGTACCACTCCCAACTTTTAACCCCCAAAATCCAACATACAATGTTGGTAAATACAGTGTATAAAAAAAACAATCAACCCTTTCATAAACCATTTTGTCTTCATCTGGAATAATACAGTTGTAATATGCAGAAGTAGGGAAAATTGAAGTCATATCATTATACACATGATTTATTGGACTTTTCACTCTCTTTTCCTCAAAATCAGATTACATTTTCAAACACAACAAACATGTTGATATTATTGCTACATGTATAGTCAAAGGTTAAAATCAATTCAAGTTACATGTTCAATTGCCATGAACTATATCAATTAGACTACATGACCCAATTGTAAAGAGTAAAAAGTTTATATGCGATGCACAACAGTCTTTCTTAACTCCTTAAAAGAGGTTTGTAATAGACTTGAATAAATAACAGAACAAATTCTTAGTTCCACATTCCGGTTTTGGATAAAATGCAAATAATAAGGTTGCTTGTGTGGAGTTTCGGAACCATGCATTTGGGCCAAAACAAATTGGTTACTATTCATCAAAAGCATATACTATACTATAACAGTGATGATAAAGTGTTGATTATATCATAATTTTCATTTAGGTACCCATCCTGTCGACAATATGATGCTGTCATGTCATCACTACTGTCCAAATACCCATCCCTGAAGGATGTTAACCCGGATACTAATGTAAGTTAAATCAGTAATGCCTTAATTTGGTTGCCAACATACATCCATCCAGCCCATGAAATTGACTTTTTTCTTTTAATGCATTTCTTTATAACTTGAAATCTACATTTTTTGGCGGCGATGTCTTTAATTTACCATAGCTAATGTTGAGGGCTGATCCAACGACAATTACTTTCGACACTCAACTCGCTAGGGCTGGGCGATATTTCAATTTATCATATGACTCAATTATTATTTATGTTGGAAACTATATCATAAATCAATTTCATATCAATTACTATTAATTCATATAACCCTCCGATAATTTGATTGATTTGTTGACAAAAAGTGTGTTCTGATTGGCTGAATCTCGCAATTAGATAGTGAAATATATAGTTTTGGACATTGTTATACGATAAATAGAATATGTTATTCGTATTTATCTAATAAAACATACGATATAATGTCACAAACTGAGAACAAAATAGCACACTATATCTTCGGGTACATATTATTTCTGCTAGTTCGCCAGGTGTAATTGGGCTTCCAGTGCAATGAAGTGACGTCACATTAACCTTTTGCTGCCGATGTCATATAGCTATTTGGTGATTTGTGTGCGTTTTTGGACATCATAATCAATTTATAGGTGTCATATGATAAATAGAAATGTAATTCGTGTTTCTCTCATATGATATTTATGAAACTCGTCACGAATTTTCAGTTTTCTCGAGCCAGATGCTCGAGAAAACTGAAAATTCTTAGACCTGTTTCATAAATATCATATGAGAGAAACACTCATTTCATATCCTCTATATATTGGCTATAGTTGGTTTGTAAAAGAAAAACCATATTGAAACTGTGTGTAAAATAAAAATTCAATATATCGCAATCACAATTTTATAATCTCAAAAGACAGTTTTAAATTAAAATCCAATACTGAGTTGAATACTTGAGGGGACCACTGATTGAAAGCAGCCTTTATCGGTTGCTCCCAAGTCTCCGTTGTCTTTTATTGCAACCAATGACACAACAGTTGTATTTTGGGCCGAAGTAGAGTGAGTAATGGAGTATCTTTTTCCGATTCCAACCTTGTGATACTTCGTCCAAACTTTCCGACTCAGCGGTCGTCCTCTGTTGTTCAATTATATCTTAGAACTTGACTCTGGGAACGAATATGTCTCAATCCGTCTAGCGTTGACATGTTAGTCTTCCTTGCCAAAAATTTTGACAAATAAACTCAATAACTGCAATATTGTTCAATGATTAATTATGATTATCTTTCCCCGTGTTCAAAAGTTAATTTGTCTATGGGAGAACTTGGCTAGAGGAATGAGGCCATCAAAAGGACCTTCTGTCAGTATAGCGGAATCCCTGCATATACCGGTACGCAATGTACTTTATAAAATTGAAACGAAAACCTAGAGTCAACTCTTTTAGTTCAAACCGAAACTGTAACCAAGTCAAAATTTCAAAACCACCCATCACTATTAACATGACAATCACTGGCGAGATTAATTTTGATTGGAGGAATTGGCAGATTCTCATTTGCGTAGAAAAGTCTTTTTCATGTCAAAATATTGGCAGTTTTTGGCTGAAATGATGCTAATTGTGAACAAATGTTTTTGCCAGAAATGGAAGTGCATTATGGCAAACCATGCGTTACCCCTTATGTACCTAACCCCGCTCAGGGCTACGTTCATTGTAATCTCACTTTGACACATCATTACTTCCAATGGACATCAAGTCCTGATTTACAACCAGAAATAACCGAATCAACATATGTATAACTGTCCAGAGAACGAGTTCAAATTACAATATGACATTGAATGAGTGTTCATATGGCCTATTTTATTCATTTCAAATTAAATATATTTGAAAGCAATTTCGATTATTCTGACATTTTACAATTAGTTTTGTTCATTTTTAAACTTACCAAACTTTACTTGTCTGCTCAAATTACCTTAAAACATTGGCTCCTGCCCATAAATTCAATCAGTTGTTGTGGGGACTTGGACACATATTTATTCTCTGTTCCCTCAGGCTCACATTTCTATTTTAAACAGATCATTATATCTGGCTAGCTACTAAATTACATTTAACCAGGGTTTCTGCTAGGGGGTAGGGGAATGGGGACAGTAGCTGTCAATGGGAAAAATCCAGGTAAAAGTAGCCTGTTTTACTCTTACTAGTAGCACTGGTTGAACTACTTTCGTTATATTTGCCAATAGAATCGTGGGAGGGTAGAAATGATAGATTGTTTTGTTCCAAGTGCCAAGTTATCAAACCTTATACATGTACCTGTAACTTTAAAACTAGTTAATTTATTAGATATAAATTAATTTTACAAAGTACATGTACAAAAACACCAGTAATTGGGATCCCGAGTTAAATGTGCTCGTTAATGTTAAAAGACTCACTTTGGAAGACCCAGCAGTTATTTCGGATACACGTAATTGGAATATATTAAGGCTGATTACATATCTGACCGACGAGTATTTTTTGTGGGCAGTGGTAAGATGCCTTGATGCCCGGTGCGGCTACATAACCTGGTACTCACCGCAACGTAACAAACCAGCCTCAAAGGCATAGCATCTAGTGATATCAGTTCGATCACTTCCTGTTTCAATTTAACAACGCGTTTAAAGTGTGTACACTCACAAGATATAAAATTAGGGGTGCCACGATTAATCGTATAATCAATTAACCGTTGATAAAGCCGATAATCGATTACCATTTCCATAGCCGATTAATCTACGTTATTTATTTCGGACGTCGAAAGTTGTTGGATATTATTGAATACTTTGTTGTTTTACACAGTTTTATCTACAACGGAAGGATTAACAACCATTGATCGCGTATGAAACAGATTCCGACATGAGTACTACTGTACTACTAACTTAATATGTTGCAAACAGTCCGCAGTTCCTTTGATGATGTGACATGGCTACTCTTCGGAACGATATATATTCTGCAAATTGGCAACACTAAGCTTTGAACTTATGGCGAGTCGGCGACGTCGCATATATACTTGAAAGGCGGCACTATATCTTTGAAATATGCCGACTAGTACCGTGTTCAATGAAATGAACGCCACTAGCCTTGAATCTGATTGGACCAATAGTGAGCTAGCTGTGTGACATTCTCTGGAAAACACCGAACATCATCGATGTTCTCCGTGATGTTATTTGCGACTGCTTTGTTTGCATTATTATGCGGTGAATGCTGAATGAAACTCACTATTATCAAAATGCTTAATTTGTTGTAAGTCGTACAATTTGCAGGTGGGGACACATCTTTGTGATTGTTATCCACGCTCTTGTTTTTCGATGGAATAGTTTCCCTTTTTAGGAACTGCCGACCATCCATTGTGCATTCCTACTTTCAATACATTGTGTTCATTGGTCATTTTTTAACAGTAAGATGTACTTATTAATGTAAATATTTCATCGGCCGATGTTTCAAACAACCAGCGACAGTGCAGTTAACCAGACCCAGCCAATGAGCCATATTACAGAATACTCCTACTGATGTTATTAGGTACTTAATCGCTTATAGTATATTATTGACGACCAAATATCGATTATCAAAATCAATAATCATGGCACCTCTATATGAAATAATTTACCTTTTAAAATTCCTTAGTACTATTCCAACAAAATTCAGAAGTTTTAAACATCGTTATACCTTTATAGACATGCAGTATGTCCTGGGATATGGCAGGAGGGGAAAACTTGGCGAGGGGAACGGGGCCGTCAAGGGGGGCACCCCTGCCGGTATAGCAGAAACCCTGATTTAACACTACTATGCATTCACATTCATGCACTGGTATAGGAATTTATTGGGTGTCATCAATAATGATGCAACGGTGGTCAGAGAATATTTAGGGAGAAAATTCTGATTCAGATTACCAAGGGACAGTCTACTTATCTTTCTTTCAGGGTGATATTATGCAAGGGCTCAAGAGCAAATTTAAAAGGGAGCGAAAGCCATTGATACATATTAAAGTTATCAATGCAATGAAGGAGAAATCCAAACGACCTGGGAGTGGTAGAAAGAGGAAATTTGCTTCGGAAGTTCATCTCGAGAGAAGAGTATATGATAAGGTAGCTATACTTAACAGAGAGTGTTGTTATTCAGAGAAAACTCTTGCACCAGCAGCCCATTTGAGAAAAACGGTTGTATTGTGTAAATGGGATGTCCGTCCATCCATCTGTACATCCGGTTTTGGTTCCGAATGATAACTTGAATTGAGTGCACTGAACCAAATTTGGTATACTAGTTAACCATCCCAAAATACAAATCAAGTTCGAATATGGGTTTGTCTGCATGATTTCGACTTAGATTTTACCTGAGATGCGGTTTCCAGATGATAACTTTAGATTGAATCGAGTGAACTGAACCAGATTTGATAAACAGATCAAGATCTGGGTTCTTTCTAGATGATTTTGCAGGTCAAGTTTGAATTTGAGTTCAATTCAATCATTGCCAGAGTTTTAGGATTTTTGTCCATGCGTCCGGGGTTTTCGAATGATAACTTTAGTTTCAGTTATTAGATCAGAAACAAATTTGATATGTGAGTTGATCAGACCAAAATACAGGTTAAGCTCGAATATGGGTTTGGTCTGCCCATTTGGCCGGAGTTATGGCTCTTTGTTTTGCTTAGAATCTTGTAATTTTCTGCTTCCCGGATGATAACTTCAGTTTGTTTGATCGTATCTGAACCAAATTTGGTATGTGAGTTTATCAGCATTATATACAGGTCAAGGTCCTTATCTTTCAAACCTTGAAATGAATAGTCCTTGAATACGATTTTAACCTTGAATAGTACTTGAAATGAACGAATAGTCCTTGGATATTGACAAAGTACAGAACCACACATGTGGCTTCTCTCCTACTGGTGCACTTATAGTATAGCTTTGTAACTATTGTTAATTATTCGATTGGTTGGTAGGGGTAATAAAGTAGCACAAGAAACAGTTGATGTTTGTTTCATTCAACATTTCTACCTTTGACTATAAAATAAACTATCCGTGAGGGAAAGTTCAAATTCCATTCATGTTTTTATAAAGCCGGTAAACATATCTAAATTGTTGATCGATAATTCATATATATATATATATATACTAGAAGGTGACCCGACTACATCCGGGCTTTGACCTTGAATTGACCATTTTGAAAGTCAAGGTCAGGTGGGGTCCCACAGCAACACCCCAAAAATGGTGGAAATTGGCCCAGCGGATACCGGGAAATCGGCCCAGCGGATACCGAGATACCCTATGCATCAGATTTCGTCCGTAAAAATGCGCCAGTTTAACCCGATTTGATTTCCACTCAAGTATATAAACGCGCCTCATATACACACGCTCATTAATTATCAAGTTTCCACGTAAAGATAAATTAGCATCGGTGCCCGAGATATCGCCAAGACATCTGAAACAGTCAAATGCATCGGCCGGTTAAGCGTTAACGTGATCTAACGTTATAACCTCTAACGACGTCATAGAAGTTACACATTGTTTTTATTCTGATGGAAGATAGTACCACTTCTTCTTGATAATTGAGGCAGATAACTAAAACGGATACATACGCATTATATATCGTTGGAAAGAGGAAACATGAAAGATTCTCACAGTGTCATTATGACTGGCATTTTATTATTCGCGCGGTTTCGAATCGATTTGTAAGCACCGAACTCGACCTCGGCATGTGAAAAGTTGACCTCGGATCTGAAAATTAATAGGCCTATGTTACTTATATTTAAAATTCTTAATATTCCAAGTTGCCCATTATAATGCTGGAGTTTTGTGAAGAAAACTATGTATGTCTTGCAAGACCTGTCTTAGTTGAATTTAAGTTATCTCAGTCTATAATTAATAATAAATTGTTGATTAACGTGAGACTAAATTCCATTCTGCACATTTATTTGGGCCTGCTCTTTTATGTGGAGCCCAAGGGTACCAAAGACACACATAGCACACCATTAGCCAAATATATATGGCATATGGCATAACTCTTAAACTGTGGAATGTTTAAATATAATGATGACTGATTTAAGAATGCAGATGTAATGATGTACAGTATACATGTGAAGTATCCTACTTTTGTTACGGTGACATTCTTTCAAACTCATGTGATTTTATTTGATAATCCATGTTATATATAATAGATAATGACAACGGGGCTCTGTGGAAGACATAGATTATAGGTCAGATCTTCGAGTTATTATTGGCGATTTTGTTAATGCATTGTTTCTTGTGTGTCCCTTTTTAATAGGTGTATTTTGTTGAAATATGATCTGTAAACGCTCATAATGTCAAGACGGCTGGAGATTGGTCAGCAAGCAGAAAGGGACCCTCAAGACGAAATACTCCCGAGGGGTAGACCCAAAGCCCTGACAAATGGTTTGCATGGCTGGCTCAACAAATTTTGTGCCTGGTTAGCTAGCTAAGCCGGCTGAGTCACAACGTTTGTGGCTTACGAAATATGGCGGCTCAGTTGGCTGAAATGTTATCAATCAGCATATTTTCATTTACAAAATCTTCCTAATCCCAGACTATATCATCACTGGCATTTGGTGATATATGCATGCATCATTGAAAGATAAATCCTAATGATATAATATTTCAACTATTTTCTATTCTTCTATCGGTTATGTGCATATATTGACGAATTCCGGGTATGTCTGAGACTGAGTCTTGTCGAAATGAACGATTTATAATTTAACCCTTTCAATACTGAATGGATTCTCCCATTCATTTATATGAAAGCATTCATTGGTATAGTCTATTCTACATTGAGTGGCCTGGGTGTTCGGATAATATCCCATATGGGCTATGTTGTTTAGTTCATTGTGATTCACAGTGAAGTTGTGCTTGACATATAAGCCCATGTCTGCGTCTCAGCCATTTGACAATTCCGGCGGCCAGATTTTTTTTATGTGGCTGGCGTAGAGATAATATGTCTGTGGCAGCGTGCAATGGCGGTTTCAGGGTTTATTGAGGGGGTGTTTACTTCTTTACTGCAATGTCATAGATGTGTGCTTCTCACAAAACATTTATCTTTTGTCCAATCAAATTCATTTGTGGTGAATATTCCGACATAAGATAGCATCACAAATATAAATGGATATATTCGATATTAAAGGAAATATTTGATTGATCATAACCAAATATCATTTGATTAATTTCTAATACCAAATATTCGTAGGACCCTAATTGTCATCTGTTATACCAGACGAGTCCTTGAATTCGACCAATATAGTCCTTGAATAGTCCTTGAAATAAATAGTCCTTGTATAAAGTGCAGACCCAAATAATAGTGCAGGGGAAATCGGAGCAAAACATAAAAATAACTGATTAGGCCTAACAAAATAATACCTGTGTAACTGGATCCCAAAAATGTTGGTCGGTAATTTTTTTTTTTTTAAACCTATTTTGGTGGGGCAACTTTTTGGGATAATATTTGTCTGCGATTCATGATCAAGCAACATTATTCATTTGTTCAATTTGAGTTTGCATCAGTAGAGGCAGTCAGTGCCAGTCACAGTTTTTTTTGTAATTTTTGCATGGCTCCCATGGCATGTGTTGATGCCAAATTGGATTTGAGAAGAAATTAAATAGGTTAAATGATGCAAAACTAATACCTAATCATGTGTCACCGATAGTAGAGTGCAATGCCAGCATTAATTGGTACACGCGGTAGTATCAGATACTTAGTAGCAATTCTCGAACTGTCTGGAAGTGTCGGCGACCTTCAATCAATTCCGACCCTTTGAAGTTTTCTCTGATCTTCCGACAAAAGCACGTGTGCAGTCACTGTGTATCAAGTCTGAATGCACACAAGGAAGTGACAACGTAAAAGTGACGTTGTGTGGCAATGCGTGATTTCGTAACTTAATAGTTAATACTGCACGAAAGCAACATGGATTCAAATTGCAATCACACCACGACATACTAAAAACTTTTTTACAGTGGGGTTTATAAAAACTATGTAAGTCGACAAAGTTTGAAGATTGAGATCAGCTGCACAATGTCTTCACTCTTTCCGTTCTTCCTCCATGTTGTGATATAATATGATTAGTTCAATTGAGTGACCAAACAGACATCGTAGTTGAAACAACCCAAAACCTCTTTAACTTCTTCAATTATCTTCCCTTTTACCAAGGAAATTGAATAGGGATCTCGTCGATTCGTCCCGAGTACGAACGACTTCGATTCGTCCCAACTTAGAAATTTACTTTGATTGATTCGTCCCATGTTGGCTACTATGGTTGTTTCGTACCCCGAATATAATTATACAACCAGCTAATAAATTTAATATCATAACTTTCCATTGTATTAACATGCTAATATGTGTTCACTTATGAGTACTGACAGGTTGTTTTCACAACACGAAGACCACGGAGGGTCTCCCGTCTGAATAGGCGTCACATTGTTTTTACAAGTCGACGCTCATGTGTGACCACTGGTCTCATGTGCCGATGACCACTGTTCAGTGATCAAACGGAATGCATTTATAACAATAACAGTTCCGTAATCCGATTGTAGCTAGGCCTACATGCAATCATTATCTCGAGATTGCCTGCACGGTGGGGATTGGGATTCACGATTTTCTCGAGGAACGATTTCCGACGCTACGAAAATATAGCAGATGTGTTTCGAATGCCCATTGACAGCTAACGTAAACGAACGATCGGGCCCGATTGGCCGATTGTGGTTGGGTGATAATAATTATTAGAGCACAATCCCATTGTTGCAATCGTTCCCTGATTTTTGGTAAAGTACACCAATTCCCAAGGCTGGTTAAGGAATAGTTCAATGATTATCCCATTGTTAGGCACCCGCAACTCATAACAAACAAATCGCACGGGCGCTTCAAAGTGGGAACAGTCCTTGTTGTTTCGGACATATCTATTCTCATTCAGTTCATGTTAATCACGTTTTTTGGGCGTGGCAAACCGGCTATTGTGTCCAATCGCGGCCAGCGCACGGCACATTTCCAGTTTATTGCATTATGTGGGATCAATTGTTCTCTAAGTCGGTCAGAGCACGCGAATTGTTCTTTACCAGAATAAATCTCGTCTCCGACTCGATTAATTATGGCAAAGAACAATTCTTGTGCTCTAACCATTACTTATTATTATTGGGCTGTCCGACAATCGGTCAATCTCGTGCATTTTCGTGCAACGAGATCTCGCGATCGGCCGACCACATGACACCGTCTCCTGTCCGTCTGTAGACGCAGTACATATCGCGTTTCTGCGCAAGGTACCCACTCAACGCACCACGTGATATCAATTTAAATTAACTTGGTAGTTTATATTTTTTGAAAACCCAATAAAATGGGGACAGTCGGCGACTTTTTCGGCGGTCGGTCGGGTTAGCAGAAACAGTGTACTTTTTTTTTTTTTTTTTTTAATTTGCAATAAATTGGTCTCAGTCGGCGACTTTTTTAACGGTCGGTCGGGTTAGTGGAAACACGGGTATTATTTTTTTAGGCCTTATACAAATTATTTTTATAGTACTAGTAGGTCAGGTATAGGAATCAACATACCGGTACATTTAGTATGCGTCATCAAATTTTTATTCAATACTGGTATTCAAATGTTCACATGTATGTCATATACTTGGAATATGTACGTCATGCATAAAGCTATAAGCTCATCATTTTGAGATCAGAATCATATAGAAATTTTGAGTTTGTGTGTTGATTTCAATTTTTTAGCCTCAAAATTATTATAACTGTAGACCCAAATAGCCACTGTGCAGGGGGGCTCGGAATTTCAAAAGAAACTAATAAATGTGCATGCATTGTTTATTTGGAGCCCTAGATTAGCTTTTCCTAGTGGTTTATTAATATCAAGAATTTGTTTCTTTTATATGCTCACATCAATTCATGCACATGTATCATTAATCCATATTAACATGCTTCTTTTGTCGTTTTGCAGTCTGACAGTGCTAGTGCTATTGATGGAAGATTTTGAAGATGCTGAAAGTATCCAAATTCACATCAATGCAATGAATACAGAGTGTTCGAAAACAAGGCCAGATTTGTTGTACATTAAGGATAAAATGTGGAAAACATATTTCTACAGGAATTAATTTATTCAGTCGCATTCTACTGATGAATCAATCAAACAATTTCCGGCATTGAAGGTTCCAGAAATGGTATGTTCAGTTATCCATATTATGCATGTAATTTCTGTATGTAAAATACATGTATTTTACATGGCCACACCAATAATTGACAACATTACTCACCTGCGCGCGAGCGGTTCATTGTTAACAGGCCAGACAAATTGTCTTCTATCGGTACATTTAAGGCCAGTCCAAAACATGTCATCTCTCACGGATGCGGAAATTAGTCAAGTCTGTGTGATATCTGGTATTGTATTAATGCACGACCACCAGAAACCATACGTCTGGCATATACAGGCTTGATGTAGAACATTTTCAACCATGATGCTTGTTTGGGGGAGGTCTCGAAAGCTTCAAATCACTAAGGGACTTAGTTGAATGTATCGGTCGGAATAATCTGGTCAAGAAGGTACAATATGATATGTTTTACTTAAATAGCTCAGAGTTAGCCGCCCACGCTTGGTAGCTTTCGGGGTCATATATAGCCCCTGCATTCGTCGGGGAAATCCTGATCCACCACTGCTATAAATAAGAGAGGACTGGTAATTATTTAAATAGAAAGTCTACCATATGGGTTATCCCACGAACAATTATTTTAAGTGGCCTGGCGACTCGGTGCAAGATAACGGCTTATCTACATTCCGACTTAATTGGAACTAGAACTCAGTGCGTTCAACACGTAGGCAATGATTGAGTTGTCAGTGGACACATATTACATCGTCTGTATTATCCATGTAAAACACCAAATACACGATAATTACAGAGATTACATGCATGTGTGTATCCACCCTTAGGGTTTATCATCAAATCCTTCTATAAAGATAACAATTCATCCGATAATCCCATGAACAGCAACAAGCGGGCGCAAATTACGTGTACGTACATGATCATATTAACTTTGTGCATGTGTTTCTATCACATATCGAGTACTGTATACTACAATGTATATATATAGGTCATTGGACGGAATATGTAGTTAATTAAAACTAAAATGTGGTTAATTGCAGGTCTTGAAAATTTTACATAATCTCTTTTTCGTTCCCATTGTCGATGCTTAGTAGTAGATAGCCCGCAGTTCGATTCCATGGAATATTCTGCTAACATATACTATATGCAGTGTTTCTGCCAGGCCGGCTGTGATTCCGTACCACAGACCCAATCCTCCTGGTCATAGCATGAAATCCCGCTCATACACAAATAAAGTTATTAAAAAGTTATGTAGTCTTGTCTGTCTCGGCAGGCTATATATGATATCTAACCTTATTTTCATGAATAATGACAAAATGGAATCGACGCAGTCCATCTTCAGAAGAAAAAAAAGAATAACAGCATGAACAAACCATAAATAGTGCCACCCCACAAATAGTTCCATGGGATTCCCCCAGGAGGAGAGGGGAGATATTAGTAGTTCAATTTACTTCAGAATATGGGAACGTGGATCATAAAAACTGCCTCATTTATTATCTTGGCGTGAATATTGATGAGGCATTAATTCATCATTATTCCAACTTGTATAAAACATGTGTATAATTTGAGGCATGAGGAAACACAAACATCGTATCATTTATAGTAATATAAAATTGCGACTTGGCTTACTATTGTTTTAGGGCAATGGATCGTTAATTTAGTGGTTGCCTTATTGTCGCGAACTGAAGCATGAAAACACTTGGGCTAATGGCGATCATTATAAATGAATCTTTGTGCAACATACAGAAGTTTGCGGCTTCATGTTAATGCATGCCCTCATTCAGAGTAAGAGTTTGTCTAATGTTCCTTCCTGTGCTGGCTTAGATAATCATTCCGATGTGATGCATCCAGTAGAAGTGTGCAGACAACTGCAGTTGACTGTGTCACAATAATAGAGATAATCAAAGCTATTATTCCGCAGTCATTGAATATCATGTAATGTGCACAACTAATAGTCAGGCCAAGGACGCCCAATGTTTTGCTGCTCTTTTGCAGTTGAATCATCAGATACTAATACATATAATTTGATATAAATGTGTGAGACAGGGAATAAAATACAGTCAGTGAGAATGGGTTTGTTTATCTCTTTTTTATATCAGATTTATCATCTTTTTAAATTTAGTTTGCACCGCCATTTTGTCTTGTTGCTTACCTGTGATCGCCAAAATTTCTCAAAAGTTATCTCAAAATCCTGATGAAAAATGCCCCTCATAACAACCGATCCATAGTTTCAATTAGTTTTTAATAAGGGAAATTGGGTTAGAAAGTTGCGACTTATACATTGGCCGGTACGGTAAATGGTAAATTACAGATAAATCAGTCTTCAAATATTTAATTATTTACTACGTTTCCCCTATAGCAGCTATCGGACCCATTTCCCTGACCCCTAGTGGAAACCCTGCTATATGTCCAAGGTCTTGAAGGTTACCTGAACTTAAAGCTTTGGCAAATAGCTTCAATCAGTGGAAATTTCCCTAACAAACTTTTTTATATCACTGATGAATAATAAATATAGAACAAGAATTATGAGATATTTATCTGTATTAAGGATATTGATACAAGTTAATTTACTTGTTTATCCCATTTCTTTGAGCTTGATTTAACCTACAACTTTTTCCTAATTCAGCATTATTTATGCTCCCAATTTTCTAAAATTTCTACAGTATATAGGTCCATTATAGCCTGTTTAAATCATTCCAGTCTCCACTGCTATTATTCACTCGTAAATTCCAGTCTCGACTGCTAATATTCACTCATAATAAGGATCGGTCATTCTTTGAATATCATGTTTGTTGCACTTGATCGAGTAGTGATGGAGTAATGATTGAGCTAATTAATCAGCGATAGCGAGACCTTCACCAATTTCATCAGCATAACCAATTGCACAACCAGTTTTTTGTTGCAGCATTTTCATCTTAGGTAACCTCTCGGCAAACTGAATGATCATATGCCTCTAATCTGCATGCTTGTGATTCAACTTTAACAAACCTAAACTTTAAATATTAAAACACAGGCTAGAATTTTCAGGGATCAATTGTTATATATAGTTGTGCTTATTTTCAAGTTATTTGGACTCCGAGAGGAACATTATTTAAGTGTCTAATACCTAAACTTCCTTCTTCAGCTGATTGCCGATATAAATCGGAAAATGGGGTTCGACCTCGATGTGACGATGCAAGCGTCATTAATAATTATGACAGCATCAATTCTGAGGGAAGCCGCCAGAAATAGCGAGTGTAAAAAATTAGTCTCGGCGATGGATACTGAGTTGGAAACAGTGATAGAAGAAAAGCACCAAGGTAGTTTGTGTTAATATAATAAATTGTACTTCCTTCAACAAAGTTAGGGGTGGACCTCATTGGGTGTACTGAGTCAGCCAGTCCTTCGATTTTTAGGTGCACAATTGCTTTGGCATACGGAAAGTTGTTTATTGATCATCATCCTTTATGGTATATATATACATTCTCCAATTAGTCAGCAGAATATGTGAATCGAAACTCTACGTTAATAGTTTGGAAAATCACCTTATCTTTTTGTTTCAACTATTTACGTTCCGTATTTAATATGAATATATGAATCGGACATGTAGTTCTGTGTGTCAATAAAAAACAATAAAATTTGCTCATCACAATAAAGGTTATATAAGGTGAACAAATAATAATAGACTGGTCAATTCATAATGTTGCCAATTATAGTATATCATTCTAGGTTATCATAGGACCCTGTGAATAGATTCAAATCGGTGCGATTTGAAACTGTTCGTCTGATTCGTTACAAAATCGGCTACGATGATGCAGATTTCGTCGAATCTTTGGCAGGTGCATTTCTGTGATTTCTACAGACCACAATGCTCTTACCAGAAAATAAAATTCACTATAATAGTATATGACTTAAACGTACAATTATGTTAGATGGCAGAACATGTAACCCAAATGATCTAATTAATTGACCTAATCTGTAATAATAAGTGAGCAAAAAATTGCCATACAAGGCTGTGTGCCAAATTGTAGATTTTTGTTTCATTTGCATTAATGCGAGTTGGAACCTAATTTTGAAAATATTGTCCGGTAAGTCTATCGGTTCAAGCGACAGACAACACAATCATCGCAAGTGTAGTGAAAAATACTGTGCTGTTCAATGAAATGAAACAGTCATCTTACAGTAGGCATATAAAAATTTACATTGACATTGTTTCTCTCATGAATGCATGCTCATATCTGTACTCAACAATTTCTTGAGCACAGAAAATACATAGAGGTGTATAAATAAGCACATAATCTGTGTATATTGCTGCTACTTTGACAATCACCAGGCAGGTTTCGCCAGTCAATTTTAGGTAACAAACAATGATTAGATTCGAAATGAACACACCTGATTCACAGGGACATAGAGAATCAAATCTGTTTTTGTGTGGTCTAAAAACCCTTCAGACCTAATTAAACCGATTGACACTAAATATGGAATCGTCCAATATGTCAAAATTAATTCATTTTCTTAATCAGTGTATTCAATTTCACTCTCAAAAGAGAGGTTTTCCCGAAGGGTTCGACTTTGAAAAGTGTCGCCATTTAACAAAAATGTGCATAGATATTGACATGCTCTGATTTTCATATTATTAGTATAGTCATTTGCAATATATTTGATGCAAATACAAAAATTTAATGTCATAATTTCTGCATATGAATTTTCATATCTCGACATGTGGACAGATAGACAATTTTACAATCCATATTTTCAGAACTAAAGAGAATCACAGCTATCCTGTGTCTGCCACATCTGCAACATGAGAAAAATGATATGTTGTATGTAATTGATCAGGTAGGAATGTTCGTTATCTTCCAGCAATAACACCAACTTTATATATAAAATGTTAATAATTAATTTTTCCCTACTTAATCTGCACTCCTGGTAGCTCAAGAAATATCGCAGGCACTTGTTGCCAGTTGGAAGTTTCCTATAATCATTGTATAGAGTGTTAGAAAATGTTTCAATCGACTCAATATGATTCAATAGTCCAAGTGGGCAAATTTACATGTTGATAAAATTGGAAGCCTGAATTGGAAGCATGTGGTAAATTGGCCATCATTGTAACACTGACCAGTGGGTTGTTTCAAACATGTCTCATTAAATGTTAACCCGAAACAGTGGCATATATCAAATATTCCTGTTTAGTCATGGCTTTGTTCTGGGAAATACCAACTAGTTGCTACAGTGTTGATAGGGTTAGGCAGCCATTTTTTTGTATTTGGTCCAATTGGGTTCTTTTTCTCTTTCTGAAATTAGTTTAGTGTTCAAGAAAATGGCAAAAAATGTAAAAAAAAAAAATAGCCATTGTGTGGAAACATGTAAAGCGACTAGGCAACCAGTTTTTGTAACATCGGGAGAATGAATATATATATATATGAAACCGAAAGGATATATCCTGTAAAACTATTTGTGCGCTGTGATATACTGCAGAAGTTATTTATAGCGCCCGCTCTCCCGCGGCGAAGCCGCGGAAGCGAAGCGACCAGGGTATACGTATGCGAATATGAGATATACTAATCGACTTTTTCGGCCCAATCTTAACATAGATAAAATTACCTAAAATGGATAATTTATTCATAACTGAAGGGTCAGCCAGGGTCAGCGGAGTCCAAAATTCTATTGTTGGCAACGGCCGCCATTTTGTTTTGATTAATTCCCACCTCGATCGGCAGCGAACAGTGGCTAATTAGCAGCGATTATCGTTTGTTGTGATTACGTCCTTTTTTCTTGTAAATAGGACATACTATTCCAAATAACCAGCTTTCTGGAATAACACCAGTGTTCAAAATCAAATTAAATAGGTTACAATAGAACTTCACTAAAATATGAGCAGTACTCTTAATATAGGAGTTATTAATAACATCGTAACCACATACTTTGCCAGTTTTTAAAGAGCTAATGGCCTTTAGTATTTCTTCTGCACTAAATTGTACATTTAGAAAATTATTACTCTCAGTGGTATCAAATTCATTCAAAACTTTACTATGGTTTGATATATTATTAGAGCGTTTCATGAACTCATACATATCTGACAAAAGTACTTGTGGTTTTTCCTTTGAGGCACCAGCCTTAAGAATTTTCCAATATTCCTTTGGCGTGGAACGCATTGACTTTAGCTACTGACCAAGACTTGTTTCATATGAGTCGATGGCTTTATTTTAAACGTTTTTGTACTCTTTACTAAGACGTCTCATATTATCCTTATCCAACATTTATTGAACCACGGTTTGTTATCATAATAAATATTGCGCATTTTGTTTTGAATGTCCAAAGCTTTTGTCCGCAGATTCAGTAAATATGCTTCCATGTGACTTTGAGAATTTACTAGCCACTTCTTGAGTAAACTCAAGATTACCATTCAATATGCACTCTGAATTTAATTCAATTGCTTTGATACTATCCATATCCAAGTTGAATATAAACTCTTGTTTCTTATCTTCAAAGACCTTTAGTTGGTACATAATAATCATTATTATCTTGTGATTCTGTATTTATTACACACTTTGTTTCCAGAGAGAATGAAAGGGGATTATGTACGTCCGAGTAAAGATCACAAAAATCAAGAACAAGAAAATCATGTATCTAAGGCATACATAAATGCGAGGATACACAGTAGTCAACTACGCTACTATCCTTACACGTCAATTGCCCTCTCTCTCGGTCAGCCACAATTCTTCCATTGCAAATATACATATCAGATCCCGCACACATATCAATAAATGTGCGACCATAATTATTAACTTTGTTATTTTGCGAATGCATCCACAGTGATATACCATTTCAGTCAATATATGGGTGCTATCAAGGGTCTCAATTCCAACCCCTACTGTATCTTTAGAAACGATAAAATCCTTCAACAGAGCAGTTCTAGCATTAAAGTCACCCATAATGATGACATATTCTTCATCATTAAATAGGTTATAAATTTCTCTTCGTATTTCATTGAAACTTTCTGGTTTAGAGAATGGACTACTTTCAGGTGTTATATAAATAGAACCAATTACTACAGAGTGATTCCATTTTTAAGACAGAAAACATATTTACTATTAGAGTTTACAATTTGTATGAAAGGAAGCAATTCATTTCTAACAGCGATCACAATACCACCTGATTTTATTTTCATAATCGGTTGTCTATTCATAAAAATTGTGTATCCTGGTATGCATGGTGCATCAATATCATCAGTTTTTGATTCTAATAAACCAATGAGATCATAATCTGAAATAAATGTATAAATTCAGGACATTTAAACTTTTTCAATAAACCACAAACATTTAAGGAAAGAAATTTTGCTTTAGAGCTAGAAACAGTTTTGGTATTTTATCTCCACCTGGCCTGTCCTATCCTGGAGTTGATTCTTTGCCTGGAGTTCAGACTGAACTGCTTAGGTTGTGTTTTAACAGATTGAGTGTCCATTTCGGTATCATCTGGAAGAATGTGTTCGGCATCATTAATGAAGAGTTTACCACGAACTAGTCGCACTTTTTTGTTTTGCTTTCTGGCTTTTCGCACAACTGGGTAAAGCTTTCTACGAACTTTCTAGATTTCCGGGGAAAACTGCTCATTGATATAGTGTCTACTTCCCTTCAGCTTTGGTGCTTTGTTTTGGATAAGTTCCTTGTCCTCAAAGAATGAGAATTTCACAATTATACTTCGCGGTCTGTTATGGGGCAAGCTTGTTGTATTAGAATCTGAGTACCTGGAGTTGCCTGCATTATTACTTCTAGTAGTAGGAGATGCTTGGGTTCTTGTATTTACAAATTCACTGTTAATTTGTCCAATTATGTGGGCTCTCTCTATGCGAATACTTTCATGGTCATTGATTTTCAGCTGTTGTCTCCAGAATTTCCTGATTGTGTGTTTACAGTCCTCTATTTCTTATGTTTCATCAATCCCAGTAAAAACTAAGTTATTTGGCATACTACGACATCTTAAATCCAAATAGCTTTCTTTCATCTCATCATATTCTTTCTTCAGTACTTTGTTATTCTGTTGAAGTGAGGTTTTTGTATTTCATGTTGTTCCAATCGTTTAATCACATTGTCAAACTGGCTGGAAATAAAGTCTACACTCTGTTTATACCCTGTCACTGTTTCTTTTCTGCTAATTATTGATGCTTTCATTTTGGATATTTCTGTACCGTACAACTGTTTATATTTGGTTAGGTCTTCATCGTAACTTGCGACCTTATTGTCCACATTAGTTAGTCGTGTGTCAAGCCCATCGAACTTGTTTATAACGAACCAAATACGCGATAACTTCAACAAACGTCTTCCGATTCAACTAAAATTTGGTATATATGTGTCTTCCAATAATATCCTGGACGAGTTCGAAAACCAGCCTGGCCCAATAACATTTGATAGAGTTATGGCCCTTAATTAGTAATTTTTCGTGAATTTTTAGCTCGTTAGCGCGACAACATCAACAAACGTCCTCTGATTTGTTTAAAATTTGGAATAGACATACAATTTCGGACTAGTTCGAAAACCAGCCTGGCCCGATAAAATTTGATAGAGTTATGGCCCTTAATTGTCATAGGCCGTTAGCGCGATAACTTGAACAAATATTAACCGATTTTACCTATTAATTAGTCTACCGATACTGATGCACACCAATCGGCGGTAGCCACCGGCGGTAAGCCACCGAAAACGAGACACAGCATACCTGATGCGAACTCTTGTATTATTATATAATTATCCACTCGAATACGTTTGAAATTCAGTGGCTATTTGATCCGTTTGAATGCGTTTTTTCCGTTTTGTGGTTTTTCCATTTTAAACGCGTTTCCTTACATTGAAAGTGACCGACACTCGTCAGCTAAAGTGTCGAATAATTATATGTATATATAATTATATCAATAATTATTTTATCGATGGTTAAAGTCGAAAATGGGCCGTAAGAATTCAGATTACCCGTCGGGGTTAGCCCAACTGTTATATTCACCAAAAGGCTACTATAAAGTATACAACATTATAATAAAAATAAATCCAAAAATAAATAAAACACACAAAAACACTTTTATTTTTTCACACCATACATCACAATCTTCCGTTTACCAAAAACATAAAATATTGGTATATGAATGTATGTTCTATTTATCCAAATAAATAGAAGATCCACAACAAAAAATATTGATATTGAAAGGGACACTGCCATGTTATTTGTGCTAACTTGTCTAACGAGCATGTCAATTAAACATGATCTGTTCCATTAAGAGCGACATATGCCGGTTTAACCGCGACGTATCCGTTTTAACCGCACAATTTATTCGGTTCTCTTGCGTTTTAAACGCATCTTATAACCGCGGTTAGGTTAAAACGGAACGCAGTTAAACTGGGGTGCCACTTCAGTTAGATGGGCCATTTACTTAGGGCATAACAGTATGCAGAGAAATTCATATAAAGTTGTTTACAATGAATTTCTTCCTGCAAATCTCTGTTTTAGTGTTAAAAGGAGGGGGGTGTCAAAAAATGGTCGGAAAAAACTGCCAAAAACGGAAACAAATTTGGGTGGGTCCGAAGTTCCCAACGAGGGTCGAAAGGAAAACATGAGCATACGTGCCAGAACTATTTTTCAGAACCCCCCTCCTTGTTCTGATGTGTAAATTTTATAACAATGAACAAACAAGGCATGGCATGTATGTCTTGTTGAAATTGGCTACATGTACGTACCGGTATCTTGTTTTGTCTGTTATACTGGGAAGAAAAATCAATTGAGCTACAGCTACAATTTTCAGCTCAACTTACTTTAAGTTCGAGCTATTGGCATGGGTTGGTGTCTGTCGTGTGTGTAGACTGTGTCCGTCAACAATTTCCTTTGGCGCGGGCTACATGTCGTACCTTTGGAATGACCAAAAAACATGGCCGTCAACAGCCATCTTGGATTTTACTCTATGTATGACTAAATTTATTGGCATAGGCTACAGATCGTACCTTTGGTCAGATCAGTATGATATTTGTCATGGCTATTGACATCTAGATGGGAACGGGTCATTTTGGGGTCATTCTGCCAAAAAACATGGTGCTGGCAGCCATCTTGGATTTCAAAATTCAATCCATTGGCGCTGGCTACAGGTCGTACTATTCGTCTGATCATCATGAAATTTGTCATGGATGTTAATATTGAAATGTATAATTTATAGATGTGATTATATATGCATTGCTGATTTGTCTTAGGCCAACACGAAGAATACCTGTGTTTAGGGTAACCCGCCCGCCCTTACTCATAACCTGCCGCCAAATTCCATTTTATCATTTTTCAAAAATTTCCTCCGATTTCATTTAATTTTTTTGTAATTAGGAATTCGCAACTACAGAATTAGCTTAAACAAGTAAACCATTTCCTTGCAAATATCGTCAATTCACGAAAAACGGAAGTGCCGCCATTGTTGTTGTAGTATATTCGTATTCCCTCGGCGATTTCTCGAAAGCGGAAACCAGAAAACACATGATACCTGGGCCGGAATATGTATTAACTAGCAAATCGAAAGTAACCCGGATATTTTTCCGATTGCACATGGCGATTGAATATGGCGGAAACACTTCCGTGTGCGGATAGATCCTGCGTTTTAGCTATTAAACTTCACAAATGCGTTCATATGAATCAGAATAGAAACATCATGGTGCCTGTTAACTATAGCACAGACATGTTGTCGTGCGTGAACCGGTACCACACGGATTCTGAACTGACAGAAAAGGACATAGTAATAAAATGTCAGATTAAAAATATTTCTGACACTTTTGAAATCGACCCAAAGCTCAAAGTTGGAGACTTATAAGCCTGACGTAACATGAGTCTGTGTGTACCCAGTAGGAGTGTTATGTGCCTGGTAGAACTTAATTTTTTCCTAGTAGAACAATTTATCATTAAATATTCATTAGTTCTACAGAAAGCCGGAACCGATGAATTAACATATTCTGTGCCGCAATGATCCGAATGCAACAGTCATAGGGTAATAAATGCACATATATTGTTCTTGGAGCTTACTTTGTTTTACAGGTGTGAATGCCACCACCGCTTTGCATATTGATTATGTTATGTACGTCACGTTGGCGTTACCGCATGTATGTGCATTTTCCAATGGAGGAACTCTTGTTAAATTTAACTTCTGAGTTGAATATTTCGCAAAATTTCTTAGTATTTGAGTCGGTGGATAAACAAAATATCATAAGTGTCTTGTGTAGGAAATTGAACAGTAATATGTCCACTCGTAGGATTTGGCCTGTAATATCCGAGTTTCAGCGTGAACATAAACCGTTTAATATCCAACACTAGACACTTATTCTATATATAATATCATTTAATATCATGCTGTATACATGTCATTGAACTTATGTAACACCATTAAACTGATTAAAGCTACCATGACATTGATTAGTGTGACAATGACTTGCCCAAGCTTTATACGAGTGACACTGGCAGACGATTAGAAGGCACGAATACTTAAATACTATTCCCCGTGAAAAATAAAATGAAAAAATAAAATAAGGTACTGTCCGCCCGCCCCTGTTTTTCCCCCTCATCTTACCCTAAACCCAAGTATTCTTCCTTTCGGCCTTTCATACATGTACATGTACATGTTACACGAATCCAGAGGGGTGGGGTAATAACAAATTTGCAGGAAGCTATGCCGGTGTGGGTGGGTGGCCGAGAGCCAAAAGCACATTTGTTTTACAACCTTATGCAAATTGAATCTCACTGGATATGCAGGGGTCATACTACATGTGGATATGTATAATTTGTTTTCGTAAAATTGAATGCATATAATGAACGGTGCCATACATGTACATGTATGATATTGTTTTATTTGGATCTAAGCTTCTTAATGGGTTACTGTATTTTTCCACTATTAACAGGTCAAGCTGTATTCCACTATTATAGTGGTATATGACTATACAATATTCAAGTTTCCTTTATTTACGTCGGGAATAGAAGATGGCGCATACCCGTGCACAGCCAAATATCACTCTTACCAATATCGCAGCGAATGGACAGACTTCCGTCAAAATTTGTTGTGCTTTCTTTCGCGGCAGGTTTGTTATTCAATAATATTGTAATATATTACTAATACCGGTATATGCCTTTCTAAATGACAATAACAGGATGACTCAATCGCTCCTTCATAACATTTCAACTAAGTGCATGCTAATTGAGTTGCTTATCATGTGCCGTCATGATTATTTATTCTCCTGGACAAAATATATGTATGATACCGAATTAGTGCGACACTGATTTTGAATAATATTTGTGTGAAATACATGTATGATTTCGGATTATCCCTCTTTTATCAAATTAACAAAACGATAATGGTCACATACCACTATAATAGTGGAATTCAGGATGTGCCTGACCTGATTAATGCATTATAATTTCCATTTAGCATTATGGGTATTGTAACAGATTTAGTGATGCAAAGAGTGAAATCCAAGATGGCTGTTGGCGGCCATATTTTTCATTAAAAATCATTCAAATTTGACAGCTCCCATCTAGGTGTTCCAAGACCCATATATCGTTGAAATCAGTCAAAGTTTGTTTTAAAATATCTGTTTATTTTATTACATTTTTAGCTCAACGTTACTTTGTAAAGTTTGAGCTATTGCCATGGCTTGGTGTGTGTGTGTGCGTGATTCGTCAACAGTTTCCTTTAGCACGGGCAACAGGTCGTACCTTTTGTCTGATCATCATAAAATTTGTCATGGATGTTAACAATGACATGTAGATGGGAATGAGTCATTTTGGGGTCATTCGGCCAAAAAACATGGCAGCTGGCAGCAATCTTAGATTTTACTCTTTGCATGACTAAATCCTTACAGGTCGTACCTTTTGTCAGATCATCATGAAATTTGTCATGGATGTTAACAATGACATCTAAATGGGAACGAGTCATTTTGGGGACAAAAACATGGCCACCAGCAGCCATCTTGGATTTTACCCTTTGTATGACTAAATCCTTTAACACGGGCTACAAGGTCGTACCTTTAGTCTGATCATCATACAAATGTTCATGGGTGCTAAAATTGGAATGTAGATGGGAACGAGTCATTTTGGGGTCATTCGGAAAAAAAAACATGGCAGCCAGCGGCCATCTTGGATTTCAAAATTCAATTCATTAGCACAGGCCACAGGTCGTACTGTTCATCTGATAATCATGACATTTGTCGTGGGTGTTAATATTGACTTGTAGATGGGAACGAGTAATTTTGGGGTCATTCGGCCAAAAAACATGGCCGCCGGCAGCCATCTTAAATTGTACTCTTTGTATGACTAAATCCTTTAGCACGGGCTACAGGTCGTACCTTTAGTTTGATCATCATAAAATTTGTCATGGCTGTTGAAATTGGAAAATAGATGGGAACGAGTCATTTTGGGCTCATTCGGCCAAAAACATGGCCACCAGCAGCCATCTTGGATTTTACTCATTGCATGACTAAATCCTTTGGCACGGGCTACATGTCGTACCTTTACTTTTATATACATGTATACATGTGTATATATATCTCTTCATGTTGATAAACTAGTATTAGACATTCAACTTTCTACATTCCAAATCACTCCATCGACATTAACACATTAAATTATTACCTTTCCAAGTTGAGCTAGAGTATCATTGACACTTTCATTTTGAATACCTTACTCATATTTAAATTCGCGCAGTACTACGGCACATGTATTTTTTGCTCAGTTTTGAATTCGTGCACTTTAAATTCGTTCACATACATGTAGCTGCGCGAATTCAAAACTGACAAAAAATATTTTTGTGATAGTTTAATATACATGTATCTTGAAGCTGATGAAAGTTTCAGTTCTTCGTCATTGCTGGTGATAGTACTAGTATATGTGTATATTAAACACAATCGCGGGGGACTTACATCATGTTGACAATAAACTAGTAACTACCGGTACATACATCAAAATGTTGTGGCAACCTGAAATATTAGTAGTTCTTATACAAGCATTTCAACAATGTCTACAATGTACATGTACCGGGTATGTTCCCATGATTTGTCACTTGGCATTGTGAGCAATGGTCTTGATAGCTGCGAATGTAAATATATACATGGATAGGCTTAATTGTCTGTTCAACCATTCATAGTATATTTAAGTTCAGAAACATAGCACTCTACATGTAGTATTTCATATGGACTGCAGTTTAGATTAAACTTGGGAATCATGTATACTATTTTTCGCTCAGTTTTAAATTCGCGTGAAAAAATAGTACTGCGCGAATTTAAATACGAGTAAGGTAGTCAACTTTTATTCGAAGAGTACAGTGAAGAGTTTATATCTATTTGAATAATCTATTATTGTGTTATGTTTTCATTTATATCATGTTAAATAAATGTTTTTTTTATAATATAACTATTTAAATCTGAGCCTTTCAATGTCAATGTGAATTGATAGATCCTTGATGAAAACATTTAGCAAGCTTGCCTTTTTATTACCCATTTGTATCATCCATAATCAACTGATGGTGAACTCAACCCCCCCCCCTACCAAGAGTTAAGTACACACATGTACCTATTACATAATAGAAGCATTCTTAAAACATTTTTTACCATTAATTGGAATAAAAAAATGACTCTAGGAAAAACATTTACCAGGACAGGAAAATGTGTGCAAGACAATAGGATATACATGTAGTCATCACAATACAAGTACTGGTGTAATAGTGGTATTGTGTGTAAAATTCTCAAGAAACGTTAGTGACCTCAATTTCATGTAAAGTAATATAACCAAAAGTATGAAAATTTGAATAACAAATCACACACTTACCGGTAAGCATAAACCAAGTTCGATCTTTTATTCAATCTTAATGTTAACATGTACATTGTATTTCCACTGTGTTGTTCATATAATACTTTCACCACAACATGATTTGGCATTTTATGTCACGTTGGTCGAGGTACATGTACATGTACACGTGTAGTTCAATATATCTGCAACTGGATAAAAAATAAAACATTCCCTACCCACCCTAATTTTTTCACAAAGTTAGCGGAAACATACTATCTTTTGATATCTACATGTAGGTTACATAGAGAATAATCACTCGATTGAGCTGGTTACGTGAAATAATTCATGAGAGGCAACACAGTTGTTGGACATTATGGACCCACGTATGTGTGTTACTGGTTGATAGTTTGACACTCCTGCGATCGCGTAGACTTTTGACACTTCGGGTATTTGACTGATTGTGCGATCATAACCCGTACTTCGAATCTGTTGTTTACACACTTTTTCTGCCAAGGTTTGTACTGGCGCTAATATTTATTTATAATGGCCAACAACTGTTAGCGGCAGGGATGTTGTAAAAGCATGATTGTCTTGATTGAATCGATCATGTCATCAGTTAAATCAAGTGATCTTATTCGGTTTAGGCCAAAGAAAAAAGAGCGTATGTTTCCAGTAACGGAGCGAAACAATTAGGGTAGGGAGGTAGGCAAATTAAAAAAAAAATTATTTCGATATTTTTTATCCAGCTGCAGAAATATTGAACTACCTCGACTGAAGTGACACAAAATGCCAACCTGTGTTGTGGGGAAAGTCTTACTTGATCAACACAGTGGAAATATACATTAAGATTAATAAACAAAATCAAGTTTTTAGCTCAATTTACTTTGTAAGTTTGAGCTATTGCCATGGGTTGGCGTCCGTCGTCCGTGTGTCCATGTGTCCGTCAACAATTTCCTTTGGCGCGGGCTACAGGTCGTACCTTTGGTCTGATCTTTATGAAATTTGTCATGAATGTTGACATTGGCATGTACAGGTAGATGGGAACGAGTCACTTTGGGGTCATTCGTCCAAAAAACATGGCTGCTGGTGGCCATCTTGGATTTCAAATTTGAATCCATTGGCGCGGGCTACAGGCTGCAATGTTTGTCTGATCATCATAAAGTTTGTCATGAATGTTGACATTTACATTTAGATGGGAACGAGTCATTTTAGGATCATTCGGCAAAAAAAAACATGGCTGCTGGTGGCCATATTGGATTTTACTCATTGCATCACTAAATCCTTTGACACATCCTGCAGACCACATCTCTGATCCGATCATCACCACACGTCATATGGATCATCGGGGTGACCTATTGATGGGAACAAGTCATGTTGGGGTCATTCGCCAAAATATATGGCCACCAATGGCCATTTTGGATTTTACTCTTTGTATGACTAAATATTTCTACAAAAGCATGGGTTACAGACCGATCTGTTTGTTTGATCTTCATTAAATTTGTCATGGATGTTGACATTGACATGTAGATGGGAACGAGTCATTTTGGGGTCTTGCGGCAAAATAAATGGCCGCCGGTGGCCATTTTAGAATATACTCTTTGCATCACTAAATCCTTTGGCACGCCCTACAGACCACACCCCTGATCCGATCATTATGAAACTTGTCAACAATTAAATTATTCCCCTACCTAAGTTGAGCTACAGTGTCATTGACACTTTCATTGACATACATGTAGCACATTTTCATAAATTTGGCTATACACTTGGCAGGAAATTGATGTCACTAACTTTTTATAAGAATGTTTACCAATAATACCGCCTTTATATCGTACTTGTATTGTGACGACTACATCCCATTTTATGGGGGTAGCCAGTACGCCCACCGAGCATGCCTGTTTTTTGGAGACAGTAGCTATTCCCCTAAGCTATTCCCCTAAGCTATTCCCCATATGTGGTTATAACCTCTATACATGTATATATACAGATACACCCCCACCATGTCTGTTGATAGTGTTCCATAAGTCCCAAACAAGACATAAAGCAGACATGAGATACACTCTCAGGAAATTAAAATTGCAAAAATGTATGCACATCAATCCACAACCCATCACACACCTGGGGTCTTTGAGACAGCTTTCAATTCGTGGTCACTTTTCACAGGGATATGTTAGAAACCATGTGTTTTGCACACTAAATGTCATCAATATTTATGAGCATTAGTGGTAAAAACAGTAAAAAACAAAACAAACGTTTAGGGTCGGCGTGTTATTTTTAGGGTTGGTCGTCGGTCAATGTACGGAAACATAGAATTTTTTTCTTTGGCCTTATTACTGTATACACCCGTTAGTAAGCCCATCCTGGAAGATTAACCCAGTCTCCTCGTACCGGTAGATAAGCCCACCCCAATTGTTGAGCATTTGGAAGGTGAATACAATCATGTCTTTCTATCCTGCAGAATACAGGTAGTGCTTTTTATCCCAAATGTATAGAACTGTCTTATCACTGTTTCTGGTCATTATCATGAAATTTTATCTTTTTAATGATATAAATAAAACACATTATTATCTTTTTCAGTACCAAAATATGGTAATGATATAAAACATGATGGTATGTCAGCACCTGAAGGCTAACTGAATGTTTGCAAAGCGGAGGGGCCCTTGTGAGTAAGCCCAGTACCCACTTTATGAGTAAATACACGAACAAGCCCGCCCCTAGGCTTACTGATTACATGTACATGTATACAGTATGTACATGTACCCGTACCAAGGATTCGGGGTATATATAGTGATACATGTACCTCAGTCTGTCTTTCCTTTCGGTGTGTCATTCTGTCTGTCCATAACTAACATTTCACAACACAGCTCAAAAATGGGAATTCCAATTTGGGTGTCCTTCGGCATGGTGGTGCATGTAGATCAGGATTGTGGATGTCCGCATAATGGAGGTTTTGTTCACACTTTTTCCCAGAGTTATGGCCCTTTACTGGACTTTGTGTAGCGTCCATAACAAACATGCTCTATATCCATGTAACTGGATTCGCATCGCAATTTGTGATGCGTTTTCCAATTCTGCAAAGCAATTTACAATGAAAAAACATGTATTGGTAGGGAATGCTACATGTATACAAAATCTACTCAGTCCTGCAAAATGCTGTATAAAATGTTAAAAATTAAATTGACCTCTGGCTGTGGGTGTCTTTATTATTGGATTGTGTTGTCTTATGTCGCGGTGATATCACATGTTTTGGGGAAAGGATATCCACATCCTACATGTTTTGTCCATTTATTATACCCCCTGCAACGCGGTTGTGGAGAAGGGGGTTTATACTCCAATCAGCTTGTCTGTGGACATAAATTTGTCTGGAGTTTTTCTCAGCTGTTTTCTGATCATTTTCCGTGAAACTTGGCCCAGACATCAACAACCTGGGGACCTTCGATTATGACATCTGATTTTTTGGTGGAGTTACATGTATCCCCATTTTTCGACTTAGAAAATCTTTGCAAAATGTATAATTTTGTCCGAGCTTTTATTTCTACATTTTTATGTTTACCCATACCATAGTATGGTAAACATAGCGTCGTTGTCCGGATTGACCGCTCGTCGTGCGTTTGTCCGTCCGTTCGTCCGTCTGCCTGTATGTCTGTCCGTAGACACTTTACGCATGGTGCGATAACTCAAATATGTTCTATTTGATCGGAACCAAATTTTGTATATGAATTATTCAACACAAAAGACAGATCGAGTTCGAATATGGGTTTGATCCGACTATTTTTAACTGAGTTATGAGCCTTTTTCGAAGAAATATTCACTCTTTAAAAAATTCAGATTGAATTCCTTGCTCAATTTATAAATATAAATAAATAAATAAATAAATGAAAAAAAATATATAATAAAATATTTTTTTTTTAGATAATTATTAAAAACTAATTTAAAAAAAAATTAACATAATTTAAAAAACTAACACCATTTTAACTCTGTTAACCCCGAGTCACCATACCAAATTTGTTTAAATCGGTCCAAAATTTTGTGTTATGTATTGGTAAATTTGTTTGGAACGACATTAAATCCTATTCACCAATATCATCCCATGCTATTGGACTACTTAGCATGGATGAGGCTATATTATTTTCCGATGTCTCTTATGCCAATGTGCAGATAATCTGATAAAGAAAGCTATGCTATCTAATTTAAAATAAAGATTCAACAATACTTGAACATCTTTGCTGCCTTGCACAGCTGAATATATCACTCTACATAAACAATTCCTGTGATGTGTTGACAGCTCTGCTATATAATTGATATTAATGGGTCAGCAGTGAGGTGGCTTATATTGATATATAGGTCACCTTTCACATTTAATCCAAGGCTGTGGTGGTGCACCATTACAGATCCTGTACCAATGCGAGTGACCCATAAATTCCAATAATTTGTGTTATGTACATTTGTCTATAATAGTACATTACAGTATACTCTATAATTCAACACCAAAACTCTCATTTGTGATTCCGATCATAGTAATTTACTATCGCCAAGGGATGGGTTAACATCTGCCGATCGTGATCGGCCTCTCGTTATGTTTAGCCATACCATAGTATGATAAAGATAGTGACCACTCGTCGCCTGTCTGTGTGTCCATCGACATTTATGCATGGTGCGATAACTCGAACTTTTTATATCTGATCGGAATTTTACATATGAATGTCTGAGCCCAAAAGACAGATCAAGTTCGAATATGAGTTTGATGCGACTATTTTAACTGAGTTATGGCCCTTTTTCTAAAAAAAATTCACTCTATATTAAAAAAACAAAACAATTTTTTTTAGATTGAATTCCTTGCTCAATTTATCAAAAAAAAACCCACAAATATAATCAATAAACTAGAGGTCAGATTACATGGAATCAGATATACTTCCATGGTATCCCATTCCATGTGTGTGTTATGCGCATAGGTGTGTTCCTCTTCATGTGAATGCATATTGGTGCTTTGTGATCTGATGGTGGACTTGCATTGACATTTCTAAATATCTATTATATATTTTGGAAGATCTGTCTGTCTGTCTGTGTGTGTGTTCGCTATGAACTCGAAAACGGCCGACCCGATTTCGATGAAACTTTGTATGTGGGGGTATTTTCGGCCGCGAACGGGCATAGGCCTATTAATTTGCCCGTGCGACGTGACCTTGAAATCGGGTAATTTCAAGGTCAAACGCTCGAATATCACGAGATTTCGATGAAACTTGGTATGTGGGGGTATCTTCGGCCGGTGAGTGGCATACACCTATTAATTTGCCCGTGCGACGTGACCATGACCTTGAAATCGGGTCAATTCAAGGTCATATCGCCAATTTTGATGGGATTTCGACGAAATTTGATACGTGGGGTTACTTTTGTCCACTGAGTGTTTTGGACGGGTCGAGTCGTGACCCCGACCTGACCTTGACCTTCAGTGTTTTGGGCAGTGTTCTGGACTGGTTAAATCGTGACCCCACTTGACCTTGACCTTCAAAAATGGACAATTCAAGGTCAAAGCCCGGACGAAGTCGGGCCACCTTCTAGCAATATATATTTTTGGGACTTCTGTCTCCCTTTTTTTTTGCTGGACGGATTTTGACGAAATTTGATACATTTTGGTACTTTTGTCCAGGAAGTGTTTTGGACGGGTCAAATCGTGACCCCCAACCTGACCTTGACCTTCAAAAAGGTCAATCCAAGGTCAAATCGGTAAAACAGACGGATTTCCACGAAATTTTATACCTAGGGGTACTTATGTCCGGGGAGTGTTTTGGACGGGTCAAATATTGATCCCGACCTGACATTGACCTTCAAAATGGTAATTTCAAGGTCAAATCGGGTAAAACAGACGGATTTCCACGAAATTTTTATACCTAGGGAAATTTTTGTCCGGGAAGTGTTTTGGACAGGTCATATCGTGACAATAGGTTACTTTTATAGTAGAGCGGACATACCTATATAGTATATCGGTGAGCATATTCACGCATTTGCCTTGCTGCTTGATAAGTCCGTTTGAATTTGCGTCATGAAGAGAGGGTTTGAATTTGAGTAATATATATCACCCATTAACAACGTTACACGCTACCAGTGTTAAACCGTCCACTCTAAATCTTTAAAAAGCGTATTAATCTTGCGTTTAGATACTACTAATCACATCCAGTCGTCGAAAAGTTTTTATCTCAATATCTGATTTTCGGAGTAATTTTCCCCATTTGATTTTCGGTGGAATTTGCCAAATCTTAACCCAACCGACACACCGACACAAACTCCCAGTTGAGCAGGTTGATTTTATAGTAGAGCTGTCAAATTTTGTAGGCGTACCTACAGTATACCGGGTTACATGCTCCTGCAATAAACTCGCTCCTGCATTAGCCCGTTTGGATTTGGGGCTAAAAATCGGTTAGTGATAGACTACTTAAGTATACATATTTCTGTTATATAGCGTTGTCACGAATAAACCGTTGCATCTGAAAATTAGAAAATTGCGCTGTAGATGCGCCTGAACAATACCCATCAGATGTACTTGTCTAAAAAAAATTATCTCGATGTTTGAATTTCACTCCCCCCCCCCCTTTGCAATTTCCGTGGAATTTTCCTAAAGTCTCAACTCGCATTCTCCATTGGGCAAGTTACTTTTAAAGTATAACAGTCAAACTTTTGGGACGTACATACAGCATGTCAATGTACCTGCTACGACATTATCTTGCTCTTTAATTAGCCGGTTTGGATTCGGCGGGAAAAATAGGTGCAATATTTCCTTACCCCGTAACACGGAAAGTCCTGGGAACAAACATTTTTATTATGTACATGTATGGTCTATAATAGTACATAACAGTGTACTCTACATGTATAATTCAACATCAAAACTCTCATTTATGTTTCCGATCATAGTAATTTACTATCGCCAAGGGATGGGTTAATATCTGCCGATCATGATCGGCCTCTCATTTGCTCAATATGTTTTATGATTGGGGTTAGGGTTTTGTACCTGCAATGAGAATCTGTTATTGTATTATTTTAACTAAATGTTTACTGACATGTGAACCATCTTAGTGTTTTAAAAATGGGGGTATCCTTAGTCCCATTGGGAGAGTCACACCTCTAATGTTTACCAGAGTTACGGCCCTTGTTTGAGTTAGAAATTTGTGAAGTTTGTGTCCGAAAGAATATTTAAGCTTGTAACTCGGGGTGTTAATTATAGGGTATTATTGTACGTTGAGCATAGGTTGGTGGAAAGGATCCCCACATACCATTTGCCAGTTACAACCCTTCTTTGACTTGGAAATTTGTGATTGAGGATTTGGAGGGTTCAGATGTATATTGTGGAGACCTTCGTTTGACCCCGTCCTTCACAGTGCAAGTTTTGTCTGCACTCTTTTCAGAGTTTTGGCCCTTTGCCAGTTATGACCTTGTGTTAGACTGAGAGAAGTGCCCCATTATTACTTTAATTTCGCTCTAAATATAGCCAACATTGAGCGTTCCCTGTCTTATATTCCACTATTATACTGAACAAATGACAGAAATATTTTTGATACATGTGTAGCATGACTTTAAATCCGACAAGAGTACATGTACATCATTATTCATGATTTTCATTAACTCATTTTCGACATTTTGAATCTTGTAAAAGCTCCTGACTTGCTGTAGAAATTCTAAAGCATTTACCTAAAGTGATATCTTATCAGTTGTATGTATTTCAATTACTGCTACTGCAAATGAGAATTATGAATATTGAATTGCAATTTCATTTCATTCCTGGCGGTAGTTTACCTTTTATTGTGAAAATATGACAATATATAACAACACTTGTCACTATAGTCTACACACTGCAGGGTGAGTGAAATTATGAATTATTGACAAAATTGAAAATCATGTATTTCTATCAACTGGAGAAGGAAATACCGGTATAAGTTTGTGCTATAAATTCGTACACAAGCACTTGAACACGAAATCGTGTGGGACTGGTTGAATTGACCTGCGATATGATGGATCACATCCATCCTCAAGCTACTTTTGCCATTTAACCCTTTCATACTGGTGCAGCATTAAAGATAATGTGCCTGTGCAGACTCTTATACATGTATACATGTACAAATATATGCATGTCTCTCATGGTGAGCCTTGCATATAAAAATGCACTGGTTTATAATGTTAAGGCAAATGTTGTTAGGCCAATGTCTTTTCTTATATACGCGAGGCTCCCAATGGGAGACTCCCATATATAAGTGTGCATTGGACCAAGTTTTTCGCAAAATTTCATTGAGCTCTAGTCATGATAAGGTTAATGACATTTTTATGATGTGCAGGGGTAGACATGCTTGAGACCCTGTCACAGTTTAATTCACACCAGTTTCTCAGCTTCCGTTATTTTACGGAGTTCGAACTCATAGTCCTGATAGATGTACATGTACATGTAGATGGTGATTTATGAGCTGAGTTTAAAACCACATCATTGGTGGGAGGGGTTCTGGTTTTGACCCCCCCTAACTTTGGTATTCAGTGGAAAATCTGTTGTAACTAGACCAACAAATGGCCACATTTATAATATTTCTAACTTTTGAACTTGAAGTACTAGTTGTAAAATGATTCAATCATGTGAGATTGAAGCCAAAGGAACATCCATGTTGGTCGGTCGATAAAGGTTTATCGTTATTTCAGCTGCTATGCCATGTCACAACATCAGTTTTACTGTTTGAATGACCACATACCCGGTAAATAGTTAATTGCCCCACCCCACCAAACGGGCACCCATGTTGTTCAGCTTTGGTTCGTTAATTAAGCTAGCTTATGTTCATATTAACTTCATCGAGTCTATCGAGGGTACTTAGTCGTGAATTGATGCTCTCATATTGGGCCTTTATAATTCGAAGTAAACTAAGTTCATTTCCCTCAGCTGTATCATTTGCTTGATCAGGCCCTATTGCTGGACATGAGAATGAATTTGAGCTGAGAATTTGTTGAGAAGATGTAATCAAATTTGCTGATTCACATAGCATAGACATAGCAACAGCACCTGCAGTCGGCGAGTTATTAATTTCAATTTAGTGGGTTATTCAAACAGCGCTCATCCATGCACGAAATACGGTGATGTACTTCGTCATGTGGACACATAAATATCATTCAAATTACCCTTTCTTACACAAAACTGACAAAAGCTGCCTGGTAGATAGTCCGTTTTTGCATAAAGTGGAAATAATGTCCGGCTAAATAAAGTTCGTTATTGTGTCAAAAATGCAGATAAATTGCGCTCCGAGAAACGTGTCCTACAGGGCGCCGCCATGACACCTGGTCACTACAGTGGAGGTAAGGTACTGATTGGTTACGATACTGAACTCTATTAGCGGGTCGTCACACCAAAAGTTGAAGAAAATAATCAAATAATACGTCCATGAGGATCTTGTTAAATATATCGTAAGCATTGGCGGTGGGTATTGCTGTTAAAATAGTCACAACCGCCATAAACAGAAATAACATTAAATTATACACAAATTTTGTTCTTATACCAATCATACATATCGCTTAAGTTGCAGCATATTGTTGCCATGTTAGTACTCTGTTATGTAAACAAATGCCTTAGTATGTAAACAAATAGCACGTAAAGAGTATGCGATAAGCAAAACATTCAGCACTGATGAGACCCCACATTTACATGATTGATTGTTTATTACTCAATTCCACAATTAACCCTTTACCCAACAACCCATATACCCTGTGCCAATGCATTCTCTTATAAATGCGAGTCGACCATAGGGCGCCTCGCATATATAAGATAATGCATTGGCTTAACACATATTAAAAATGATAAAATTGTCAAAGAATGTATAACAATATTATAAAAATTGTTTATAAATGTAAGAAAAAATTATAAAATTGTTAAAGAATGTAAGAAAAAATGGTAAAAGTGTTTTAAAAAGTGTTAGGCCAATGCATTCTCTTATATATATAAGAGAATGCATTGGCACAGGGAATAACTGTAACCATCACAATGTGGTCAATGGACCGGTTCCAATGATATCCATATTTGTATGGTGTTATTGAGACAGACTGAAAATATTTTAGGCTGTTGAAGCTTTATTTGGGCGTTTTGGCCGTGTTGTTGGGTAAAGGGTTAAGTGGCGAATACAGAGTATACTGATTAGTTAACATATATACATATATTTACAAAAGGGGGCCACTGTTGTCTGGCTTGCCATTTTCATATTGCACAGGTGTATATTTGTACTATCAGTATCATCATCTTCATCATCATCATTATCACCGTCGCCATTATCATTATCATCCTGACCATCATCATCATCATCTTCTTCATCATCATCGTCATCACCGTTGTCGTCAACGTCCTCCTCCTCCCCATCATCACCATCATCATCACCGTCGTCGTCAGTGTCCTCCTCCTCCCCATCATCATCATCACCATCATCGTCGTCACCGTCGTCGTCATAGTCGCCACAACCACCACCATCATCATCATCATCGTCGCCATAAGCATCATCATAACATCATCGTCATAATCATCGCCATCATCATCGTTATCATGATAACCAAAATATTCACCATCATCGTCGCAGTCGTCGTCATCATCGTCATCGTCGTTATTGTCATAATCGTCGACGTCATTGTCGTTATTGTCATCGTTATCATCATCGCAATCATATATATATATATTATCATCATAATCATCGTCACCACCATCATCAGCATAACCATCACCGTGATAATCGCCATCAGACATCATCGCCATACTAATCATCTTCGCCATCACTGTCATTTTCGTCACCGTCATCAACATCATCACCGTCGGTATCGTTATAATCATCAGCAGCATCACCATCAACATCATCATCATCATCATCATCATCTTCGCCATTCGAAACAGCAACATTACCACCATCACCACAGCTATCGTCATACTCCATATATGTTGCTAATTCTGTCGTAATATATGTCATCACCGTAATCGTCGTAAGCTGATATAGATATAAATTGCCGCTGTCAATAAGTTAGTTCCTATCAATGATCTTACAACCCAACTTCACAAAGATTGCAAACTGAGTTAGAACATTAGGGTCAGCACTCGTGAGTAACTTCACTAATTTAGTTTCAGTTGGTTCCGTATGGTAAGTTTTGGGCAAACATGTTCGTCTTAAATGCGTGAGTTCCGTGCATTCTAGTGCAAATTGTAATTCGTCGCCTATCGCCGTCTTGCATTGTTGGCAAATATTTTATTCTTATTTTTCTTGTTTTTCTTATTGGCTTTACCCCACTTTGCCCTTTCAATCTGCTGTCTATGATTAGCAGTGCGCATCTTAACGATATATGTTATCAGACTGTTTGTTGTAATAGTCATATATGCTTCCATTCTGAAATTCTTTTTAAACAACCCTTATAACTTTCCGCGATCTAATGACTTCCATTGTTCAACAAATTTTGTTCTACGAACTTCCAAGAATATATTCAGCTCTAGTTTACTTAATGAGTGTTACGATTCCCAGAGGGAACCCCACTCTAGACAGGACAGCGTACTTCTGACACATGTGATCCATTTGATCATCTTATCGTTCAAATAGGAACTTTGTTCGATGAAATCGAGTAGTTTATATAACTTTGGCGCTAATATTGAGCAATCACCTTTAACTAATCGCGACCAAAACCCAAGCATTCTCTTTTTCGCTGAAATCGACAAGGAGTACCTTCCTTTTTCCCCGTAAACCATATAGTTTGGTGTACTCGACTTCAGGTGTAGGACATATTTCATAAACTTTAAATCAACCCCTTCTATGCATTCGAAATTCTCGAACCCCCAAACTTCGCTACCATACAAAAGTATTGGTTCAATTGTATCAAAAAGTCGAAAAGCAACAGCATGACCTAAGTTAATGTTCCCGATTCGCCGTAGTAGCCCAAACATTGCTCTAGTACCTAATGTTTGCATACATTTTATGGATCTGCAAAACCTTCCGTTGGCATAGAAATATATTCCTGAATAACAACAGTTATCTACTATTTCAATATTTTCCCCATTGAGTTCAAATTTCATGGGATCAATGTCATTCACTTTGCAATTATAAAATATAAGCATTTGTGTCTTATCTACGTTTATTGATAAATTCCACGCATCAGTGTAATCACTGTAAGCACTAAGAGCTCTTCGCATTTCCTCTGGGCTTTCTGAGATCAAAACCGTGTCATCTGCATACAAAATACATAATATGCGTAAGTAGTCACCAAATTGAGCAAAAACAATTCATCAACAAATGGTAAACCTTCTATACTGTAATCTTTTAAAAAGTCTTCTAGATCGTTGACAAACACCGAAAAGAGCAGAAGCGAAAGACAAACGCCCTGCCTTACGCCGATATTGCTCGCGAAAAAATCTGAGACTGAACTTCCTATCTTCACACATGACTTTATTCCGTTGTACATACTTCGAATAACTTGAAAAAACTTGCCACCAATTCTATTCTTAACAAGCTTCATCATCAACCCCTCCCTCCATACCGTATGAAATGCTTTTTTCAAATCGATAAATGCGCAGTAGAGTCTTTTATTTCTAGTTAGATAAATTTCTATGAGAGCATATAAAATAAAAATGTTATCACATGTAGAGTGGTGTTCCCTGAAACCACTTTGTCAGTCTTTTATCATACATGTACGGTCTGCAAACGCCTTAAGTCGGTTATTCATTATACCAGTGAATACCTTACTTACACCGCTGAAAAGGGTGATTCCGAGATAAGAGTCGGTTTACTCACATCGCCTTTCTTTTTGTATATTGGTAGAATGGACCCATGGGTCCAGCTCTCCGGATATATTCCCGTATCGAAAATTGTATTGAATAGCTTCATATAAACAGGCAACATTATATATATATAGTTTCTGCAATGTATTCATTTAACACTTCGTCCACGCCAGGGGCTTTTCCATTTTTCATCTTTTGAATTTCTTTTAGAATCTCCTCTTTCTCAATTGGCGTATCTAAACCTTCGTCGGGACATTCGGTCAATAAAGCATCTATATGCAAGTTTAATGTCGATTCTTGATCTCCAGATTCGTTCAAAGTTTTGAAGTGGTTATAAAATTCAGCAGGGGACTTTAAGTTCAGTGTTATCACCCCCTTTACACGAGTACTCGTTTAAAGTTTTCCAAAAGTCCTTTGGCGATGATACCCTAAGCAACTTCTCAGAAACTTTATCGCCAGTGCTTATTTTTGGACAATTATTTCATTGTTTATCTACATTTGTTTGACTCTATCAGAGGTGAGTTTCGTGTCTATGCTATTCGCGTTAGGTTCGTTTCTTTGTTAGATTAGGCTTTCGCGAAATTACAACATTTCTTTGTATTAATCAGCTGGCTATTCTTATGCAACTTGTTAATTCTTGCCCAAGCATGTGCGCATTAATTATCATTCATCGCACGTATTCTAAGCTTTACTTTTAATATTAACTTATTTGTCAAACTGCTAATGCCATTGTAGTGATCGGATAATTTATAATGCAAATATGTTAATCTAATCATGCGTCGTTAATTCACACCTGTTCATGCTTTGTATATAAGAATTTGTAAAACTGTGATATGGCACTTTATGTTTTGGAACTCCATCATTCAGTCATTTCACATATTACAACTGGAGTTCCAATTGTTTGTGTGCTATACCGGAATGTCCGTATATTTCTATTGTGAAAATAAATGCTAATTCCCCAGAATATTAACCTTTCTATTTTTACCCATAGATTGCCATAATTTATGTTATTATGTACATGTGTTGGTAATACTGTATAATATAACATTATACTCAACATCATTCAACATCAAAACTCTAGATAATAAATCAGAACATAGCAATTTACTATCGCCAAATGATGGGTTAAACATCTCGTTTATATATAATAGACTTTAATGCTTAAATAATTAATTGTTAATTTGACTGTTCATTTTATAGGTTCGTCATAAGTAATCAGAATTGGATATATAAATATAGAATGTAGACGTGGGAAAGGTACCCGCTGTTCCTCTCGTATAAATATTCCACTTATTATCGGTCCACAAACACACTGAACATTTGAAACTTCTTTACCTTTATGCTTGTTTCTTACAGCATGAATCACGGCGATGTCAATCGGTGGAGACCTTAGTTCTTTCTGCTCTATCAAGGTTAAAGAGTCTGCGAGAGAGGCTTGAATTAGGACAGAACAACACAACAAAATCAATACATGAGGTGGTTAGCATTAAGCATGATAACATTAAAATAAGTCACATGATGGCACTGCGTGCAGTGCTTAATGGGAAGAAGAAAAGAGACAGTCCCAAGATGTTCCTTTATGCATTCATGGATATGATCAATTTCACAGGATCAAGACAAGACAGGGGAATTCACTCTATGTGTGCTGGAGATGAGGTTCTTGCTATAACGTTGCCAAACAAAATCACTCCAGGTCATGATGATTACATTCGTCTGGTGAGATACCTCGATACGACAACAACCTCCGATTTGATCATTTTGAATTACCATAGTGTGTGGCGATTTGGAGGCTACCAATTGCAAAGGAAGGAGAAGCTATGCGGGCGGACGGAGGCTGAACATACAACGTTATTACGTGGAATACAGGCCATGTATGTAACAAGAGACTTTGTGTATGTGAGTTTTGATACATCTGAAATTGCTCTCTATGACATTAAAAGCCTCCGCCGTGTACGGACTTTCCCAACACCCGGAAAATGCTGCAGCATGGTGAGGAGAGCATACGACCTTCTGGTGACGATTGAGGGACATCATCGCATTAAGCGGATGACAGATACGGGTGCAATCATCGGTGAATCCCTGTATTTGTTTGACTCACGCAAAATACACATAGCGGCATCAGAGTATTATGATATAGTCGTGGCGTGTGGCGAAGGTAAACCCCGTGACACATCTTACATAATGATCCTCACGGGGGATCTACAGAAAGTGCTCCATGTCATCCGGGGACCAGAACGTCAGAATACTGAAGATAAGACAACCAAGATCTGGTCATTTCACCCCCGACCTTATACTGGGTCACGGTATTATGAGCCACACAACCCATTAATACATGATGATCGGGCCTATGTGTGTTGTTCATATGGTATATTAGAGATAAGGATCCGGCCTCCCTATACGGCCCGGATGCTTTTGATCTTTGATGACCGTCATGGAGCACCGGTGTCAGTAGCATACAATAGTAACTTACGTGAGCTTTTGGTATGCCGTAAATATTGGATTTTGATTTACCAACTCATGCTATCAGACACATCCTCCTAGGTATGTTAACGTTGTTATAGCTCAAATTTATGGGGTACATCCTCTGATGTGGGATACATATAATGATGTCTCTCTTGAGAGGATATGACTGTATAAACCATAACTAAGGATGTCTAACATGAGATGACGTGACTGTATGAACCATAACTAATGATGTCTCACCCGAGAGGATGTGACTGTATAAACCATAACTAATGATGTCTCACTTGAGAGGATGTGACTGTATAAACCATAATTATTGATGTCTCTCATGAGAGGATGTGACGGTATAAACACATAATTGATTTGCAAAATGCCAATTGCGCCACCCTTTTCATATCCCGATAACTCACAGACGACCAATAAAGTACAACCCATAACATGACGTCACAAATTGCTGTAGTAATCTGACATAATCACTAAAAGCGGTCAGCAGAATAATGGGCATTCTTTTCAAAGTTTAGCCGAATTGCATCTGAAACTAGTTATTTATAACGATCACGTTATCGTTGTCAATAGCTTGAAAATCATACATTGGGCTGATTTAATCTGCTGCGTGGGATAGTCTCGAATTATCGACAAATGTTGTGAAAATAAACACTCAGCTTTTTGCGGGAATAAATCTTCAAAAATCTATTTAAATATGAGAAACAAACGTAGTTAGTGCGTTTTTTTGCGGGTACGGCACATTGGTGAGACCCGATTCGCGGTTCACATAATGTCCCCCGAAGACAACAGCGCCGTACCCCACGTACACTCTTCTTACATATTTTGTTATTGAACTAATGGATATCAACTAATTAGAACTTATCATCAACAACTGACTGTCCTTTGAGCCCTTAATAATTCAATGAAAGTCCCATTTCTTTGTATCTCGTTTTGCCTTAGAAGCGAAAAAATGCTATTATTTCTTCGATTTTCCCATTGTGACTTGTTTTTTTTTTCATTCATGACGTTTCTTATACTTCAGTCCTGTGGCATTTAGAGGAATTATAAACTATTGATTTCAAAATGACTTATTCTCAATTTCATTTTGTGATCGTTTAATTGTTATATAACTCATTTTGAAATGAGCCATAAACCCCAATGCATTACTACTTCACTGTATGCATTCATTGAAATCTCATCAAAACCACTGTTTTGAACTCAGTGTATATGATGTACTAATGTTCATTCAGTTAAAGGCAATAGGTTTGCCAGTTGCAACTTTATTGAAAACAAATGATATGTAATAGAAGTGATAATCCTCATATCTTATATATGATTGTGCAGTGTACAAACAATAGAAAAGTGCAGAAATATTTCATTTAAACAAACCGGTCCATGCAATGTCATTTAATTTCTATATCGGAAGTCAGTAAGTTACATTACCTAAGTTTCTGCAGCAACATGATACCATTCTCATCTGATGTTTTTCGGGAGTCTGAGCCTGTTGAGGCTGATGCGGCTGATGATATTGTTGAGGCTGAAGCTATTATCGAGGCTGATGGTATTGTTGAGGCTGTTGGGGCTGGTGATGCTATTGAGGCTGTTGGGACTGATGCAGCTAATTAGGATGTTGATGTTGTTGGTGCTGATGATGCTGCTGGGGCTGTTGAGGCCGATGAGGGTGATTGATTGATTGTTTATTTTACAATATTTACAAACATAATGCTAACAGTGAAATATTCAGGAATAAACATAATGCTATTGTACAGGAGCGGCAGGGCAAAATATGCCGTTTTCTTGCCGCCTATGTTTGCAAATGATACTTAAATAGTAAAATGACAACATGAAATATAGTAACATCTAAATACATGAAAATATGAAGAAAAAAAAACAAATATGCATGAATGGCGTATCCAAGCCATTTACATTGTGTACATAGTATGCTGTGTATGTACTGGTTGCATGTACTGGTTATACCAAGCACTGGGCCGGTATGACTCTATCATAAGTGCAGTGAGTTGAAATATTTTAGTGTTAGACTATATGACCAAATAAGAGCCTTTTTTAAGATCGCTATTAATTTTGTTCATATCCATCAGTTCTGTTCACAAAGGACAAGGTTACATCGTATCCGGCCGAAATGAAAGTTGAACATACCAGGTTTTACTAGCAAGTAACAATGATGGGGCTCATGTCGTGCATTTAGGCATAACTGCACAATCTCGACAAAATGTATGGTTGCATTTAATTTTATACGAGTATTGCAAAAGATAATGTGTTGTCAATAACGTTTTAAATCGGTTTCGAAATGTTATGTACTTGTATTCTTTGCCCAATGCATTCCATATGTCAAGGAATGTGTGTTTATCTCTTTTCCAATCAAAGGCGAACGTTGCTGCTTGAAGCTTATGTATGTCGTGAAATTTAAAAATGTTCTCCTTCAGATAAATTGGTTCTATGTGGCTCCTGTGCCATTTGTTGGATATAATTCTAAATGCTCTTTTCTGTTGTTATGAAGATAGTGTCTCTTGTATCGGCATGGCCCCCAATTGTCAAACCATAGATGATATAACTGCGAATGAGTCTGCTTATGATAATGAGGCTGATTAGACTGCTGAGGCTGATCACTCTATAGACTATTTTTCATGATTTGGATTTCAGAATATTTTGCAATGTTTTTCCTTCCATACACATATGTAGCATTTAGCATTTTCCACTCTAAACTGAATTGTAAGAGGGCATATACTATGATAGGTGTTGTACTTGTTTATAACGGAATAAGAACAAAGTGAATATATGTGTTCATGTATTTGTTGCTGTTAGCTGTTTTACAGAATGTTTACTTCGTATCAACTCATTTCGAAGGCTTTTAGTCCCTTTAAAAGCAGAATTATATTTTAAATCGTTCTTTAAAAATACGCTCTTTAAAAAATCGTCAGTTGTGGGTTGCACCCCACAAATTACTCAAACAAAAGATCGCAACCCACAAGTATTATCTGACCAGTGCGTTCATCCGTCCATCCGTCCGTTAACATTTTTGGTTTCCGATTGATAACTCCAGTTTGGATTATTTGATCTGATCCAAAGTTGGTATGTGTATTTCCCAGCTAAAGATACAGGCCAAGTTCGAATATGGGTTATGTCCAATTATTTTTACATGAGTCACGGCCCTTTTTCGACTTAGAAATTTACCGTCGTTAACATTTTTGGTTTCCGACCGATAACTCCAGTTTGGATTATTTGATCTGAACCAAAGTTGGTATGTGTATTTCTCAGCTAAAGATACAGGCCAAGTTCCAATATGGGTTACATCTAATTATTTTTAGATGAGTTACGGCCCTTTTTCGACTTAGAATTTGACCAATTTTATAACATTTTGGTTTCCGACCGATAACTCCAGATTTTATTATTTGAGCTGAACCAAAGCTGGTATGTGTATTTCCCAGCTAAACCTACATGCCAAGTTTGAACACAGGTTCTGTCTAATTATTTTTACATGAGTTATGGCCATTTTTCGACATAGAATTTGACCACATTTTCTTTAAATGTAAGCTCAAAGTATTATCTTATTTTGTGATAGTACAATTCGAAATGGCTAAAGGGCGTATTTTGCCACGCCCTAGCGATGCTCTTGTTGATTGTTTTGATACTTTGACTCATTTGATATCTGTGGTACATCTCCATGTTCTGTATTATTCATTTACACCCGAGATAACCTGATTTAAGTGTTCCTGGTATCTTGAGAGATGAACAAATCAACATAAAACTTAGCTTGTAAATGTTTTGTTTAGCATGATTCACATTTGAAAATTGGGAATATACTTCATTTTATCAATGTAATTGTATTTTACATTCAACAAAATGTTCAAATCTATGTATACAATTGTTAAATGTCATTCACGTACTACATAATCGCACAATCCAGTCCTAATATGACTGCGTTGGTCCTGTTGAATAACTTTTTCACCCACTGACCGACGCGCGAACCTCGTCCAGTGGGTGTCTGTAATCGTAGGACTCATGCGTTTCTGCCTAATTGAACTAGTGCCTATGCGTTTCTGCTGAGCTGCTCTGACGTTTGATCGCAAAATAAAATTATAATCATTACCAAAGCACACCTTTGGATAACACCGCCATAAACAGTGACATATTATGATGTTGAGCTCGTATCATCAACAAAATTAGAGTTATAACTTATGAAACTAAGAATTACTACTAAGGTATTTCTACCAATTGAGTAACTAGATTCAGGTTGAGCTGGAACTTGAGAACTTTTTAATTTCAACCAATTGAAATGTCGTTGAGAGTAGAAAGGGTTAAGGTTGGGAAGCAACGCAAATGACAAATCCCATGTTAAAATTTATCATAGAAAAAAATTGATTTCTTCTATCTAAAACATAATTACGTAATGTACCCTGTTATTTTAGGAATATATAAATATTCCACGCAGATGTACCAAGTCTCAGCTTAACATATTGAAAAATAAGAGTTTTATGGACAAAAATCGTTTTGAATGGCAAATCCTATATTATAATTTATCATCAAAACAATATTATTTCTGCCATCTAGAACATAATTATGTGCTGGAACCTGTCATTTTAGGAATATATAAGTATTTCACGCAGACACACCAAGTCTCAGTTTAAAATTTTGAAAAATAAGCGTTTTATCGACATAAATCGATTTGCATTGGAAATCCTGTGTTAAATAAATTAAATTAGTGCCCTGCGAATGTTTTCTGATGTGCTCCATATTGGACACCATGGTACATATTTGACAATTTCTATCTGATAATTGTGGGACAGTACAGTCGCATTACTTTTTATGTCAAAAATGGTCACTATCACTCGACAAAAATTATTTCGGTCTATCGTATCAACCATATCGGTCTATCGTATTAACCACATATCCAATTTTCCGCATGTAACCAACCCAAACTCTAATCCTGGTCCAATTTATTAATTTTTTTCACCAGTATAGTCGAGTTATGTACATATTTTTATCATGTGATCAATACTGATGGTATTACGTGTACTATGCTGTATACGTATATCAATTGCTATTCCTTTCTATATTATTCTGGTGCCATTTCTAGAGATAGAGATAATTTCAGAACCCCCTCCCCAAATTTTATACAATTATCGCTACTGTATAGTCGCGATGCATTACATGGCAACATTGATCGATATAGCTCTACTAGTTTATGTCAGTTCATCGTATGAACTCCTTTTACTCCATATATTATAACCAACCCAACATCTAATCCCGGCCCAAATTATTATTTTCTTTTTATCAGTATAGTTGTGTTAGATACATATTTTATAATTTGATTCTAATTTGCATTGTAACACTATAAAGTCGATAAATAACTATCCTGGCACTATATAGAGATAACAGCTAGTAAGTTTCTGACACCCCCTCTATTTTATAGTCTGGTCGCAACAATAGAGTTGAGATGCATAATATATCAACAATGGTCATTATTTCCCCGTATCGCCCACCCATATTTTCCCGTATCGCCCACCCCTCCCCAAGTTTTTCATTTGTATTATAGACTCATTACATATACATTTTATCATATGATACTGATTTGTATTCTGTATTTCTCTTCTGTTCAACAATGCCAAAATCATAACGGTGCAATGCCTTGTAACTTTTGCTTCAACATGCCGAGTTCCACTGCAGACGATACAAAACTGACAACATTTCGAAATGTAAACAGGCTTCAAACTCACCAAAACCAAAGGTCCCAAGTCTGATGTGAGGTATAATGATAACTCCATCTAAATAGCCAATATAAGGATGTCAGGTGTAATGATAACTCCATCTAAATAACCAATATAAGGATGTGAGGTTTAATTATAACAGCATCTACATAACCTGCAATATAAGGATTGAGGTTTAATGATAACCCCATCCACATAACCAATATAAGGATGTGAGGTTAATGATAAATCCATCCACATAACTAATAAATATGTCTGAAAATTAAACAAAAACAAAAAAATTATGATGGCGTCCAATATGGACTACCCTGCTCCAAAAACATGTACTTTGAATATATGGATGTTTATGGGGAGAAACCGATTATTTCAATGAGATTTTAATTCACTTCGGGCCAAAACACGACATACATGTACGCGCGACTGTATCTTCAGCATATGCGCATCTTTAATAAGCCAACACAACAATTGAAATCCCAAACAGAGACGATTGGCGTTGGTCCCTTGCGCATAGACATCATTGGTGATCTCTATGGGAATCAATATTAACATTTAATAGACAATTTTGATTAACCGCAATAACTTAAGGAATCTATAATTTCGCTTAAGCCCAATGAGAATGCAATCAGACATTCCTTATTACGCTTAACCGCAATTACTTCCCATTGCACTTAAACACAATTAATATCTCTCTTATTAGATCACCCTTCTGCAAATAGTAGAATAATCCTATATTTGTTCCACCCATTGTGCCATGGAGATGGACTACACCACCTGAATTATAAGGAGTTTATGTACTATATATATTATTCATTATTAAGAGATTCATTATTGGGCTTTATCAGCGCAATTTGAATATTCTTCATTGCGATTAAGCGCAATTAAATATTCCCTTATTGCGCTTAAGCACAATAGAGATTCCCTTATTGAGCTTATAAGTGCAATAAGGAATATCCCTAATTGTGCTTAAGCACAACTAGCTCTTTTTGTGCTTAATAAAAACAAAAGTTAAAATTGTATTATATTTTATCTCACGTGACTATCTAAGCCTTATCCAGGCTTGTGATTGGTTGATTGACATTCACTATTATCGATAGTGTTGTACGCGAAGCCATAGTGGGTCTCCTAATTTTAGCACACCCACTATCGCTTGGAAAATCCAGAAATCTATTTTTAGCATGCCCACTATTCCGGGGAGGTAATTTGAAAATCATCTCCACCTCGCTGCAAAAGTTCAACGTATTTTTGTCCGAAATGTCTTTGTAATCGACAACTAGAGCATAATAAATTATCGTAAGCAAATCCTTTATGTTATTTGTGATGTTTTACCCATGTCTGATGTGGCGATTTATAATGTTCCTTTCTCCGCTGATCACAATATCGCTTCGAAATTTTTGTCTATTTCCTTAGTTCGCGCTACTAAATTTCTAAACGAATCTTCAGTTTTTTTTTCGGTAAAAAAAAGTAATGTTTTGAACTGATGTCATTGTTTAATAACAACACCAACAACAACGACGTCTGCTTTCCATTGTTAATATTATTAATAATAATTCCTGAGGAAGAAAATTTAAGAGTTGCCCAACTTGAAGCCCGGCAATTTATTGAAGAAAATTTGACAAGCAAAATAAAAAAAGAAACAACAAAACTTTGCATTGAAAATATTGAAATCGTTCTGCAATGAAAAGGAAATACATGGGAATATATATGATTGTGAATTGTTTGACATTATGGGTCCTGGGACAGAAAGAAAACGTTCGATAAAATATAATAAATATTGCACGGCTTGTCGGTGACTATGCCAAAATAGTGGTCCTCGGTGGAGGAATAGTCCCCTCGCCTCCGGCTCGGGGACTATTCCTCCCCTCGGACCACTATTTTGGCATAGTCACCTCCAACCCGTGCAATATTTATATAGTAACTATTGGTTTGTCCTTTAATATGTCCATACATCATGCCTACATATATTATAATAGAATAGTACTATTATTATTAATAGTGCTCATAGTTGTTAATACCACCTTACCGTCAATATTCTAGCATGGTTAGTTTCAAAATCATAAGGTTAATTGTTATTACCTTTTTTTGTGTACTGTATATGCACATCAGTCATCAATTGAGAAACTTAAGCACAGCCTGGTTGAATATCTACCAAATATAGTGGGTTCCAACATTCAAGCTGTTGGTGTAATTCATGTTATTTTGCATGCGAAGTGGTAGACTCCCCCAATAGCTTATCAATACCACTCAGCACAGTTGGTGTTTTTTCTCAATTAATTGAACTTCTTGTTTGAGTCTTGTCATACGCATCATACTCATGTTATTTAAGCAAACTTTGAATTGAAAACTAAATGTGTTCGCACTAATTATTCTATGTGCATGTTTGAATATCGTGAATTGATAATAAACATATTGAGAAACGTTCTACATGATTACACTTTGTGAAATTGGGACTACATTGAGCGATTTTGCATGTTGAAAATTGTGTTATTTGTGTACATGGCAAACCGGTTACCATTCAGTGGTGTAACATGTTCTCATTGGAATCAACGTGGTCTTAAACGAAGCATTGAAAACGTATTATTCCACAGCCCTTAACGTGAGTACAATCAACGAAATTGAAATTCCCAACTGCCCCTTTACCGGGCACGGAATACAACTTGTTCGTCAATTTGGCACATGGTTATGCATGGTTTGTTTTTATGAGGCCATCAGATCATCTCGCAAATCTAACCTGATCTCGTGGGGATATAAAGAGAAAATAGGGTGAAATATTCAATACGATGCTAAATGTAAGTAACCGTCACAACAGCAATATACCTGGAGACAACCGAAATCGATAATGTGTATACCGTTTCGGATTTTCGTGTTACAAAAAATATGACGTCACATCGCTTATCCTCTAGTTAAAATCCTATATCTTATATTACATATATGTATTATTTATATCGTATATCTATTATTTACTATATTCTCTTGTAAAACTCATGTTGTATATGTATAACAAATTCAATTGTCTTAATACATTTACATACATTATAATCGCACAATCCAGTCCTAATTTGAAATTATTTGATTTTGTTTGAATTATTGGTGGAGCCTTGTTATAGTGCTCATAATTGGGTCTGTTATATTAAAATTGAAAACTAGATTTGATCAAACTAAACACTGTTATTGGTATTGCTCAATAAAAGTGTCACATTTCAATTCAATATATATGGCAACACGATATCTTCGTTGGTATATCACATTACAAATGTGGAAACACCATGCAAAAGTTTGGACTTTGGTGAAATAAATTTGAAAACATTTAGTAAAATCAATCTATGGCTTTTCTTGGATATCTATACAAAAAATTAAAGTGTTTTGCTATTTGAATGTGATATACTTGCACTGTATACTACAGTCTCAGGACAGTCCATGGTTATTCTAATTCACTCATTCATTCCCCTAACAGGTTTATCAATATTTTGATTCTTTATTCTCACCACCTTATAAACAAAGGTATGGAGAAAACAATTTACAATATGTACATTATTTACAAAAGCATGTTGACATTTTTTCATTACTCTATATGTGCTATACCGTCAAATACAATCAATATAAACAAACATGCATCCGCAATCTGTATACATAATTTAACATAAGAATGTATATATCTTATTGTATACTGTCATGTTTCTACATTTATACACGAACCATATTACTTTCAATTCATATATAAATGAATAAGTCCAAACTACATTGTGAGTTCATTGTATACTTTATGCTAGGTATCTTAATCCGTGATTTGACTATCGTAAGCAATAGTGGTATCAAAAACCCTAATAAAATAGTAATAATAATAACAACACTTTATTATTTTGGACATTCAGGGGCCGTAAATATGTCAATTTTCGTCCGATTTACACGGCACCGTTATAGGGGTAAAATGGAGAATATGACATGTAAGTTTGGTCGCAATCGGAGAGAATTGATTTTTTACGACTTTGAACACCCGTTCCACACTCCCCGGGTAATAATCGGACAACGTCCATTTTGTAGAACTGAATTACGTTTAAGTTGCTCTACATCATAACATTTGTCCCGTTCCGCTGTCTCAAAGCGTTCCTGCAAATGTTGATAAATGTAAGAAGCCAGTTTAAGGGCCATAACTCTATAAATGGATTGCGGACAAAATTCTCAATGTCTTTACGGCCGATTCCCGAAAATTTCAGCATTCTACATTTAGCGGTTCCTGAGATATGAGGGAACAAAAATAGTTAGAAAAATAATAATAAAAATAAGAATAATAGAAAAAAAATGGAGAAAAGTAAAAGGGCGATAACTCTGCACATAAATGATGTGCCCAAATTCTGACGCCTATATTTTCAGTAGCTCTTAAATGCCTACATTTCCCAGAATTTTCCCGTTCCCAGTCCCATTATTTTTCTCAGTATGTCCAATTAAACGGTAAAAGGCCTCGACAGAAATACAGTATACTCCCATATTAAAATATGGAAGTATAATAACAATAAGTTAACACATTTAAATGTTTTTTTATTATTTTATTAAAGATGGATTATCTCTTTAAATAAGAAATTTTAAATAGTTGCGTGGGTATAAAATAATAGATGTGAACTGAAGACCTATGTCCGGAAAAGCTTCTGTCAATTAATATTGATTTTATTTCAAATATTAAATCGGGCCCGTTTATGTTACTATTTTTAGAATCGACCATTCAGATGAGACCGTATTGCGATATAGAGCACTGGGCTGTTCCTACGGCTACGCAAAGAATGTCAAATGTCACAGATTGGTTGTTTGTTTCAATTCAATTTTATTTAGTAATATATAACAAACATGATAATGTGTAATACAAAAATCAAACAAAATATAGTATATATTACTGGGAGATGGCATGACTTACTAGTCGTCTTCCTGCACACTCCCAAACTTAGATAATGATATTCCGACTCTGAACCCAAATGACAGCATATATTGGTGATACAAGTTTTTATCTATAGTAGTGTAGACAACAATACTTTTGTGGTTTAGTTTTTTCCATAGCCAAGTGGCAATACAGTAAATAATCGTTCAGTTATGATATATGATATAAATTTGGCTATAATATAAGACTGATGATATAGTTGTATTCTTCACACATAATGGACGTACATGCGTTGGATTCACTTAACAATTCTTACATAGTTGTTTCATCCATGAACAGATAACAGTCAAAACAATGTAGGTTTTTACAAAGAACACTGTCAAGATAGCTGCTTATGATATCTTCAGATACGTCTCGTTTAAATTTGGAACGTGGTAAAACTAACTGTAAAAATGTATCTAGTTCTTTCCAAAGTGTCGGGAAGATATGGTAAGGGAAGTTTTCGGTAAAGGATGTTCTAGGTTTTGTTCCACCTAATTTGCCACTTTGTCTTGTTACCATTGTTGGGTTGTGGTATATGCGATAAGTGTTCTGAAATGAGATAGGTAGTTGGTTGGCGAACCAATCGTTCATGAATTGATAAGTAATACTTTATAAAGATCGTGAGCTTTTAGTATATTACTTTTTTTTTAAAGTGGATCGGTGTGGCTGTTATATATTTTATTATATATAACGCGAATTGCCTTTTTCTGCAATACTATTAATTTATTAAACGTATTCGAATTCCCCCAAATTTCTATGCCATATGTTAGGTGACTATGAATTAGACTGTAATATAACTGACGTAAATTCCTTTCTGGTAGAATATGTTTAACTCTGTTAATTGCATATAGAGCTCTAGACATTCTTGTTTAAATTAAAGCTGTGTGGTTGTTGAATGTTAAATTTTCGTCCGGATGAATACCAAGAAATTTGAAGGATTTTTCTTTGCAATTGCTTCCTATTCTTTCAGTTATTTGACCATTTATTTGTAGAGTATGTTTCGTGCAATTATAGTTTCCACCAGTTGGTTGAAATAAAATATATTTGGTTTTCTTGGCATTTAATGAGTTTGTTTGCCTTGCACCATTTATTGAGTAATTCAAGTTGAATATTTGTGCGTTTAAAAAGTAAATATCTAGATTATGATGAGACGCATATACAATGGTATCATCTGCAAATGATAAAAGGGATAATGATGTACTCCGGTGCATGTCATTCACATAGATAAGAAAAAGTAAAGGGCCTAAGATAGATCCCTGAGGGACACCAGTTGTTATATGGATTTCACTTGAGACGCAACCGTCTAAATCTACATATTGCACTCTATATCTTAAATAACTCTCGAACCAATGTTTTATATTGCCACGAACTCCATAAAATTCAAGTTTAGTTAATAGTATATCGTGATTTATTGTATCGAAAGCTTTTGAGAAGTAAATAAAGGTTGTTAATGTACAATCTTTTGATTTCATGTCATTGTTAATCACAATGTCGTTAAGAAGTCGGATTATTGGGTGAACTGTAGAATGACCTCTCCGGAAGCCATATTGTTCTTTATAGAATTTGTCATGGAAAAATTCCACTAACCTGTTACATACCACTTTCTCTAGGATTTTTAAAAATGTGGGAAGAATACTAATTGGACGATAATTTTGAATCATATTTCTTTCATTGGATTTAAATAGAGGAATAACTCTAGCTATTTTCATCTCTTTTGGAACAATGCCTGCTTCTAATGAATTATTTATTATATGACATAAAGGTATTGAAATTTCCTCAATAATTTGTTTCAATAAACCTGCTGAAATCCCCTTGTTATCTTTGCTTTGTTTATTCTTCATTTTGATAACAATATAACCCAATTCTTCTACAGTTGTGGGCCGCACGAACATACTTCTAATTGAAGGTTGGCCAAGATAGCTTGAGACATCCATATTAGAGTTAGTCGATATCTTATCTGCTTCGCGTTCGCCTATTGTTGCGAAGAATTTGTTAAATTCTTCAGACACTTGTTGTTTATTTTGGATAGGTTTCCCTTCAATCACAAAGATGTGGGGGTATTGTGGTTTCGTATTGCTCTTCTGAATTACTTCGCGTAATATGTTCCAGGTTTTTTTCATGTCAGATCTACAAGTGTTCAAAATATTCTCATAGTATGTCCGTTTGCTGTATCTTTTAATTCGATTAAAGTATCTGCAATATTCCTTATATAGTTCAATATTACCGTCAGTGGTGTTCTTCAATTTCTTTCTATATAATTTATCTTTGTGCAAAGACGATTTAAGGAGCCCACCGGTCATCCAAGGCTTTAGTTTGATGTGTTTTCGTTTAATTTGTACAACTCTAAGAGGAAAGGCAACATCATAACCTTTTAAAAACAGATGCACGAATGAGTCATACGACTCATCAGGACTAGATGCATGTAACACAGAGTCATAGTTAGTCGAAGACAATATACGTTTAAAACATGATACATTATCTTCACAGAAGCTCCTCTGTAATTGTGATCCTAACTGTTGATGACTGTGGAGAAGTGCCTTTTCCCGATAAAATGTACCAAAATGGTCACTGACATCGGTTATGACAATACCCGAATGGAAGCTCATCAATGGGTCATTAGTAAGTATTTGATCTATCAACGTGGCAGTATACGTGGTAACTCTCGTTGGTCTAAAAATGGTTGGTAAAAACCCATCAGCAAAAAACGAATTAATAAATTCATTAGTTTTCACGTGTAATCCGAATTTCAACAAGTCAATATTATAATCACCCATTAAAAACCCTTTTTTGTGTTCAGAATTAATTTTTGTCGTTATCTCCTTCAGTGTTTTGATAAATTTATCTATGTCAGCCTTTGGCTGAGTGTTAGGCCTGTATATAATTCCAACAATATACGGCTTTCTATGTTGTTCAGATATCTCTATGAAGAGTGATTCAAAAACGTGTGCCAAAAAATTTATAAATCTTCCAGAATTTTAAAGTTCAAATCATCTCTAATGAAGCCCAATCACCCCTCTTAAATCATCATCATCGGGTCTACATTTTTTAATGAGAGGATGATAACCTTCTAATGAGAAATTAATGTTATCCGGGGTGCGAAATATTTCAGTGAGACCTATGACTCCAAATTTGTCATTCGTATTTTGTAGTTCGTAAATCAAAGTGTTCAAAGCATCCCAATTGGTATTGAGACTTTGACAATTTAAGTTAAACAATGAAACTTGACTTTTTGTTCTGGCTACAGTATTATTATATTCCTCAGGTAAAAAATATTTTGTCGGAACTAATCCATTTATGGGATTATCGCACGAGCCCTCTTGTCCGTCTGAACGTGATTGGTAGGTTTCTAAGAAATCAAAAACATCATTGTTTTCTATATCATCAAGCTCCATAGTTTTGCGATTAGCCATAACAAAGTAAGAGGCCACGCTCAATGGAAAACTTTATAACTATGGCAATGTGGTTTGGTAACACCAATAAGATATTAAATGCAGGACGAGACCGTCTATTTAGACCGAGAGTCGGAATATAAATCGGAATCACATTCATGTTATACTTATTCAAATAATAACTAATACAAAACAATAATATACCTCCCTGATGGCATGTTGGCATTTCGCTATAAATATACAACATGCTTATTTCCTCACTGGTCATATCGTGTGCTCTCTTTGCGACTTGAAATAGTTTACATGGTATACATGTAATTACATTATATGTGGAATATATGGATTACGTTATATATTCGTTTGTTATGTAGAGTCATGTTAAAAAATATAGTTATGTGTTAAATTGAACGTTTAACGTTTTAAAGGTGGATTATCTCTTTGTAAACATGTATTATATAGTTACCGGGGTATAAAATATTAGATTTGAATCGAAGACTCCTGTCCGGAAATGCTTCTATCGATTAATATTAATTTTATTTCGAATATCTTCTGGTCTAAAAAGGTGTGTTTGTTCAGCTAACAAACAATATTGGTTACTGTTAACATAGTTAATATTGTGCAATTTTGTCACAAATAAACGTTAATTATACTCAGTATCGTTTATATCTGTGGAACAAAACAATACAAACAACCAACCTGTGACAGTTGACATCCGTTACGTAGTCGTAGGAACAGCCAAGTGCTCTATATCGCAATACGGTCTCATCCGAATGGTCGGTTCTAAAAATAGTAACATAAATGGGCCCGATGATTTAATATTCGAAATAAAATCAATATTAATTGATAGAAGCTTTTCCGGACAATCATGTGTTTACGTACATGTAACGATATTTACTTCATCGGCATTGAGAAAATGCAAATAAGTAAGGAAATTGGTTATATGAATAACAAATATTAATAGTGTTGTAACTAGTCAGGGTTTCAAAAACTAAACTTTCATTGTCACACTAAGGAAGTTGGTTTGTCTAAATACTGATTTACGATATGCAACACTCTCAACTTAACATAGAAAGTGTTGCTTGAATAACATGCCACTTTGCTATTTGGGATTTCATTTGTTAAATTGAGTTGTTATAATGATATAATTGTAAACGAGCTGATGAAAGTAATATTCAGTATGACCGAGCGTGAACAGTTAATTTTACTGGCCTCATGTACATTCTCGGAGAATGCTAATAGGGGTCGGTTCATGGTTATCGCGTGACCATTTCAGCGGAGTGCGGACAGTATATTCAAGTGAAATACTACTTTGGGGTCGGTTCAAGGTTATCATGTGAAATCAAGGTGGTCATGAGACGAATAAACTATAAACACCATATCGCAATGCACAAGAATTACACCTGTTTTATATCAGCTAATAAATTTCTCAGTTATATGTAATAAAATTTGAGTACTCAGTTCGTTTTAAATGATGTTACAGTCAGTTTTGCTCCAGTATTAATTCTGTTACTTTGTTACCATACTGTGCACCCAACAGAGGGTGACCAGACCAAATGCGGAAGGTAAACCATTCCCATAATATCATTCCTTCCGAAATAAAAGTGAAGGGATGGATGAGAAGGTGTAGCCTCCGTCATTGCTCATCATCCTCGCGGGGCACACATGCAAATAACAAAAAACTTCTGCATTTTTATAAATGTTGAATTTCCTAAAATACTGGTGGTCATTAATATGTGAGAATCGAGGAATTAATAGGAAATTTAGAGGAAATTATGGAAATAACAAAACAACTTTAACATTTTCATAAATGGAATACAGTTTTGTAATTCCTAACATGCTTGTGGTCATAATTAATGTAAATGAAAAACGAGGATTTTTTTGGAAAATTTTTAGGAATTTTTTTAGGAAAGGGTGCCATGGCCATGCTGTGGGACATTTATACCATAAACGTGAAAATAGTAGTGAGTTAAATTCACTTATAAACTATTTAAATATTCACATACCGGTATTTATCATTAAATATTCACATACCAGTACACACAAGTTACATGTACATGTACATATTAAACAGGGCTTTTGATAGCTAGATAGTCAGCTTCAAAACAGGGCCTAAGAGGGCTAATTAATTCATATCTTAAATAAATTTGTTAGAGACTAGATTGGTATGCATACCCCTATGGTGCCCCCTTTCACGAAAAATTACACGGTTGAAAGGGTGCTAAAGGGCTGCATAGCAAATCACATGGCCAAAACACCCAGAAAACAATTGTTTTTGATTAAAAAGTTAAGATTACACAATAATACTATGCAACATTTGATCCATGTAACTGATAATGGAGTTAAACAAATCGGGTACCATAAGATCTACTGGCTGAAGAAATTATGTAGCCGATACTCTGTTGGATCAGTTAATATAGAAACACAAAAGTATCACATTAGTCAATATTTAAAACACAGTCCATGTTACCATGTTCATGTATGGCATGATATTAAATCCAACTGTAACTCAGTTTTAATTCTTGCAACTCCCAGACAAGAGTACCAGCAAAGTCCAAGGCATGAGCACGAGAAGCCATGGGCGCATCATACTCAGGTCAAGGCCAACTGGAACACTTGCATACTGTCAGGAACTCAGATATACCATTATGGTAGATCCAAATTATTAATACAGTTGCACTGTAACAACTAAATTAATGACAAATTTAAGACAAATAACAATTTCGAACACTTATTATGCAATGAAAATCAAATGTATAAATCAATATTATAAATATTATAAGCCAACCGGAACAATCGCATACTGTCATGAACTCAGATTTAATAATAGACATGGTCTATATGATTTCCTACTAGATAACAAAATTAAAAGTTCAAGTATTTAAGGAGCAATTTATCAATAATTAATATTCAACTTTTTTTTTCTTCTTTTTTTTAATTTCTTATTATAACAGAAATTAAATATTAGTATAATTGTTTTCCTTACTATACCAAAGTTTCCTTGTTCGACCAATATTGCTAATACTGTTATACTATAACAATCTTCAATGACGAAAACTAAAAATCGATCGAGGTTATTTACACAAATCGAGGTTTAGTACATTGATTTTTGGTTCTCCCTGACCTGATCAATTTCCTATATTTATCACCATATTTGTGAAACATGTATATATAATAATGTGTCCTTGATAGTAGTCTTTTCATGACTAAGCAGAAGCTGGTTTATGGTATTTTGTCCAGGCTTTGGTGGAATCCTTACGAACTTCAAGGACTACTTTGGTGCCATTTCTATTGTTTTGTTCCACAGATATAAGCGATAATGAGTATAATTAACGTTTATTTGTGACAAAATTGCACAATATAATTTCTGGTCTCTGTTAACAGTAACCACTATTGTTCGTTAACTGAACAAACACACCTTTTTAGACCAGAAAATATTCGAAATAAAATTGATATTAATCGATAGAAGCATTTCCGGACAGGAGTCTTCGATTCAAATCTAATATGTTATACCCCGGTAACTATATAATACATGTTTACAAAGAGATAATCCACCTTTAAACAGTTCACGCCAGGAACTGAACCTGACCGCCAGCATGACAGTCGAGAACGAAACCCACACGAGTATTGAATTTTATACCAATTATGTTAGTGAAATATACTAAAATATTTGAAACGAAATTTTTTGTGCATATTATTCAATGCGGCAGAACCTAGCTGATAACCAAAACCCTGGTTGTGGCCGTAATATGTTGTACTCAATCCTATCGGACGCTCCTAAATTTGCTAAAATTGTTTGTGGACCAGGATTTGGTGCTCAAACAGACAAATTGGTTGTAAGATTGTTAACTCTAAAGTCAAGTGCTTAAAGGTGGATTATCTCTTTGTAAACATGTATTATATAGTTACCGGGGTATAAGATATTAGATTTGAGTCTAATACTCCTGTCCGGAAATGCTTCTATCGATTGCTATTAATTTTATTTCGAATATTTTCTGGTCTAAAAAAGTTTGTTTGCTCAGCTAACGAACAATAGTGGTTACTGTTAACAGAGACCAGAAATTATATCGTGCATTTTTCTCACAAATAAATGTTAATTATACTCATTATCGCTTATATCTGTGGAACAAAACAATACAAACAACCAATCTGTGACATTTGACTTCCGTTGCGTGGCCAAAGGAACAACCCAGTGTTCTATATCGCAATACGGTCTCATCCGAATGGTCGGTTCTAAAAATAGTAACATAAACGGCCCCGATTTAATATTCGAAATAAAATCATATTAGTTGATAGAAGCTTTTCCGGACATAGGTCTTCAGTTCATATCTATTATTTTATACCCACGCAACTATTTAAAATTTGTTATTTAAAGAGATAATCCATCTTTAATGTTGTTAATACTAACCACTTGATTTTCGAGTTATCCATCTTAGAGCCACAATTTGTTCATTTGAGCACCAAGTCCTGGAAACAAATCTGGTCCACAAACAATAAGTACAGCAAGTCTCGAACATCAATATTTAATCACTCTCAGCTTCGATGTGTGGGTTCCTTGACTAGAATGAAATAGTTTCTACTACCGGAAGCCAAACAAATAGTATTTTAGGAGCGTCTGATCGGATTGAGTACCTTACAGTTTTATGGCTTATGCAATTGACTGCAATGAAATTGATTGCATTGATGTTTGTTTAAAAGGTAAGATGAAAATTTGTTGCAAATTAACAAGAAAATTAAGATGATGTTTCTTAAATCGTGCGTATATATAGATCAAATTGATTTTCAACTATTTAACAACGTTGACATGAAAATTAAAGTATTGAGGTGAAGTAGAAGTGCATGTCAGGAAATAATATAGACTGTTCGCAAAAACGATGTGGAAGTTCAAAATGTATTACAATTAACGGACGTGAGATACATCTCTACAATAGAACTACTTCACAGTCCACCCGTATCGTCGCCATTCTAAGCTTTGTTATATAGCGGGGATGGCACAAACGGCTAATGGTCTTTCGCATGTGCCCATTTCTCAACAACAATACACTTTCTTGACACAATAACACGACTGTATATAAGAGAATAGTTACACCCACGTCATTTTCTATAGTAAGTTGCCGTTGAGTTTATCAAAGATAGTGTAATTATATCGGATAATTACATTAGGTCGAGATTTTATCAGTGCAACAAAAACGACCAAAAAGTACTTGCACGCAATGATATTTGTAGTCCGTTGCATAGTAACTAAGGACGCTATTTTTTCGCACCCGTTTCGCAGTACACATTTTTTTCATGAACGCTATGAAAGCTAATACAAGAATACTAAATAACTATCCAAATAAAGACTGTATCACTAGTGATAAGGTTCAATTCACATTGATGATTCTATGATTGTCAGGGCTCAGGTGCAAAAAAGAGAGTTACGGGTTCGGCACATTTGTTTCTACTCGAGTAGCCGAAATTCAGTCAAAACTGAACCGTGTGCGTGCTACTGGGTTCAAGGAAACGATAATGTTGCGGATATGGTGACCAGACCTGTTGACGCGGCTAAACTCGCACCAGGAAAATCTGATTGGCAGTTTGGACCAAAGTATCTTCGATGTCCAGTCGAGGAATGGCCGTTATACAAGGACTCTGACATTCCTACAAATGAACTTCCAGATCACAAGCGTGTGGTTTTAAACGTAAGCGTTCAACCGGGTGCAAATACAAGACAAACACAGTCAGGTGCAGATCTCAGTGTGATCGGTAGCAGCAGATTTAGCAGTTGGGATAAATTTGCTCGAGTTACGGCGATCGTTTTAGGGATAGCATGACAGAGGTCGTTCAGATCCGCTGTTGCAGTGCTTTCTGAACCGGAGTCACTAAGGAAGGCCGAAGAAGACTTGATTCGATATGCCCAGAAATTGTTTGTTGGGTCGCGGATGGCAGAGTGGATAAAGAGAACATGGAATCGTACTGAGTTTATTTTATTACCGGTTGAAAGTCCTGTAACAAAATTGATAATCGAGTCGACCCATCGCTATCACCACGGTGGCATTGACGCAGATCTTGCTCGGATTAGGAGAAAATATTGGTGCTCGTCGATTTCTGAAGTTGGCTGAACGGAAATGTGTCATCTGTCGTTTGATAAACAAGAAGATTATTGGACAAGAAATGGGACGCCTCCAAATTGAACGGATGACACCATCTCCACCATTTTCTAATTGTTCTATGGATCTGTTTGGACCCTTTGAGATAATCGACAGAGTCAGAAAACGAGTTCGTCGGAAAGCATTGGGAGTCATCTTCAACTGCCTCAGCAGCCGTGCAGTTTATGTGAATGTAGCAGATGGTTACGACACAGATACTTTTATGCTCGTTTTCCGGAGATTTGTATCTCAAAGAGGTTATCCTCGACAGATATTTTCAGATGCAGGACCTCAGTTAGTCTCAGCCAGCAATGAAAGTAGAGGGATAGCACGTGACTGGAATTGGGAAGACATTGCTCGCGACAGTGCTCGTAAAGGAACTGAATGGATTCTCACAAAATCAGCCGACGCCCCATGGGAAAATGGGTGTAGTGAGGCACTTATAACATCTGTAAAAATGATGTCTCGAGCAGGCTGTGGAAGAAATTGTTTTAAGGTTTTCGGAGCTACAAACAGTGTTGTTTGAAGTGGCTAATGTTGTGAATGGACGGCCAATCGGTACAAAAACTACAAACTCGAATAACGGTCGTACCTTTGTCCAAATGACCTGTTGTTGGGGAGAGCTTCTATCATTCCACCCGGACAATACACATAACCTGAATGCTTTAGAGTACGTTGGAAATGCGTACAACAAATAATCGATACATTCTGGAAGAAATGGCAGATTACCTGCACACACTTATTGTACGACAGAAGTTGCACATTCCCATCCGAAACTTACAAGTAGGAGACAATGTTTTAGTTCCAGACAGCAGTAGTATCAGGGGGGTGGGAATTGACAGACGTGTGTTGTGCTGAGGCAGGACGGGAATGTTCGAGACGTCACAGTTAGATACAAGATCCAGGACAGTGGATCTTCCTACAAGGGTTCAACGGACATACAAATTCGGCGATCTGCACATCGCCTAGTCCTCATTCTTCCCATTGAAGAGCAGGATAGCACAATCTTATTCGCGGCGAGAGTGTATCACTATTGATAATGTTCAATAGAAGGTTGTTGATGTAGGATACCAACTATTTTAGTTCGAGTTTTGTGAATTGATGTGAACGGTTGGTCGGACAGATTGGGAATATATATATATAGATGTACGATTCTGTTAGCCAACCGCGTGCCGCGATCGCGCCCCCCGATCGCGATCGTAAATCGCGATCAGATCGTATATACCCACCGACATCATAAATATTTCGCGATCGCGGTACGCGGTTGGCTAACAGAATCGTACATCTCTATATATGTATATATACTAGCTAATGTGCCCGACGTTGTCCGGGCTATTCAAAATATAAGAGATCAGATATTATCTACGTCATTTTCGACACCATTATACAAGGTTCTCATCGCTGTGCGAAGCTGGCGTCGCACGGGTACATTCACATACAAAATGTCCGAGATCTGGTTTGCGCATGCGCGAAGCTCGCGTCGCACGGGCTCGGCGACCGGATAAAATTCGTATCCGGATCAAGATACATTCACATAGCAAATTTCACGTCGATAGCTCCACCCGTTTCCGAGATCTCGCCCGCGCATGCGCTGCACGGGCGTCGCACGGGCTCGCCAATACGACAACGACGACCACCTGGTCAAACTACACACACGTACCAAGTTTCGTCCCGATCGGTCGAGAATCGTAGATTTGTATAAATGACATACTTACAGACATACAGACAAACAGACAGAGGTCTTCAAAATATATAAGAGACTAGAAGATGAGCCCGACGTTATCCGGGCTATTCAAAAACAAAATTTCAAGTCGATAGCTCTACCCGTTTCCGAGATCTGGTCTGCGCATGCGCGAAGCTGGCGTCGCACGGGCTTGGCGACCCGATAAAATTCGTATCCGGGGCAAGATACATTCACATAGCAAATTTCAAGTCGATAGCTCAACCCGTTTCCGATATCTCGTCTGCTCATGCGCTGCACGGGCGTCGCACGGGCTCGTCAATACGACAACGACGACTGGTCAAACCACACACACACACACATATATATATATATATATATATATATATATATATATATATATATATATATATATATATATATATATTTGCGAATATCTGTCTGTCTGTCTGTCTGTCTGTCTGTGTTCTATAGAAATTCACAGGGGACCATCTAGATGATGCCAAATGGGTCTACTAGGAGTAGCTTTTTACGAGAAAGATAATGGTCGGGGTTAGAATTTTCTAAAGTGACGCCGTTGTTGTCATGGGCAGAAAAGGGGGAGGGGCGGAAAAAAAATTGTCGCCGATGGTCACCAAACTTATATATAATGATCCCCATGATATGAGGAATTTAGTTGTGTGGTTTAAATATGGCAAAAGTCGCGCCGTTTGCGTCAGGGGTGTCCGGAGGGGGGGGGGGAGGGGCAGATTTTTTTCCTGTCACCGATTTCCACCAAACTTATATATAATCATCACCATGATATGAAAAAAATAAACGGTGTGGTTTAAAAGTGGTGTCGTTCGAGTCAATGATGCACGGAAGGGGAGAGGGGAACCAAAATTTGAAAAACTAATTTTAGCGCCGATCTCCACCAAATCTCATATATATTTTGAAGACCTCTGTCTGTTTGTATGTCTGTTTGTATGTATGTCTGTATGTCATTAATACAAATCTACGATTCTCGACCGATCGGGACGAAATTTGGTACGTGTGTGTAGTTTGACCAGGCGGTCGTCGCTGTCGTATTGGCGAGCCCGTGCGACGCCCGTGCAGCGCATGCGCAGACGAGATCTCGGAAATGGGTGGAGCTATCGACTTTAAATTTGGTACGTGAATGTATCTTGCCCCGATTACTAATTATATCGGGTCGCCGAGCCCGTGCGACGCCAGCTTCGCGCATGCGCAGACGAGATCTCGGAAACGGGTGGAGCTATCGACTTGAAATTTGGTATGTAAATGTATCTTGCCCCGGATACGAGTTGTATCGGGTCGGCGAGCCCGTGCGCCGCCAGCTTCGCGCATGCGCAGACGAGATCTCGGAAACGGGTTGAGCTATTGACTTTAAATTTGGTATGTGAATGTATCTTGCCCCGGGTACGAATTTTATCGATTCGCCGAGCCCGTGCGACACCAGCTTCGCGCATGCGCAGACAAGATCTCGGAAACGGGTAGAGCTATCGACTTGAAATTTAGGGCTGGGTAGAGCTATCGACTTGAAATTTGGTTTTTGAATAGCCCGGACAACGTCGGGCTCATCGGCTAGTCTATTATATATTTTGAAAGATCTGTGTGTGTGTGTATGTGTTTGTGTGTGTATCTGTTTGTGTGTAATCGATGGACTCAAAAACGACTCAGCCAATTTCGATGAAACTTGGTACGTGGGGGTATTTTCGGGCCACGAGTAACATAGGCCTATTAATTTGTTCGTGCGAGGTCAACTTTTCACGTGCCGAGGTCAAATCTGTTTTTACGCCGTTTTGCGCTAATATATTTCAGTTCGGTGCTCACAAATCGATTCGATATAGCGTGAATAATAAATTGCCAGTCATATAATTTGCACGGTTAGAATCTGTGGCGTTTCACCTTTCCAATGATGTATCACACGCCTGTGTACGTTTAAAGTTTCTACCTTAATTATCGGGAAGAACACAGGATCATGCTTCGCTCATCGAAAATCATTGCGTAAACAAATATATTACGCCATCAACATATCGTGACGTGATCGCGTTAACTCTTAACAGGCCGATGTCGCGTTAACTCATCACCGGCCGAAGTATCCGCAAATGACATTGGGCTATATATCTCGAAAACGGGTGTAGCTATCGACTTGAAATTTGGTATGTGAATGTATCTTGCCCCGGATACGAATTTTATCGGGTCGCCGAGCCCGTGCGACACCAGCTTCGCGCATGCGCAGACCAGATCTAGGAAACGGGTGGAGCAATCGACTTGAAATTTGGTTTTTGAATAGCCCGGACGAAGTCGGGTCACCTTCTAGTCTTCTGTACTATATATTTTGAGACTTCGTATATGTGTGTGTGTGTGTACTTCATAGAATCCAAAACGACTGATCCGATCGAGCTCAAATTTTGTATGTAAGTGTAAAATCCCACCGACACCGCCGTAGTCGGGTTTTCGAGAAGCCCTGAGCACCCTTTATCCACTCCCAAATCACCGCAAAGGCACGGCGGGGGTTAATCAAGTGATTATTTAATGAGCGTTTGTTTTTTACGCATCGCTATAAAGAGCGTCTGTTTGCCATTCAACGTTATTTGCATCTGCAGAGAGATATACGGAACACACATTAAATTTAAAAAACATTTGTTTCTGACCAACCCTGCGAGCACGGATGGTGCGCTTTGTTTTTACAGTATATAGTTATATACCGAAATCATCCCAGATAATCACGAATATAGCATCAGATTTCTCCCCAGATATACCGTTATAAAGCTACTGGAATTATATTAATCTGCCAATCTACGGGAAATTCCAGGGAATGCCGATTGAGCTCAAACTTGCTACCTACGAGAGAAAGTGCTTTCATATTTTTAGAACGTAACACATGTTTACGTCGTGTTGGTGATTGAGGTTCACAACGGGGTTAATTGACTGTCCGCTCTTTGCGACGATGAGGTTCACGGCGGGGACTATTGACCAACACTCACAATTTCGTCTTTTGCATCAGATACCAACACCTCGACCGATCGGGGCGAAACTTGGTATGTGAGTGTAGTTTGACCAGGTGGTCGTCGCTGTCGTATTGGCGAGCCCGTTGCTAAATAAGAAAATAGCCCCCAAGCCGTAAATATCAACAACAACGATATTACTAAATACACGTTTTCGGCAATGTGAGAGTTTTCGGGGAGCCGTGATGCCAACAACAACGACTCGAAGACAGATTTCCCGACGGGAAGCGTTTGTTTTAAATTCAATGCAATGTTATCGTAGAGAGATTTCACGAAACAAAGAATGCGTTGTCTGTCGTTCCTAGGAAGGGGGGATTTCTACGGGTAAATTTTTCCGCCAGAAACACAAAAATTAATTAAAACAATTTACAATTTAATTAACTTTTGTACTTGAATTGTTATTGGTCCATGGTGAGACCATAATTTCTCTTGATATAAAGGCAGAATTAACTCATTGATTGTCTCCTCACGTTTTCAATTCTGTATTCTGACCATTCAGTTCAATTAACGAATCAATCGTATTTAAAAAATGTCATGTTTCTGACCAAGCACGCCAGTGGCGGGCTAACCTGCTAGTTGATATATATTCTTCTTCATGATATAAGGAATCTAATTGTGCGATATAACAACGCAAAACCCATGATATAAAAAAACAACGGTGTGGTTTAAAAGTGGCGTCGTTCGAGTCAGGGATTCACGGAAGGGGAGAGGGGCACCAAAATTGAAAAACTAATTTTAGCGACGATCACCACCAAATTGATATATATATTCTTCTTCATTATACAAGGAATCAAATTGTACGCTTTAACAACGCCAAATTGTTGTCTTTTGGTTGAGAGATTGGGAGGGGTGGGCACTAAATTTGATAATAATTAGTTTAGTCGCCGATTGCCACCACACTTATACAAAATCATCCCAATGGTATGATGAGTCTAATGGTGTTGTTTATTTCTGTCAAATGTGGCCTCATTCGAATCAGGGTTGCATTGAAAGGGACAGGGGCACCAAAATTGATGCTAAATTTTTCTGCGCCAATTTCCACCAAATTGCACGTTCTTATCCAAGGTACGACGAATCTAATCGTGTGATTTAAAGACGACATAGTGGTGCTGTTTGTTTGAGAGATGGGGTGTGGATTGCCATCAAATTTGATAAAAAAATTTGTTTAGTCGCCGATTATTACCAAACTTATAAACAATCATATCCATGATATCAGGAGTATAATCGTGTGGTTTAAGGATGTCATAAGTTGGGCCATTCGAGTCAGTGGTGTATAGAGATAAGAGGGACACAACAAATTATATCTATATGTTTAGTGCCGATTTCCACCAGATTGATACATATTCTTCTCTGTGATACACCAACTTTGTGCCCTATGGGTGAGAGATACGGGGACCTTAAATTTGATATCAATTTGTATACTCGCCAATTTTCACCAATTTCATATATATGCATCTCTAATCTCTAATGAGTCTTAGGGTGTGCAACTTGAGACTGAAATAGGGACGGGAGGGTCACCAAGACTGATACAAAATATGTTTAGTACTAATTACCATCAAATTCAGACACGTTCTTCTCAAATGATACAAGAAATCAAATCGTGCTGTCTGTCTTTCTATCTGTCTGTGTGCGTTCTATATATAATTTCACGCGGTACAATCGAGATGGCACCAAGGCGTTCTAAGAGGGGTAACTGTTTACAAGGAAGATAACAGTGAGGCTAAAGAATTTCTAAAATGACACTTTTGGTGTCAGGGGAAGAAAAGGGGGAGATCAGCAAAATTAAACATCAACGTTGCATCAACAATTGATTTAATAAACTATTTTTAGCCCAGATTTCCACCAAGTTGATATATTATTCTTCTCTAAAATTAAAAATATATCGTGAAATAGATTTCTCGCCGATTTCCACCAAACGAATACATAATCACTTTCGCAATATGGCGTTGTTCGATTCAGCGTTGCATCAACAATTGATTTAATAAACTATTTGATATATTATTCTTCTCTATGCTACGAGGAATATCATCGTGTGATTTAAAGACGTCAAATTGGTGTCGGTTGGGTGAGAGATATGGGTCATTACTATTCTCGATGAATTTACATTTAAATTTTATTAAACTTAATTTTCTCCAAAATGTTTTCTTAGAGTGCACCAAAATAGAATTGACCGGAAGTGAACTCTGGCAATGAGTCCGTCGTAAAATAATATGATCATACGCAAGCGTAATAAACGAACCAAAGCTAAAACAATCGCATAGGCCGGGGGTTCAGCATGTAGCGTTTAAAACAATTCTTGTCACAATCACTTTACAGATTCCCACAAAATAATATTCACATGCAGACTTTTGTTTGGTGGGGTAATTATAAATAGTTATATATGTTGTCGAGAGTGCATGGAACTGGAACTAACATGTCGTCATGTTAATTTCTACGATAGTCGACAAACGTCATAGTGTTACTTTCACCATTGACCGAATTCGCTTGGAACTGAATGTGTCTTCTGCTTTGTTCATAAGTATGTGTTTTCATTCTATTCAAGAAAATAGGATATATATGGATTATCAGATGCATGTAAGTATGCAGACTTATGATAATAATCAAATCCAAATTAAATATTATCTTATTTCCTTTCGCGTGGTATAGTCTCTACATAACCATGAAGTATTGATCCACTGCTGTGCACCAGTTCGGAAATCAATCTTTGAGATACAGATATATAGCGTTGTGTCGTGGTTATTTTAGTTTATTTATGATTTGATCCAATAGAGTGCCGGAGTATACCCGTTAATAATTGGTGACGTCACAAAATCAGATATAGCCTATATACGACCCAAAGCGTCCGGCTTTGGTTCGTTATAACATATTTCGTCGGAATACGGTACTTTCCTATGTATAAATTTGTTTTTATATAGGCTATTTTAGAATGATACAATATTCTGAAACATGTATTTTTTCTATTTATGTGATTTGCGTAATAATACCGCATCTTGTAATCTCGCTTTCGACTATAGTAGTAAATCTAAAAATAGAGTATCAACATTTTCATCTGTAAACAGCACAAAACTTCATAAATCGTGGGTAATCGAGCAATGAAATTAATTCCAACAACTTAAAGATGGATTATCTCTTTACATAGCAAATTTTAAATAGTTGCGTGGGTATAAAATAATAGATATGAACTGAAGACCTATGTCCGGAAAAGCTTCTATCAATTAATATTGATTTTATTTCGAATATTATATCGGGCCCGTTTATGTTACTATTTTTAGAACCGACCATTCGGATGAGACCTTTTGCGATATAGAGCACTGGGCTGCTCCTACGGCTACGCAACGAATGTCAAATGTCACAGATTGGTTGTTTGTATAGTTTTGTTCCACAGATATAAGCTATAATGAGTATAATTAACGTTCATTTGTGACAAAATTACACAATATAATTTCTGGTCTCTGTTAACAGTAACCTCTGTTGTTCGTTAGCTGAACAAACACACCTTTTTAGGCCAGAAAATATTCGAAATAAAATTAATATTAATCGATAGAAGCATTTCCGGACAGGAGTCTTCGATTCAAATCTAATATTTTATACCCCGGTAACTATATAATACATGTTTACAAAGAGATAGTCCACCTTTAATGGTAGAGGGGTAATGTCACAAGAGCTATACTCGACCTTCACCTCAGAATTTGCAGTCACGTTATATTCAACTAATTAACTGATCTTTTTCGGGTGGTTTCTAGAACACCAAAGTAGGTGGAACATCTTGATATATAAGTCAAATTGCAAATGCGGGTGGAATGGTGTCGATCTGAGATTATATATGCGCGCCCTACGAGTATACCATTTATCGAGGTCAAGGACGAGTATAGCTCTTGCAACATTGCCCCGCTACCACCTTTAATGGTATGTCACTTAAGCCCACCGCACACGTCGCAACAATGTTGCACAACATTGTTATGTAACATTGTTGCGATGTGTGTGGTACCGCATTTTTTGTTGCATGCAACATTATTTTTGTTGTGCAACATTGTTGGGAACCATCAAATTATTTTGATTTTGTTGCTTGTTGTAGCCAATGGATGGACAGCGTTCTATTTTTTGTCTATGACGTACAGCGTCAAATCTCAAGGTGAAAAGAAACATGGCGGCTCCCACCTCGAAATTTATTACAGTCGATATTTTGAACTAACATTGAAAACTGAAGCATGCTTTCGAACAAAATAGGCGCAGACATTGAGAAACGATATAGTTTGACCGAGCGGAGTGGTTCATGGGTTCGAAATGTGATTTGATTTTATTCACCAGCACATGGCATTCTGTAATTTCTGAGAGTGAGAATGATTCTCCTGTTATTTGTTCACACTCACAGGTCCAGACTTCAGTTCTATAGTAGGGCCTATTGCACTGACTACTGCATAATGTAGGTCTTGGTGAATACATTTTCTATCCAGTGGGGGTTAACTTCCCATGTCTTGACAATATAGTAATTTGTACAAACTACACTGTCTACCGCTTGTACAGGTGTGAAAATTAAAATTGTTTGAATTTGAACCACCGGCACCGATTTATCTATAATAATAATAGCCAAACTTGACTATAAATTATTTGCCGGTTCCTATTTACACGTAGAATTGATGTATGTTTACCGTGAAAATTTATAGTTAAATTATACAATTGAAAAATAAGTTCAAATAACATTAACAAATATTTTAAAGAGCGAAATATCTGTTATGCAACCGTTATGGCTGTGGAAGATCATTCAGTCGATTATTGCCCGATTGGTGGGGCCAGTACTAGATCGGGTTATTGTCGATCAATATGCCCTATCTGGCTGTCTCTGCATCATGCGAGTCATGTCCATATTGGACCTACCATGCCCGGTTCCATGGTTTTGGAACTATGGGTCGGGGGTTCTGTAGTGGTATTCTCTGTGTGGAAGTAATGAATTGTTCATGACTTTCACATATGGAAATGCTGCTCAAGAACGTTGACCTGAGCCATATAGAGCCACACAACCGGAGTTGGATGAATCTCTGAAACCATGGATCAGAGCTGGATGAATCCAATATCGCCACAACTCAGTGATCCCACTTATTGTTGATTCACCCAGACCTGTACAATTTTGAAGATGTGGGTGTGTCATTCCCTTGGATAGGAAGTTAATTCACCAAGACATAGAAGTGAAAATAACAATATATTCAACACAGAAGTTGGCTATCGCTTAAGCGGCTGGTAAATACAATTACATCATATTTTGAACCTAATAACCTGTTCCGCTCGGTCATGTGTCATTGTTCAAAGCCTGTGCCGATTAAAAAAAAGTTAATATGAACAAAGGTTCGAAATCAAGGTCCACGACGTACACGTTCCTTCCAAAATTCCCATTAATAATGAAAGGACATGCGATTTATTTATAAACACTTGTAAGAGTAACTCTGTCCAAATAAAACAAAAAAACAGGTCCATGTTTGGCGTATATTATGCCCTCACCCACCACTCCATATAATTTAAAGATGGATTATCTCTTTAAATAACAAATTTTAAATAGTTGCGTGGGTATAAAATAATAGATATGAACTGAAGACCTATGTCCGGAAAAGCTTCTATCAATTAATATTGATTTTATTTCGAATGTTAAATCGGGCCCGTTTATGTTACTATTTTTAGAACCGACCATTCGGATGAGACCATTTGCGATATAGAGCACTGGGCTGTTCGAATGGCTACGCATCGAATGTCGAATGTCACAGATTGGTTGTTTGTATTGTTTTGTTCCACATATATAAGCGATAATGTGTATAATTAACGTTTATTTGTGACAAAATTGCACAATATAATTTCTGGTCTCTGTTAACAGTAACCACTATTGTTCGTTAGCTGAACAAACACACCTTTTTAGACCAGAAAATATTCGAAATAAAATTAATATTAATCGACAGAAGCATGTCCGGACAGGAGTCTTCGATTCAAATTTAATATTTTATACCCCGGTAACTATATAATACATGTTTACAAAGAGATAATCCACCTTTATACCCCGGTAACTATATAAGACATGTTTACAAAGAGATAATCCACCTTTATACCCCGGTAACTATATAATACATGTTTACAAAGAGATAATCCACCTTTAATAAAGGGGGTATAATAATAACTCCTGATATCCCCTCCCCAATAACACAGGAGGTACAAAATAACCAAATTATATATGGCCTGGAGGTTTAATAATGATAACTCCATATAACCTATCCTATGAAAAAGTACTAAATTGATCAAAATCCGTTCAGTGTATATATATATATATATATATATATAACGTGCGTTAGCCATGCCCAGGGTAGGGATTCGTGGAAAAATCGAGCCTGGTGCATGCATTCCGCATCTATCAACTTGGGGGAGAAAAATTAGTATGCAGCCAACACGTGACTTGATGACGTTTTATCACGTGACCTGATGACGTTTTATCACGTGACTTGTTGTACAACTAATTCGCCGTGTGCAGTCACAACATTGTTGTATAACATTTGTTGTGTCATTTTGTTGTAGCGTGTGTGGACGCTTACAACAATGTTGTACAAAAATGTTCCGACATGTGCGCCCGGCTTTATGTTGAAGTTATAGTTTTTCACATTTGAATGCCAAAACAATGCCATAATCCTGTTTCAAAGTCACTTTTCTGGTACAAAAAGCTTTTTAGCTCACATCTATTGGTGTCCCCCCCCCCCCTCTACTCTACATTTTATCTCTACTTTTCCACCTCCTTAATTATCGATCTATTTAATAGATAATTAATTAATTGTTAATTCGCCATCATAATATATTTTGTAATACGACCCTGCCTAACTATGCTTAAAAGCCATGTCCTGATTGGCCAGTGGCCCGAGTTACCATGGCTATCTCGTTCCAGTTTTGTGGTACAATTCTACTTTTTCCAATTGTACCACGAAAAAAATCGGTTTATTCAGATCGCCGCACGCGACTTTTCCCGTCTTTTCTAACTCCGCGCAAACGGGGCATCAACGGAGTACACCCGCACCCGTAACACTTTGAATCTTGACAATCTTGCGAATTTTCTAGTGATTTGTCGCTTGAAAGTAGTTTGGTTGCCAATGAATATGGTCCAGATGATGTTATGGTATATTGATATATGTTTCGACCACAGGAAGTTACTTAATAAGTATATTAAATGACAAAATAAATCGGTAAAATCGTATTTTCCATGGGGCCGGGCTGTGCATTCGTCGATTCGTATCTCGATCATATTCGATATTTCGGAATCAAGTTGAAAATGAAAGCGTTTGTTCACCAGAAGGGAAATAAGATTAGTTTAATAAACTAGATCATTTAGATCGCTTTGTGTAAGGAAAATGGTCCATAGTCGATGACCATATTCATGTTGTCCCAACAAAATCCAACACAGAAATGACCGCAATCGTGTTTCCTGTACAATTTAAATGAAAGGCACGGGCTCCGCTGAAAACACATCCTATTTTAGCCAATCACAACGAGTTTTTACGCAAACAAATTACCAGGAGTACTCCGTGCAAAGAAATCGAGTACGCCCAATAAGAATTACACCACGAACTGTTTTCTCATCTGAGACCGAAAAAACACAGTATTTTGTTGCCTATTCAGTCGAATTACGACCAGAAACTTTCAGTCGTATTACAAAAGAAATAAATACACGGTGTATCGGTGTGTATGGTCAAGTTATACCACAAAAAAACTGATTGTAGGACTCCGCTACAACTTGACCATACACACCGATACACCGTGTATTTATTTCTTAAATAAATCACACTCACACACAACATAAAACATTACTTCACGGAGCTGGATCCCCGATTTTGAAGATCCCCCGAAGATACCCGAACCTGGTCGGCAGTACTCGGGGGATCTTCAATAGTGGTGATCAGCCTACTTGCGCAAGAATAAACGGCAAGGAATAATGACCGGATAACATACAGTCGTAAATATCAGAGCCTTTGTTCATATTATAAGGCGTTGTTCATAACATATAACGTGTATGGCGACGAGTGTTTTTGGATGATGCCAGATAAGCACCCTCGACAACGTTATGTTGCGCTGGTATGTTAGCCGCCGATTTACCCAAATTACATACCCAGACACAACTTGAAGCTCCATGCAAAGTCCCCTACCCATGATTTACAGATGCCTGCACACGTAATGCGAAGAAATGTCGCATTTATTTGATATGTTTGTAGTTTATAACTCATTTTTGAACCATTCTGAGAAACTGAACTGTCCATATTCATTTGAAAATAGCCTAGATCAAGCCAGAATGAATTGTAACTGGCAAAAAAATTCAATACAAAATGTTTGATTTAATACACTTGCCGGCAGCTTTCCCACATCGCACAGCCAGGAGTTGAACTCTGTTTTGCAACTTTACCCCGATAACACGGTATGCGGCTTATACGGTCCCTGGCTCTTACGGACCCTGGCTCTTACGGACCCTGGCTTTTACGGACCACCGGCTGATACGGACCCTGGCTTATACGGACCCCGGCTGATACGGACCTCAATTAAAATATGCAATTTTCAAGCTTATATCTATGAATTTAATATATAATTATGATTGTCTTTTCACATATATATCTGTATTAATTGAGAATTTCGGTGATTTTTTTTTGGTGATTTTCAAACTTATATTTATGAATTTAACCGATTTTTTTCAAACTTATATTTATGAATTTAATATATAATTATGATTGTCTTTTCACACGTATATCTGTATTAATTGAGAATTTCGGTGAATTTTTTTTGGTGATTTTCAAATTTATATTTATGAATTTAACCGATTTTTTTCAAACTTATATTTATGAATTTAATATATAATTATGATTGTCTTTTCACACATATATCTGTATTAATTGAGAATTTATGTGATGTTCTGATTTGAAAAAGCATTTATTAAATCGTGTTGTATAAACACGCGCGTGTGATCCCTTTATGGCGTTGTATAAACAGACACGCGGTGATAAATGGTCAGTGAATGGTGATCAGGATGAATCCACTGAGTTTGATTTGTTATGAAAACATGTTAGTAAAAACACAACTGGTATATATTCAACTGATTTATTTTTGACTAGCATAATTCCACAATGCCTGCATTGAACCTGAATGTTCTACTTGAGAGCATAACAGCTACTACTCGTTGACGAGGATAACTGCAAGCAAACTACTGAAATAAGCCGCCAAGCTGTACGTCCCAATTTAGATAATGTTCGTCTTATGTAACGTTGTTCCATTTTTGTTATCAGGTTTTTTTTGTTATCTCAGTATGTATGTTGTCAGTATTTTGATTTTATTTAAATAAACATAAAAAATAAAATTGTATACTTTAATTGAGGTCCGTATAAGCCAGGGTCCGTATAAGTCGAGGGTCCGTATAAGCCAGGGTCCGTATCAGCCGGTGGTCCGTAAAAGCCAGGGTCCGTATGAGCCAGGGTCCGTAAGAGCCAGGGTCCGTATCAGCCGGCATTCGATAACACAATACTTGGCTGTTGGGCTTCTATCGCCCAATACATATCTCCATTCTACAAAACCAGATTTTAAATTTTACTTCCGAGAAACAAAGTAAATATGTGTTGTAGACTATAAGTTAGTGTAACGGATTTATTTTGCATCTGCGTAACAAAGGTAGATCGTCCTTTTAATTGGCCAATGAAATTTCTTTTTACCCTCGATGCTACAGTGTCGAATATAAAACAGAGCAATATGGATGCAGGAAAATATTCAGATAGGCCTATTACAATATCTGAATCCACATACATGTATTAGATGGGATAGTTTATTTTGTGGAAATATGACTGCACATATAAATATAATCCACGCTGGTGATCAACGTTTCCAAAGCGATATCTGCGAAAAATCAAGCACCCAGGCGGAACACAAAGTTCTACACACAAATGACCACTCACAATTTGAGTGTGATATTTGTGGGAAAGTTTTCATATGCTCTAGACATCTGACCAGACATAAGATAATCCATACAGGTGACCGGCCATATCAGTGTGATATATGTGAGAAATCCTTCACTCATTCAAGTACTCTGACACAACATAGGAATGTCCACATAGGCGACCGGCCATATCAGTGCGATATATGTGAGAAATCGTTCAGTCAATCAAGTTATCTGACGCAACATAGGATAATCCATACAGGTGACGGCCCATACAAGTGTGATATATGTGGGAAAGTATTCACAAAATCTGGACATCTGACTGAACATAAGAGAATCCACACAGGTGATCGTCCGTATCAGTGCGATATATGTGAGAAATCGTTTGCTCGTTTAAGTCATCTGAAGCAACATATGATAATCCATAAAGGTGGTGGCGCACACAAGTGTGATATATGCGTGAAAGTATTCGCACGTTCTGGAGATCTGACTGTACATAAGAGAAAGCACTCAGGTGACCGTCCGCATCAATGCGATATATGTCAGAAATCGTTCGCTCAGTCAAGTACACTGACACAACATATGATAATCCACTCAGGTGATCGTCCGTATCAGTGCGATATATGTCAGAAATCGTTCGCTCGGTCACGTACTCTGACACAACATAGGAATGTCCATATAGGCGACCGGCCATATCAGTGCGATATATGTGAGAAATCGTTCGCCGACTCGAGTAATCTATCGGGGCACAAGAGAATCCACACAGGTGACCTGCCATATCAGTGCGATATATGTCAGAAATCGTTCAGTCAATCAAGTTATCTGACGAAACATAAGAAAATCCACACAGATGATCGCTTGTATCAGTGTGATATTTGTGAGAAATACTTCGCTCGGTCAAATTATCTGAAGCAACATAGGATAATCCATACAGGCGATAGCTCGCATAAGTGTGATATATGCAGAAAAGTATTCGCACAATCTGGCGGTCTTACTGTTCATAGGAGAATACACACAGGTGATCGTCCGTATCAGTGTGATATATGTGAGAAATCGTTCGCTCGTTCTGGACATCTGACTGAACATAAGAGAATTCACACTGGTGATCGGGCATATCGGTGTAATATATGTCCGAAATCCTTCACAGGATCAAGTAAACTGGTGAGACACAAACTAATTCACACATGAGACTGCCCACACAAGTGTGATGTCTGTAAGAAGTTATTCGCACGTTCTGAGTATCTGATTGTGCTCAAGAGAATCCACATATAGGTGATCGACCATTTAGTGCGATGTATGTGAGAAATCGTTCACAAACTCCGGTTATCTGACTCAACATGAGAGATTCCACATTGGTGATCGCCCGTATCAATGCGACGTATGTAAGAAAAAGTTTACCCAGTTAAGTTCTCTGACGCGACATAGGAAAACTCATAAACATACAACAGCTCACAAAAGCGAGATGTATGCCGAAGACTGTTCGCAAGCTATGTACATCTGAATGTACATATAGTTACAGTCCACAAGCTATGGACATCTAAATATACATATACTGACAGCCCACAAGCAATGGATATCTGAATGTAAATATAGTGATGCAGTCCACAAGCTGTGGACATCTGAATGTACATAATTATAGTGACAGCCCACAAGCTATCGATATCTGAATGTACATAATTATACTGACAGCCCACAAGCTATGGATATCTGAATGTACATAATTATAGTGACAGCCCACAAGCTCTGTACATCTGAATGTAAATATAGTGACAGCCCACAAGCTATGGACATCTGAATGTGCATATAGTGACAGCCCACAATCTATGGATACATGCATGTACATATAGTGACAGTCCACAAGCTATGGTCAGCTGAATGTACATATAGTGACAGTATTGGGGATTAAGAGTGAGAGAGCGCAAGGGAGATAGAGAGAGAGGAGAGGAGAGAGATAGATAGATATAGAGAGAGATATAGAGAGAGATAGAGAGAGAGAGGAGATAGATAGAGAGAGAGAGAGCGCGAGAGAGAGAGAGAGAGAGAGCGAGCTGTAATAGTCCAGCAGAACTGGGGTCTAACCCAAAATTCTCTGTTAAAGTTTTTATCTCTGTTGATAATGTATCACGGGGATGTCTCTATTTATATTCCGGTTGAGGTGGATGTGTAACCTGTGGGGAACTTTTTTTTATGCAAGATGGCCGCTGAGTGCCCAAACGTCCTAAATAGTGTGTATACCTTGACCATGTCAGCGGCAATTCCGTATCAATAACATCATATATGGCAGCAGAAATAGGATACGATGTATCCATTATAAAGAATTATAATGACATATGTAAATCAGCATTGGTGTATTGAATAAAGAATGTACCTAGAATAGTCAGTGTATGTCACCAGTATCTTCCTCGTCATGTCGATGTGTCAGCTCGTTCATACACCGATTGTGCCCCTCTCACGAACAGAACGCCGTGCAAGTTAAACCCGCGCGCCTACAGCCACAACGTTTGGTCATGCAAGGGACATTTTAAGCACAACAACATCTAATGAGTTTTAGTATAGTCTCAGAAGCTAGTGGTTTCCGAGTTTGGACAACGGTTGGGACGAGTGATCCGTTTACTCTCGACCAGCTATAATCCGTTGGATTTAGGTAAGCAGGTGTGTCATCAAGCGCATGTATCCATACACATACACATAAGTGGGTGCGTTTAATATTTATCCATATTACAGCATCGTCAGTTGGAGGTAGAGATTTCAGTTTTGGCGCTTCCGTCGAGCATCTGTGCTTGATTGGCAATTTGGTTGTCCATATCAATCCAAAAAATTAGCCGCATCTATAATTCTGTCTATTGAAACGGATGGAACACCAATATATGTTAGATTGCGACTTCCAACTTTGAGAATCTTAAGGGTAGTACATTTGCCTATACCATATAGAACCGCGACAGTATCACATCATATGAGTCCATGCATTGCTAAAGGTCACGAGCGATATGCATGTGAGCTTTGAGCGTTTCATTGATGTGTATTGTGTTCCGTCCCTTTGTCGGTGATACCACCAGTACATGGCCGGATAAATCACCGTGATAAAGGAAATGGAATAGCATTACAAATATGTCGGTGTCATCTGCTACAACTAACGATGTTTGGGCTGCTACTCTCGCAACCTGCTGAACAATAACAGTATCTCCATCTTCATGGGTCGATCTAAGATCACGCCCATAGATACATATACCCTTATTACTCGCTATAGGAATAGGATCCTTTCCCGTTACTAAGTCGTTGATTTGTATTGGCAAAACATTCCTCCTGGTGCACCTGGATATCATTAACAATCATGTCAATAAGCTGTGATATGTTGTCACTCACTGTCAAGATAACTTCTTGTGGGGATAACCTCGTGTTTTGCTTGATGTGAAGACTCTGCCTCCCCTTTGTCTCGGGCTAATCGCGTCGATTCTTTGATGCTGAGTTTATTATACCTATCGAATATCAAGTAATACATATGTTTTCTATGTCAGTGTTGCAAGTATATAAGCCGAAATTCATCAAGGAAATCTTGCATTACCCCAAGCGATGGCCATCGTACTGTCCATAATATTGCACAGCCGTCTAGGAAGGTTGCATGGCTGGCACCGCCCTTTGGTACGTCATCTATGATGTCAACACGCAACGCATTCTTCAGGTTTGATTTGGACTTAGCTTCTTTCATATGTCCGTTAGACTCAAGCATTGAAGGTGGATAGGGCGATAGCTCATACGAAAGGATGTCATCAATATCCAAGCTCCTCGTACTATTCTTCAATCCCATTGCCCTCGCATAAATCACTTCTCTGTCAACAATGCGTAATTGTTTTCACGTTCCGGATTATTGTCTCATGGAAACTGGACGGCCAACCTTTTTTCGAAATTTATCATCTGTTCTCGTCCAAGTTCCACGACCTTATCTACATCGACGGAGGACTTGTCCGGACTCCACATTAGCGATCTCTTGTGGATGCTGCCCCGGATCAAGTGGGCCAATGCACAGCTCCAGCTTATGTTTTAGTGAATCTCGATCAGCCTTGTCAACCTTTATTCTTGAACTTGATACTTCTTTATGGCATGTCTGAGTGCATTCGTCTCCCTCCTCTCGCACGCAATCCAAATCGTATATCGGGCAATTGCGTGTATTCAAACTGTATCCCCATGTGCGAACACTCTCTGGTTTCAGTGTGATGGCGATTATATCTGAGCGTCCAAGACCACACCACTGTTGTGGTGCATAGTGTGCTAACCCTTCGTGAATGGCGTCTGAACATCACCCGGTAGTGATTCCACTGACAGCAGGTAATATAGTGCATATCTGACATAATGAGTGTATCCACTTGGGAGGATCTATTCCTTGAAATATGGTGCTCTACCGATATTTTGAGCAATTTTTATCGTGACATTCCGGTGCTTTACTGGGGATTTTTATTTACGCCGCACAAAAGTGAAGAAAAATTACAGACTATGTAAGTATATCGCAGGTTTCTTTTAACCAATCGATTATTTATATTGATGTTCACATTGATATATGAGAAAATGTAAGAAATCCCATTGGAATGCCCGTAAATCGACATTTTATAATTATATTTTACAGAGTGCTCAGTGCTCTCCCAATAGTCAAGTGCTCTCTCCAGGATCATATATTGTGCCATAACAAGCAAAAAAGCGAATAAATACTAAATATTATGCGTTGATTAGGGGTAATAAACTTAATATGTTATTTTGCGTCGCATATACGTCCATAAAGGCATACGTTCTTCGTTTAATCGCGTATTTCAGGGTAGCAACCGCAATGGCGAGTACATGTATATGAATGAACTGTGTAATCTATAATTATTTCCATGTGTTCTATTGGATAAAACTGATAACAAACGCTGAATTCTTGTTCAGTAAATGATTCTCGAACGTATTTTTATTGTGTAACTGTAATTGTGGCCAATCGGAATGTGACATAGTTGGTTGGTTTATGGCAATTAATAGGTCATTATCCTTGTTATATCCCTAACAGAAAATATTGCACCATTGTTCACAAATAGTATGTAATATAGTAGATATAGTTTATTAAGTTAACTATTTTGTCAGCATAAGCGTATTGTAAAAATAATTGACTTTATATTAACTACAGAAACGGGTGAGCTACTTCATTTGTATCCCGGCATGTCTTGTATTATAATTCCTGAACAAATAATCACCAATGTGGCTTTATACGAGGTAGTTTTAGTAGGATTTCAGCACCGAAACAACGATTGTTCAACTCACAAAGCACCTGAATGACTCAGTAAACCACCGGAATACACATATGGACCTATTTTATGGTCGTTTTCTTCGATTTGGTATGTTATTAATGATATTTTCATGTTGCATTGACTTCAGGAATGTATTGAGGAACAGGCATTCACAGTTACATAATACAGTATTCAGTATTAAGTCGGTAATACGGCGTTGAAGTGACGAATTTCCCCCCAAAAAAACGCAAAATATCGAGTAAGTTATTTATATTACTGGCAGTATACCAATATAGTGGCATAATATTACAACATATATTACTCACCTTCTTTGCCACGTCAATCCCGTATACATTCATCCAACATTACTAAAATGCGTGTTTATTACCCACGCATGTCATCTCTTTCGCACAATGAGCAAAATGTGACACAACACTGGTATATTTGCTCGCTAAGATCGTAAATATTGCTCGGGAGAGCACCACATTTCCTTGAATAGATCCTCCCAGTGAGTGTATCCAGCTGCGAAGAAAGGAGCAACCATCTCTTCAACGGTGTCTAGATGGAGCGCCACACCGGCATTTTCAGTGCACTTCTCGTTGCTATTGCAAGCTTCTTTGTAACGAAATTTGAATAAGCATTTCGACATATTTGACATATTTTTGTTCTACATGCACATGGGAACACGTGACACGTATCATATTGGGTGTCACCATTGGGTCATTTTCCGAAAGTGTATATTTTCGTAACATGAAAGTGTAGATTGTATGACGGTCATTGTGTATAATCCCATGAAAGTAAGATGTTAACATTTCTGTGATCTGGTGTGTACATATGCACATAAACCAACGTTCTTATGTTATTTCCAACTTCTGGTTCTGAATAAAACATGATCACACCCATTTGGTCATATGTCGTTTTGGGGTAGGTTGTTGCAATCTTGAATATTTAAATTTCCCCAAGGTTTATAAGAGCACATCAGCCGGAAAATAGTTGCCGTGATCCTACTAACGAATTATTAGCCGAGAAAACAACTTTAACAGAGAACTTTGGGTTAGACCAAAATCCGGTACTTGGCTGCTAGACTAGCTTTCCAATACTTGTGTATATATTATTATTATTGAAGTAACGGTGTGTGTAGAAAGCTTGTCGCGTGAATGTTGTCGAATATGTCAATTCTCTCATCATAAACCTATTATGGTCAAGAAAACTGTATTATAACCGGATACTGGGCTGTAAAGATTTCAAGTGCAATTACATTTTTTAAACTATGTATTGCGATATCGTTCTATTCCGCACCCGCTGCTTAAGACCGCTTATTCAAACACCTTTTTTCTGGACAGAAATATTTTTATTTTCATCTGTTGGTTTATTAACTTAACTGCATCGATTGTCTGTTCGATAAATTTAACTCTTTGGTGATATTTTCTGTTAGCTTTAGTCAGGTAATCTCATGTACGCCGAGTGATCATCTGATTCCGGACAGAAATATTACAGATACCGACCACGTACTTTGCATCATGATGTATGGGGAGGTGGAACCATCAACAATGAAGACTGAAGATGATAAACACACACCGATAAATACGTCACCGATGGCCGTGGGCTCAAAGATGTTAAGAAGTTTGCACAGTAAGACAAAGCATAAGCGTTCATATCAGTGTGGGGAGTGCGAGAAATCATTTACTCAGTTGGGTCACCTGACGACACATTTGATGATCCACACCGGTGATCGCCCGTTCCAATGTGATGTGTGCGAGAAATCATTTAATCAGTCAGGTGACCTGACGAAACATAAGAGGATCCATACCGGAGATCGCCCGTATCAATGTGATGTGTGCGAGAAATCATTTACTGATTCGCGCCAGCTGACGCAACATAAGAGGATCCACACGGGGAGTCGCCCGTATCAATGTGATGTGTGTGAGAAATCATTTACTCAGTCGGGTAATCTGGCGAAACATAAGATGATCCACACCGGCGATCGCCCGTATCATTGTGACTCGTGCGAGAAATCATTTACTGTGTCGTACCTTTTGAAGCAACATAAGAGGATCCACACGGGAGATCGCCCATATCAATGTGATATGTGCGAGAAATCATTTACTCAGTCATGTAACCTGACGACGCATAAGAGGATCCACAGCGGAGACCGCCCGTATCAGTGTGAGGTGTGCGATAAATCATTTGCCCATTCGGTTAGCCTTACCATACATAAAGGGGTCCACACAGGAGATCGCCCGTACCAATGTGATATGTGCGAGAAATCATTTACTCAGTTATGTAACCTGACGAGACATAAGAGGATCCACGCAGGAGATCGCCCGTATCATGGTGTTGTACTGAAAAAAACATAAGTGTAGAAAATCTACACAAAAGTTTATCCAATCCGTTATTAGAGTAGAAATTGAGTAAGTGTAAAAATTACTATATTTGTGTAAGTATGGCTACTCTTTCATGGTGTATAATTTTACTTTCCCACACTATTAGAAATGGGGTACACAAATGTGTAGAAATTGATGTACACATTAAGTGTAGTTCACTACACATTATATTAAAGGTGGATTATCTCTTTGTAAACATGTATTATATAGTTACTGGGGTATAAAATATTAGATTTGAATCGAAGACTCCTGTCCGGAATTGCTTCTATCGATTAATATTAATTTTATTTCGAATATTTTCTGGTCTAAAAAGGCCTGTTTGTTCAGCTAACGATCAATCGTGATTAAAGGTGGATTATCTCTTTGTAAACATGTATTATATAGTTACCGGGGTATAAAATATTAGATTTGAATCGAAGACTCCTGTCCGGAAATGCTTCTATCGATTAATATTAATTTTATTTCGAATATTTTCTGGTCTAAAAAGGTGTGTTTGTTCAGCTAACGAACAATATTGGTCACTGTTAACAGAGACCAGAAATTATATTGTGCAATTTTGTCACAAATAAACGTTAATTATACTCATTATCGCTTATATCTGTGGAACAAAACAGTACAAACAACCAATCTGTGACATTTGACATTCGTTGCGTAGCCGTAGGAACAGCCCAGTGCTCTATATCGCAATACGGTCTCATCCGAATGGTCGGTTCTAAAAATAGTAACATAAATGGGCCCGATTTAATATTCGAAATAAAATCAATATTAATTGATAGAAGCTTTTCCGGACATAGGTCTTCAGTTCATATCTATTATTTTGTACCCACGCAACTATTTAAAATTTGTTATTTAAAGAGATAATCCATCTTTAATGTTAACCAAGACCAGAAATTTTATTGTACAATTTTGTAACAAATAAACGTCAATTTTACTCATTATCGCTTATATCTGTGGCACAAAACAATACAAATCTGGGACATTTGACTTTCGGGGTGTAGCCATAGGAACAGCCCAGTGCTCTATATCGCAATATGGTATCATCCGAATGGTCTGTTCTAAAAATAGTAACATGAACGTTCCCGATTTAATATTCGAAATAAAATCAATATTAAAGGTGGATTATCTCTTTGTAAACATGTATTATATGGTTACCAGGGTATAAAATATTAGATTTGAATCGAAGACTCCTGTCCGGAAATGCTTCTATCGATTAATATTAAAGATATTGCGATTATGTTCTGGTCTAAAAAGGTGTGTTTGTTCAGCTAACAAACAATAGTGGTTACTGTTAAATCGGGCCCACTGATATTCAAATTGAATTCATCCATTTATTTGGGAAATTCATTGGGTAACACGCTCAACTTATCTGTAAGACACATATAGAGCCCACTAATATTATTTGATATTATGCTCTGTCTTGCTTGATTATTATATACACATGCGAGCCAACTGGAATGCACCATTATCTCAAACCATATATCCATGGAGAGCTGTGTGTTCTATGCTCTTACACGCTATTTTGGAACTAACATATACATGTAATACCAGATGCCATCAAATATGGCGTACTATACACAAATTTATCTGGAAATGTATATGATTGGTGTGTCAAAACATCGACACGTCATTAATCACCAACTCCAATAGAGTAGGGATATCAATTTCCCATCATTAAAGTTACACAGGGCACAATGTCCACCACATGCGGATTCTATCATGGAACAGTTTGAACTAGACTAAACCAATTCCTTCCAGACCACATGTGTTCTGGGTACATAGCATATAGGAAAACTTTTATACTTCACACTCAACGTGTCGGCCCTAGTAAGCGCTGTTGTAAAGACAGGTCAAGCCATTCTAGGTGGCATATAATATGCAAATACAGAAGAAATCTGCATCTAAAATGCAACAAATAGGCATAAACTATGCTGGTTTAAACTATGACTGTCACATTACTAACTCATTTGACTCAAAGTGCAAAACTTGGGCGTGACACGACCGACTGCTCTAATAATATAAGCAGCACGATGGAATCTATAAATTCCGGGCTCAGAATACTCATTAAAGTGGTATTCATCCAATTTTATATAAAAATCTCATTCTTACCTAATGTGAACCACTTAACTATTTAAACATGCTTTCTACACGGTATGACATCCCTGAACATGGATACCTGTCTACATATTAGATGTATGATATCTAAGTATGCAACTCTTTTCCAATAGGAAACGTGTATATATACTGACTCTCATTCTTACCGAATGTGTACTAGTTAAGTATTGAATCACTCGATACCCACGTAACTCATTTACTGAAACGGAATTTATGAACCGTTGTTCCGGGTTTCAACAAAAGCTTAAAAAACAGGCTATAACCCGAAAGAATTATCGGCGGCCCTGCAGACATTGACACTCAATGACCGACGTGCTAATTTAACCAAGAAGCACCTGCTCAATGCCAATGATAAATCATATAATTTTGCACACAATACCATACTGGTGCATCATAATATAAGACGTGTTACAAAACAACTCGAACATTGTTTTAAACAAAATCACTCATGTGTGATACGAACAATGTAATAACAATATGCACAAACGCGCAGTGAATAATTTACTCATTGAAAATGTAAACACATGGAAAGTCTCGTTCAAAGATAGGACGTGATGTTCGTAGTTATCCATCCTTACATTAAAAACTCCCCTACATGGGAACCACTTAACTATTTAATCATGCTTTCTATACGGTATGACACCATGACATCCTTGAATTCGGATGCCTGCCTACATATTAGATGTATAATATCTAAGTACGCAACTCTTTTCCAATAGGAAACGTGTATATATACTGACTCTCATTCTTACCGAATGTGTACTACGTAAGTATTTAATCACTCGATACCCACGTAACTCATTTACTGACACGGAATTTATGAACCGTTGTTCCGTGTTTCAACAAAAGCTAAAACAACCAGGCTATAACCCGAAAGAATTATCGGCAGCCCTGCATACATTGACACTCAATGACCGACGTGCTAATTTAACCAAGAAGCACCTGCTCAATGCCACTGATAAATGATATAATTTTGCACACAATACCATACTGTGCATCATTATATAAGACATGAAAACAACTCGAACATTGTTTTAAAAAATTCACTCATGTGAGATACAAATAATGTCCTAACTATATGCACACACGCGCAGTGAATAATGTACTCATTGAAAATGGAAACACATGGACAGTCTCGTTCAAAGATCGGACGTGATGTTCGTAGTTATCCATCCTTACATTAAAAACTCCCCTACATGGGAATCAAACACCCGCTAAGGGACTAACTATTTAATTCCTGTACTTTACTATATGTGACTGCCAGAACCCTTGAAATATTGGCTTTTAACGACACACAGCCTGTTGAAACGCAGATTACTCAATACAGATATATCTTACAACATTTGCAAGAGATTACAACAATCTGGTCTAATTGATCAAAAGGAAAGTGCGAACTGCCTTGATCTGATACTTGACAGGACTAATCTGGCGCACATGTGAACGGAATGCTACCACGCTATTACACAGTGGCTATGTCAATCACACTTAACGAACCAATGAAATTACGTGTTTGCTATACTGCCGTATTACACAAAGAACGGTGGGCCGACCAAAGCACGTGTTATATTGACCAGCGATATTTCTAGTAAGTGCAGACCACACAACTTCGGGTCTGTGATAACTTGCACATAATGTTGCTTCCGACTTATTGCTATTTCACAACGAATGACACAATAACTCACGCCTATTATAATAGGCATGTTACTATGAACAACATGCGAAGCCTTGAAGGCCATCGCTCAATTCAGTTGTCTTGAGACAGTCTGTATCTACCATGCACACATACCTATATGTGTTGATCCCTCAGTTACTTTGAGGAATCTTAATTCCGCTCTCTCCTGATGAGACCTTGCGGGTTCACCAATTTCTAAATTGGTTGACAAAACAGGTCGAAACACTAAAAGGCAGTGTAGAGTGCTACATAGAATGTCCCGTCCATAGATCGGATGGGATGTTGGTATTTATCCAATTTTATATAAAAACTGATGCTCTTGTGGGTATAACCTGTGTATCTCCCATTCCGGTGGGGTGATCCATCTCTAGTCTGACTGTGGCGGCGTTCTGTGTAGCACCATTGCACACTGCCTGCCTATACACATTCGAAGATAGGGTGCCTATACTGACACCCATTCTTACTGAATGTGTATTACTTAACCATTTAATCATGCTTACTACACGGTATGACACCATGGCAATCCCTGAATGTGGATTCTTGCCTATATATTGTATTATATTATAGTATAATATATTATCTAAATATACAACTGTTTTCCAATAGGAAACGTATATATATACTGACTTCCATTCTAACCGAATGCGTTCCACTCAACTATTTAATCATTCTTTCTACACAATATGACACCCCTGAACATGGAGGCCTGTCTACATATCAGATACGTAACATCTAAATATGCAATTGTTTTCCAATAGGAAACGTGTATATATAATGACTCTCATTCTTAACGAATGTGTACTACTTAACTATTTAATCATGCTTTCTACACGATATGACACCATGACACCCCTGAACATGGAGGCCTGTCTACATATCAGATGAGTAATATCTAAATATGCAACTGTTTTCCAATAGGAAACGTGTATATATAATGACTCTCATTCTTAACGAATGTGTACTACTTAACTATTTAATCATGCTTTCTATGATGGTATGACACCATGACATCCATGAACATGGAGGCCTGCCAACATATCAGATGCATAATATCTAAGTATGCAACTGTTTTCAAATAGGAAACGTGTATATATACTTATTCACATTCTAACTGAATATGTACTACTTAACTATATAATCATGTTTTCTACACGCTATGTGACCAGGACATCCCTGAACTAGGATGCCTGTCTACATATTATGTGCATACTATATAGGTATGCAACTGTTTTCCTACATGATACGTGTATATATACTTACTCTCATTCAAACAGAATGTGTACTACTTAACTATTTAATCGTGCTCTATACACGATATTACACCATGGCATCAATGAACGTGGATGCCTGCCTATATGCATAGTATATGTATACTATCTAAGTATGCAAGTGTTTCCAATAGGAAACGTGTATATATACTGACTTACATTCCAACCGAATGTGTTCTACTCTACTATTTAATCATGCTTTCTACACGGTGTGACACCATGACATCCCTTAATTTGGATGCTTGCCTACATATTAGATGTATAATATCTAAGTATGCAACTGTTTTCCAATAGGAAACGTGTATATATACTGATTCTCATTAAAACTGAATGTGTACCACTTAACTACTTAATCATGCTTTCTACACGATAGGACACAATGACATCCCGGAATATGGATGCCTGCCTACATTTCGAACTAGCAAGAAGTGTGCATTGTATATACACAAAAGATAAACTAAATGAATAAATTCATAGCAATTAGAAGATTTAAATCTTCCTATGATTACACACGATAAATAGTGTTAAAACCAATTGTACATGTTAATGTACTGAGAAATTATTGTCTCGAAGTATAAACTCTTCATCCACAAACCTGAAAAATCACAAACTCAAGTGACCTGCTAAAATTGGTCTACTCTAGCTATCAAAATGGCAAACATATCCAACTAGCAATGCGTGTGCTTTGTATTTAAATCGGGCCCACTGATATTCAAATTGAATTCATCCATTTATTTGGGAAATTCATTGGGTAACACGCTCAACTTATCTGTAAGACACATATAGAGCCCACTAATATTATTTGATATTATGCTCTGTCTTGCTTGATTATTATATACACATGCGAGCCAACTGGAATGCACCATTATCTCAAACCATATATCCATGGAGAGCTGTGTGTTCTATGCTCTTACACGCTATTTTGGAACTAACATATACATGTAATACCAGATGCCATCAAATATGGCGTACTATACACAAATTTATCTGGAAATGTATATGATTGGTGTGTCAAAACATCGACACGTCATTAATCACCAACTCCAATAGAGTAGGGATATCAATTTCCCATCATTAAAATTACACAGGGCACAATGTCCACCACATGCGGATTCTATCATGGAACAGTTTGAACTAGACTAAACCAATTCCTTCCAGACCACATGTGTTCTGGGTATATAGCATATAGGAAAACTTTTATACTTCACACTCAACGTGTCGGCCCTAGTAAGCGCTGTTGTAAAGACAGGTCAAGCCATTCTAGGTGGCATATAATATGCAAATACAGAAGAAATCTGCATCTAAAATGCAACAAATAGGCATAAACTATGCTGGTTTAAACTATGACTGTCACATTACTAACTCATTTGACTCAAAGTGCAAAACTTGGGCGTGACACGACCGACTGCTCTAATAATATAAGCAGCACGATGGAATCTATAAATTCCTGGCTCAGAATACTCATTAAAGTGGTATTCATCCAATTTTATATAAAAATCTCATTCTTACCTAATGTGAACCACTTAACTATTTAAACATGCTTTCTACACGGTATGACACCGTGACATCCCTGAACATGGATACCTGTCTACATATTAGATGTATGATATCTAAGTATGCAACTCTTTTCCAATAGGAAACGTGTATATATACTGACTCTCATTCTTACCGAATGTGTACTAGTTAAGTATTGAATCACTCGATACCCACGTAACTCATTTACTGAAACGGAATTTATGAACCGTTGTTCCGGGTTTCAACAAAAGCTTAAAAAACAGGCTATAACCCGAAAGAATTATCGGCGGCCCTGCAGACATTGACACTCAATGACCGACGTGCTAATTTAACCAAGAAGCACCTGCTCAATGCCAATGATAAATCATATAATTTTGCACACAATACCATACTGGTGCATCATAATATAAGACGTGTTACAAAACAACTCGAACATTGTTTTAAACAAAATCACTCATGTGTGATACGAACAATGTAATAACAATATGCACAAACGCGCAGTGAATAATTTACTCATTGAAAATGTAAACACATGGAAAGTCTCGTTCAAAGATAGGACGTGATGTTCGTAGTTATCCATCCTTACATTAAAAACTCCCCTACATGGGAACCACTTAACTATTTAATCATGCTTTCTATACGGTATGACACCATGACATCCTTGAATTCGGATGCCTGCCTACATATTAGATGTATAATATCTAAGTACGCAACTCTTTTCCAATAGGAAACGTGTATATATACTGACTCTCATTCTTACCGAATGTGTACTACGTAAGTATTTAATCACTCGATACCCACGTAACTCATTTACTGACACGGAATTTATGAACCGTTGTTCCGTGTTTCAACAAAAGCTAAAACAACCAGGCTATAACCCGAAAGAATTATCGGCAGCCCTGCATACATTGACACTCAATGACCGACGTGCTAATTTAACCAAGAAGCACCTGCTCAATGCCACTGATAAATGATATAATTTTGCACACAATACCATACTGTGCATCATTATATAAGACATGAAAACAACTCGAACATTGTTTTTAAAAATTCACTCATGTGAGATACAAATAATGTCCTAACTATATGCACACACGCGCAGTGAATAGTGTACTCATTGAAAATGGAAACACATGGACAGTCTCGTTCAAAGATCGGACGTGATGTTCGTAGTTATCCATCCTTACATTAAAAACTCCCCTACATGGGAATCAAACACCCGCTAAGGGACTAACTATTTAATTCCTGTACTTTACTATATGTGACTGCCAGAACACTTGAAATATTGGCTTTTAACGACACACAGCTTGTTGAAACGCAGATTACTCAATACAGATATATCTTACAGCATTTGCAAGAGATTACAACAATCTGGTCTAATTGATCAAAAGGAAAGTGCGAACTGCCTTGATCTGATACTTGACAGGACTAATCTGGCGCACATGTGAACGGAATGCTACCACGCTATTACACAGTGGCTATGTCAATCACACTTAACGAACCAATGAAATTACGTGTTTGCTATACTGCCGTATTACACAAAGAACGGTGGGCCGACCAAAGCACGTGTTATATTGACCAACGATATTTCTAGTAAGTGCAGACCACACAACTTCGGGTCTGTGATAACTTGCACATAATGTTGCTTCCGACTTATTGCTATTTCACAACGAATGACACAATAACTCACGCCTATTATAATAGGCATGTTACTATGAACAACATGCGAAGCCTTGAAGGCCATCGCTCAATTCAGTTGTCTTGAGACAGTCTGTATCTACCATGCACACATACCTATATGTGTTGATCCCTCAGTTACTTTGAGGAATCTTAATTCCGCTCTCTCCTGATGAGACCTTGCGGGTTCACCAATTTCTAAATTGGTTGACAAAATAGGTCGAAACACTAAAAGGCAGTGTAGAGTGCTACATAGAATGTCCCGTCCATAGATCGGATGGGATGTTGGTATTTATCCAATTTTATATAAAAAATGAGTTTTAGTATAGTCTCAGAAGCTAGTGGTTTCCGAGTTTGGACAACGGTTGGGACGAGTGATCCGTTTACTCTCGACCAGCTATAATCCGTTGGATTTAGGTAAGCAGGTGTGTCATCAAGCGCATGTATCCATACACATACTTGTAAGTGGGTGCGTTTAATATTTATCCATATTACAGCATCGTCAGTTGGAGGTAGAGATTTCAGTTTTGGCGCTTCCGTCGAGCATCTGTGCTTGATTGGCAATTTGGTTGTCCATATCAATCCAAAAAATTAGCCGCATCTATAATTCTGTCTATTGAAACGGATGGAACACCAATATATGTTAGATTGCGACTTCCAACTTTGAGAATCTTAAGGGTAGTACATTTGCCTATACCATATAGAACCGCGACAGTATCACATCATATGAGTCCATGCATTGCTAAAGGTCACGAGCGATATGCATGTGAGCTTTGAGCGTTTCATTGATGTGTATTGTGTTCCGTCCCTTTGTCGGTGATACCACCAGTACATGGCCGGATAAATCACCGTGATAAAGGAAATGGAATAGCATTACAAATATGTCGGTGTCATCTGCTACAACTAACGATGTGTGGGCTGCTACTCTCGCAACCTGCTGAACAATAACAGTATCTCCATCTTCATGGGTCGATCTGAGATCACGCCCATAGATACATATACCCTTATTACTCGCTATAGGAATAGGATCCTTTCCCGTTACTAAGTCGTTGATTTGTATTGGCAAAACATTCCTCCTGGTGCACCTGGATATCATTAACAATCATGTCAATAAGCTGTGATATGTTGTCACTCACTGTCAAGATAACTTCTTGTGGGGATAACCTCGTGTTTTGCTTGATGTGAAGACTCTGCCTCCCCTTTGTCTCGGGCTAATCGCGTCGATTCTTTGATGCTGAGTTTATTATACCTATCGAATATCAAGTAATACATATGTTTTCTATGTCAGTGTTGCAAGTATATAAGCCGAAATTCATCAAGGAAATCTTGCATTACCCCAAGCGATGGCCATCGTACTGTCCATAATATTGCACAGCCGTCTAGGAAGGTTGCATGGCTGGCACCGCCCTTTGGTACGTCAGCTATGATGTCAACACGCAACGCATTCTTCAGGTTTGATTTGGACTTAGCTGCTTGCATATGTCCGTTAGACTCAAGCATTGAAGGTGGATAGGGCGATAGCTCATACGAAAGAATGTCATCAATATCCAAGCTACTCGTACTACTCTTTAACCCCATTGCCCTCGCATAAATCACTTCTCTGTCAACAATGCGTAATTGTTTTCACGTTCCGGATTATTGTCTCATGGAAACTGGACGGCCAACCTTTTTTCGAAATTTATCATCTGTTCTCGTCCAAGTTCCACGACCTTATCTACATCGACGGAGGACTTGTCCGGAATCCACATTAGCGATCTCCCGGATCAAGTGGGCCAATGCACAGCTCCAGCTTATGTTTTAGTGAATCTCGATCAGCCTTGTCAACCTTTATTCTTGAACTTGATACTTCTTTATGGCATGTCTGAGTGCATTCGTCTCCCTCCTCTCGCACGCAATCCAAATCGTATATCGGGCAATTGCGTGTATTCAAACTGTATCCCCATGTGCGAACACTCTCTGGTTTCAGTGTGATGGCGATTATATCTGAGCGTCCAAGACCACACCACTGTTGTGGTGCATAGTGTGCTAACCCTTCGTGAATGGCGTCTGAACATCACCCGGTAGTGATTCCACTGACAGCAGGTAATATAGTGCATATCTGACATAATGAGTGTATCCACTTGGGAGGATCTATTCCTTGAAATATGGTGCTCTACCGATTTTTTGAGCAATTTTTATCGTGACATTCCGGTGCTTTACTGGGGATTTTTATTTACGCCGCACAAAAGTGAAGAAAAATTACAGACTATGTAAGTATATCGCAGGTTTCTTTTAACCAATCGATTATTTATATTGATGTTCACATTGATATATGAGAAAATGTAAGAAATCCCATTGGAATGCCCGTAAATCGACATTTTATAATTATATTTTACAGAGTGCTCAGTGCTCTCCCAATAGTCAAGTGCTCTCTCCAGGATCATGTATTGTGCCATAACAAGCAAAAAAGCGAATAAATACTAAATATTATGCGTTGATTAGGGGTAATAAACTTAATATGTTATTTTGCGTCGCATATACGTCCATAAAGGCATACGTTCTTCGTTTAATCGCGTATTTCAGGGTAGCAACCGCAATGGCGAGTACATGTATATGAATGAACTGTGTAATCTATAATTATTTCCATGTGTTCTATTGGATAAAACTGATAACAAACGCTGAATTCTTGTTCAGTAAATGATTCTCGAACGTATTTTTATTGTGTAACTGTAATTGTGGCCAATCGAAATGTGACATAGTTGGTTGGTTTATGGCAATTAATAGGTCATTATCCTCGTTATATCCCCAACAGAAAATATTGCACCATTGTTCACAAATAGTATGTAATATAGTAGATATAGTTTATTAAGTTAACTATTTTGTCAGCATAAGCGTATTGTAAAAATAATTGACTTTATATTAACTACAGAAACGGGTGAGCTACTTCATTTGTATCCCGGCATGTCTTGTATTATAATTCCTGAACAAATAATCACCAATGTGGCTTTATACGAGGTAGTTTTAGTAGGATTTCAGCACCGAAACAACGATTGTTCAACTCACAAAGCACCTGCATGACTCAGTAAACCACCGGAATACACATATGGACCTATTTTATGGTCGTTTTCTTCGATTTGGTATGTTATTAATGATATTTTCATGTTGCATTGACTTCAGGAATGTATTGAGGAACAGGCATTCACAGTTACATAATACAGTATTCAGTATTAAGTCGGTAATACGGCGTTGAAGTGACGAATTTCCCCCCAAAAAAAACGCAAAATATCGAGTAAGTTATTTATATTACTGGCAGTATACCAATATAGTGGCATAATATTACAACATATATTACTCACCTTCTTTGCCACGTCAATCCCGTATACATTCATCCAACATTACTAAAATGCGTGTTTATTACCCACGCATGTCATCTCTTTCGCACAATGAGCAAAATGTGACACAACACTGGTATATTTGCTCGCTAAGATCGTAAATATTGCTCGGGAGAGCACCACATTTCCTTGAATAGATCCTCCCAGTGAGTGTATCCAGCTGCGAAGAAAGGAGCAACCATCTCTTCAACGGTGTCTAGATGGAGCGCCACACCGGCATTTTCAGTGCACTTCTCGTTGCTATTGCAAGTTTCTTTGTAACGAAATTTGAATAAGCATTTCGACATATTTGACATATTTTTGTTCTACATGCACATGGGAACACGTGACACGTATCATATTGGGTATCACCATTGAGTCATTTTCCGAAAGTGTATATTTTCGTAACATGAAAGTGTAGATTGTATGACGGTCATTGTGTATAATCCCATGAAAGTAAGATGTTAACATTTCTGTGATCTGGTGTGTACATATGCACATAAACCAATGTTCTAATGTTATTTCCAACTTCTGGTTCTGAATAAAACATGATCACACCCATATGGTCATATGTCGTTTTTGGGTAGGTTGTTGCAATCTTGAATATTTAAATTTCCCCAAGGTTTATAAGAGCACATCAGCCGGAAAATAGTTGCCGTGATCCTACTAACGAATTATTAGCCGAGAAAACAACTTTAACAGAGAACTTTGGGTTAGACCAAAATCCGGTACTTGGCTGCTAGACTAGCTTTCCAATACTTGTGTATATATTATTATTATTGAAGTAACGGTGTGTGTAGAAAGCTTGTCGCGTGAATGTTGTCGAATATGTCAATTCTCTCATCATAAACATGTTATGGTCAAGAAAACTGTATTATAACCGGATACTGGGCTGTAAAGATTTCAAGTGCAATTACATTTTTTAAACTATGTATTGCGATATCGTTCTATTCCGCACCCGCTGCTTAAGACCGCTTATTCAAACACCTTTTTTCTGGACAGAAATATTTTTATTTTCATCTGTTGGTTTATTAACTTAACTGCATCGATTGTTAGTCCGTAAACCTGACTTTTATTATCAGAGCATAGCTCTATAAAAGTCAGGACTGTATATCACTGAAAGCAGTACTCCGTCACCAATATTTGGTATGGACATTTACTCGACTTTTCACAAGCGATAACACACACTAAAAAATATTATTTAACAACCAAAACTCCCACATACTTGTAGATCAGAGCTTCTAGTACATTTCTAGTGTGTTGTCAATGCATGTTTAAGATGTTAGTCGTGTCATTCTTCGCATAAAGCGAGAGCATATTTCTACCGCCTCGAACTTTCAGCCATTTTGTATTTGCAAAAATCCGTCAAAACAGTGAATTAGGAATCGGAAACGGAACGAACATAATTGGATTCCGGCTATAACATGTTCTTGTTTGTTTCGAGTTTATTTTCGATTCAAATATTTATAAACATGAGAAATAAACTTAATGATTATATATGTATATATGCATGTAACCATTTCATAATCACCATCGTCATCATCCGACATCAACATATTATTATTAAAATCATCATCGCCATGATATCATCATAATATATCATCAAATCAATTTTTTTCAAGGGCGTGGCTAAAGTGCCTTATTAAGTGTCCAAATTATTATTCCAACCTCTTTCCATCCTAATTGAGTGAGAATTTTCCAAATTGACACCTTATCTTACCAACTGTCGTCAAATTGTAATATAAGGTAGCCATACGGTCACTTATCGGCGTAGGTAATCGGCTTTAACTAATTGACGACTCTAAGACTATAATATTCAGATAGTGATGGGCGGTTAACCGAGAAAACAACTCAGTTTCGATTTTTAACAATAAACCGAAAACCGACCCACGCGATTCTGCTCAAACCGATATTACGTTTTTTTTATATGTTTATTTTTCACTTAAATCAACTTATTATACCTCCCCAGGTACTTATTAGTTGATATTGTTATCAAATTATCGGCCTCACTGATCAATATTATATCGGAATGTGTCCATTTCGTCTCAGATATGTGCATGTTGTTATAATATCGTATAGGCGACTGTTTTTGTTCTTTTTCAAAACATTTGGCCGAACAAAATAACGAACATGGTTCAACAAAAAGCCCTGTTTGGAGTTATTTTACGCGTCTAACTGGAGACGACTGCAAAAAAATGTCGCTGCTTAATATGTCATAAAAACGTCGCTTAAACCAGAGTCCGGCTAACTATATGAATGCCGAACGTACACAAGTCCAAATAAGGCGATAATCGCCAACCAAAAAAATGGAAGCGTCTGCTAACTCGAAAACTTAAGTAAATGGTATGAACACTTTGGTCGTCTGGACATTCCGATGTGACGTAATCTGGTAGAAGTTTGCAGCCATTGTGCAGCTTGTAAAATATGTCGCAACATCACACATATCAAAACGATCACACCGCAGTCATTGAATGTGGGTCAATCATACACGTGTCAATAATTGTTACACAGTCAGGTCAAGGACGCCCACTGTTTGTGAATTTGCTGCTGTTTGTGGTTGAATTCTCAGACACTAATCAATGCATATAATATGATAAATATGTTTTAAACATGTCAGAAAGGGATAAACAGTGAAGATTGGGGTGTTTATTTTTTAAAATACCGAATTGTATCATCTTATCGCGTTGGATTCAGTTTGCGTCGGCATTTTGTCCCGTTGTTTACCTGTGATCGCATTTCCTTCCTAAAAAATTGAACGTTATTGGGACATTATTGACTCTAATTGCGGTTACTTTGAAAGTATATTCATTTCAGTATAATTTCACTATCTAGTAAAAAAAAACGAACCGAAACCGATGTTTTTTTCTCCCAGAAAAACCGAAACCGAACATAAAAAATCAAAACCGCCCATCTCTACTCGGTTTCGACTCCATATTGTCGCTAATGCTTTGTCAACGTTATTGGCACGTAAATCTGGGAGCTCATAAAAGTCGAACACAACCGAACATAACCGAACACAAGTCCAAATAATAGGAAATTTCATGAATAAAGTTCATAGGCATGTGTATTCATGTTCACACTATAAATATACGAAGTTTGGTGGAGTTTGGGTCAATAATAAGTGTTTTAATCGATATTTTGTAAGACGCGTTTAGTGTTCGGCATAGAAAAGCCGAACACAAGCTAGCTTATGTTCGACACTCATGCAGTCACCGGTAATTAATTAACACATAGAATGATGTGACATTAGCTGCCGTTTGAGATATATAACTCTATATAGAGTCTACTAAATATACGAACACCTTGTAAACTTCAGACATATGTATTCACGTTCAACCTATTACTATACGAAGTTTGGTGGAGTTTGCTTCAATAATGAGTGTTTTGTTAGATGTTTTGTATAACGCGTTTGTGTTCGGCATAGAAAAACAGAACACAAACTTCTGTCTCGTGGATTAGTTTATCCGCTGATAGGGCAAGGTGGACTTTCTTCCCTGGTGAAGATCCCCCGATGATTCCCGAGGCCATTCGGTATGTTTCGGAAATACACAATAATAACAAAAATTGCCGCTGCAGTTTTGAAATTGTTTTAACATTTCCTCGACACGTGTTTCACATTAAAGGAGATTGCACAGTACAATACATTAATAACTATAATCCTCAATCCGATCAACCATCACAGAGAAAACGGAGTAATAGAGACTGATAGTGATAGTGATTGAAATTGAAATTCGCAATGTGGGCGCTTCAAAACAACATTTATGAATGAACTGTGACGTCACATGGAATCGCGTGCAAACATTCCAACGTATATTCATGCGCACTATAACAAAATATTTCCTATTTTGTATCATTATTTGAATGCCCCCCATGGTAGATAATACGGTAAAACATTTCAGAAAGTAACTACTATATATGTTGAGTATGTTAGTATATAAAAAACACAGGTGTTGGAGATTTTGTCCATACAAAATAATTCAATTTTTGTTAGACATAAGTATGCGCGTGCCGTTGCAGGTTATGAGAATTTAGCAAATCGAGTTAATCGTGTGATACAAACAAACTTGCAGGTTGGGACAATTTACTCAAGAAAACTAATCCAATAATTTTGGCTTTTAAAAAAACCTCTTACATTACAATGACATGGATTCGGTCACACGAATGGTAGATAACGTGTTATATGCACAGTGTGCTTGTACCAAGAATCTCCGTCGCAGTTTCGGTAGTGATGTTCGGGAATCTTCGGGGGATCTTCACACCGAGTGATGATCGGGAATCTTCGGGGGATCTTCACCAGGGAAGAAAGACCAAAATGCGCTGATAGGTGATAAGTAATATCTGCCAGATGGGATTTGGCAGGCTTTATTCGCGAGAAAAACATATTGTTGTCCATTTTCGTCTGCATTCTCACTAAAATGTTACCCCCACCCCGTTATTATTACAAGTACATTCGTACAATATGGTTGTTTAGATGGATCATACTGGACAAATATCAGCACGCCCCGAATAAAGAGCGTTTCGTATTGTATCTTTTTAAAAGTCTGATATGCTGTGATATGCAGAAATTTAAGATCTTATTTTATTTTCAAATATGTCTCTGATATGACAGGAATGTGATATGAAAGGAATAAAGATTATTTATTTTTGCGCTCAAGATACTTTTTGATGTTTGCTAGGGTTGATTGATCTAGTTTTGCATGTCTTTACTCTTTTAGTCTGACATGGCTTCTTGGCAATATCCCCGTTTTGCGGTATCGTTAAACGTTAAAAACTTTGAGTTTAATCTTTCCATGAAGTTACATAAATATTTATTTTTGTAATTATTATTATTCTCGTCACGTTTTGGGAGAGGACTTAATTACAAAAAAGCCACAACAGGCTTGTTGTCTCATCCCTTTCCAATCACCCATAATCACCCATTAGCATTTTTGTAAAATATTCATCTTCTTTTGTATTGTGTATAAATATTGTTTACACCAAGTTTTGCTTCATGTGACGAGTGCATAAGGTATGTGTACTAGCGGGAAAACTATTTGTCACTCGACGTTTTTACAATCGTTGTCTTTCACGACGGGGCCTACCAAAAGCATGTTGTTTCTATAATAGTAGGGCCAATAAACACTGAAACTATTTGTCAAAGCACTGAACTACAATAGGTGAGAGACCGCCATCAACAACAATTAAAGCCTTTCGGATTAGTGACCATGTCAGATATTAATTATCACCTAGCTAGACAGCCGTTAGACTAATCCACGACAAAATTATAACTTGTGTTCGGCTTTTCTATATATGCCGAACACAAAACGCGTTTTACAAAATATCGAATAAAACACTTATTATTTGCCCGAACTCCACCAAACTTCGTATAGTAATAGTGTGAACATGAATACACATGCCTATGAACTTTATTCGTGATATTTCCCATTATTTGGACTTGTGTTCGGTTATGTTCGGTTGTGTTCGGCTTTTATACGTACCGGTAAATCTTATGTAAGCATAGCGATGGCGACGTGGTCGGAACTTGGGCGTTTGATACCGAGACCACTATTTGAATATTAATGTGTGTTCCAGAACGAAAAAGTTGAAGAAAATCAACAAATTTGTGAATTTAAAAACAGTTCAAACGTTAGTGTATTCCATGCCTCAGCCCGGACATATATACCAAATTTCATTAATATCCATTGAGAAACAACGGTCCAAACATATAACACCCCGTTTACACATTTTATTTGGAGCCGGCCACGGCCTTGGCTTACACTTTATATTGTGTCCCCGCACATATCGCCACGCCCTTGGTCATTGTTTCTTTGAAATCAAACTCCATTGTTTATTAAAACTTAAAATTCAAAAAATAGTTGTTGCTGTTGCTTTCACTAGGTCGATCGTTCCCGTACTTATCTGATCTCCTTTCCGGTTATGTAGTTGTAAGTTCGTTCCGCCTGTTCCGTTCCGTCAATTTACTACAGATCAAGTTTTAAATGTTGACAAATTAACGGTCTCGGATTTATCTCAAAGTTCGGATTATATTTCGAGAGTCAGGTATTGTACACAATGCCTTCGTAATCTGCCATTATCACTTGATCTTACAACATAATGGTAGCAGATAAAACCATCTAGTTATATGTGAATTTGGTGATTGAAATGAGGCGGGGTAGTGTCTAATTTTTTCCCGAAATAGTTTTTCGGCAAGCAGTCTACCATGTATTTTTAAAACAACTACAAATGTCACATTTTTATTTTTTTCGTCGGGTAGCTTGTTGATATTCACTCAGAACAGATTAGTCTTCAACATAATTTATATACAATGTTTGTATTTTCATGTTATAAGTGGGAAAAAAATTCATAATAATAGAAAAGCACTTGGAGGTCGTGAATAAAGCTACGGAGGCCCAACTATTCGAGAGCGTCTAGCTCTGTTTGAATAGTTGGGTTCACCAACTACATCGATTGTCTGTTCGATAAATTTAACTCTTTGGTGATATTTTCTGTTAGCTTTAGTCAGGTAAACTCATTAACGCCGAGTGATCATCTGATTCCGGACAGAAATATTACAGATACCGACCACGTACTTTGCATCATGATGTATGGGGAGGTGGAACCATCAACAATGAAGACTGAAGATGATAAACACACACCGATAAATACGTCACCAATGGCCGTGGGCTCAAAGATGTTAAGAAGTTTGCACAGTAAGACAAAGCATAAGCGTTCATATCAGTGTGGGGAGTGCGAGAAATCATTTACTCAGTTGGGTCACCTGACGACACATTTGATGATCCACACCGGTGATCGCCCGTTCCAATGTGATGTGTGCGAGAAATCATTTAATCAGTCAGGTGACCTGACGAAACATAAGAGGATCCATACCGGAGATCGCCCGTATCAATGTGATGTGTGCGAGAAATCATTTACTGATTCGCGCCAGCTGACGCAACATAAGAGGATACACACGGGTGATCGCCCATATCAATGCGATGTGTGCGAGAAAGCATTTACTCAGTCGGGTAATCTGGCGAAACATAAGATGATCCACACCGGCGATCGCCCGTATCATTGTGACTCGTGCGAGAAATCATTTACTACGTCGAACCATTTGAAGCAACATAAGAGGATCCACACAGGAGATCGCCCATATCAAGTGATATGTGCGAGAAATCATTTACTCAGCGGTGTAGCCTGGCCAGACATAAGAGGATCCACAGCGGAGACCGGCCGTATCAGTGTGAGGTGTGCGATAAATCATTTGCTCATTCGGGTAGCCTTACCATACATAAATGGGTCCACACAGGAGATCGCCCGTACCAATGTGATATGTGCGAGAAATCATTTACTCAGTTATGTAACCTGGCGAGACATAAGAGGATCCACGCAGGAGATCGCCCGTATCATGGTGTTGTTGTACTGAAAAAAACATAAGTGTAGAAAATCTACACAAAAGTTTATCCAATCCGTTATTAGAGTAGAAATTGAGTAAGTGTAAAAATTACTATATTTGTGTAAGTATGGCTACTCTTTCATGGTGTATAATTTTACACTTTCCCACACTATTAGAAATGGGGTACACAAATGTGTAGAAATTGATGTACACATTAAGTGTAGTTCACTACACATCATATTAAAGGTGGATTATCTCTTTGTAAACATGTATTATATAGCTACCGGGTGTAAAATATTAGATTTGAATCGAAGACTCCTGTCCGGAATTGCTTCTATCGATTAATATTCATTTTATTTCGAATATTTTCTGGTCTAAAAAGGCCTGTTTGTTCAGCTAACGAACAATCGTGATTACTGTTAACCAAGACCAGAAATTTTAGTGTACAATTTTGTAACAAATAAACGTCAATTTTACTAATTATCGCTTATATATGTGGCACCAAACAATATAAACAATCAATCTGGGACATTTGACTTTCGGTGTGTAGCCATAGGAACAGCCCAGTGCTCTATATCGCAATATGGTATTATCCGAATGGTCTGTTATAAAAATAGTAACATAAACGATACCGATTTAATATTCGAAATGAAATCAATATTAATTGATAGAAGCTTTTCCGGACATAGGTCTTCATTTCATATCTATTATTTTATACTCACACAACTATCTAAAATTTGTTATTTAAAGAGATAATCCATCTTTAAGCCCATTCAAAGACATGCTCAAGGCAACAAATTGTTGGATACTTGTCATCGAGCTATTATTGGGCAAAAAGAGACATTAAACTGCCACTAAACAATTGTTATCCAGAAATCACAAAGCCGGTATCACATGAAAACTAAACTGCATGTGCAGGGTTCATTGACAACTAACCTGATTATCCAAGTTGAACGAACCTGCCCCAAAACTTTTTCTGGGTAGTCTGGAGCCTGTATACACTGTATTGTATGGTACCACTTAACAAACTTACAAACATGTGGGGAGGGGCTCCGAGGGAGAATTAACACAAATCTGCAGAGAGCAGCAAATGTTCTGAAATTGATATTGTTTTAAAAAATAATGCCATTGGCATAATATACACTGCATTTTTGTGACTTGTTGGTCTGTCTTATCTTCTGTATGTATGTTGCGATAAGCTATATAAATGTACTGTACACACATGCCATTTTAATACAATATATGTTTATATGTTGAATTTAATTTGTTATTTCATCAATTTGAAATAAAAATAAGCACAGTTTATTATGAACCTGTCTCATTTTAATACTTTCCCAGTAAAGGTATCGGTACTACTTTGCACATGTAGTAGTAAATTTTCCAACCTTTGGGCTTATGTCCTGGTTGGTCCCTTGTGGTCTGTCAAAAACTGTTAATTTAAGAACTAAATATTTTCCTACATTTGATTAAAATTGTGGGCTGAAATGGTCATCAGTTGGAAAATTTCCAAAGTAACAGGGGTGTGAGGTTTGAATTTTTCAACGCTGTGGGAAAGCTTGAGGCCAGTCTACAGATTCTAGGATTTAGGGATTTTCTTGATCAGATTTCAAAATTTTCTCACACCGGGCCGAATCAGTGGTCTATTCAGAATGTTCTGATTTCTCTCCTAGGCCCTGTGAATATGTCTGGAGCCGGACAATCAGATGGTTAGGATTTATCCAATTTTCAGGTTCTGATCTATGAAATTTGTCATACCGGGTATATAGAAACATGCTTCTGTTTCTCCATCTGACTAACCAAAAGATATGAACTATAATAATCAGTTGGGGAGGTGGTTTGAATGGAATTTCGGAAAACTTATGTTTAGTCTTATTCAAGGGAGCTGCAATTGGAATTCACAATGGTCACCCCCTCTAGCACGTCCCTGATTAGTACAGTATCGAGAAAAAAAGTATAAAAATGAAAACAAAATTGGCATACATATAAAACAAGTGCCTATTTTAATCTGTTACGTTAAATAATTAGCCCAAAATCATTTATAGTGTAGCAGTTTGATGTAGTTTAAATTTTAGACGAACGTCGAAAATAGGAAAAATTGGTACATGACAAAATAGAATTTTCCTGAATAACAAAATGTCAAGTCGAAATTAGCTGCTATCAAGTGTTATTGATACATGTTCCAAAACGTTATCGATATATATGTAGTTTATTCTTCTTACCGTGTAAATCAAAGTCGTTTTATCTCGCAATGTTGCGTGTTTTAGTGAAAATAATATATCGATAAATCTGGTCTGATGAGCAGATTTACTACGATAATATATCGATAAATGTGATGACTGTTGAGCAGAATTACTACGATAATATATCGATAAATGTGGTCTGATGAGCAGATTTACTACGATAATCTATCGATAAATGTGGTGACTGTGGTGAGCAGATTTAATTCGATAATATATCGATACATGTGGTCTGATGAGCAGATTTACTTCGATAATATATCGATAAATGTGATCTGATGAGCAGATTTACTTCGATAATATATCAATAAATGTGATCTGATTAGCAGATTTACTACGATAATATATCGATAAATGTTATGACTGGTGAGCAGATTTACTACGATAATATATCGATAAATGTGGTGACTGGTGAGCAGATTTACTACGATAATATATCGATAAATGTGGTGACTGGTGAGCAGATTTACTACGATAATATATCGATAAATGTGATCTGATGAGCAGATTTACTTCGATAATATATCGATAAATATGGTGACTGGTGAGCAGAATTACTACGATAATATATCGATAAATGTGGTCTGATGAGCATATTTACTACGATAATCTATCGATAAATGTGGTGACTGTGGTGAGCAGATTAATTCGATAATATATCGATACATGTGGTCTGGTGAGCAGATTTACTTCGATAATATATCGATAAATGTGATTTGATGAGCAGATTTACTTCGATAATATATCGATAAATGTGATCTGATTAGCAGATTTACTACGATAATATATCGATAAATGTTATGACTGGTGAGCAGATTTACTACGATAATATATCGATAAATGTGGTGACTGGTGAGCAGATTTACTACGATAATATATCGATAAATGTGGTCTGATGAGCAGATTTACTACGATATTATATCGATAAATGTGGTCTGATGAGCAGATTTACTACGATAATATATCGATAAATGTGATGACTGTTGAGCAGAATTACTACGATAATATATCGATAAATGTGGTCTGATGTGCAGATTTACTACGATAATATATCGATAAATGTGATCTGATGAGCAGATTTACTTCGATAATATATCGATAAATGTGATCTGATGAGAAGATTTACTACGATAATATATCGATAAACATGGTGACTGGTTAGCAGAATTACTACGATAATATATCGATAAATGTGGTCTGATGAGCATATTTACTACGATAATCTATCGATAAATGTGGTGAGCAGATTAATTCGATAATATATCGATACATGTGGTCTGATGAGCAGATTTACTTCGATAATATATCGATAAATGTGATTTGATGAGCAGATTTACTTCGATAATATATCGATAAATGTGATCTGATTAGCAGATTTACTACGATAATATATCGATAAATGTTATGACTGGTGAGCAGATTTACTACGATAATATATCGATAAATGTGGTGACTGGTGAGCAGATTTACTACGATAATATATCGATAAATGTGGTCTGATGAGCATATTTACTACGATATTATATCGATAAATGTGGTCTGATGAGCAGATTTACTACGATAATATATCGATAAATGTGATGACTGTTGAGCAGAATTACTACGATAATATATCGATAAATGTGGTCTGATGTGCAGATTTACTACGATAATATATCGATAAATGTGATCTGATGAGCAGATTTACTTCGATAATATATCGATAAATGTGATCTGATGAGAAGATTTACTACGAAAATATATCGATAAATGTGGTGACTGGTGAGCAGAATTACTACGATAATATATCGATAAATGTGGTCTGATGAGCATATTTACTACGATAATATATCGATAAATGTGGTGACTGTTGAGCAGAATTACTACGATAATAAATCGATAAATGTGGTCTGATGTGCAGATTTACTACGATAATATATCGATAAATTTGATCTGATGAGCAGATTTACTACGATAATATATCGATAAATGTGATCTGATGAGCAGATTTACTACGATAATATATCGATAAATGTGGTGACTGATGAGCAGATTTACTACGATAATATATCGATAAATGTGATTTTCAAACATGCGAATCGGGCTTTCCCCTTTGAAGAGATGAAGGAAGAAGAGTATTGCAGCTGAATTCAAATTGATTTAAGGCAATCTAAAAACTAAAAATAAAACAAAAACTAAGCCCGGTGTAACATCCACCTGGGCACTACAAGTTACCACACCAATTTTTTTTGAAATTGGTCCAGCCGTCTGGGAGAAAATTCCCGAACACCCAGACAGGTCTGACAAATCACATTTATAACGATATTAGTTATATAGGTATGGTTATTATACCCTCTTCACCCTTTTCAACATAACTATTGTGATCAATAGTTTACATAATTATCATTAGTATATATATACACCTTGAGTTCACAGGTGGGCATATCCTCTTTTGATTGGATGAAGCGTTAGCACGCGCCAGAGAGTAGTAGATATATTGTGCAGTTTGTTGTATTCAATCAGCTTTCTGTTTCTGATCGTAGCGACATATGCAGTGAAAAATAAATCGCACAAATAACAGAAAGCAAGACACTGCTAACATTAAGATAACAAACAGGCCTAATAAAATGTCAATATACATTCTCTGTTATAGGTACACGTCCAACGTCGGTGGTCTCAAATGCTCGCTCCCAAATGTTATCACGTGATCAACTGATCTAGCTGCTTGCAATGCAGCCGATTCTGGGTGTAAATGTCTGTACATCGCCGACACCCGTTCAACATTGACCTTGATTGTTGCATTATTCAGGACTCCATAAATAGTGCCAATCAACGAGCCTGTGGTAAGTGCCTTCGGATTCAAATTGACGCCAATATCGTAATGATCCACTCTCTGTGCGACCGACGGTTGGTCACCAAAAATCGGGATACATATGATAGGAACTTTATGGTAGACAGCTTCAAAGAAACTATTTCTCCCGCAATGAGATATGAATAACATGGTGTTCGGATGTCCGAGTACGTCGTTCTGTGGAGCCCATGCCATTTGGTACACATTATTGTGGGTGTTTGTGATATCTTCAAATGATGCGTTTTTCCACACAACGACAACCTGAAGTTTTGGGAAAGTTAGTTCCAGAATCGCTTCAATATCAGGAAGTATTCCGCTCACGATTGTTCCCATAGAAACATAGATTACACCAGTGTGCGCAGTGTCAAATATGTTTAGAAGATTTGTCGGTAGAGAGCGTGCATCACGTATTGAAAACCCACCAGTGCGAATAACATTAGGCGGCGCCGGCGTTGCGTCCGAAACGATGACGTCAGAATCTTCAACAAACAACGCCGATTTTCTGATAAGTGACAAATGATCCCACGTTGAAAGCTCTGGTGCCATTTTTCTTTGAACATCTGTCACGAACGCCAGCGAAAACAGCAACACCTCAGTCAGATATATGAAAACATTGAAGAAACGACGGAAATAGCCAAATTTTGTTGGTGATCCGTGGATTGAACCAAATGTGCCATATGACGTGAAACAGTCACCTGTATCGATCCAATACTGTATCTCAGACACCGACACGTATGGTATGTTTAAACTGTATGGTATCAAGTAGTGTGGCCTGTGGAAAACAAACGACTCTAGAATGGCGATATCAAATGGCATGCCTTTCAATTTCTGCATATTATCTGAGTCCAAATATTTCGAAGCCCACAGTTCATTCAGCTCCATTAAACGCTCCACAGATTCAATTAAGTTGATGTTAATCGTTGCTTGTACTAGTCGTGTTGAAATATGATCATGGGTATCCCTTGAAATCCCATCGAATTTCGTGACGGTAAAATTTCTGTTACGCAGACGGAGGTTGACTTCGCGGAAATCCGGAGCGTACGCATGCACATTATGCCCCAAGGCCGATAACTCTTCTCCGATGGATGCTACTTTGTTGCACGGGCTGTAGTAAGTCGAGAGTATCAGGAGGACGTTGGCAGATTCCACTGCAGCCAGTTGATAAATCAGTAGACGGGAGACCAACCTGTAGAAAGAATATAATATTATGTTGTGGTTAATTCTTCTCATCGAATGCGCTGATGGGGTATTTCCATGCAAGCGTGTTACATGTTTTCCCCACACTGGTCTGATCCTAACCAGTCCACGAGGAAACACATGGCTACAGTACGGTTACTTAACAGAATCTGCAATTTGACCAACATCTTGTAAATGATTGTCCTGGCTGTATATTGCATGATTTTACTGCGACGGCTGTGAGCCGATTATGCTTTACAATTATGGAAATCTCATCACATAATCCGCGCAAAAAGTCGTTTTAATACAGTATTACGGAACATGTGTTACCTATGAAATATGTTACAGAGTTTGTTTATCAAAGTTATAAAGTTTTGAACTGGTTAAATATTATCCCCACGTGTGCAGACAGTGTATCGATTTATAGAATTATCTGTTGGCATTATATATCCACGATGTAGCCAGTGTAGAGATGCATTTGAATTATCTAAAAATTGCCATAAACATTATTATTATTAAATCGAACCCGTATATTGAATATTATGGAAAAATGTGCTTCGTACCAAACGTCAATTGCGATATTTTAGAAGACGGGGATCTAAAGATTCACTGTCAGGTTGATACAAATTCTAGCAATATATCCTAAGCTACCTTGCAGCTTACCATGCACATATGAATAAGATAGAAAACTACTTGTTGTAAACATATTTTATTATTCTAAATAAAAAGGCATTCAGAATACACCAGTGTACACAGTGGAATAAGACTCACAATAAACAATATACCTGGTGGAATAAGTTATATGCATAATAGACAACATCAGTGTGTTAGTACCTGGTGGAATAAGTGATATGGATAATAGAAAACATCAGAGTGTTAGTACCTGGTGGTATAAGTGATATGGATAATAGAAAACACCAGAGTGTTAATACCTGGTGGTACAAGTGATATGGATAATATAAAACATCAGAGTGTTAATACCTGGTGGTATAAGTGATATGGATAATAGAACACATCAGAGTGTCAATACCTGGTGCTATAAGTGACATACATAATATATAACAACAGATTGTTAGTACATGGTGGATCACGTTTCATACATAACACATAACGGCGTTGTGTTAGTGTATACATGGTGAAATACTTGTATTTGATACGAAGGATTGTGAATTAAAGTCTTTCATTACTAAACGGATTCTCACACTCAGTCATATACATTGGTCTATTATTCATATGGAGTCTGATGGGTGTTCAGGGAAAGTAAGCAGACGACAGATAATACAAGTGCCAAAAGACTCCTATTTATTGGAAGTAAATCTTTAGATTAATATGTTGAACAAAACGAGACATATTGAACCTATACACTTTCTTAGGATAACTACTAACTAATGGGTATACAGTGTAGACAGGGTTAAAGTCATATCCGTTTTCGTCATGAGGACTTTGAACATTCATGTACATGTGTACCTTGTCTAGTGCATTAAACATGCATGTACATGTGTATCTTGTCTAGTTCATTAAACATTCATGTACATGTGTACCTTGTCTTGTGTAGGGTTTGTCTGTCACGCAAGTTGCTTCAGAGTATTCTATTTTGTAGATATAAGATTGAGAAAAGTACATGAAATGAACAGAGAACTATATATTGTTTTCGTAAGACAGAGCTAACATGTACGCTCTTAATATGAAGCATTCGTTGGAGTGTATGTTCGGCTGACATATACGCCCTTTATAGGAAGCAATCATTGGAATGTACGCTCGGCTGACATGTACACCCTTTATATGAAGCAATCATTGACATGTATTCTCGGCTGACATATATGCCCTGTGTAGGAAGCAATCACTGGAATGCATGCTTGGCTGGCAAGTACGCCTTTAATAGGATGCTGGCAATTATTCAAAACGTGCTAAACCTTCATAGTTTGAAAGTCGATATATATTTACCAAACATCGAAATACTGTGATACTGGGTTCGGTGGCAATATATATTCTGCTATAGAGCACTTACATATAGTGGTATTGTGATAAATCGCATAAACAGTATGTTATGGTCATATATTTGACCATTGTTATGTAAACAAAAGCATAAAAAGTTACTTTTCTGGTGTTTGTTTATATTATGATGGTAAACATAAAGAGCGTTATTTGTTGGTGAATACCTGATATGGAACTAATAAAGAGCGTTTATGCCATTTGTGTGTGATTAGCCAGTAGCATTGTGCTGTCTTCTGTAACACAATCAGGCTCTTGCTTAGGTAAAATATAGTAGGTCTTTATGATAACATGCTGTTATGCGATGGTCATGGTATATATGAACGGAACTGTATGCGTTTTATTGTTTTTCTGTTTACGGTGTTTGGAACAAATATGAATATTTTCGACAATTAAGGCCGCACGTGCCTTTAATGGCATGTTTCTAACATGGGGGGTTAAATGTGCTTGAGAAACCACCACTCTTTAATTCACACCAAGTTCTCAGCTGTCATGTTCGGATATTAGAACCCATAGCCATGATATATGGTTTATTTTGTGTATGCTAGTAATATAGTTATTTTCAGTACATTTATATACCAGTACTGTGTATAACAATGCATATAAATCAGTCTATCAAATTTGCTGGGAAAACATGGCCACAAGCAGTACACCCTGCTAAATTTCGAATTTGAATCAATTGGCGCACCCTGGAGCCAGCTTTTATTGGAGAACTTTTTGTCATGTGGATATTTTGGGTCACCGCTAGATGTGAGCCATATTTTGTTCTCAAACTGTCCTTGTGAAGACATCACTGCCAGCGGTGATCTTGAATTTTACTATTTTTATGGCTAAATAATTTGGTTGATCCTACAGACGACACCCCTTGTCCGATCGTCACCAGATTCCACAATGATCTTCTGGATAACCAGGGTGAGAGTAATCTAATTTTCCCGAATTTCGTTAAAAAACATTACCACAGGCAGCAATTTGGTATCTTACTCTTTGATCCTCTTTTGCAAGACTGAATTGTTTAGCAACTGTACAGACATATCCCTCATCTGATAGTCACCAAACTTCATATTGATCTTCGGGCTGACAACTAGATGGGAGCTATCGAATGCTTTGAATATTTTTGGAAAACATTGTCGCCAGCAGTCATCTTCTATTTTGGTTTTTATATACATGTATATCTCTTCATGCGGATAGCCAGTATTACGTAGGTACTTCAACTTTCCGCATTCCTGTCATCATTTGAAATATAAAAATTTACCTGATACATGCACCCTTCAAAATTTGTTTCGTCGTATCTATTTTAATGACCCGTATGGTAATATTGATACAGATATATTTGTCAAACATTTCTTTGTACAATATACAGGTATTTAGTTTGTAACTAAATCTAGAAATATATAATAGTAGCTGGTGGACCCGACTTCGTGCGGGATGTTCCCCTCTGATTTTCGAAGACTTGCACGATTTAACCTTGAATTGAACATTTTAAAGGTGAACGTCATGTCGGGTCACGATTTGACCCGTCCAAAACACTCCCCGGACAGAAGTCACGACAAAAATACCCGTCGAAATCCGTCCGGCTTTACCCGATTTGACCTTGAATTGACAATTTTGAATGTCAATATCAGGTCAGGGTCATGATTTGACCCACCCGAAACACCCATGGGACAAAAGTAACAGTAGGTATTAAATTTCGTTGAAATACTTCCGTTTTACCAGATTTGACCTTGAATTGATCTTTTTGAATGTCAAAGTCAGGTCGGGATCAAGATTTGACCCGTCCAAAATACTCCCTGGAAATAATTTCCCCTAGGTATCAAATTTCGTCAAATCTGTCCGGCAGTTTTCCCGGCCATAGCTAACAGACAAACAGACAGACAAATGTCCAAAATATATATTAAACTAGCTGATGTACTCAACTTCGTTCGGGCTATTTAGGGATTTTTTTGTTGTGATCGCCTCCATCTGGACAGTACCCAGTATATACAGCGTCTGGCCAAACTATTGTTCAATTGGTCCAGAAACATGCCTATATCAGCACGTTCGAGAACATGGTCCAACGTGAAATTGGACCCGTCCATATTGCTCCCGGGATCGAAGTAGTCCTACACACACATTTTTAGTCGGATCGATCAAGGTCCAGAAACATGCCTATGAGCGAGGTCAAGTTGAGGCGTTAAACACCAAATCCGAGTCGGATCAGTCGAGCAGTGTTAGAGTCTATAACACATACACACATGCATTCATGCATACACACATACATACAAACAGGTGTTCCAAAATGTATAATCGATAGCTACAACAATTCTATGGTAGATAGTTCACGGCCGACCTGATGCATGCATCTTAGTTTTCTTGTACACGATACTGTTGGATGTTTTATGCGTATCGTGTTTACTGCGAGATGATTATATTCATTACGCTGGGTTAAGCTACGATACGATTTTGATCTGGATAATGAATGAAATGATGGGGCATACTTTAAAAAAGTAAACACAGATTCACCAATGAATGCGAAGTTTGTTATAATTATGTATGGCATACAATCCCGGAGTATCAATTTAGAGAGTGCTGCGCAGTGTAGTCGGTATAACAACCGTCTCATATGGGAAATAGTGTTCACTTTAAGTTTGACATCTATTGTAGGGTAATTTGTTACGAGAAATCTCATCGCGCCGGCCAAAAAACAAACATTTCCAGATGAACAGAGATGAACTCTAGAATTGAAAAACCAAACAAAAAGTTTGAACCCTCCATTGAATGTGCTCATAGCAGTGCCAAATGACATTGTGATCTAAGCAGTAGTGCTCGGGTTATAACATGAACAGACATCTGACGGACCAAAAATCCAACATTTCCAGATAAATAAAGATGAACAACTCTATAATGGAAAGCCCGAACAAAACGATTGAGCAGTCAATTCAATGTTGACATAGGAGTGAACATCATCAAATTGCATTGAGCTCCGAGCACTGCTGTTGAAATTATGGCATGAATAAACATCGGACGGACCAAAAGCCAACTTTTCCAGAGTATCAACATGGCAATGCACATTTTGAAAGTTATCATTGGAATAGTAATATAATTTGATAATTGGGTGGATTTAATTTACCAAATTAGCTCATCTACACCGTTAATGCGTCCACCTTCCTGATATAACGTCGACAAATTTACCGGCCCTATATTCACCCGAAATGGACCAAATTGAACAGTATATATGTAAAAATGAAGACGGATGCCTCATATATTGGGATCAGTGACATGCGAGGCGGATCCTTTACCAACAAAATATGTTTCACGTCATCGCTTTCACATTCTGAGATAGTCACTATGATTTCACGTCATCCCTTTTACATTCTGAGATAGTCACTATGATTTCACGTCATCCCTTTTACATTCTGAGATAGTCACTATGATTTCACGTCATCCCTTTCACATTCTCAGATAGTCACTATGATTTCACGTCATCGCTTTCACATTCTCAGATAGTCACTATGATTTCACGTCATCCCTTTCACATTTTGAGATTGTCACTATTATTTCACGTCACCCCTTACACATTCTGAGATTGTCACTATTATTTCACATCACCCCTTACACATTCTGAGATAGTCACTATGATTTCACGTCATCGCTTTCACATTCTGAGATAGTCACTATGAATTCACGTCATCCCTTTCACATACTGAGATAGTCACTATGATTTCACGTCATCCCTTTCACATTCTGAGATAGTCACTATGATTTCACGTCATCCCTTTCACATTCTGAGATAGTCACTATGATTTCACGTCATCCCTTTCACATTCTGAGATAGTCACTATGATTTCACGTCATCCCTTTCACATTCTGAGATAGTCACTATGATTTCACGTCATCCCTTTCACATTATGAGATAGTCACTATGATTTCACGTCATCCCTTTCACATTATGAGATAGTCACTATGATTTCACGTCATCCCTTTCACATTATGAGATAGTCACTATGATTTCACTTCATCCCTTTCACATTCTTAGATAGTCACTATGATTTCACGTCATCCCTTTTACATTCTGAGATAGTCACTATGATTTCACGTCATCCCTTTCACATTCTCAGATAGTCACTATGATTTCACGTCATCGCTTTCACATTCTCAGATAGTCACTATGATTTCACGTCATCCCTTTCACATTTTGAGATTGTCACTATTATTTCACGTCACCCCTTACACATTCTGAGATTGTCACTATTATTTCACATCACCCCTTACACATTCTGAGATAGTCACTATGATTTCACGTCATCGCTTTCACATTCTGAGATAGTCACTATGAATTCACGTCATCCCTTTCACATTCTGAGATAGTCACTATGATTTCACGTCATCCCTTTCACATTCTGAGATAGTCACTATGATTTCACGTCATCCCTTTCACATTCTGAGATAGTCACTATGATTTCACGTCATCCCTTTCACATTCTGAGATAGTCACTATGATTTCACGTCATCCCTTTCACATTCTGAGATAGTCACTATGATTTCACGTCATCCCTTTCACATTATGAGATAGTCACTATGATTTCACGTCATCCCTTTCACATTATGAGATAGTCACTATGATTTCACGTCATCCCTTTCACATTATGAGATAGTCACTATGATTTCACTTCATCCCTTTCACATTCTTAGATAGTCACTATGATTTCACGTCATCCCTTTCACATTCTGAGATAGTCACTATGATTTCACGTCATCCCTTTCACATTCTGAGATAGTCACTATGATTTCACGACACCCCTTTCACATTCTGAGATAGTCACTATGATTTCCCGTCATCCCTTTCACATTCGGAGATAGTCACTATGATTTCACGTCATCCCTTTCACATTCTGAGATAGTCACTATGATTTCACGTCATCCCTTTCACATTCTGAGATAGTCACTGTGATTTCACGTCACCCCTTTCACATTCTGAGATAGTCACTATGATTTCTCGTCACCCCTTTCACATTATGAGATAGTCACTATGATTTCACGTCATACCTTTCACATTCTGAGATAGTCACTATGATTTCACGTCATCCCTTTCACATTCTGAGATAGTCACTATGATTTGACGTCATCCCTTTCACATTCTGAGATAGTCACTATGATTTCACGTCATCCCTTTCACATTCTGAGATAGTCACTATGATTTCACGTCATCCCTTTCACATTCTGAGATAGTCACTATGATTTCACGTCATCCCTTTCACATTCTGAGATAGTCACTATGATTTCACGTCATCACTTTCACATTCTGAGATAGTCACTATGATTTCACGTCATCCCTTTCACATTCTGAGATATTCACTATGATTTCACGTCATCCCTTTCACATTCTGAGATAGTCACTATGATTTCACGTCATCCCTTTCACATTCTGAGATAGTCACTATGATTTCACGTCATTCCTTTCACATTCTGAGATAGTCACTATGATCTCACGTCATCCCTTTCATATTCTGAGATAGTCACTATGATTTCACGTCATCCCTTTCACATTCTCAGATAGTCACTGTGATTTCACGTCACCCCTTTCACATTATGAGATAGTCACTATGATTTCTCGTCACCCCTTTCACATTATGAGATAGTCACTATGATTTCACGTCATACATTTCACATTCTGAGATAGTCACTATGATTTCACGTCATCCCTTTCACATTCTGAGATAGTCACTATGATTTCACGTCATCCCTTTCACATTCTGAGATAGTCACTATGATTTCACGTCATCCCTTTCACATTCTGAGATAGTCACTATGATTTCACGTCATCCCTTTCACATTCTGAGATAGTCACTATGATTTCACGTCATCCCTTTCACATTCTGAGATAGTCACTATGATTTCACGTCATCCCTTTCACATTCTCAGATAGTCACTATGATTTCACGTCATCGCTTTCACATTCTCAGATAGTCACTATGATTTCACGTCATCCCTTTCACATTTTGAGATTGTCACTATTATTTCACGTCACCCCTTACACATTCTGAGATTGTCACTATTATTTCACATCACCCCTTACACATTCTGAGATAGTCACTATGATTTCACGTCATCGCTTTCACATTCTGAGATAGTCACTATGAATTCACGTCATCCCTTTCACATTCTGAGATAGTCACTATGATTTCACGTCATCCCTTTCACATTCTGAGATAGTCACTATGATTTCACGTCATCCCTTTCACATTCTGAGATAGTCACTATGATTTCACGTCATCCCTTTCACATTCTGAGATAGTCACTATGATTTCACGTCATCCCTTTCACATTCTGAGATAGTCACTATGATTTCACGTCATCCCTTTCACATTCTGAGATAGTCACTATGATTTCACGTCATCCCTTTCACATTATGAGATAGTCACTATGATTTCACGTCATCCCTTTCACATTATGAGATAGTCACTATGATTTCACGTCATCCCTTTCACATTATGAGATAGTCACTATGATTTCACTTCATCCCTTTCACATTCTTAGATAGTCACTATGATTTCACGTCATCCCTTTCACATTCTGAGATAGTCACTATGATTTCACGTCATCCCTTTCACATTCTGAGATAGTCACTATGATTTCACGACACCCCTTTCACATTCTGAGATAGTCACTATGATTTCCCGTCATCCCTTTCACATTCGGAGATAGTCACTATGATTTCACGTCATCCCTTTCACATTCTGAGATAGTCACTATGATTTCACGTCATCCCTTTCACATTCTGAGATAGTCACTGTGATTTCACGTCACCCCTTTCACATTCTGAGATAGTCACTATGATTTCTCGTCACCCCTTTCACATTCTGAGATAGTCACTATGATTTCACGTCATCGCTTTCACATTCTGAGATAGTCACTATGAATTCACGTCATCCCTTTCACATTCTGAGATAGTCACTATGATTTCACGTCATCCCTTTCACATTCTGAGATAGTCACTATGATTTCACGTCATCCCTTTCACATTCTGAGATAGTCACTATGATTTCACGTCATCCCTTTCACATTCTGAGATAGTCACTATGATTTCACGTCATCCCTTTCACATTCTGAGATAGTCACTATGATTTCACGTCATCCCTTTCACATTATGAGATAGTCACTATGATTTCACGTCATCCCTTTCACATTATGAGATAGTCACTATGATTTCACGTCATCCCTTTCACATTATGAGATAGTCACTATGATTTCACTTCATCCCTTTCACATTCTTAGATAGTCACTATGATTTCACGTCATCCCTTTCACATTCTGAGATAGTCACTATGATTTCACGTCATCCCTTTCACATTCTGAGATAGTCACTATGATTTCACGACACCCCTTTCACATTCTGAGATAGTCACTATGATTTCCCGTCATCCCTTTCACATTCGGAGATAGTCACTATGATTTCACGTCATCCCTTTCACATTCTGAGATAGTCACTATGATTTCACGTCATCCCTTTCACATTCTGAGATAGTCACTGTGATTTCACGTCACCCCTTTCACATTCTGAGATAGTCACTATGATTTCTCGTCACCCCTTTCACATTATGAGATAGTCACTATGATTTCACGTCATACCTTTCACATTCTGAGATAGTCACTATGATTTCACGTCATCCCTTTCACATTCTGAGATAGTCACTATGATTTGACGTCATCCCTTTCACATTCTGAGATAGTCACTATGATTTCACGTCATCCCTTTCACATTCTGAGATAGTCACTATGATTTCACGTCATCCCTTTCACATTCTGAGATAGTCACTATGATTTCACGTCATCCCTTTCACATTCTGAGATAGTCACTATGATTTCACGTCATCACTTTCACATTCTGAGATAGTCACTATGATTTCACGTCATCCCTTTCACATTCTGAGATATTCACTATGATTTCACGTCATCCCTTTCACATTCTGAGATAGTCACTATGATTTCACGTCATCCCTTTCACATTCTGAGATAGTCACTATGATTTCACGTCATTCCTTTCACATTCTGAGATAGTCACTATGATCTCACGTCATCCCTTTCATATTCTGAGATAGTCACTATGATTTCACGTCATCCCTTTCACATTCTCAGATAGTCACTGTGATTTCACGTCACCCCTTTCACATTATGAGATAGTCACTATGATTTCTCGTCACCCCTTTCACATTATGAGATAGTCACTATGATTTCACGTCATACATTTCACATTCTGAGATAGTCACTATGATTTCACGTCATCCCTTTCACATTCTGAGATAGTCACTATGATTTCACGTCATCCCTTTCACATTCTGAGATAGTCACTATGATTTCACGTCATCCCTTTCACATTCTGAGATAGTCACTATGATTTCACGTCATCCCTTTCACATTCTGAGATAGTCACTATGATTTCACGTCATCCCTTTCACATTCTGAGATAGTCACTATGATTTCACGTCATCCCTTTCACATTCTCAGATAGTCACTATGATTTCACGTCATCGCTTTCACATTCTCAGATAGTCACTATGATTTCACGTCATCCCTTTCACATTTTGAGATTGTCACTATTATTTCACGTCACCCCTTACACATTCTGAGATTGTCACTATTATTTCACATCACCCCTTACACATTCTGAGATAGTCACTATGATTTCACGTCATCGCTTTCACATTCTGAGATAGTCACTATGAATTCACGTCATCCCTTTCACATTCTGAGATAGTCACTATGATTTCACGTCATCCCTTTCACATTCTGAGATAGTCACTATGATTTCACGTCATCCCTTTCACATTCTGAGATAGTCACTATGATTTCACGTCATCCCTTTCACATTCTGAGATAGTCACTATGATTTCACGTCATCCCTTTCACATTCTGAGATAGTCACTATGATTTCACGTCATCCCTTTCACATTCTGAGATAGTCACTATGATTTCACGTCATCCCTTTCACATTATGAGATAGTCACTATGATTTCACGTCATCCCTTTCACATTATGAGATAGTCACTATGATTTCACGTCATCCCTTTCACATTATGAGATAGTCACTATGATTTCACTTCATCCCTTTCACATTCTTAGATAGTCACTATGATTTCACGTCATCCCTTTCACATTCTGAGATAGTCACTATGATTTCACGTCATCCCTTTCACATTCTGAGATAGTCACTATGATTTCACGACACCCCTTTCACATTCTGAGATAGTCACTATGATTTCCCGTCATCCCTTTCACATTCGGAGATAGTCACTATGATTTCACGTCATCCCTTTCACATTCTGAGATAGTCACTATGATTTCACGTCATCCCTTTCACATTCTGAGATAGTCACTGTGATTTCACGTCACCCCTTTCACATTCTGAGATAGTCACTATGATTTCTCGTCACCCCTTTCACATTATGAGATAGTCACTATGATTTCACGTCATACCTTTCACATTCTGAGATAGTCACTATGATTTCACGTCATCCCTTTCACATTCTGAGATAGTCACTATGATTTGACGTCATCCCTTTCACATTCTGAGATAGTCACTATGATTTCACGTCATCCCTTTCACATTCTGAGATAGTCACTATGATTTCACGTCATCCCTTTCACATTCTGAGATAGTCACTATGATTTCACGTCATCCCTTTCACATTCTGAGATAGTCACTATGATTTCACGTCATCACTTTCACATTCTGAGATAGTCACTATGATTTCACGTCATCCCTTTCACATTCTGAGATATTCACTATGATTTCACGTCATCCCTTTCACATTCTGAGATAGTCACTATGATTTCACGTCATCCCTTTCACATTCTGAGATAGTCACTATGATTTCACGTCATTCCTTTCACATTCTGAGATAGTCACTATGATCTCACGTCATCCCTTTCATATTCTGAGATAGTCACTATGATTTCACGTCATCCCTTTCACATTCTCAGATAGTCACTGTGATTTCACGTCACCCCTTTCACATTATGAGATAGTCACTATGATTTCTCGTCACCCCTTTCACATTATGAGATAGTCACTATGATTTCACGTCATACATTTCACATTCTGAGATAGTCACTATGATTTCACGTCATCCCTTTCACATTCTGAGATAGTCACTATGATTTCACGTCATCCCTTTCACATTCTGAGATAGTCACTATGATTTCACGTCATCCCTTTCACATTCTGAGATAGTCACTATGATTTCACGTCATCCCTTTCACATTCTGAGATAGTCACTATGATTTCACGTCATCCGTTTCACATTCTGAGATAGTCACTATGATTTCACGTCATCCCATTCATATCCTGAGATAGTGACTATGATTTCACGTCATCCCTTTCACATTATGAGATAGTCACTATGATTTCACGTGATCCCTTTCACATTCTGAGATAGTCACTATGATTTCACGTCATCCCTTTCACATTCTGAGATAGTCACTATGATTTCACGTCATACCTTTCACATTCTGAGATAGTCACTATGATTTCACGTCATCCCTTTCACATTCTGAGATAGTCACTATGATTTCACGTCATCCCTTTCACATTCTGAGATAGTCACTATGATTTCACGTCATCCCTTTCACATTCTGAGATAGTCACTATGATTTCACGTCATCCCTTTCACATTCTGAGATAGTCACTATGATTTCACGTCATCCCTTTCACATTCTGAGATAGTCACTATGATTTCCGGATTCTGAGATAGTCACTATGATTTCACGTCATCCCTTTCACATTCTGAGATAGTCACTATGATTTCACATTCTAAGATAGTCACTATGATTTCCGGATTCTGAGATAGTCACTATGATTTCACGTCATCCCTTTCACATTCTGAGATAGTCACTATGATTTCACGTCATCCCTTTCACATTATGAGATAGTCACTATGATTTCTCGTCATCCCTTTCACATTCTGAGATAGTCACTATGATTTCACGTCATCCCTTTCATATTCTGAGATAGTCACTATGATTTCACGTCATCCCTTTCATATCCTGAGATAGTGACTATTATTTCACGTCATCCATTTCACATTATGAGATAGTCACTATGATTTCACGTGATCCCTTTCACATTATGAGATAGTCACTATGATTTCACGTCATCCCTTTCACATTCTGAGATAGTCACTATGATTTCACGTGATCCCTTTCACATTCTGAGATAGTCACTATGATTTCACATTCTGAGATAGTCACTATGATTTCCGGATTCTGAGATAGTCACTACCATGTCCGGATTCTGAGATAGTCACTATGATTTCACATTCTGAGATAGTCAGTATGATTTCCGGATTCTGAGATAGTCACTATGATTTCCAGATTCTGAGATAGTCACTATGATTTCCGGATTCTGAGATAGTCACTATGATTTCCGGATTCTGAGATAGTCACTATGATTTACGTTCGAGAACTTTCCAAGAATTCTCGTATTAATTTGTGTTCGCTTTTGTATCTATGACACCCTAAATCTAGTTGGATAAGAAGTTATCCAACAGGCAATCAAACGTTGTATGCCCACAGCACCTATCTACGTTGTGTGAAAAGTTGCATGACAATTTTGTTGGATACACTTTTACACAACGTTGCATATATATTTACTACCAACGGTTGTATGTTAATTATACAACGTGTTGGGTGAAATTTCACACAACACTCAATCAACGTTAATTGCCCACAGCACCTATCTACGTTTATTGAACTGTTGGGTGTTGGGTAGAGTTGGATGACATTTGTTGATTGGAAAGTTTACCAAACGTTGATTGGAAAGTAAAATGGGGCAAGACGTCGTGGATAGCTTTGCCGGTATAGTATACCTTTGTTATAATTATTCTTTGTACGATAGACTGATTATGTAGGATTTATGTGTTGAGTGTATGAGTGTACCACTTTAGTCAAATTAGTGCCGTCAGCAGTTGTGTAAATTTGTAAACTTCAAAATTTGGCAAATATAAATATATATACACTCAATACATAAAGCCTACATAATCAGTGTATCGTACAAAGACTAATTATAACAAAGGTATACTAAACCGGCAAATCTATCCACGACGTCTTGCCCCATTTTCCAGTCGTTCAGGAGTTTTTTTCACGCAGTCGTCCATCTTGTTTTGAAATATTTGGAGCCAAAAACTCGCATGTTCGCCCGCTGTTGGATGACCCGTCACGTGGCGGTTTTATCCAATGTGGTATGAAAGTAATACCACAGAAGACAGTTCACGCAATCAGTTGTGTACATCGTACTAAACTGTTGGATAATAAGAACACAACAAATTCGCACCCAACGAGTTGTATACAAAGTTCATCCAACTAGATTTAGGGTGTAATGGTTATGAACTGTAATTCTGGTTGGGATGACTCCGCCTATGTCATTCGGGTTAGGATGACTCCGCCTATGTCGGTTTGAGGCACATATTGGCTGATTAACTAATAATTAATCCTTCATTCCGGACTTCGAAGAAACTTTTGAGGAGAAAAAGGAGAAAATATTGCGCCTATGTTTATTCATTAAGGGTCTGACTGGTGCGGCAAATATTCCAATAAATCATTTTCAACCACCAGAAAGGTTTACAAGTAAAATGCATTCGAAACATTTCATCAGACCCAGAGCAGACACAGACACCTACAAATTCAGCTTCATACCCAGAACTGTTAAATATTGGAACAGCTTGTGGGTAGTTTTCACTCATTACTAGTAATTGATGGTGACCCAACCTCAAAACTTACACAGATCCTTACTAGTAACACATATATTCAGAACCCTTAAACCATTTAGTCATATACAAAGCCCCTTACAGGCGAAGAAGAAGTCATTATTTCGTGATAGAATCCTGATTCAGAATACGAAACAGATGACGGGGTGGGGCTAAATCGAGATTACACGGATTTTAGATCATATTTTGTGGTCGCCGATACTAGGTTTAATGTTCTCCCAGCGTCAAACATCGCTCATTTATTGGACACCCGTATTCATTTGTATCTTATATTTATAATGTTCATATTTCTTATGAAAGTCATGCATTTTTATATTTGTATATACATGTCACCTAATTATCTGCCAATCCGACTTAGTCGCATCTTTTTAAAAGTTAAACTCTTTATTGATGAGGGCAAGAATTTATAACAGCTCTAAGTCTCCTGAATCAAATTCTGAGGACATTGTGGATAACACACGAAACTTGTCACTTGTACAGGGACGTAGCGGCAGCGGCTGGTTGTGGTGTCTACCCCCCACACTTTGGTACATTTTCACCAGTTGTAAATGTCATGCCTGACACAACATTAGTTGCACATTTGACACCAGTTTGCTACCCTTATACCAGATGCATGCTGGCTCTGAAAGACCGATCAGTATATTTTAGCCAGACCGTGCTATAATAGATCAATTGGTGGTTCACCCAGACCTGTTGAATATGTATAATTTATGTTTATACGGTACAAGCCCACTAGTGCCAACGCATGAAAATATATCCGCGATAAATCACAAACCATTGCAATTATCGCATTTCGCAAAGTAGTTTGTGATTCGCAAAGGTTTTGCGATTTATGGCAAAGTAGTTTTCTTTATTTATCGGGCTATTATAGATCGACTGGTGTTTCACCCAGACCTGTTTAAGATGTTTGATTTATAATGTTTACTTCAATATTATTACACACAAATTAAGAAATTCGGACGATTATTTTAAACATTCAGACAAATTTTACTCCAGGTGCAGGGAAATCCTGAAATAGAGATATTAAAACTTGCATTACGTACAAAAACAAGATCAATGTTTTATACTAATAAAATTCGGATTATTTCATTTTGCACTGTTTAAGGGAGTCCATGTAACTGATAACATGATCTTGAAGTACCTTAATCGGGTTTTGTACACAATTCGATGTTTAAACGCCGTGGCATAATTTGGAATCTAACATGCCACATGGTTAAATTTGCCATCGGACATTTTTCGTAATTTCGAGTGCTTGGTACATGGGAAGGTTGTGCACATATTACCTATATATTTGGTACTGTAAAGTACCAAATATTTAGGTATTGTGCATAGTACCTCAATATTTGATACTACAGATTACCAAATATCTAGGTACTATGGATAGTACCTAAAATATTTTTGGACTATAGAGTACCCAAGCAGGTACACCAGAGTACATGTCTTGACATTTGGTATCTGCCAGAATACCTGTATATTTTGTACTCTAGAATACCTGTATATGTGTGTGGCGTGCTGGGGGAGGGGTATATATATAAATGTACTAAATAGGCCGAGCGGAAACCTGACATAATATATACCCCAATGCCACACGTGAAACTAACTGTTTCCCAATTTACAAGTGGAAGCGTTATAGTTATACTGAGGAAGTGTCACACATGGACCACTGGTCAACTCACTACATAATTACCATATCATTAATATGCATAAGCCAGTTGGTAAGTATACCTGCATCTGTATATGAATGGTAGCGGTAGCTGATACTGTGACCTTTGACCCCGTTCGTGACCTGACCTGTCTGCATATAAGCTAGCTGCTAGGTACATGTATTCACATATCTGTATCCGGTTGGTAGCGGTAGCTGAAACTATGACATTTGACCTAGTTAGTTCACGACCTGACATTGCTGGTTACGGATAGGCTCGTATGCATGTTATTAGCTGGACTGACAGTGAAGTACAACGACCAGATCTGACATCTCCGAATGGATAAGTAATACGTCAACCAAGAAATCTGACGAGAAGTGGATAGGGCGGTACAGCGATCGGATCGTCGACACTGCATCGCTGGATGACGACATCAACATTCATATGTAAGCTGATGGACGTAGTACATCTGGGCTGTCTATAGACCTGAAATTTACCTGAGCGTTACCAACTGGCGGACAATATTATAATTTACTCTGTGGGCCTGATACATACAATACCCAAATCCATCTGAGTTGACCAGCCTAACAAGAGTAGAGACCAGTATAAAATACTATGATTTATTTACAATGACCAGAATCATATTGTATATTTAAAGCTATGACAACAATATGAACAATATATATTACGGGAATAAGTATTGCATAAAGCAGGGATGGAATACTCGTAAATTACTTCTATTAGTGCGATTATTAATAAGACTGAACCCGCATATACTATAGTAATTGAGCTACCTGTGAGGAATAATAATATGACCTGGATAAACCTGTTATGTATGTCTGGTCGTGGAATGGTACTGCAGCATCTACTGATAAAGTATGGACGTGGTACATTTACTGGATGTTTTGTGTGCATGTGGGCTGACCTGTAACCTGGGCCTCAACCAAGTGTGGACATCTATGTGTCACCAGGCAGCACTGAAAATGGTTCACCTGGGATGGGCGCAAACCCGAGCATTAGTAAAGCAATCGACCAAGTGTTGACGAGTGGTTGTATGGTTGGGTTCTGTCTACGCACTGTACCAGGTCTGCATTTGGATTCGGACTGTCTGATTATTACATCTGCCGTGATCAGACCGAAGTGGTCTGTGAGTGAAGCTGTACTATCCATAATCCAGGTGATGCATCTCTGCCTGTGCTCGTGCATCTAAACCTGGTTCTGATTCTGACTGAGCTGTGATGCATCTGTCTGTCCTCATGCATCTAAACCTGGCTCTGATTATGTTTGTACCTCCTGGGTGGATAGCATGAATGGAGTACTATTATTCATCATAGGCTACCGCAAGAACTAACCTATACTACAAATGTACTACAAGAGTACTAAGAATAAGAGTAAAGAATGACTACGACTGAAATCTGAACTGCGGTGAAATTGACCAAGTGGAAAAGTGCATGAATATGCGTTGAAATTACCCAAATGGAAAGTGCAATCATTAAGATTGCGAGCTGTGCATGCTCTATAATAGTAGCCTGACATGATATTCTTCTGTCGCCAGGATAAGTATGGAAATACGGCTGAATTATGCTTGGAAATGACCTCGATTGTCATGAAAGCCGTTGGAATGCCATTGCATCGTTGTTGACAAAGTGACGTAAGTTGTTATGCCGAGAGAGAAATTTGAAAGCCAGCGACGTTGGCGGTTGGTCGGTATTTATACCCAGACAACCGGAAACGAGGCCGTTAAAAATAGCACAGCAACGCACATCACGCGGCACGTGGGAATTCCCGTAATATTTCAATATTTCAATATTTACAATTATGAAAGCTTTATTTTCCAACTAATGCACAGCACTTCGGCCAATAATTGCCTGCATTTCGGCACTACAGAGACTACTGCATTTAACGAAACAAAACATTTTAAATATGAAATTTGTAAAATCCATAGATATCATAATTATAATCCTACTATTTCTTAAATAAGAAGGAACATATTACGAACAAAGTAGAAAACAGTCTCAATGTTGACGTTGATTCAGTAAATGGTGACGTTATCCGACGAATTTGAAATCGACATGCGTTCGGGCGGTCTTTTAAGGATGGAATTATTAAATGAACATGATGAAAGTGACAATGAAATTGACAAAGCTTTGCTTCAATTTCGCCATCAACCAAAATGCCCCCCCCCCAGCACTACTATCAATAACAGTATTAATTTTCTAATTTCGGTAAAATTGTCACCGTCTACACACAACAACACAAATTTGTCTCCTTATTGAAAATTCTTTATATTCTGCAATAATTTGGGCACAAGGGACGGATTACGTTGTGTTATTGTGTTTTTAAACTCCGAGGTGGCGAAATATCGGTTTATTTACATTATGAATGTTCTGATTCAGATTACGGAATCATAATCAGATCTGGATTACGACAAAATAACTGTAACGATCTGTTCGTTTATCGATTGTGGTCTGTTCGTTTATCGAAACAAACTGAAACAATCTGAATCTGGATTATCCCACCAAATAACTTGTCAATGTTATCCTGAACATGATGCAAATCAACTTTTACATTGGATATATCATGATGTAAGACCTAAAAGAAATGTGGACAATGTTTGAAAAAATATAACGAATAGAGCTTACATAGTCGTTGGCCGCGGTCATTGTGCGCCTCTCTGGAGCTACGTCACTCACTCTGTGCACTAAATTGGTGTAGTAAACTCCAAGCCATGCTATATTGAGTCTATTCACTAAATAGGTAGTTATTATAGGTAAGTGTGTGACTGTTCCTGAATTCCAGGTGACGTGTCAATCAGGACCACCAGTAGACAGTAGCATGTAAGCGTCAGGCACTGAGTGACGTCATGACCTCTTCCCGTTTGTCAAGGTAGGTTTAGTGAAAGGCATAATAAAGGCAGAAACACTCAATTCTGGAGAAAATATGATCTCTATTTCCCTACTTGAATCTCTGCGAGCTTCACTCTTCATTGAAGCTAAATCTCTTCCATGGTGTAAACTGGATGCCTCAGTTTCATTGAAAAAGAGGATTAATTCTCCTCGTTCAACGGAATCAGTAGCCGACAAACTAGCCCGCGACATATACATGCTTATGCTATTCCTCACAGATCAAAACCATGATAGTATATCTGATCTCATCAGTCCGTCCGTCGACAACTCGAGAGTCCTTCGTAGCCAGTCTACTAACGTCGTGGAAAAGTTGATGTGTGATAATCCATATAACTCTAAACTTGATACCCTCATAACTAATGTGGCACTTATTAAAAAAGATCTGCACGAGATGAAGGATTCCTACAGAACAGTTAGTAAGTTTATCAATGAAGACCTTCCTGATCTACAGGCAAACGTGAAAAGCCTTGATGCCCGTATTTCTCAGATAGAATCTGACATTTCAAAACTCCAATGTTCTGTTGATGAAAATACTCAATCGATTGATCGCATCCAAGATGATAAACTTAACGGCATACAAAAATTGCGCAGTGATATGAAACTTTTGGTGAATGATATGACTGCCATTAAGGACACGAATCTGGAAAGCCAAAACCACGCATTCACAACATTGAAAAAACGGATTGATTCAAATACCGGTTCCATTGGGACTCTTAAGGGGGCAGTTGCCGAACTAAATAGACAAAAACAAATAGTGCTCACTCTACTAAATAAAGAAAAGCCCTCTCGGGAATGTGTGGATTTCATTAAATCTACAGTTGGATCTTTCTTCTCGGAACTAAAAACCCACATGGAAAATTTTGGTGCTGAATTCACAAATTACGCTCACTATCAGGAACATGAAGATGACCATGAGAGTGTTTATTCTGTTTCGTCCAAAGGAGATAACAGCACCGATGGTAAAGCTAGATCGCATGACATACCGCCACGTGATCAAGATGACATCCCACCCGGAACCGAGCATGATGATTCTACATATAGTAGATACCGCGGTGGTCATTCTGGACAATTCCAAAATCGCCACATTCCGCCACATGATTGCTATGACAAACCGCCCGCATCCGGTTATGATAATTCTGGAGACAGTAGATACCGCGGTGGTCAACCTGGACAAAATCAAAATCGTGATAACCGTAGCCGTGACAATAGGAATGCGCAACACATCAGCAACCGGCGACGCTGGAAATCTAAATACAGCTCCAATGTGAAAATCCAAACAACACGTTTTCGCATTGGTAATTTTGACGAAACCGTATGCGCAAACGACATTGAGTATCATTTACACAAGAATGGAATCGTGTTCTCTGTCGTTAGACTGCACACAGATCAGTATGATATGCCATCTTATGCAACCATTAATGTCTTGGAAAGTCATGGCCATTATGTTGACCAACCTGATTTTTGGCCATCAAATATGGAGTGCGAACATATTGGCTCAGGTGTAGGACACCGTGCGGATAGTTAAAACAGTCAACCCATTATGAATTGCACATCAACTACTATGAATCCTTCTGACCTTCTGAAACTACTGTCTTGGAATGTTACTGGAGTTACATCTTCTGCTGGTTATCTTAAAAACATTCTTGATAAACAAACTGTCGACGTGATGGGTATTAGTGAGCATTGGCTCACAGAGTCACGTGTTAATTTCATGGATTTATTGTCGCCCTATTACAAACACCATACCGTCTGCGACACTGACAATAGTGAGCGTGCATCCTCTGATAAAGGTCGTCCAAAGGGAGGTGTCTCAATCATGTGGCACACTCGATTAAATAATCGTGTATCTGTTGTAGACATCACCGATGACCGCTGTGTTGGTATCCAATTACAAATCAGTCCAAACGTTTTCGTATATATCATTCAAGTGTATCTTCCCTCCTCGAACTTACCAATCGAGGCTTATAGCGAATCACTGCAAACCCTCTTCGACATTGTCGATGGTTTTCGGACTCTTGGTTCGGTAATCCTCATGGGTGACTTTAACGGGAACCTAAATAAATCTGATGCAAGGAATAAAAGGTTCTCGAATTTCGTATCTGAAATGAAAATGTTTTCTGTGATTGAAGACCAGCACAGCACATGCCATCTGAAGACTTTCGTTCATACTACAGACGAAGCAATGTCCCCTGGCACCAACATAGACCATTTTTTATTGCTCGAGGAGAATAGGGCCCTTCTATATTCTTCCCGTATATATGATGATTGTTCAATAAATGTCTCAAATCATCGTCCAATTGAATTGACGTTAAATTTTCATGACCATATGGCATATCACTCACAGTCTCAATCAAACAAAAGCATCAAATATAAATGGAAAAAAGTAGAATCCGATGAGAACTTGAGACAACTGTATCAAAATACTTTAGCATCATATCTGCCAAAATCTAACATTACAGATTCCCTTTCTCTTGACGCATATTATGCAAATATAGTTGAAGCAATGCAAATTGCCGCACGATTAATAGTCCCTCTATCAGTGTATTCACACCACTTAAAACCGTTTTGGAGTGATAATTTGAACTCCCTCCATAAAATCATGGAGAACTTGCGCTCGACATGGATAACAGAAGGCCGTCCGCGCGAAGGCCACTCATCATATGCAGAGTATAAAGCTGCCAAATGTAACTTTAGGCGCGAATTTCGCAAATTGTCTGAATCATACCTCAGTGAAGCCCACGCCGAAATTGATAAGCATGCGGAGCTCGATCAACAAATGTTTTACAAGCTATTCAATATGAAACGCCGGAATAGCAACCAACTTAACCCCTCGTCTTTTCTTTACGAAGGGAACTTATACAGAGGTCAAGTGGACATTGCTGAAGCCTGTGCATCCTACTTCGAAAAAATTTACTCACCACTATACTCACCAGAATTTGATTCAAATCACTTTGATCATGTAAATACTTTCGTAGATGATACATCTCGCGATATGTTCACTACGCGTACTAATGTGGACAAATTGTTAACTTATCCTGTTATGGTGCGCGAGCTGTCGAATCTGGTGCCAACGCTGAACCGCGGCAAAGCGGCAGGTTATGACTCCATCGTTAATGAGCATCTTATATTTGGTGGAGACCAACTTTTGTCTTGTTTGGCGTATATGTTCTCAAAGATGTTCACTCTGACACACGTACCGAGTAATTCTAAAAAAGGCTTCATGGTGATTCTTTATAAAGGTGGTTCAAAACCGAGGGATAGTTTCGACAGCTACCGCCCCATAACTATTCTTCCTGCAATCTACAAATTATTCGAAAAAGTCATACTTACCCGTATCCAGAACAATACACCTTCACTGGTCCATGTTAATGCCTTACAACATGGTTTCCAAAAGGAAATTAGCTGTACAATGACTTCTTACCTAGTGCAAGAGTGTATATCGTATACCGGAGAACGTGGCAGCAAACTCTTCGCCTGTATGTTAGATACACAAAAAGCCTTTGATTGTGTATGGATAAATGGCCTACTATATAAGCTCTTAGAGCGAGGTTTCGTTGGAAAAATATGGCACATGTTTCATGCTCTTCTTACTAACTTACAATGCTATGTCCGTTTTAAAAACTCGACATCAAGATGGTTTACAGCGTACCAAGGGACCAGACAGGGGAGTATCCTGTCACCTCTCCTATATACGTTATACATAGATGAATTGCTTCAAACGTTAGCAAACCTACCTTTCGGTCTTCAGATTCATGATATAAACTGTTCAGCCATAACTCACGCAGACGATATGCTTTTACTTTCTCTTAGTAAATCTGGCTTAACTCATTTGTATGAAACATGTATAACTTATAGCAGAAAGTGGAGGTATAACTATAACCCTACGAAAACGGTTATTATGGTCTTTAATGAAACAAAATCTGAACAGATAAGAAGCAACCGAACTTGGAAGTTTGGTAGCATCTCTTCCACTCTAAAGGAAGTCGATTCTACAGTGCACCTGGGTGTGCCATTATCTACACATAAGATGGCATCAAATTTGACTATCCATATTTGTAATAAGATAAGGAGTACATACTTCTACCTCATAAATGCCGGTGTATACCCCGGTGGGATAACACCATCTAGTTGTCTTAAAATATATAAATCTATGGTTCTACCCGCCGGGCTATATGGATCTGAACTTCTAAATAGCCTGTCACAAAGCGACAAGTTAAAACTTGAAAAAGTACATCGCATGTGTCTTAAAAACATGCAGGGCTTACCTACGAGATGTCGCACTGCTGTCGCCCAAGGAATGCTGGGAGTAGGCCCTCTGGAATCGGCTATTGATAAAAGGAAACTTACCCTATTCGGATCCCTCTGTAGACTGGCCCATGACAAAACTGTTAAACATATATTTCTTCTCAGACTTTTTCATTTCATTCTCGGTCAACACTGCTCCAAATCTATCTTTTTAGAAATATATAATATTCTTATTAAATATGATTTGCTTGATGTCCTTACAATATACTTTACCAATGGTATCTTCCCTTCTAAATATGCATGGAAAACTCTGGTTCGCGATAAAATTCTTGCTTATGACAATGCCATATGGAAATCAACCGTGTTATCAGATCAAGAATTGGCATTATTTTCTCATTTCCACAATTCTCTTGATATGTCTCCACTGTGGCATGCGTGTAAATCCCAACCATCAGAGAAATATATCTTCTTGCTTATTGCCCGTTTAGTGGCTCACACCGCCTATAGGGACAAAGGTAAATGCCGCAAATGTGGACTTTTATATGAATGTATTGTACAACATGTATTTTGTGACTGTGTAGCTCTTGCTGATGTTAGGAATATTGTATGGTTCGATATTATTGACCAATTCGGCACCGAAACATTCGTATTTCTTGATAACCTAGACACTTATCAACTATTGGGTTGCTATCTCGGCCACCCGCCGTTAGAAGTTCCCGGTGTGCTCCATACCGACGAATTAGTCTTGTTCTTCTCACGTTTAGCAGCAAATATTTGGAAATTTTACCATCTAGATACCGGTTAATATCGTTCTGTTAATTAATACAAGGTCACCGGAACTTAACAAACCTTTGACCTCTGACTAATGATTACATCGTTCTGAGTATATACGACCCACAATACAATTGAGACTATAATTATGCATATATATATATATGTGTATGTGTACGTGTGTATGTATGTGTGCGTATGTATGCGTGTATGTGTATGTATGTATACGTGTATATATATGTATATATATATATATATATATGTATGTGTGTATGTATGTATGTGTATGTATATGTATGTGTATGTATATATATATATATATATCTATATGTGTGTATGTGTATGTGTGTGTATATATTTATGTATATGTATGGGTATATATATACCACTGTCTTTTCTGACGTTGCTTATCTCATAAACTAGTATGTGTTATCTCTTTCAGATATCCTTTGTAAATATGTTATACATGTATGTAATATTTTGTTTTTGCTAATCTTCGATCTCGGAGGACAATTAAAGAATATATTATAATCAAGGTCCAAACTTATGGTTTATACATTGCTCTCTCGCTCTCTCTCTCTCCCTTTCTCTCTATCTCTTCATCTATGTCGATCTCATGCAGCTAGAAGTCACGCTGAGGTTAGCTTTGAAATGATTAAAATGCAATATCCGGACCATCCCCTCAGTGACGTTTTTACTTATGTTCCATTCTTGGGTAAATGTATGAATTGTACGGATAGCCTATTGGTCTTCTCGATTGACTCCGTCCCTCCACGAAGTATATGTTCTCACTCTGTGGTGACGCCATATTAGAGGTTCGCCTGTCGTACACTTCGAATCCTATATTCGTCGCGCCTTGTGATTTTCTGCAAATAACTCACAGATGGTATTCCCTTTGAGAGATAGTTGCCTTGTCGTTCATGTATCCCCTTTGAGAGATATTTGCTTTGTCGTTCATGTATCCCCTTTGAGAGATAGTTGCTTTGTCGTTCATGTATCCCCTTTGAGAGATATTTGCCTTGGCGTGCATGTATCCCATTTGAGAGATAGTTGCTTTGTCGTTCATGTATCCCCTTTGAGAGATAGTTGCCTTGTCGTTCATGTATCACCTTTGAGAGATAGTTGCCTTGTCGTTCATGTATCCCCTTTGAGAGATAGTTGCTTTGTCGTTCATGTATCCCCTTTGAGAGATAGTTGCTTTGTCGTTCATGTATCCCCTTTGAGAGATAGTTGCTTTGTCGTTCATGTATCCCCTTTGAGAGATAGTTGCTTTGTCGTTCATGTATCCCCTTTGAGAGATAGTTGCTTTGTCGTTCATGTATCCCCCTTGAGAGATAGTTGCTTTGTCGATCATGTATCCCCTTTGAGAGATAGTTGCTTTGTCGTTCATGTATCCCCCTTGAGAGATAGTTGCTTTGTCGATCATGTATCCGCTTTGAGAGATATTTGCCTTGGCGTGCATGTATCCCATTTGAGAGATAGTTGCTTTGTCGTTCATGTATCCCCTTTGAGAGATAGTTGCCTTGTCGTTCATGTATCCCCTTTGAGAGATATTTGCTTTGTCGTTCATGTATCCCCTTTGAGAGATAGTTGCTTTGTCGTTCATGTATCCCCTTTGATAGATATTTGCCTTGGCGTGCATGTATCCCATTTGAGAGATAGTTGCTTTGTCGTTCATGTATCCCCTTTGAGAGATAGTTGCCTTGTCGTTCATGTATCACCTTTGAGAGATAGTTGCCTTGTCGTTCATGTATCCCCTTTGAGAGATAGTTGCTTTGTCGTTCATGTATCCCCTTTGAGAGATAGTTGCCTTGTCGTTCATGTATCCCCTTTGAGAGATAGTTGCTTTGTCGTTCATGTATCCCCTTTGAGAGATAGTTGCTTTGTCGTTCATGTATCCCCTTTGAGGGATAGTTGCTTTGTCGTTCATGTATCCCCTTTGAGAGATAGTTGCTTTGTCGATCATGTATCCGCTTTGAGAGATATTTGCCTTGGCGTGCATGTATCCCATTTGAGAGATAGTTGCTTTGTCGTTCATGTATCCCCTTTGAGAGATAGTTGCCTTGTCGTTCATGTATCCCCTTTGAGAGATAGTTGCTTTGTCGTTCATGTATCCCCTTTGAGAGATAGTTGCTTTGTCGATCATGTATCCGCTTTGAGAGATATTTGCCTTGGCGTGCATGTATCCCCTTTGAGAGATATTTGCCTTGGCGTGCATGTATCCCATTTGAGAGATAGTTGCCTTGCCGTTCATGTATCCCCTTTGAGAGACAGTTGCCTTGTCGTTCATGTATCACCTTTGAGAGATAGTTGCCTTGTCGTTTATGTATCCCCTTTGAGTGATAGTTGCCTTGTCGTTCATGTATCCCCTTTGAGAGATAGTTGCCTTGTCGTTCATGTATCCCCTTTGAGAGATAGTTGCTTTGTCGTTCATGTATCCCCTTTGAGAGATAGTTGCTTTGTCGATCATGTATCCGCTTTGAGAGATATTTGCCTTGGCGTGCATGTATCCCCTTTGAGAGATATTTGCCTTGGCGTGCATGTATCCCATTTGAGAGATAGTTGCCTTGCCGTTCATGTATCCCCTTTGAGAGACAGTTGCCTTGTCGTTCATGTATCACCTTTGAGAGATAGTTGCCTTGTCGTTTATGTATCCCCTTTGAGTGATAGTTGCCTTGTCGTTCATGTATCCCCTTTGAGAGATAGTTGCCTTGTCAGCAAATAATGACGTTCTTGCACGTTTCGGAGATGAATGATCTACATGCGCGCGGAAACACCCGTCTGATATGTGGTCTATATAATCGACGTCAACTCTCGTTAGAGGTTGATGCAGGTTCGGTGGCCAGTGAGAAGTATTAATGTCCGCAATTGCTTTGATGGTTCATGTATCCAATTTCACGGATATTTGCCTAGTCGGCAAACAGTGGTGTTCTGGCATTATTTAGAGAGAAATGATCTACGCGCGCGCAGAAATACTGGACTGGTTTGTGCGTATCGACGACACAAATTGATCGCTAGAAATCACGTGGTGGTCGCTGATTTAGCAAACGCGAACAAATGTAGTAAGCACACAAATGTTTTGTTATCTATACGTTGTTTGTTAGGTATCAGGGAATATTGTATCTAGTATGTTTGTGTGTTGGGTGAATTGGTTGAATGGGCATGTAGAACATAGATAAATAACAATGCAGTGTAGACGCTCGCTATATAATCAGTGATAATACGCGCGATAGTCGAACCACATACAGAGAAGATTGCCCTCGCTCGGGTATAGCTATCCGGTATACCCGCGATAGTCGAACCATATATATAAAGAAAATTGCCTTCGCTTATTGGGTACAGCTGTCGGTTATTTTGACTTTCTTGTATTGATACATGTAAATATGCAGGTGAGTGTATACTTCCTAGTTTATATATTGTAAAGTATATTTCTGCAGTATACAACGTTGTTAATCGAATCTGAACAGAGATATAATTATACCGATGCAGTGCTGTTAAGATATATACTTCCTAGTTTGTATATTGTAAAGTATATTTCTTCAGTATACTGTCAAATCTGAACAGAAGCCTATACCGACACAGTGTTATTAAGAAGCTCGCTACATAATACAAATGCACCACGAACTTTGAAGTATCTCATTTGTGACAGTTTAACAGTAAGCTTCATGGAATTAGTAAAAAGGGATGTCGTACATTACAAGTGGAGTAGATTAGTAACAAAATTGTTCACTTTGTGACTAAACATGACATTTTTCACATATGTACATATTCACATACGAATTGATATTAAATGTGGAGCCACGCTGAAATTTCACGTTAGCACCTCTTTTAAGGGGTTTCCGAACGTATAGAGCGTTTTGCGGTTATATAATATATCAATGTCGCAAATAATCTTACCATGGAATATGGGATTTAAAATCAGGCATATACAGTATGACTCTGCAAGATATATTGACACATTTTTAGGGCAAAATTGGATCTCCCCGTCCAAGATGGCTGTCAAAACGGCAGCCGAAAGTGGAAAATTTTACGTTTTGTGTATTAATATCTTCTAGATCAGTTTCTGCTGTATGAAGCTGGTTAGGAAATGTGACTTTATTTTCTATTGTTCATGTTAACTGATAATTGGAGCAATGAAATGGGCCATTCGTGGGATCCCTGTCCTTCCAATCCCTCAATAATTCGACTTGACTGAAAACAGTGTGACATTTTACCAAAAATCACCATTGGGGTTCTAGTCATGTGTCAACAAGAAATGAGCACAACTGTTCAAAGTAAGTGAGACATACCATTACTCGTGAGTATTTCAACTCAATGGAACCAAAATTGTCACTTTCAGCTAAAAATAGCTGTCAAAATGGCGGCCAAGATATGGAAAATGGTAAATTCAATTGCTTAAAAGTTATGGTGGTTATATACAATTGGCTATTCTGTTGTATATATATTGTATACTAACATTTATGATGCATCTTGGTTAAGAGTTAAATTATTGGAATTTTCTGTCAAAATCGGAAAAAATGTTCAGGTATTTCAAGTAAAATGAAACTATCTTTGGCGTTTATTGAGTTTGATCCATTTTAAATGCATCACACTGTGGTGTTTAAAACAAATACTCAAGATGGCTTGCAAAATGTCTACACAATTTGTATTCTCTGCTATTGTGCAACGGTAGCAAATTGTGATACACTTGGTTATTAAACATGTTACTTGATCAACTAAATGTTATATATTGGTAGTCACAGTAACGTATGCGGCACGCCAATTTCTTATGGGATTCTGGCCATTGTTTTAACGGAAATGAGCAAAACTCTGAAACTGAACTGAGAGGGGCATACGTATGTGCCTACTCTGGCCCAATAACATGCCTAAGTATTCTAGGTAAGTGAGTGTCAGACCACGTAAGACGTCTATCGGGATAGGCTACCCCACATCTAGCACACAAGAAGGACGGAGAAAAAGCCAGAGTAATGCACTGGCAGGTGGGTCAGAAGGCTCTTCAGAAAGTCCAATAAGGAGATTAGTGAAAATCTGCTCAATAACATCATATTTTGGGCCATTGGCATCAAGACTGATTGACTAATGTCAAGAAAACCGTTTCCTCCATTGCGCATGTAACAGGCCACCAAGATGGAGAACTCTCTGACATTACCTCCCAATCGATTAACATTAATTTAGTTAATGTGTGATAGCCACCCAAAAGTAAACCTGCACAACTCACTAATGACCATGCAATCATTATATATAGTCATAGACAACACACTCATGACAATGTAGCCACTCACCCTTGACCATACAACTACATTTCGGTTTACACACACCCCGCGCATGACTATACAGCCATGCGTCACCACGCAGGTTCACTGGGTATACTACTACACTTCATCCATGACCATATATATATTCACCACATTCATGATCATACAATCACTTCTTGTATACCTATTCGCCTCGCCAGTGGCCATACACTCACCCCATATATATGCATTTGCCACATACATGGCCATATACACTGCACCAGTAATCATATAGTCACTCAGAGTATACATATCCACCTCACCAATGGCCATGCAACCCTTGTATAGATATTAATGCCCCGCACACATGGATATTCATGCACGCCAGGCTTGAATATACTTCTCCCTCAAGACAATTCAGCCCCTCGCCGTGTACACATACACCACATTCGTGATCAAACAGTTACTCCTTGTTTACCAATTCACCTCACCATTGGCCATACGATCACTCCCTGTATACATATTGGCCACACACGTGGCAATATAACCACTAAGAATATACACTGTACACACACACATATATATACAGTCACTACACGTATACATCGACACCTCATCATTGGCAGCCCTTTGAAATCTAGTAATGCAGCACATAGCACCTCATCATGACCATAGAGTCACTCCAGGTATACACATACAACTCGCCAATGGATATACCAATACCCCGCAGGACCACTTGTTCATTCTATATGTGAGCAATTTGAGACATGGCCGTTACAATGGTGCATATTGTGTTAACCGCGAAATAGTTCTCACTAAATGTGCCCCCAACGACCATATCGCCGTATCGTATCCCCACTAGCAAACACACCCACTACATTAATTTTTATATTTATATTGTTTTGATAATTTATTCCCATAAAAAGCTCAGTGTATTGTTATCTATTTGTTTACAAAATCCGCTTTAGTGATTAGGTTAAATTAGGTCAACAATTTGTGACGTCGTGTTGCCGTACGGTCTGTGATATTTTGGGTATGAAGGGGGTGACAAAATAAGCCGTTGATCAATCACCTAACATGATTTAGTGTAGCACATACGGACTATGCAAATATGTATGCATAACATCCTATCCGTCTTTAAACACTTCCTCGGGGGTCTATCCTAGGTCCTCTCCTATTCTTGCGCTACACTCCACCCCTGTGACGCATCATGGACAGACATTCCGTGAAATATCATGTCTATGCGGATGATAGTCAGATTTATGTAGAATTTTCGAGGAAGGATCCGGACGGATATCGGAACGCTTGTCAACAACTCGAAAACTGTTTCCTCGATATAAGGGAATGGATGCGCCTCACCGGACTTAAGTTTAATGACGACAATCGGAGTTTTTGGTTCTGGCGTCCAAACATTCTCTGCAGCAACTTCGAGACTCAAGAGGAGGTGGACCTTTCAGAATCAATCTTGGCGAGAGTGAAATACCATCAACCGCTTCTGTCAGAAATATTGGCACCTTTTTTGACGACACAATGTATATGGAGACAATGGTTTCTAACACCGTAAAGATGTCTTATTTTCATCTGCGATGTCTTACATACTCTCGTCGTGATATGGCTTTGTTGCTAAAACGGCGTTAAACCCCAACCAATCAACAAATCAAGCGATGTCTTAAAAGAGTGCGTTGTCGTTTATCGGAAAGTGCAATGGAGCATGCTGTTTTCAGTCTTGTGGTTTCCCGCATTGACCATCTCAACTCACTATTAACCAACATCAAGCAAGACCATGTTTACACATTGAATATGGTGTTACATAACTGTGCACGACTAATCAAGAATGTCTCACTATATTCCCACCTAACACCAGTGATTAAAGATTTGAATATGATGACATTTGAATATCGTCGACAATACAAATGTGCTATGGTTGTATACAAGTCGTTAAATCATAATATGATCACACGCAAGCGTAATTAACGAACCAAAGCTAAAACATTTCCAAGTAACGATGGTTTTGTTGTTTATTTTGAGGAATAATACCGCGTCAGATGAATTCAGCCCAAATATGTTAACAGTTGTCGTGTCAAACATTCGCAGTAGGTTAGCGTTATTTAGTATTTGTGGATGTCCTTTAACATTGGGAAAATAGACTACTGTGCTTGAACGAGCATGTGAATTTGTCGTTTTTAATGTATAGCAACTTGATAATCAATAACAGAGGCATTCTCTGTCAAATAAGGTCGCTCTATTTACGATATTTGGGGAACTTTGTAAATTAAATTACGCGTAAATCAGTGTAAACATATACCTGCTGCAAATAGAGAAGGTGTCGGAATCGGCGTACTCGCCCCAGGGCTAACTCGCCCCAATCGACGTGTGCCAACTCGGAATAAAAGGCCAGCTCGGAATAAAAGATGTCCGTTTGGTCCGTGTTCTCAATGAATATTATTGAAATTTGGTGTATATGTCCGGGCTGGGACATGGAATACAACAACGTTTGAATTGTTTTTAAATTTACAAATTTGTTGATTGTATTCATTTTTTTTCCGTTCTGAAACACACTATAAAGTGTATATAATATAATAACGAACACGAGACATACATAATTTATAAACTGTTAACAAAATATATCAAATTCAATACATGACAAAGATGACTCAGTGGAGTTTATAAAGTGAACATAAAAACATTGAGGTAAGAATCTTTTTAAGGAATGCAACTTTATTTAATGATAATAAACACATAAATTAAAATAACAAACATGAGACATACATGATTTATAAACAGTTAACAAAAGATATTAAACTCAATACATGACAAAGATGACTCAATGAAGTTTATAAAGTGAACATAAAAATATTAAGGTAAGAATCTTTTTAAGCATTACTAAACCGTTTAGCACAGTCCACTTCACTCATCCGATCATCACCAAACTTCATATTTATCTTGATATTGATCTATCAGATGAGAGCTATCAAATATTTTTTTAATTTCATAGGAAAAAATGGTCGACAGCGGCCATATTGCAATTACGTTATATGTTATCGCGTTATGTCGATATCTAGTATTACTTAGAAATTTCACCTTTCCAGATTCATAATTGCTCCATTGACTGTAACAGATGAAATTATTCCACTCTTCGGATAGAGTGTCACTGAAACTTTATTTTGTCAGACTGTCTGTATAATCACTGATTATATATGGCAATAATCTGTAATAAGATGTAGCACTATTTTATTTTATATTTACACGCAGTGCTGTTTTTATACAACAATTCTAATCCCCCTACATCACCATGTGATCGACCATACATCGTACAGACATATCCCTCATCTGATAGTCATCAAACTTCATATTGATCTTCGGGGTGACAACTAGATGGGAGCTATCAAATGCTTTGAATTTTTTTGGAAAACATTGTCGCCAGCAGTCATCTTCTATTTTGGTTTTTATATACATGTATATCTCTTCATGCGGATAGCCAGTATTACGTAGGTACTTCAACTTTCCGCATTCCTGTCATCATTTGAAATATAAAAATTTACCTGATACATGCACCCTTCAAAATTTGTTTCGTCGTATCTATTTGAATGACCCGCATGGTAATATTGATACAGATATATTTGTCAAACATTTCTTTGTACAATATACAGGTATTTAGTTTGTAACTAAATCTAGAAATATATAATAGTAGCTGGTGGACCCGACGTCGTCCGGGATGTTCCCCTCTGATTTTCGGAGAATTGCGCGATTTAACCTTGAATTGACCATTTTAAAGGTGAACGTCATGTCGGGTCACGATTTGACCCGTCCAAAACACTCCCCGGACAAAAGTCACGACAAAAGTACCCGTTGAAATCCGCCCGGCTTTACCCTATTTGACCTTGAATTGACAATTTTGAATGTCAAGATCAGGTCAGGGTCATGATTTGACCCACCCGAAACACTCCTGGGACAAAAGTAACAGTAGGTATTAAATTTCGTTGAAATACTTCCGTTTTACCAGATTTGACCTTGAATTGATCTTTTTGAATGTCAAATTCAGGTCGGGATCAAGATTTGACCCGTCCAAAATACTCCCTGGAAATAATTTCCCCTAGGTATCAAATTTCGTCAAATCTGTCCGGCAGTTTTCCCGGCCATAGCTAACAGACAAACAGACAGACAAATGTCCAAAATATATATTAAACTAGCTGATGTACTCGACTTCGTTCGGGCTATTTAGGGATTTTTTTGTGATCGCCTCCATCTGGACAGTACCCAGTATATACAGCGTCTGGCCAAACTATTGTTCAATTGGTCCAGAAACATGCCTACATCAACACGTTCGAGAACATGGTCCCACGTGAAATTGGACCCGTCCATATTGCTCCCGGGATCGAAGTAGTCCTACACACAATTTTTTAGTCGGATCGGTCAAGGTCCAGAAACATGCCTATGAGCGAGGTCAAGTTGACACGTTAAATACCAAATCCGAGTCGGATCTGTCGAGCAGTGTTAGAGTCTATAACACATACAGACATGCATTCATGCATACACACATACATACAGACAGGTGTTCCAAAATGTATAATCGATAGCTACAACAATTCTATGGTAAATAGTTCACGGCCGACCTGATGTATGCATCTTAGTTTTCTTGTATTATATATGCTGGATGGAATAATTAATCTACTACACTTAATTGTGTCGATGACAGCGGGATTTAAAACCACAAGCACAACGTCCTCTTGTGAATAGATCACACTATTTATAGTTATCGCTCCTGCATCGGTTTGCAGTTTTACATCTAATGATGGAGTTACTGCTCTTTCATAACGAAAATTTGCAACTTTATTGAAACGATTTTGTATAGATTACACAATCAAGAGTTATCGCTCGTCCATTAGACAGTTTTCGTTGGGTGACATCATTCTGAATAGCTCATACAATCTAGAGTTTTCGCTGTCTCTCTCATGTTAACTGAATCTATAAGATGGGGCCAGCCGAACCATCAAACGGCTTTCCGCATGTGAAATTAAATAAAAATAAAATTCGAATTAAAGAATAACGCACGACTCTTTGATCCCGATATCGAATATTACCTCGTAAATAAATAATAACCCATTTACTGAAAATTCGCCCCATAACTCAGTCACGACAACCATCTTGCCATTACTCATGTATACATGCATATACTTTATTGTTGTTTATGTTTCATTTCATTTTCTTTATAATGTTCCTTGTGAGAGTAAAACTTTACCAACGTACGAGCAATACAACACTGCATTTACGTGTCACATGTCGAGTCAGATATATGTAGCTTCAAACTTGGGTAGAGTCTACAAAATGTATTCAGACCTATTCATTTCCACCCATTCTTGCTTTCATTGCGTGTATTTATATTGTGCATACACATATGATAATGGTTGATTTAATGACATACATGGTGCGAATAGGTCTCAATCATTCTAGATCGATGAAATTACCAAATAGGAAAATATTAAGTGTTATCTCCTCATATGCAGCTTTGGCAATAGTGCAATCAAGACTAAACGGAGTGCCGATTTACACAGCATTCTTGGTGGCCCTGACAATTCATTTTATGTTATTTTCATTGGTAGAAAAAGTATTAGACAACATGGAAACACTTAGAACTAGGGTCCGAAACATAAACACGATCTTTGACCAAACATACACTGCCATTAAGGGCATTTGCACTACAGAATTAGCAATTATATTTTCTCTCGCGGGAATAATATTTATTTTGTTACTAATTGCGTCAGATGTACACCCTCATCCAGGAACTGAGAACAACACTTCCACAACATCAGATCATTCAACAATTAAAATTATGCATATGAATATTCAAAGTTTAAGACACAAAATTGACTTGGTTCGATCAGAATCGTTTGCCTATCATGTGATGACTTTCACTGAAACCTGGCTGTCTAGTAACATTGATGACGAAACAATAAATATACCCGGCTTTCAATGCCCCGAAAGATGTGACCGAGTAACAGAAACCACTGGAGGTGGAGTAGTAACTTACATTAAAAACAACCTACCATATAGGAGAAGATTTGACCTAGAAATACCCAATCTAGAAAGTGTTTGGATTGAAGTTAACTTCGAAAGACATAAAACATTAATTGGTACATTTTATAGGCCCCCCAATGCCCCCAATAATGTATGGGACAACATAGAAACATACATCGAGTGTGCTACCTCTCTCAATTTTCATGTAATCATAACCGGTGATCTGAACTGTAACCAGCTACCCCCAGGCCCAAATAAAATTAAAGACATATGTGCATTTAAAGGGTTGTCACAATTGGTTGAAGAAGCAACCCATTTCACGGAATATTCTTCAACGTTGATTAATATTTTCACGACAAACAAAAAGGAATTTATTCATAGCACGGAGGTTCAAGATACATTCGTTCCTAATCTAGTAAGATACCACTGCCCAGTTGTACTGAGCTTAGATTTAAATCCTCGGAAATACGAGAGAACTTTCAGGAGGACAATTTGGAACTACGATAATGCAATTTTTTCTTCTATGAATGAAGAATTGTCCTCCTGGAATTACCTCTCAGATATGGAAAACGCAACCACAGTGGACCTGACATCAATATTCACAACTAAAATAAAAAATATAATGGAAAAATATATTCCCCACAAAGAAATTACAATTCGAACTAATGAACCCGATTGGATGAATGCGTCAATTCGCAAATTAATAAGACAAAGAAAGCGAACATATAGAATAGCAAAACGCAAAAATACAGAGAATTCGTGGAATAATTACCGATCGAAAAGAAATGAAACAGTACACACCATTAGAGTAGCTAAACGTTCGCATATTGATAAAATACAAACCCTTCTTGGTAGCAAAGATACAGAGACATCGGTATGGTGGAAGACATTAAATAAATTTCTAAAACCACGATCTAAACCGATACCACCCCTTAATGATGGTATATAATTTACTTCCAATCCCTACCAAAAAGCTGAAATACTCAACGATTTCTTTTGCAAAATCTCATCCTTGCCAGATTCGTCAAATGCAGAGTTACCAAATATGACATACAGAACGGAATCCAGATTTGAAAATATGATAATCACGAGCGAACAAGTATACTCCGCACTAAAAGAATTAAAGATAGCAAAAGCCAGTGGCCCCGACGATATTAGTCCAAGGATCTTAAAAGAATGTGCTAGCTCCATCGCAAATCGCTTGGAATATTTATTAAATAAATATATTGAAGAATCACATTTCCCAGTTGAATGGAAACGCGCGAATATAACGCCCATTTTCAAAAAAGGTGATCCCTCTGAACCGAGTAACTATCGTCCAGTCGCACTTCTCAGTTGTATTTCTAAAGTCTTTGAGAAATGTATCTATAAAAGTCTCTCCACATACCTAAGGGATAATAATCTCCTCACTAATTTGCAATCCGGATTCACTCCAAAAGATTCCACTGTATACCAATTAACTGACATATACCAGTATATAATTTCAAATCTAGAAGAAGGAAAGGAAATCAGATGCCTATTTTGTGATATTAGCAAAGCGTTCGACAAGGTTTGGCATAAAGGACTAATTTTCAAATTACAAAAATGTGGTGTAGAAGGGAATATTTTGACATTATTGTCTAGCTACTTGAGTGAGAGGATGTGCATTGAAGGGGTGCAATCATCATGGAAACCCGTCCTGGCAGGTGTCCCTCAAGGGTATATACTAGGCCCTCTTTTATTCTTTTAATACATGTTACAAAGAGATGAACCATCTTTATATCCCGGTAGCTATATAATACATGTTAACAAAGAGATAGACCATCTTTATACCCCGGTATAACTATATAATACATGTTAACAAAGAGATGGACCATCTTTATACCCCGGTATAACTATATAATACATGTTAACAACGAGATGGACCATCTTTATACCCCGGTATAACTATATAATACATGTTACAAAGAGATGAACCATCTTTATATCCCGGTAGCTATATAATACATGTTAACAAAGAGATAGACCATCTTTATACCCCGGTATAACTATATAATACATGTTAACAAAGAGATGAACCATCTTTATACCCCGGTATAACTATATAATACACGTTAACAAAGAGATGGACCATCTTTATACCCCGGTATAACTATATAATACATGTTACAAAGAGATGAACCATCTTTATATCCCGGTAGCTATATAATACATGTTAACAAAGAGATAGACCATCTTTATATCCCGGTCTAACAATATAATACATGTTAACAAAGAGATGAACCATCTTTATACCCCGGTATAACTATATAATACATGTTAACAAAGAGATGGACCATCTTTATACCCCGGTAACTATATAATACATGTTACAAAGAGATATACCATCTTTTATCCCGGTAACTATATAATACATGTTACAAAGAGATGGACCATCTTTATACCCCGGTAACTATATAATACATGTTACAAAGAGATGGACCATCTTTATACCCCGGTATAACTATATAATACATGTTACAAAGAGATGAACCATCTTTATATCCCGGTAACTATGTAATACATGTTACAAAGAGATAGACCATCTTTATATCCCGGTCTAACTATATAATACATGTTAACAAAGAGATGAACCATCTTTATACCCCGGTATAACTATATAATACATGTTAACAGAGAGATGAACCATCTTTATATCCCGGTAGCTATATAATACATGTTACAAAGAGATAGACCATCTTTATATCCCGGTAACTATATAATACATGTTACAAAGAGACAGACCATCGTTATACCCCGGTAACTATATAATACATGTTACAAAGAGATGAACCATCATTATATCCCGGTATAGCTATATAATACATGTTACAAAGAGATACACCATCTTTATATCCCGGTATAGCTATATAATACATGTTACAAAGAGATGGACCATCTTTATATCCCGGTATAACTATATAATACATGTTAACAAAGAGATGGACCATCTTTATACCCCGGAAGCTATATAATACATGTTACAAAGAGATAGACCATCTTTATATCCCGGTATAACTATATAATACATGTTACAAAGAGATAGACCATCTAAATATCCCGGTCTAACTATATAATACATGTTACAAAGAGATGGACCATCTTTATACCCCGCTAACTATATAATACATGTTACAAAGAGATGGACCATCTTTATATCCCGGTATATCTATATAATACATGTTAACAAAGAGATGAACCATCTTTATACCCCGGTAGCTATATAATACATGTTACAAAGAGATAGACCATCTTTATATCCCGGTATAACTATATAATACATGTTACAAAGAGATAGACCATCTTTATATCCCGGTCTAACTATATAATACATGTTACAAAGAGATGGACCATCTTTATACCCCGCTAACTATATAATACATGTTACAAAGAGATGGACCATCTTTATATCCCGGTATATCTATATAATACATGTTAACAAAGAGATGAACCATCTTTATACCCCGGTAGCTATATAATACATGTTACAAAGAGATAGACCATCTTTATATCCCGGTATAACTATATAATACATGTTACAAAGAGATAGACCATCTTTATATCCCGGTCTAACTATATAATACATGTTACAAAGAGATGGACCATCTTTATATCCCGGTATAACTATATAATACATGTTAACAAAGAGATGGACCATCTTTATACACCGGTATAACTATATAATACATGTTACAAAGAGATGAACCATCTTTATATCCCGGTAGCTATATAATACATGTTAACAAAGAGATGGACCATCTTTATACCCCGGTATAACTATATAATACATGTTAACAAAGAGATGGACCATCTTTATACCCCGGTATAACTATATAATACATGTTACAAAGAGATGAACCATCTTTATATCCCGGTAGCTATATAATACATGTTAACAAAGAGATAGACCATCTTTATACCCCGGTATAACTATATAATACATGTTAACAAAGAGATGGACCATCTTTATACCCCGGTATAACTATATAATACATGTTACAAAGAGATGAACCATCTTTATATCCCGGTAGCTATATAATACATGTTAACAAAGAGATAGACCATCTTTATACCCCGGTATAACTATATAATACATGTTAACAAAGAGATGGACCATCTTTATACCCCGGTATAACTATATAATACATGTTAACAAAGAGATGGACCATCTTTATACCCCGGTATAACTATATAATACATGTTACAAAGAGATGAACCATCTTTATATCCCGGTAGCTATATAATACATGTTAACAAAGAGATAGACCATCTTTATACCCCGGTATAACTATATAATACATGTTAACAAAGAGATGAACCATCTTTATACCCCGGTATAACTATATAATACACGTTAACAAAGAGATGGACCATCTTTATACCCCGGTATAACTATATAATACATGTTACAAAGAGATGAACCATCTTTATATCCCGGTAGCTATATAATACATGTTAACAAAGAGATAGACCATCTTTATATCCCGGTCTAACAATATAATACATGTTAACAAAGAGATGAACCATCTTTATACCCCGGTATAACTATATAATACATGTTAACAAAGAGATGGACCATCTTTATACCCCGGTAACTATATAATACATGTTACAAAGAGATATACCATCTTTATATCCCGGTAACTATATAATACATGTTACAAAGAGATGGACCATCTTTATACCCCGGTAACTATATAATACATGTTACAAAGAGATGGACCATCTTTATACCCCGGTATAACTATATAATACATGTTACAAAGAGATGAACCATCTTTATATCCCGGTAACTATGTAATACATGTTACAAAGAGATAGACCATCTTTATATCCCGGTCTAACTATATAATACATGTTAACAAAGAGATGAACCATCTTTATACCCCGGTATAACTATATAATACATGTTAACAGAGAGATGAACCATCTTTATATCCCGGTAGCTATATAATACATGTTACAAAGAGATAGACCATCTTTATATCCCGGTAACTATATAATACATGTTACAAAGAGACAGACCATCGTTATACCCCGGTAACTATATAATACATGTTACAAAGAGATGAACCATCATTATATCCCGGTATAGCTATATAATACATGTTACAAAGAGATACACCATCTTTATATCCCGGTATAGCTATATAATACATGTTACAAAGAGATGGACCATCTTTATATCCCGGTATAACTATATAATACATGTTAACAAAGAGATGGACCATCTTTATACCCCGGAAGCTATATAATACATGTTACAAAGAGATAGACCATCTTTATATCCCGGTATAACTATATAATACATGTTACAAAGAGATAGACCATCTAAATATCCCGGTCTAACTATATAATACATGTTACAAAGAGATGGACCATCTTTATACCCCGCTAACTATATAATACATGTTACAAAGAGATGGACCATCTTTATATCCCGGTATATCTATATAATACATGTTAACAAAGAGATGAACCATCTTTATACCCCGGTAGCTATATAATACATGTTACAAAGAGATAGACCATCTTTATATCCCGGTATAACTATATAATACATGTTACAAAGAGATAGACCATCTTTATATCCCGGTCTAACTATATAATACATGTTACAAAGAGATGGACCATCTTTATACCCCGCTAACTATATAATACATGTTACAAAGAGATGGACCATCTTTATATCCCGGTATATCTATATAATACATGTTAACAAAGAGATGAACCATCTTTATACCCCGGTAGCTATATAATACATGTTACAAAGAGATAGACCATCTTTATATCCCGGTATAACTATATAATACATGTTACAAAGAGATAGACCATCTTTATATCCCGGTCTAACTATATAATACATGTTACAAAGAGATGGACCATCTTTATATCCCGGTATAACTATATAATACATGTTAACAAAGAGATGGACCATCTTTATATCCCGGTAGCTATATAATACATGTTACAAAGAGATAGACCATCTTTATATCCCGGTAGCTATATAATACATGTTACAAAGAGATAGACCATCTTTATATCTCGGTAACTATATAATACATGTTACAAAGAGATGGACCATCTTTATACCCCGGTAGCTATATAATACATGTTACTAAGAGACAGACCATCTTTATACCCCGGTATAACTATATAATACATGTTACAAAGAGATAGACCATCTTTATATCCCGGTAGCTATATAATACATGTTACAAAGAGATAGACCATCTTTATACCCCGGTAGCTATATAATACATGTTACAAAGAGATGAACCATCTTTATATCCCGGTATAACTATATAATACATGTTAACAAAGAGATAGACCATCTTTATATCCCGGTAACTATATAATACATGTTACAAAGAGATAGACCATCTTTATATCCCGGTAACTATATAATACATGTTACAAAGAGATAGACCATCTTTATATCCCGGTAGCTATATAATACATGTTATAAAGAGATAGACCATCTTTATATCCCGGTATAACTATATAATACATGTTAACAAAGAGATGAACCATCTTTATATCCCGGTATAGCTATATAATACATGTTACAAAGAGATAGACCATCTTTATATCCCGGTCTAACTATATAATACATGTTACAAAGAGATATACCATCTTTATATCCCGGTAGCTATATAATACATGTTACAAAGAGATGGACCATCTTTATATCCCGGTAGCTATATAATACATGTTACAAAGAGATAGACCATCTTTATACCCCGGTAACTATATAATACATGTTACAAAGAGATAAACCATCTTTATATCCCGGTATAACTATATAATACATGTTACAAAGAGATGGACCATCTTTATATCCCGGTAGCTATTGAATACATGTTACAAAGAGATGGACCATCTTTATATCCCGGTAGCTATATAATACATGTTACAAAGAGACAGACCATCTTTATATCCCGGTATAACTATATATTACATGTTACAAAGAGATAGACCATCTTTATATCCCGATATAGCTATATAATACATGTTACAAAGAGATAGACCATCTTTATACCCCGGTAGCTATATAATACATGTTACAAAGAGATGGACCATCTTTATATCCCGGTAACTATATAATACATGTTACAAAGAGATAGACCATCTTTATATCCCGGTAGCTATATAATACATGTTACAAAGAGATAGACCATCTTTATATCCCGGTAGCTATATAATACATGTTATAAAGAGATGGACCATCTTTATATCCCGGTAACTATATAATACATGTTACAAAGAGATGGACCATCTTTATATCCCGGTATAGCTATATAATACATGTTACAAAGAGATAAACCATCTTTATATCCCGGTATAGCTATATAATACATGTTACAAAGAGATGGATCATCTTTATATCCCGGTAGCTATATAATACATGTTAACAAAGAGATAGACCATCTTTATATCCCGGTAACTATATAATACATGTTATAAAGAGACAGACCATCTTTATATCCCGGTAACTATATAATACATGTTACAAAGAGATAGACCATCTTTATATCCCGGTAACTATATAATACATGTTACAAAGAGATAGACCATCTTTATACCCCGGTAACTATATAATACATGTTACAAAGAGATAGACCATCTTTATACCCCGGTAGCTATATAATACATGTTACAAAGAGATAGACAATCTTTATACCCCGGTAGCTATATAATACATGTTACAAAGAGATAGACAATCTTTATACCCCGGTAGCTATATAATACATGTTACAAAGAGATAGACCATCTTTATACCCCGGTAACTATATAATACATGTTACAAAGAGATAGACCATCTTTATACCCCGGTAACTATATAATACATGTTACAAAGAGATGGACCATCTTTATATCCCGGTAGCTATATAATACATGTTAACAAAGAGACAGACCATCTTTATATCCCGGTAGCTATATAATACATGTTACAAAGAGATAAACCATCTTTATATCCCGGTAACTATATAATACATGTTACAAAGAGATGGACCATCTTTATACCCCGGTAACTATATAATACATGTTACAAAGAGATATACCATCTTTATATCCCGGTAACTATATAATAAATGTTACAAAGAGATATACCATCTTTATATCCCGGTAACTATATAATACATGTTACAAAGAGATATACCATCTTTATACACCGGTATAGCTATATAATACATGTTACAAAGAGATAGACCATCTTTATACCCGGTAACTATATAATACATGTTATAAAGAGATAGACCATCTGTATACACCGGTATAGCTATATAATACATGTTACAAAGAGACAGACCATCTTTATACCCCGGTATAACTATATAATACATGTTACAAAGAGATGGACCATCTTTATATCCCGGTAGCTATATAATACATGTTATAAAGAGATAGACCATCTTTATATCCCGGTAGCTATATAATACATGTTACAAAGAGACAGACCATCTTTATACCCCGGTAACTATATAACACATGTTTACAAAGAGATAGACCATCTTTATATCCCGGTAACTATATAATACATGTTAACAAAGAGATAGACCATCTTTATATCCCGGTAGCTATATAATACATGTTACAAAGAGATAAACCATCTTTATATCCCGGTAGCTATATAATACATGTTAACAAAGAGATGGACCATCTTTATACCCCGGTAACTATATAATACATGTTAACAAAGAGATAGACCATCTTTATATCCCGGTAGCTATATAATACATGTTACAAAGAGATAGACCATCTTTATATCCCGGTAACTATATAATACATGTTAACAAAGAGATGGACCATCTTTATATCCCGGTAACTATATAATACATGTTACAAAGAGACAGACCATCTTTATATCCCGGTAACTATATAACACATGTTTACAAAGAGATAGACCATCTTTATATCCCGGTAACTATATGATACATGTTAACAAAGAGATAGACCATCTTTATATCCCGGTAACTATATAATACATGTTACAAAGAGACAGACAATCTTTATATCCCGGTAACTATATAATACATGTTACAAAGAGATAGACAATCTTTATACCCCGGTAACTATATAATACATGTTAACAAAGAGATGGACCATCTTTATATCCCGGTATAGCTATATAATACATGTTACAAAGAGATAAACGATCTTTATATCCCGGTAACTATATAATACATGTTACAAAGAGATGGACCATCTTTATATCCCGGTAACTATATAACACATGTTACAAAGAGATAGACCATCTTTATATCCCGGTAACTATATAATACATGTTACAAAGAGATGGACCATCTTTATACCCCGGTAACTATATAATACATGTTACAAAGAGATATACCATCTTTATATCCCGGTAACTATATAATACATGTTACAAAGAGATATACCATCTTTATATCCCGGTAACTATATAATACATGTTACAAAGAGATAGACCATCTTTATACCCCGGTAACTATATAATACATGTTACAAAGAGACAGACCATCTTTATACCCCGGTAACTATATAATACATGTTACAAAGAGATGGACCATCTTTATATCCCGGTAGCTATATAATACATGTTACAAAGAGACAGACCATCTTTATACCCCGGTAACTATATAATACATGTTACAAAGAGATGGACCATCTTTATATCCCGGTAACTATATAATACATGTAACAAAGAGATGGACCATCTTTATATCCCGGTAGCTACATAATACATGTTACAAAGAGATAGACCATCTTTATACCCCGGTAACTATATAATACATGTTACAAAGAGACAGACCATCTTTATACCCCGGTAACTATATAATACATGTTACAAAGAGATGGACCATCTTTATATCCCGGTAGCTATATAATACATGTTACAAAGAGACAGACCATCTTTATACCCCGGTAACTATATAATACATGTTACAAAGAGATGGACCATCTTTATATCCCGGTAGCTATATAATACATGTTACAAAGAGATAGACCATCTTTATATTCCGGTAACTATATAATACATGTTACAAAGAGACAGACCATCTTTATATCCCGGTAACTATATAATACATGTTACAAAGAGATAGACCATCTTTATACCCCGGTATAACTATATAATACATGTTACAAAGAGATGGACCATCTTTATATCCCGGTATAACTATATAATACATGTTACAAAGAGATTGACCATCTTTATATCCCGGTAGCTATATAATACATGTTACAAAGAGACAGACCATCTTTATACCCGGTAGCTATATAATACATGTTACAAAGAGACAGACCATCTTTGTACCCCGGTAACTATATAATACATGTTACAAAGAGATGGACCATCTTTATATCCCGGTAGCTATATAATACATGTTACAAAGAGATAGACCATATTTATATCCCGGTAACTATATAATACATGTTACAAAGAGACAGACCATCTTTATATCCCGGTAACTATATAATACATGTTACAAAGAGATAAACCGTCTTTATATCCCGGTAACTATATAATACATGTTACAAAGAGATAGACCATCTTTATATCCCGGTAGCTATATAATACATGTTATAAAGAGACAGACCATCTTTATACCCCGGTAACTATATAATACATGTTACAAAGAGATAGACCATCTTTATATCCCGGTATAACTATATAATACATGTTACAAAGAGATAGACCATCTTTATATCCCGGTATAACTATATAATACATGTTACAAAGAGATAGACCATCTTTATACCCCGCTAACTATATAATACATGTTTACAAAGAGATGGACCATCTTTATATCCCGGTATAACTATATAATACATGTTACAAAGAGATGGACCATCTTTATATCCCGGTATAACTATATAATACATGTTACAAAGAGATAGACCATCTTTATACCCCGGTAACTATATAATACATGTTACAAAGAGATAGACCATCTTTATACCCCGGTAGCTATATAATACATGTTACAAAGAGATAGACCATCTTTATATCCCGGTATAACTATATAATACATGTTACAAAGAGATAGACCATCTTTATGCCTCGGTAACTATATAATACATGTTACAAAGAGATAGACCATCTTTATATCCCGGTATAACTATATAATACATGTTACAAAGAGATAGACCATCTTTATACCCCGCTAACTATATAATACACGTTTACAAAGAGATGGACCATCTTTATATCCCGGTATAACTATATAATACATGTTACAAAGAGATGGACCATCTTTATATCCCGGTATAACTATATAATACATGTTACAAAGAGATAGACCATCTTTATACCCCGGTAACTATATAATACATGTTACAAAGAGATAGACCATCTTTATACCCCGGTAGCTATATAATACATGTTACAAAGAGATAGACCATCTTTATATCCCGGTATAACTATATAATACATGTTACAAAGAGATAGACCATCTTTATATCCCGGTAACTATATAATACATGTTACAAAGAGACAGACCATCTTTATATCCCGGTATAGCTATATAATACATGTTACAAAGAGAAAGACCATCTTTATATCCCGGTATAACTATATAATACATGTTACAAAGAGATAGACCATCTTTATATCCCGGTAACTATATAATACATGTTACAAAGAGATAAACCATCTTTATATCCCGGTAGCTATATAATACATGTTACAAAGAGATAGACCATCTTTATATCCCGGTAACTATATAATACATGTTACAAAGAGACAGACCATCTTTATATCCCGGTATAGCTATATAATACATGTTACAAAGAGATAAACCATCTTTATATCCCGGTAACTATATAATACATGTTACAAAGAGATGGACCATCTTTATATCCCGGTAGCTATATAATACATGTTACAAAGAAATAGACCATCTTTATATCCCGGTAGCTATATAATACATGTTACAAAGAGATAGACCATCTTTATATCCCGGTATAACTATATAATACATGTTACAAAGAGATAGACCATCTTTATATCCCGGTAACTATATAATACATGTTACAAAGAGACAGACCATCTTTATATCCCGGTATAGCTATATAATACATGTTAAAAAGAGATAGACCATCTTTATATCCCGGTATAACTATATAATACATGTTACAAAGAGATAGACCATCTTTATATCCCGGTATAACTATATAATACATGTTACAAAGAGATAGACCATCTTTATATCCCGGTAACTATATAATACATGTTACAAAGAGACAGACCATCTTTATATCCCGGTATAGCTATATAATACATGTTACAAAGAGATAGACCATCTTTATATCCCGGTAGCTATATAATACATGTTACAAAGAGATAGACCATCTTTATATCCCGGTATAACTATATAATACATGTTACAAAGAGATAGACTATCTTTATATCCCGGTAACTATATAATACATGTTACAAAGAGACAGACCATCTTTATATCCCGGTATAGCTACATAATACATGTTACAAAGAGATGGACTATCTTTATATCCCGGTAACTATATAATACATGTTACAAAGAGACAGACCATCTTTATACCCCGGTAACTATATAATACATGTTAACAAAGGTATGGATCATCTTTATATCCCGGTAACTATATAATACATGTTACAAAGAGATAGACCATCTTTATATCCCGGTAGCTATATAATACATGTTACAAAGAGATAGACCATCTTTATATCCCGGTATAACTATATAATACATGTTACAAAGAGATAGACCATCTTTATACCCCGCTAACTATATAATACATGTTTACAAAGAGATGGACCATCTTTATATCCCGGTATAACTATATAATACATGTTACAAAGAGATGGACCATCTTTATATCCCGGTATAACTATATAATACATGTTACAAAGAGATAGACCATCTTTATACCCCGGTAACTATATAATACATGTTACAAAGAGATAGACCATCTTTATACTCCGGTAGCTATATAATACATGTTACAAAGAGATAGACCATCTTTATATCCCGGTATAACTATATAATACATGTTACAAAGAGATAGACCATCTTTATACCCCGGTAACTATATAATACATGTTACAAAGAGATAGACCATCTTTATATCCCGGTATAACTATATAATACATGTTACAAAGAGATAGACCATCTTTATACCCCGCTAACTATATAATACACGTTTACAAAGAGATGGACCATCTTTATATCCCGGTATAACTATATAATACATGTTACAAAGAGATGGACCATCTTTATATCCCGGTATAACTATATAATACATGTTACAAAGAGATAGACCATCTTTATACCCCGGTAACTATATAATACATGTTACAAAGAGATAGACCATCTTTATACCCCGGTAGCTATATAATACATGTTACAAAGAGATGGACCATCTTTATATCCCGGTATAACTATATAATACATGTTACAAAGAGATGAACCATCTTTATATCCCGGTATAACTATATAATACATGTTACAAAGAGATAGACCATCTTTATATCCCGGTAGCTATATAATACATGTTATAAAGAGATAGACCATCTTTATATCCCGGTATAACTATATAATACATGTTACAAAGAGATAGACCATCTTTATATCCCGATAACTATATAATACATGTTACAAAGAGATAAACCATCTTTATATCCCGGTAGCTATATAATACATGTTACAAAGAGATAGACCATCTTTATATCCCGGTAACTATATAATACATGTTACAAAGAGACAGACCATCTTTATATCCCGGTATAGCTATATAATACATGTTACAAAGAGATAAACCATCTTTATATCCCGGTAACTATATAATACATGTTACAAAGAGATGGACCATCTTTATATCCCGGTAGCTATATAATACATGTTACAAAGAGATAGACCATCTTTATATCCCGGTAGCTATATAATACATGTTACAAAGAGATAGACCATCTTTATATCCCGGTATAACTATATAATACATGTTACAAAGAGATAGACCATCTTTATATCCCGGTAACTATATAATACATGTTACAAAGAGACAGACCATCTTTATATCCCGGTATAGCTATATAATACATGTTACAAAGAGATAGACCATCTTTATATCCCGGTATAACTATATAAAACATGTTACAAAGAGATAGACCATCTTTATATCCCGGTAACTATATAATACATGTTACAAAGAGATAAACCATCTTTATATCCCGGTAGCTATATAATACATGTTACAAAGAGATAGACCATCTTTATATCCCGGTAACTATATAATACATGTTACAAAGAGACAGACCATCTTTATATCCCGGTATAGCTATATAATACATGTTACAAAGAGATAAACCATCTTTATATCCCGGTAACTATATAATACATGTTACAAAGAGATAGACCATTTTTATATCCCGGTAGCTATATAATACATGTTACAAAGAAATAGACCATCTTTATATCCCGGTAGCTATATAATACATGTTACAAAGAGATAGACCATCTTTATATCCCGGTATAACTATATAATACATGTTACAAAGAGATAGACCATCTTTATATCCCGGTAACTATATAATACATGTTACAAAGAGACAGACCATCTTTATATCCCGGTATAGCTATATAATACATGTTACAAAGAGATAGACCATCTTTATATCCCGGTATAACTATATAATACTTGTTACAAAGAGATAGACCATCTTTATATCCCGGTATAACTATATAATACATGTTACAAAGAGATAGACCATCTTTATACCCCGGTAACTATATAATACATGTTACAAAGAGACAGACCATCTTTATATCCCGGTATAGCTATATAATACATGTTACAAAGAGATAGACCATCTTTATATCCCGGTAGCTATATAATACATGTTACAAAGAGATAGACCATCTTTATATCCCGGTATAACTATATAATACATGTTACAAAGAGATAGACTATCTTTATATCCCGGTAACTATATAATACATGTTACAAAGAGACAGACCATCTTTATATCCCGGTATAGCTACATAATACATGTTACAAAGAGATGGACTATCTTTATATCCCGGTAACTATATAATACATGTTACAAAGAGACAGACCATCTTTATACCCCGGTAACTATATAATACATGTTAACAAAGGTATGGATCATCTTTATATCCCGGTAACTATATAATACATGTTACAAAGAGATAGACCATCTTTATATCCCGGTAGCTATATAATACATGTTACAAAGAGATAGACCATCTTTATATCCCGGTAGCTATATAATACATGTTACAAAGAGATAGACCATCTTTATATCCCGGTATAGCTATATAATACATGTTACAAAGAGATAGACCATCTTTATATCCCGGTAACTATATAATACATGTTACAAAGAGATGGACCATCTTTATACCCCGGTATAGCTATATAATACATGTTACAAAGAGATAGACCATCTTTATACCCCGGTAGCTATATAATACATGTTACAAAGAGATAAACCATCTTTATACCCCGGTATAACTATATAATACATGTTAACAAAGAGACAGACCATCTTTATATCCCGGTAGCTATATAATACATGTTACAAAGAGATGGACCATCTTTATACCCCGGTAACTATATAATACATGTTACAAAGAGATAGACCATCTTTATACCCCGGTATAGCTATATAATACATGTTACAAAGAGATGGACCATCTTTATACCCCGGTATAGCTATATAATACATGTTACAAAGAGATGGACCATCTTTATACCCCGGTATAGCTATATAATACATGTTACAAAGAGATAGACCATCTGTATACCCCGGTAACTATATAATACATGTTACAAAGAGATAGACCATCTGTATACCCCGGTAACTATATAATACATGTTACAAAGAGACAGACCATCTTTATATCCCGGTAACTATATAATACATGTTACAAACAGATGGACCATCTTTATATCCCGGTATAACTATATAATACATGTTACAAAGAGACAGACCATCTTTATATCCCGGTCTAACTATATAATACATGTTACAAAGAGATAGACCATCTTTATACCCCGGTATAACTATATAATACATGTTACAAAGAGATAGACCATCTTTATATCCCGGTAGCTATATAATACATGTTACAAAGAGATGGACCATCTTTATTCCCCGGTAGCTATATAATACATGTTACAAAGAGATAGACCATCTTTATATCCCGGTATAACTATATAATACATGTTACAAAGAGATAGACCATCTTTATACCCCGGTAACTATATAATACATGTTAACAAAGAGATGGACCATCTTTATACCCCGGTAGCTATATAATACATGTTACAACGAGATAGACCATCTTTATATCCCGGTAACTATATAATACATGTTATAAAGAGATAAACCATCTTTATATCCCGGTAACTATATAATACATGTTACAAAGAGATAGACCATCTTTATATCCCGGTAGCTATATAATACATGTTACAAAGAGATGGACCATCTTTATACCCCGGTAGCTATATAATACATGTTACAAAGAGATAGACCATCTTTATATCCCGGTAACTATATAATACATGTTACAAAGAGATAGACCATCTTTATATCCCGGTAGCTATATAATACATGTTACAAAGAGATAAACCATCTTTATACCCCGGTAACTATATAATACATGTTTCAAAGAGACAGACCATCTTTATACCCCGGTATAGCTATATAATACATGTTACAAAGAGATAGACCATCTTTATATCCCGGTAACTATATAATACATGTTACAAAGAGATGGACCATCTTTATATCCCGGTAGCTATATAATACATGTTACAAAGAGATAGACCATCTTTATACCCCGGTAACTATATAATACATGTTACAAAGAGATGGACCATCTTTATATCCCGGTATAACTGTATAATACATGTTACAAAGAGATAGACCATCTTTATATCCCGGTATAGCTATATAATACATGTTACAAAGAGATAGACCATCTTTATACACCGGTATAGCTATATAATACATGTTACAAAGAGATGGACCATCTTTATATCCCGGTAGCTATATAATACATGTTACAAAGAGATAGACCATCTTTATACCCCGGTATAGCTATATAATACATGTTACAAAGAGATAGAACATCTTTATATCCCGGTAACTATATAATACATGTTACAAAGAGATAGACCATCTTTATATCCCGGTAGCTATATAATACATGTTACAAAGAGATGGACCATCTTTATATCCCGGTTTAACTATATAATACATGTTATAAAGAGATACACCATCTTTATATCCCGGTATAACTATATAATACATGTTACAAAGAGATAGACCATCTTTATATCCCGGTAACTATATAATACATGTTACAAAGAGATAGACCATCTTTATATCCCGGTAACTATATAATACATGTTACAAAGAGATAGACCATATTTATACCCCGGTATAGCTATATAATACATGTTACAAAGAGATAGACCATCTTTATATCCCGGTAACTATATAATACATGTTACAAAGAGATAGACCATCTTTATATCCCGGTAGCTATATAATACATGTTACAAAGAGATAGACCATCTTTATATCCCGGTAGCTATATAACACATGTTACAAAGAGATATACCATCTTTATATCCCGGTATAACTGTATAATACATGTTACAAAGAGATAGACCATCTTTATATCCCGGTAGCTATATAATACATGTTACAAAGAGATAGACCATCTTTATACCCCGGTAGCTATATAATACATGTTACAAAGAGATAAACCATCTTTATACCCCGGTATAACTATATAATACATGTTAACAAAGAGACAGACCATCTTTATATCCCGGTAGCTATATAATACATGTTACAAAGAGATGGACCATCTTTATACCCCGGTAACTATATAATACATGTTACAAAGAGATAGACCATCTTTATACCCCGGTATAGCTATATAATACATGTTACAAAGAGATGGACCATCTTTATACCCCGGTATAGCTATATAATACATGTTACAAAGAGATAGACCATCTTTATACCCCGGTAACTATATAATACATGTTACAAAGAGATAGACCATCTTTATATCCCGGTATAACTATATAATACATGTTACAAAGAGATAGACCATCTTTATACCCCGCTAACTATATAATACACGTTTACAAAGAGATGGACCATCTTTATATCCCGGTATAACTATATAATACATGTTACAAAGAGATGGACCATCTTTATATCCCGGTATAACTATATAATACATGTTACAAAGAGATAGACCATCTTTATACCCCGGTAACTATATAATACATGTTACAAAGAGATAGACCATCTTTATACTCCGGTAGCTATATAATACATGTTACAAAGAGATAGACCATCTTTATATCCCGGTATAACTATATAATACATGTTACAAAGAGATAGACCATCTTTATACCCCGGTAACTATATAATACATGTTACAAAGAGATAGACCATCTTTATATCCCGGTATAACTATATAATACATGTTACAAAGAGATAGACCATCTTTATACCCCGCTAACTATATAATACACGTTTACAAAGAGATGGACCATCTTTATATCCCGGTATAACTATATAATACATGTTACAAAGAGATGGACCATCTTTATATCCCGGTATAACTATATAATACATGTTACAAAGAGATAGACCATCTTTATACCCCGGTAACTATATAATACATGTTACAAAGAGATAGACCATCTTTATACCCCGGTAGCTATATAATACATGTTACAAAGAGATGGACCATCTTTATATCCCGGTATAACTATATAATACATGTTACAAAGAGATGGACCATCTTTATATCCCGGTATAACTATATAATACATGTTACAAAGAGATAGACCATCTTTATATCCCGGTAGCTATATAATACATGTTATAAAGAGATAGACCATCTTTATATCCCGGTATAACTATATAATACATGTTACAAAGAGATAGACCATCTTTATATCCCGATAACTATATAATACATGTTACAAAGAGATAAACCATCTTTATATCCCGGTAGCTATATAATACATGTTACAAAGAGATAGACCATCTTTATATCCCGGTAACTATATAATACATGTTACAAAGAGACAGACCATCTTTATATCCCGGTATAGCTATATAATACATGTTACAAAGAGATAAACCATCTTTATATCCCGGTAACTATATAATACATGTTACAAAGAGATGGACCATCTTTATATCCCGGTAGCTATATAATACATGTTACAAAGAGATAGACCATCTTTATATCCCGGTAGCTATATAATACATGTTACAAAGAGATAGACCATCTTTATATCCCGGTATAACTATATAATACATGTTACAAAGAGATAGACCATCTTTATATCCCGGTAACTATATAATACATGTTACAAAGAGACAGACCATCTTTATATCCCGGTATAGCTATATAATACATGTTACAAAGAGATAGACCATCTTTATATCCCGGTATAACTATATAAAACATGTTACAAAGAGATAGACCATCTTTATATCCCGGTAACTATATAATACATGTTACAAAGAGATAAACCATCTTTATATCCCGGTAGCTATATAATACATGTTACAAAGAGATAGACCATCTTTATATCCCGGTAACTATATAATACATGTTACAAAGAGACAGACCATCTTTATATCCCGGTATAGCTATATAATACATGTTACAAAGAGATAAACCATCTTTATATCCCGGTAACTATATAATACATGTTACAAAGAGATAGACCATTTTTATATCCCGGTAGCTATATAATACATGTTACAAAGAAATAGACCATCTTTATATCCCGGTAGCTATATAATACATGTTACAAAGAGATAGACCATCTTTATATCCCGGTATAACTATATAATACATGTTACAAAGAGATAGACCATCTTTATATCCCGGTAACTATATAATACATGTTACAAAGAGACAGACCATCTTTATATCCCGGTATAGCTATATAATACATGTTACAAAGAGATAGACCATCTTTATATCCCGGTATAACTATATAATACTTGTTACAAAGAGATAGACCATCTTTATATCCCGGTATAACTATATAATACATGTTACAAAGAGATAGACCATCTTTATACCCCGGTAACTATATAATACATGTTACAAAGAGACAGACCATCTTTATATCCCGGTATAGCTATATAATACATGTTACAAAGAGATAGACCATCTTTATATCCCGGTAGCTATATAATACATGTTACAAAGAGATAGACCATCTTTATATCCCGGTATAACTATATAATACATGTTACAAAGAGATAGACTATCTTTATATCCCGGTAACTATATAATACATGTTACAAAGAGACAGACCATCTTTATATCCCGGTATAGCTACATAATACATGTTACAAAGAGATGGACTATCTTTATATCCCGGTAACTATATAATACATGTTACAAAGAGACAGACCATCTTTATACCCCGGTAACTATATAATACATGTTAACAAAGGTATGGATCATCTTTATATCCCGGTAACTATATAATACATGTTACAAAGAGATAGACCATCTTTATATCCCGGTAGCTATATAATACATGTTACAAAGAGATAGACCATCTTTATATCCCGTTAGCTATATAATACATGTTACAAAGAGATAGACCATCTTTATATCCCGGTATAGCTATATAATACATGTTACAAAGAGATAGACCATCTTTATATCCCGGTAACTATATAATACATGTTACAAAGAGATGGACCATCTTTATACCCCGGTATAGCTATATAATACATGTTACAAAGAGATAGACCATCTTTATACCCCGGTAGCTATATAATACATGTTACAAAGAGATAAACCATCTTTATACCCCGGTATAACTATATAATACATGTTAACAAAGAGACAGACCATCTTTATATCCCGGTAGCTATATAATACATGTTACAAAGAGATGGACCATCTTTATACCCCGGTAACTATATAATACATGTTACAAAGAGATAGACCATCTTTATACCCCGGTATAGCTATATAATACATGTTACAAAGAGATGGACCATCTTTATACCCCGGTATAGCTATATAATACATGTTACAAAGAGATGGACCATCTTTATACCCCGGTATAGCTATATAATACATGTTACAAAGAGATAGACCATCTGTATACCCCGGTAACTATATAATACATGTTACAAAGAGATAGACCATCTGTATACCCCGGTAACTATATAATACATGTTACAAAGAGACAGACCATCTTTATATCCCGGTAACTATATAATACATGTTACAAACAGATGGACCATCTTTATATCCCGGTATAACTATATAATACATGTTACAAAGAGACAGACCATCTTTATATCCCGGTCTAACTATATAATACATGTTACAAAGAGATAGACCATCTTTATACCCCGGTATAACTATATAATACATGTTACAAAGAGATAGACCATCTTTATATCCCGGTAGCTATATAATACATGTTACAAAGAGATGGACCATCTTTATTCCCCGGTAGCTATATAATACATGTTACAAAGAGATAGACCATCTTTATATCCCGGTATAACTATATAATACATGTTACAAAGAGATAGACCATCTTTATACCCCGGTAACTATATAATACATGTTAACAAAGAGATGGACCATCTTTATACCCCGGTAGCTATATAATACATGTTACAACGAGATAGACCATCTTTATATCCCGGTAACTATATAATACATGTTATAAAGAGATAAACCATCTTTATATCCCGGTAACTATATAATACATGTTACAAAGAGATAGACCATCTTTATATCCCGGTAGCTATATAATACATGTTACAAAGAGATGGACCATCTTTATACCCCGGTAGCTATATAATACATGTTACAAAGAGATAGACCATCTTTATATCCCGGTAACTATATAATACATGTTACAAAGAGATAGACCATCTTTATATCCCGGTAGCTATATAATACATGTTACAAAGAGATAAACCATCTTTATACCCCGGTAACTATATAATACATGTTTCAAAGAGACAGACCATCTTTATACCCCGGTATAGCTATATAATACATGTTACAAAGAGATAGACCATCTTTATATCCCGGTAACTATATAATACATGTTACAAAGAGATGGACCATCTTTATATCCCGGTAGCTATATAATACATGTTACAAAGAGATAGACCATCTTTATACCCCGGTAACTATATAATACATGTTACAAAGAGATGGACCATCTTTATATCCCGGTATAACTGTATAATACATGTTACAAAGAGATAGACCATCTTTATATCCCGGTATAGCTATATAATACATGTTACAAAGAGATAGACCATCTTTATACACCGGTATAGCTATATAATACATGTTACAAAGAGATGGACCATCTTTATATCCCGGTAGCTATATAATACATGTTACAAAGAGATAGACCATCTTTATACCCCGGTATAGCTATATAATACATGTTACAAAGAGATAGAACATCTTTATATCCCGGTAACTATATAATACATGTTACAAAGAGATAGACCATCTTTATATCCCGGTAGCTATATAATACATGTTACAAAGAGATGGACCATCTTTATATCCCGGTTTAACTATATAATACATGTTATAAAGAGATACACCATCTTTATATCCCGGTATAACTATATAATACATGTTACAAAGAGATAGACCATCTTTATATCCCGGTAACTATATAATACATGTTACAAAGAGATAGACCATCTTTATATCCCGGTAACTATATAATACATGTTACAAAGAGATAGACCATATTTATACCCCGGTATAGCTATATAATACATGTTACAAAGAGATAGACCATCTTTATATCCCGGTAACTATATAATACATGTTACAAAGAGATAGACCATCTTTATATCCCGGTAGCTATATAATACATGTTACAAAGAGATAGACCATCTTTATATCCCGGTAGCTATATAACACATGTTACAAAGAGATATACCATCTTTATATCCCGGTATAACTGTATAATACATGTTACAAAGAGATAGACCATCTTTATATCCCGGTAGCTATATAATACATGTTACAAAGAGATAGACCATCTTTATACCCCGGTAGCTATATAATACATGTTACAAAGAGATAAACCATCTTTATACCCCGGTATAACTATATAATACATGTTAACAAAGAGACAGACCATCTTTATATCCCGGTAGCTATATAATACATGTTACAAAGAGATGGACCATCTTTATACCCCGGTAACTATATAATACATGTTACAAAGAGATAGACCATCTTTATACCCCGGTATAGCTATATAATACATGTTACAAAGAGATGGACCATCTTTATACCCCGGTATAGCTATATAATACATGTTACAAAGAGATGGACCATCTTTATACCCCGGTATAGCTATATAATACATGTTACAAAGAGATAGACCATCTGTATACCCCGGTAACTATATAATACATGTTACAAAGAGATAGACCATCTGTATACCCCGGTAACTATATAATACATGTTACAAAGAGACAGACCATCTTTATATCCCGGTAACTATATAATACATATTACAAACAGATGGACCATCTTTATATCCCGGTATAACTATATAATACATGTTACAAAGAGACAGACCATCTTTATATCCCGGTCTAACTATATAATACATGTTACAAAGAGATAGACCATCTTTATACCCCGGTATAACTATATAATACATGTTACAAAGAGATAGACCATCTTTATATCCCGGTAGCTATATAATACATGTTACAAAGAGATGGACCATCTTTATACCCCGGTAGCTATATAATACATGTTACAAAGAGATAGACCATCTTTATATCCCGGTATAACTATATAATACATGTTACAAAGAGATAGACCATCTTTATACCCCGGTAACTATATAATACATGTTAACAAAGAGATGGACCATCTTTATACCCCGGTAGCTATATAATACATGTTACAAAGAGATAGACCATCTTTATATCCCGGTAACTATATAATACATGTTATAAAGAGATAAACCATCTTTATATCCCGGTAACTATATAATACATGTTACAAAGAGATAGACCATCTTTATATCCCGGTAGCTATATAATACATGTTACAAAGAGATGGACCATCTTTATACCCCGGTAGCTATATAATACATGTTACAAAGAGATAGACCATCTTTATATCCCGGTAACTATATAATACATGTTACAAAGAGATAGACCATCTTTATATCCCGGTAGCTATATAATACATGTTACAAAGAGATAAACCATCTTTATACCCCGGTAACTATATAATACATGTTACAAAGAGACAGACCATCTTTATACCCCGGTATAGCTATATAATACATGTTACAAAGAGATAGACCATCTTTATATCCCGGTAACTATATAATACATGTTACAAAGAGATGGACCATCTTTATATCCCGGTAGCTATATAATACATGTTACAAAGAGATAGACCATCTTTATACCCCGGTAACTATATAATACATGTTACAAAGAGATGGACCATCTTTATATCCCGGTATAACTGTATAATACATGTTACAAAGAGATAGACCATCTTTATATCCCGGTATAGCTATATAATACATGTTACAAAGAGATAGACCATCTTTATACACCGGTATAGCTATATAATACATGTTACAACGAGATGGACCATCTTTATATCCCGGTAGCTATATAATACATGTTACAAAGAGATAGACCATCTTTATACCCCGGTATAGCTATATAATACATGTTACAAAGAGATAGAACATCTTTATATCCCGGTAACTATATAATACATGTTACAAAGAGATAGACCATCTTTATATCCCGGTAGCTATATAATACATGTTACAAAGAGATGGACCATCTTTATATCCCGGTTTAACTATATAATACATGTTATAAAGAGATACACCATCTTTATATCCCGGTATAACTATATAATACATGTTACAAAGAGATAGACCATCTTTATATCCCGGTAACTATATAATACATGTTACAAAGAGATAGACCATCTTTATATCCCGGTAACTATATAATACATGTTACAAAGAGATAGACCATATTTATACCCCGGTATAGCTATATAATACATGTTACAAAGAGATAGACCATCTTTATATCCCGGTAACTATATAATACATGTTACAAAGAGATAGACCATCTTTATATCCCGGTAGCTATATAACACATGTTACAGAGAGATATACCATCTTTATATCCCGGTATAACTATATAATACATGTTACAAAGAGATAGACCATCTTTATATCCCGGTAGCTATATAATACATGTTACAAAGAGATAGACCATCTTTATATCCCGGTAACTATATAATACATGTTACAAAGAGATAAACCATCTTTATATCCCGGTAGCTATATAATACATGTTAACAAAGAGATGGACCATCTTTATATCCCGGTAGCTATATAATACATGTTACAAAGAGATGGACCATCTTTATATCCCGGTAGCTATATAATACATGTTAACAAAGAGATAAACCATCTTTATATCCCGGTAGCTATATAATACATGTTACAAAGAGATAAACCATCTTTATATCCCGGTAGCTATATAATACATGTTAACAAAGAGATAAACCATCTTTATATCCCGGTAGCTATATAATACATGTTACAAAGAGATAGACCATCTTTATATACCGGTTTAACTATATAATACATGTTAACAAAGAGATAAACCATCTTTATATCCCGGTAGCTATATAATACATGTTACAAAGAGATAGACCATCTTTATATCCCGGTAGCTATATAACACATGTTACAAAGAGATATACCATCTTTATATCCCGGTAGCTATATAATACATGTTACAAAGAGATAGACCATCTTTATATCCCGGTAACTATATAATACATGTTACAAAGAGATAAACCATCTTTATATCCCGGTAACTATATAATACATGTTATAAAGAGATAGACCATCTTTATACCCCGGTAACTATATAATACATGTTACAAAGAGACAGACCATCTTTATACCCCGGTATAGCTATATAATACATGTTACAAAGAGATAGACCATCTTTATATCCCGGTAACTATATAATACATGTTACAAAGAGATGGACCATCTTTATATCCCGGTAGCTATATAATACATGTTACAAAGAGATAGACCATCTTTATACCCCGGTAACTATATAATACATGTTACAAAGAGATGGACCATCTTTATATCCCGGTATAACTGTATAATACATGTTACAAAGAGATAGACCATCTTTATATCCCGGTATAGCTATATAATACATGTTACAAAGAGATAGACCATCTTTATACACCGGTATAACTATATAATACATGTTACAAAGAGATGGACCATCTTTATACCCCGGTATAGCTATATAATACATGTTACAAAGAGATATAACATCTTTATATCCCGGTAACTATATAATACATGTTACAAAGAGATAGACCATCTTTATATCCCGGTAGCTATATAATACATGTTACAAAGAGATGGACCATCTTTATATCCCGGTTTAACTATATAATACATGTTATAAAGAGATACACCATCTTTATATCCCGGTATAACTATATAATACATGTTACAAAGAGATAGACCATCTTTATATCCCGGTAACTATATAATACATGTTACAAAGAGATAGACCATCTTTATATCCCGGTAACTATATAATACATGTTACAAAGAGATAGACCATATTTATACCCCGGTATAGCTATATAATACATGTTACAAAGAGATAGACCATCTTTATATCCCGGTAACTATATAATACATGTTACAAAGAGATAGACCATCTTTATATCCCGGTAGCTATATAATACATGTTACAAAGAGATAGACCATCTTTATATCCCGGTAGCTATATAACACATGTTACAAAGAGATATACCATCTTTATATCCCGGTATAACTATATAATACATGTTACAAAGAGATAGACCATCTTTATATCCCGGTAGCTATATAATACATGTTACAAAGAGATAGACCATCTTTATATCCCGGTAACTATATAATACATGTTACAAAGAGATAAACCATCTTTATATCCCGGTAGCTATATAATACATGTTAACAAAGAGATGGACCATCTTTATATCCCGGTAGCTATATAATACATGTTACAAAGAGATGGACCATCTTTATATCCCGGTAGCTATATAATACATGTTAACAAAGAGATAAACCATCTTTATATCCCGGTAGCTATATAATACATGTTACAAAGAGATAAACCATCTTTATATCCCGGTAGCTATATAATACATGTTAACAAAGAGATAAACCATCTTTATATCCCGGTAGCTATATAATACATGTTACAAAGAGATAGACCATCTTTGTATACCGGTATAACTATATAATACATGTTAACAAAGAGATAAACCATCTTTATATCCCGGTAGCTATATAATACATGTTACAAAGAGATAGACCATCTTTATATCCCGGTAGCTATATAACACATGTTACAAAGAGATATACCATCTTTATATCCCGGTAGCTATATAATACATGTTACAAAGAGATAGACCCTCTTTATATCCCGGTAACTATATAATACATGTTACAAAGAGATAAACCATTTTTATATCCCGGTAACTATATAATACATGTTATAAAGAGATAGACCATCTTTATATCCCGGTAACTATATAATACATGTTACAAAGAGATAAACCATCTTTATACCCCGGTAGCTATATAATACATGTTATAAAGAGATAGACCATCTTTATATCCCGGTATAGCTATATAATACATGTTACAAAGAGATAAACCTTCTTTATATCCCGGTATAACTATATAATACATGTTACAAAGAGATAAACCATCTTTATATCCCGGTATAACTATATAATACATGTTACAAAGAGATAGACCATCTTTATATCCCGGTAACTATATAATACATGTTACAAAGAGATAAACCATCTTTATATCCCGGTAGCTATATAATACATGTTATAAAGAGATAGACCATCTTTATATCCCGGTATAGCTATATAATACATGTTACAAAGAGATAAACCATCTTTATATCCCGGTATCTATATAATACATGTTATAAAGAGATGGACCATCTTTATATCCCGGCAACTATATAATACATGTTAACAAAGAGATGGACCATCTTTATACCCCGGTAGCTATATAATACATGTTACAAAGAGATAGACCATCTTTATACCCCGGTAGCTATATAATACATGTTACAAAGAGATAGACCATCTTTATACCCCGGTAACTATATAATACATGTTACAAAGAGATAGACCATCTTTATATCCCGGTAGCTATATAATACATGTTACAAAGAGACAGACCATCTTTATATCCCGGTAGCTATATAATACATGTTACAAAGAGACAGACCATCTTTATATCCCGGTAGCTATATAATACATGTTACAAAGAGATAGACCATCTTTATATCCCGGTAGCTATATAATACATGTTACAAAGAGATAAACCATCTTTATATCCCGGTAGCTATATAATACATGTTATTAAGAGATAGACCATCTTTATATCCCGGTAGCTATATAATACATGTTACAAAGAGATAAACCATCTTTATATCCCGGTAACTATATAATACATGTTACAAATAGATGGACCATCTTTATATCCCGGTAGCTATATAATACATGTTACAAAGAGATAAACCATCTTTATATCCCGGTATAGCTATATAATACATGTTACAAAGAGATAAACCATCTTTATATCCCGGTAACTATATAATACATGTTACAAAGAGATGGACCATCTTTATATCCCGGTAGCTATATAATACATGTTACAAAGAGATAAACCATCTTTATATCCCGGTATAGCTATATAATACATGTTACAAAGAGATAAACCATCTTTATATCCCGGTAACTATATAATACATGTTACAAAGAGATGGACCATCTTTATATCCCGGTAGCTATATAATACATGTTACAAAGAGATAAACCATCGTTATATCCCGGTATAGCTATATAATACATGTTACAAAGAGATAAACCATCTTTATATCCCGGTAACTATATAGTACATGTTACAAAGAGATGAACCATCTTTATATCCCGGTAACTATATAATACATGTTACAAAGAGATGGACCATCTTTATATCCCGGTAGCTATATAATACATGTTACAAAGAGACAGACCATCTTTATATCCCGGTAGCTATATAATACATGTTACAAAGAGATAAACCATCTTTATATCCCGGTATAGCTATATAATACATGTTACAAAGAGATAAACCATCTTTATATCCCGGTAGCTATATAATACATGTTACAAAGAGACAAACCATCTTTATATCCCGGTAGCTATATAATACATGTTACAAAGAGATATACCATCTTTATACCCCGGTATAGCTATATAATACATGTTACAAAGAGATAAACCATCTTTATATCCCGGTAGCTATATAATACATGTTACAAAGAGATAGACCATCTTTATATCCCGGTAGCTATATAATACATGTTACAAAGAGATAAACCATCTTTATATCCCTGTAACTATATAATACATGTTACAAAGAGATGGACCATCTTTATATCCCGGTAGCTATATAATACATGTTACAAAGAGATAAACCATCTTTATATCCCGGTATAGCTATATAATACATGTTACAAAGAGATAAACCATCTTTATATCCCGGTAACTATATAATACATGTTACAAAGAGATGGACCAACTTTATATCCCGGTATAGCTATATAATACATGTTACAAAGAGATAAACCATCTTTATATCCCGGTAGCTATATAATACATGTTACAAAGAGATGGACCATCTTTATATCCCGGTAGCTATATAATACATGTTACAAAGAGATAGACCATCTTTATATCCCGGTAGCTATATAATACATGTTACAAAGAGATAAACCATCTTTATATCCCGGTATAGCTATATAATACATGTTACAAAGAGATAAACCATCTTTATATCCCGGTAACTATATAATACATGTTACAAAGAGATGGACCATCTTTATATCCCGGTAGCTATATAATACATGTTACAAAGAGATAAACCATCTTTATATCCCGGTATAGCTATATAATACATGTTACAAAGAGATAAACCATCTTTATATCCCGGTAACTATATAATACATATTACAAAGAGATGGACCATCTTTATATCCCGGTAGCTATATAATACATGTTACAAAGAAATAAACCATCTTTATATCCCGGTATAGCTATATAATACATGTTACAAAGAGATAAACAATCTTTATATCCCGGTAACTATATAATACATGTTACAAAGAGATAAACCATCTTTATATCCCGGTAGCTATATAATACATGTTACAAAGAGATAAACCATCTTTATATCCCGGTAGCTATATAATACATGTTACAAAGAGATGGACCATCTTTATATCTCGGTAGCTATATAATACATGTTACAAAGAGATAAACCATCTTTATATCCCGGTAGCTATATAATACATGTTACAAAGAGACAGACCATCTTTATATCCCGGTAGCTATATAATACATGTTACAAAGAGATAAACCATCTTTATATCCCGGTAGCTATATAATACATGTTACAAAGAGATGGACCATCTTTATATCCCGGTAGCTATATAATACATGTTACAAAGAGATAAACCATCTTTATATCCCGGTAGCTATATAATACATGTTACAAAGAGATGGACCATCTTTATATCCCGGTAACTATATAATACATGTTACAAAGAGACAGACCATCTTTATATCCCGGTAGCTATATAATACATGTTACAAAGAGATGGACCATCTTTATATCCCGGTAGCTATATAATACATGTTACAAAGAGATAGACCATCTTTATATCCCGGTAACTATATAATACATGTTAACAAAGAGATAAACCATCTTTATATCCCGGTAACTATATAATACATGTTACAAAGAGATGGACCATCTTTATATCCCGGTAGCTATATAATACATGTTACAAAGAGACAGACCATCTTTATATCCCGGTAGCTATATAATACATGTTACAAAGAGATAGACCATCTTTATATCCCGGTAACTATATAATACATGTTAACAAAGAGATAAACCATCTTTATATCCCGGTAACTATATAATACATGTTAACAAAGAGATAGACCATCTTTATATCCCGGTAGCTATATAATACATGTTACAAAGAGATGGACCATCTTTATATCCCGGTAACTATATAATACATGTTACAAAGAGACAGACCATCTTTATATCCCGGTAGCTATATAATACATGTTAACAAAGAGATAGACCATCTTTATATCCCGGTAACTATATAATACATGTTACAAAGATACAGACCATCTTTATATCCCGGTAGCTATATAATACATGTTACAAAGAGATGGACCATCTTTATATCCCGGTAGCTATATAATACATGTTAACAAAGAGATAAACCATCTTTATATCCCGGTAGCTATATAATACATGTTACAAAGAGATGGACCATCTTTATATCCCGGTAACTATATAATACATGTTACAAAGAGATAGACCATCTTTATATCCCGGTAGCTATATAATACATGTTACAAAGAGATAGACCATCTTTATATCCCGGTAGCTATATAATACATGTTAACAAAGAGATAGACCATCTTTATATCCCGGTAACTATATAATACATGTTACAAAGAGATAGACCATCTTTATATCCCGGTAACTATATAATACATGTTACAAAGAGATAAACCATCTTTATATCCCGGTAGCTATATAATACATGTTACAAAGAGATAGACCATCTTTATATCCCGGTAGCTATATAATACATGTTACAAAGAGATAGACCATCTTTATATCCCGGTAGCTATATAATACATGTTACAAAGAGATAGACCATCTTTATATCCCGGTAGCTATATAATACATGTTAACAAAGAGATAAACCATCTTTATATCCCGGTAGCTATATAATACATGTTAACAAAGAGATAAACCATCTTTATATCCCGGTAGCTATATAATACATGTTACAAAGAGATAGACCATCTTTATATCCCGGTAGCTATATAATACATGTTACAAAGAGATAAACCATCTTTATATCCCGGTAGCTATATAATAACATGTTACAAAGAGATAGACCATCTTTATATCCCGGTAGCTATATAATACATGTTACAAAGAGATAGACCATCTTATCCCGGTAACTATATAATACATGTTACAAAGAGATGGACCATCTTTATATCCCGGTAGCTATATAATACATGTTACAAAGAGATGGACCATCTTTATATCCCGGTAGCTATATAATACATGTTACAAAGAGATAGACCATCTTTATATCCCGGTAGCTATATAATACATGTTACAAAGAGATGGACCATCTTTATATCCCGGTAACTATATAATACATGTTAACAAAGAGATAGACCATCTTTATATCCCGGTAACTATATAATACATGTTAACAAAGAGATAGACCATCTTTATATCCCGGTAACTATATAATACATGTTACAAAGAGATAGACCATCTTTATATCCCGGGTAGCTATATAATACATGTTACAAAGAGATAGACCATCTTTATATCCCGGTAGCTATATAATACATGTTACAAAGAGATAGACCATCTTTATATCCCGGTAACTATATAATACATGTTAACAAAGAGATAAACCATCTTTATATCCGGTAACTATATAATACATGTTACAAAGAGATAGACCATCTTTATATCCCGGTAGCTATATAATACATGTTACAAAGAGATAGACCATCTTTATATCCCGGTATAACTATATAATACATGTTACAAAGAGATGGACCATCTTTATATCCCGGTAGCTATAATACATGTTACAAAGAGATAGACCATCTTTATATCCCGGTATAACTATATAATACATGTTACAAAGAGATGACCATCTTTATATCCCGGTAGCTATATAATACATGTTACAAAGAGATAGACCATCTTTATATTCCGGTATAGCTATATAATACATGTTATAAAGAGATGGACCATCTTTATATCCCGGTAGCTATATAATACATGTTACAAAGAGATAGACCATCTTTATATCCCGGTATAACTATATAATACATGTTACAAAGAGATGGACCATCTTTATATCCCGGTAGCTATATAATACATGTTACAAAGAGATAGACCATCTTTATATCCCGGTATAGCTATATAGTACATGTTATAAAGAGATGGACCATCTTTATCTCCGGGTAGCTATATAATACATGTTACAAAGAGATAGACCATCTTTATATCCCGGTATAGCTATATAATACATGTTACAAAAGAGATAAACCATCTTTATATCCCGGTAGCTATATAATACATGTTACAAAGAGATAGACCATCTTTATATCCCGGTAGCTATATTAATACATGTTAACAAGAGATAAACCATCTTTATATCCCGGTAGCTATATAATACATGTTACAAAGAGATAGACCATCTTTATATCCCGGTATAACTATATAATACATGTTATAAAGAGATGGACCATCTTTATATCCCGGTAACTATATAATACATGTTACAAAGAGATAAACCATCTTTATATCCCGGTAGCTATATAATACATGTTACAAAGAGATGGACCATCTTTATACCCCGGTAGCTATATAATACATGTTACAAAGGAGATGGACCATCTTTATATCCCGGTAGCTATATAATACATGTTACAAGAGATATACCATCTTTATATCCCGGTAGCTATATAATACATGTTACAAAGAGATAGACCATCTTTATACCCCGGTAGCTATATAATACATGTTACAAAGAGACAGACCATCTTTATACCCCGGTAGCTATATAATACATGTTACAAAGAGATAGGACCATCTTTATACCCGGTAGCTATATAACACATGTTAACAAAGAGATAAACCATCTTATACCCCGGTAACTATAAAATACATGTTAACAAAGAGATGGACCATCTTTATACCCCGGTAGCTATATAATACATGTTACAAAGAGATGGACCATCTTTATATCCCGGTAACTATATAATACATGTTAACAAAGAGATGGACCATCTTATACCCCGGTAGCTATATAATACATGTTACAAAGAGATGGACCATCTTTATATCCCGTGGTAACTATATAATACATGTTAACAAAGAGATAAATCTCTTTATACCCCGGTAGCTATATAATACATGTTACAAAAGAGATAGACCATCTTTATATCCCGGTAACTATATAATACATGTTACAAAGAGATAGACCATCTTTATACCCCGGTAACTATATAATACATGTTACAAAGAGATGGACCATCTTTATACCCCGGGTAACTATATACTACATGTTACAAGAGAACAGACCATCTTTATATCCCGGTAACTATATAATACATGTTAACAAAGAGATAAACCATCTTTATATCCCGGTATAACTATATAATACATGTTACAAAGAGATGGACCATCTTTATATCCCGGTAACTATATAATACATGTTACAAAGAGATACACCATCTTTATACCCCGGTCACTATATAATACATGTTAACAAAGAGATGGACCATCTTTATATCCGGTAACTATATAATACATGTTAACAAAGAGATAAACCATCTTTATATCCCGGTAACTATATAATACATGTTAACAAAGAGATAGGACCATCTTTATATCCCGGTAGCTATATAATACATGTTACAAAGAGATGGACCATCTTTATATCCCGGTAACTATATAATACATGTTACAAAGAGACAGACCATCTTTATATCCCGGTAGCTATATAATACATGTTAACAAAGAGATAGACCATCTTTATATCCCGGGTAACTATATAATACATGTTACAAAGATACAGACCATCTTTATATCCCGGTAGCTATATAATACATGTTACAAAGAGATGGACCATCTTTATATCCCGGTAGCTATAATACATGTTAACAAAGAGATAAACCATCTTTATATCCCGGTAGCTATATAATACATGTTACAAAGAGATGACCATCTTTATATCCCGGTAACTATATAATACATGTTACAAAGAGATAGACCATCTTTATATCCCGGTAGCTATATAATACATGTTACAAAGAGATAGACCATCTTTATATCCCGGTAGCTATATAATACATGTTAACAAAGAGATAGACCATCTTTATATCCCGGTAACTATATAATACATGTTACAAAGAGATAGAACAACTTTATATCCCGGTAACTATATAATACATGTTACAAAGAGATAAACCATCTTTATATCCCGGTAGCTATATAATACATGTTACAAAGAGATAGACCATCTTTATATCCCGGTAGCTATATAATACATGTTACAAAGAGATAGACCATCTTTATATCCCGGTAGCTATATAATACATGTTACAAAGAGATAGACCATCTTTATATCCCGGTAGCTATATAATACATGTTAACAAAGAGATAAACCATCTTTATATCCCGGTAGCTATATAATACATGTTAACAAAGAGATAAACCATCTTTATATCCCGGTAGCTATATAATACATGTTACAAAGAGATAGACCATCTTTATATCCCGGTAGCTATATAATACATGTTACAAAGAGATAAACCATCTTTATATCCCGGTAGCTATATAATACATGTTACAAAGAGATAGACCATCTTTATATCCCGGTAGCTATATAATACATGTTACAAAGAGATAGACCATCTTTATATCCCGGTAACTATATAATACATGTTACAAAGAGATGGACCATCTTTATATCCCGGTAGCTATATAATACATGTTACAAAGAGATGGACCATCTTTATATCCCGGTAGCTATATAATACATGTTACAAAGAGATAGACCATCTTTATATCCCGGTAGCTATATAATACATGTTACAAAGAGATGGACCATCTTTATATCCCGGTAACTATATAATACATGTTAACAAAGAGATAGACCATCTTTATATCCCGGTAACTATATAATACATGTTAACAAAGAGATAGACCATCTTTATATCCCGGTAACTATATAATACATGTTACAAAGAGATAGACCATCTTTATATCCCGGTAGCTATATAATACATGTTACAAAGAGATAGACCATCTTTATATCCCGGTAGCTATATAATACATGTTACAAAGAGATAGACCATCTTTATATCCCGGTAACTATATAATACATGTTAACAAAGAGATAAACCATCTTTATATCCCGGTAACTATATAATACATGTTACAAAGAGATAGACCATCTTTATATCCCGGTAGCTATATAATACATGTTACAAAGAGATAGACCATCTTTATATCCCGGTATAACTATATAATACATGTTACAAAGAGATGGACCATCTTTATATCCCGGTAGCTATATAATACATGTTACAAAGAGATAGACCATCTTTATATCCCGGTATAACTATATAATACATGTTACAAAGAGATGGACCATCTTTATATCCCGGTAGCTATATAATACATGTTACAAAGAGATAGACCATCTTTATATTCCGGTATAGCTATATAATACATGTTATAAAGAGATGGACCATCTTTATATCCCGGTAGCTATATAATACATGTTACAAAGAGATAGACCATCTTTATATCCCGGTATAACTATATAATACATGTTACAAAGAGATGGACCATCTTTATATCCCGGTAGCTATATAATACATGTTACAAAGAGATAGACCATCTTTATATCCCGGTATAGCTATATAGTACATGTTATAAAGAGATGGACCATCTTTATATCCCGGTAGCTATATAATACATGTTACAAAGAGATAGACCATCTTTATATCCCGGTATAGCTATATAATACATGTTACAAAGAGATAAACCATCTTTATATCCCGGTAGCTATATAATACATGTTACAAAGAGATAGACCATCTTTATATCCCGGTAGCTATATAATACATGTTACAAAGAGATAAACCATCTTTATATCCCGGTATAGCTATATAATACATGTTATAAAGAGATGGACCATCTTTATATCCCGGTAGCTATATAATACATGTTACAAAGAGATGGACCATCTTTATATCCCGGTATAGCTATATAATACATGTTACAAAGAGATAAACCATCTTTATATCCCGGTAGCTATATAATACATGTTACAAAGAGATAGACCATATTTATATCCCGGTATAACTATATAATACATGTTATAAAGAGATGGACCATCTTTATATCCCTGTAACTATATAATACATGTTACAAAGAGATAAACCATCTTTATATCCCGGTAGCTATATAATACATGTTACAAAGAGATGGACCATCTTTATACCCCGGTAGCTATATAATACATGTTACAAAGAGATGGACCATCTTTATATCCCGGTAGCTATATAATACATGTTACAAAGAGATAAACCATCTTTATATCCCGGTAGCTATATAATACATGTTACAAAGAGACAGACCATCTTTATACCCCGGTAGCTATATAATACATGTTACAAAGAGATAGACCATCTTTATACCCGGTAGCTATATAACACATGTTAACAAAGAGATAAACCATCTTTATACCCCGGTAACTATAAAATACATGTTAACAAAGAGATGGACCATCTTTATACCCCGGTAGCTATATAATACATGTTACAAAGAGATGGACCATCTTTATATCCCGGTAACTATATAATACATGTTAACAAAGAGATGGACCATCTTTATACCCCGGGAGCTATATAATACATGTTACAAAGAGATGGACCATCTTTATATCCCGGGTAACTATATAATACATGTTAACAAAGAGATAAATCATCTTTATACCCCGGTAGCTATATAATACATGTTACAAAGAGATAGACCATCTTTATATCCCGGTAACTATATAATACATGTTACAAAGAGATAGACCATCTTTATACCCCGGTAACTATATAATACATGTTACAAAGAGATGGACCATCTTTATACCCCGGTAACTATATAATACATGTTACAAAGAGACAGACCATCTTTATATCCCGGTAACTATATAATACATGTTAACAAAGAGATAAACCATCTTTATATCCCGGTATAACTATATAATACATGTTACAAAGAGATGGACCATCTTTATATCCCGGTAACTATATAATACATGTTACAAAGAGATACACCATCTTTATACCCCGGTAACTATATAATACATGTTAACAAAGAGATGGACCATCTTTATATCCCGGTAACTATATAATACATGTTAACAAAGAGATGGACCATCTTTATATCCCGGTAACTATATAATACATGTTACAAAGAGATAGGCCATCTTTATATCCCGCTAACTATATAATACATGTTACAAAGAGACAGACCATCTTTATATCCCGGTAACTATATAATACATGTTACGAAGAGATGGACCATCTTTATATCCCGGTAACTATATAATACATGTTAACAAAGAGATGGACCATCTTTATATCCCGGTAACTATATAATACATGTTACAAAGAGACAGACCATCTTTATAACCCGGTAACTATATAATACATGTTAACAAAGAGATGGACCATCTTTATACCCCGGGTAACTATATAATACATGTTACAAAGAGATGGACCATCTTTATATCCCGGTAACTATATAATACATGTTAACAAAGAGATAGACCATCTTTATATCCCGGTAACTATATAATACATGTTACAAAGAGATGGACCATCTTTATATACCGGTAACTATATAATACATGTTAACAAAGAGATAGACCATCTTTATATACCGGTAACTATATAATACATGTTAACAAAGAGATGGACCATCTTTATACCCCGGTAACTATATAATACATGTTAACAAAGAGATAGACCATCTTTATATCCCGGTAACTATATACTACATGTTAACAAAGAGATGGACCATCTTTATATCCCGGTAACTATATAATACATGTTAACAAAGAGATAGACCATCTTTATATCCCGGTAACTATATAATACATGTTAACAAAGAGATGGACCATCTTTATATCCCGGTAACTATATAATACATGTTAACAAAGAGATAGACCATCTTTATATCCCGGTAACTATATACTACAGGTTAACAAAGAGATGGACCATCTTTATATCCCGGTAACTATATAATACATGTTAACAAAGAGATAGACCATCTTTATATCCCGGTAACTATATACTACATGTTAACAAAGAGATGGACCATCTTTATATCCCGGTAACTATATAATACATGTTAACAAAGAGATAGACCATCTTTATATCCCGGTAACTATATACTACATGTTAACAAAGAGATGGACCATCTTTATACCCCGGTAACTATATAATACATGTTACAAAGAGATGGACCATCTTTATATCCCGGTAACTATATACTACATGTTAACAAAGAGATAGACCATCTTTATATCCCGGTAACTATATAATACATGTTACATAGAGATGGACCATCTTTATATCCCGGTAACTATATAATACATGTTAACAAAGAGACGGACCATCTTTATACCCCGGTAACTATATGATACATGTTAACAAAGAGATAGACCATGTTTATATCCCGGTAACTATATAATACATGTTAACAAAGAGATGGACCATCTTTATACCCCGGTAACTATATAATACATGTTAACAAAGGTATGGATCATCTTTATATCCCGGTAACTATATAATGCATTTTAACAAAGAGATGAACCATCTTTATTTCCCGGTAACTATATAATACATGTTACAAAGAGACAGACCATCTTTATATCCCGGTAACTATATAATACATGTTAACAAAGAGATGGACCATCTTTATATCCCGGTAACTATATAATACATGTTAACAAAGAGATGGACCATCTTTATATCCCGGTAACTATATAATACATGTTACAAAGAGATGGACCATCTTTATATCCCGGTAACTATATAATACATGTTAACAAAGAGATGCACCATCTTTATATCCCGGTAACTATATAATACATGTTACAAAGAGATGGACCATCTTTATATCCCGGTAACTATATAATACATGTTAACAAAGAGATGGACCATCTTTATATCCCGGTAACTATATAATACATGTTAACAAAGAGACAGACCATCTTTATATCCCGGTAACTATATAATACATGTTACAAAGAGATGGACCATCTTTATATCCCGGTAACTATATAATACATGTTAACAAAGAGATGGACCATCTTTATATCCCGGTAACTATATAATACATGTTAACAAAGAGATGGACCATCTTTATATCCCGGTAACTATATAATACATGTTAACAAAGAGATGGACCATCTTTATATCCCGGTAACTATATAATACATGTTAACAAAGAGATGGACCATCTTTATATCCCGGTAACTATATAATACATGTTAACAACGAGACAGACCATCTTTATATCCCGGTAACTATATAATACATGTTAACAAAGAGATGGACCATCTTTATATCCCGGTAACTATATAATACATGTTACAAAGAGATGGACCATCTTTATATCCCGGTAACTATATAATACATGTTAACAAAGAGATGGACCATCTTTATATCCCGGTAACTATATAATACATGTTAACAAAGAGACAGACCATCTTTATATCCCGGTAACTATATAATACATGTTACAAAGAGATGGACCATCTTTATATCCCGGTAACTATATAATACATGTTAACAAAGAGATGGACCATCTTTATATCCCGGTAACTATATAATACATGTTACAAAGAGATGGACCATCTTTATATCCCGGTAACTATATAATACATGTTAACAAAGAGACAGACCATCTTTATATCCCGGTAACTATATAATACATGTTAACAAAGAGATGGACCATCTTTAAATCCCGGTAACAATATAATACATGTTAACAAAGAGATGGACCATCTTTATATCCCGGTAACTATATAATACATGTTAACAAAGAGATGGACCATCTTTATATCCCGGTAACTATATAATACATGTTACAAAGAGATAGACCATATTTATATCCCGGTAACTATATAATACATGTTACAAAGAGATAGACCATCTTTATATCCCGGTAACTATATAATACATGTTAACAAAGAGATTGACCATCTTTATATCCCGGTAACTATATAATACATGTTAACAAAGAGATGGACCATCTTTATATCCCGGTAACTATATAATACATGTTAACAAAGAGATGGACCATCTTTATATCCCGGTAACTATATAATACATGTTACAAAGAGATAGACCATCTTTATACCCCGGTAACTATATAATACATGTTAACAAAGAGATGGACCATTTTTACATCCCAGTAACTATATAATACATGTTAACAAAGAGATAGACCATCTTTATATACCGGTAACTATATAATACATGTTACAAAGAGATAGGCCATCTTTATATCCCGGTAACTATATAATACATGTTAACAAAGAGATAGACCATCTTTATATACCGGTAACTATATAATACATGTTACAAAGAGATGAACCATCTTTATACCCCGGTAACTATATAATACATGTTAACAAAGAGATAGACCATCTTTATATCCCGGTAACTATATAATACATGTTAACAAAGAGATAGACCATCTTTATATACCGGTAACTATATAATACATGTTACAAAGAGATGAACCATCTTTATACCCCGGTAACTATATAATACATGTTAACAAAGAGATGGACCATCTTTATATACCGGTAACTATATAATACATGTTACAAAGAGATGGACCATCTTTATACCCCGGTAACTATATAATACATGTTACAAAGAGATGGACCATCTTTATACCCCGGTAACTATATAATACATGTTAACAAAGAGATAGATCATCTTTATATACCGGTAGCTATATAATACATGTTACAAAGAGATGGACCATTTTTATATCCCGGTAACTATATAATACATGTTAACAAAGAGATGGACCATCTTTATATTCCGGTAACTATATAATACATGTTACAAAGAGACAGACCATCTTTATATCCCGGTAACTATATAATACATGTTAACAAAGAGATGGACCCTCTTTATACCCCGGTAACTATATAATACATGTTACAAAGAGATGGACCATCTTTATATCCCGGTAACTATATAATACATGTTAACAAAGAGATAGACCATCTTTATATCCCGGTAACTATATAATACATGTTACAAAGAGATGGACCATCTTTATATACCGGTAACTATATAATACATGTTAACAAAGAGATAGACCATCTTTTATACCGGTAACTATATAATACATGTTAACAAAGAGATGGACCATCTTTATACCCCGGTAACTATATAATACATGTTAACAAAGAGATAGACCATCTTTATATCTCGGTAACTATATACTACATGTTAACAAAGAGATGGACCATCTTTATATCCCGGTAACTATATAATACATGTTAACAAAGAGATATACCATCTTTATATCCCGGTAACTATATAATACATGTTAACAAAGAGATGGACCATCTTTATATCCCGGTAACTATATAATACATGTTAACAAAGAGATAGACCAACTTTATATCCCGGTAACTATATACTACATGTTAACAAAGAGATGGACCATCTTTATATCCCGGTAACTATATAATACATGTTAACAAAGAGATAGACCATCTGTATATCCCGGTATCTATATACTACATGTTAACAAAGAGATGGACCATCTTTATATCCCGGTAACTATATAATACATGTTAACAAAGAGATAGACCATCTTTATATCCCGGTAACTATATACTACATGTTAACAAAGAGATGGACCATCTTTATACCCCGGTAACTATATAATACATGTTACAAAGAGATGGACCATCTTTATACCCCGGTAATTATATAATACATGTTACAAAGAGATAAACCATCTTTATACCCCGGTATAGCTATATAATACATGTTACAAAGAGATGGACCATCTTTATATCCCGGTATAACTATATAATACATGTTACAAAGAGATAGACCATATTTATACCCCGATAACTATATAATACATGTTACAAAGAGACAAACCATCTTTATACCCCGATAACTATATAATACATGTTACAATGAGACAGACCATCTTTATACCCCGGTAACTATATAACACATGTTACAAAGAGATGGACCATCTTTATACCCCGGTAACTATATAATACATGTTACAAAGAGATGGACCATCTTTATACCCCGGTAACTTTATAATACATGTTACAAAGAGATGGATCATCTTTATACCCCGGTAACTATTTAATACATGTTACAAAGAGATGGATCATCTTAAACTCCGGTAACTATATAACACATGTTTACAAAGAGATAGACCATCTTTATACCCCGGTAACTATATAATACATGTTACAAATAGATGGACCATCTTTATACCCGGTAACTATATAATACATGTTACAAAGAGATAGACCATCTTTATACCCCGGTAACTATATAATACATGTTACAAAGAGATGGACCATCTTTATACCCCGGTAACTATATAATACATGTTACAAAGAGATACACCATCTTTATACCCCGTAACTATATAATACATGTTTACAAAGAGACAGACCATCTTTATACCCCGGTAACTATATAATACATGTTACAAAGAGATGGATCATCTTTATACCCCGGTAACTATATAATACATGTTACAAAGAGACAGACCATCTTTATATCCCGGTAACTATATAATACATGTTACAAAGAGATGGATCATCTTAAACTCCGGTAACTATATAATACATGTTACAAAGAGATGGATCATCTTTATACCCCGGTAAATATATAATACATGTTACAACGAGATGGATCATCTTAAACTCCAGTAACTATATAATACATGTTACAAAGAGATGGACCATCTTTATACCCCGGTAACTATATAATACATGTTACAAAGAGATACACCATCTTTATACCCCGGTAACTATATAATACATGTTACAAAGAGATAGACCATATTTATACCCCGGTAACTATATAATACATGTTACAAAGAGACAGACCATCTTTATAACCCGGTATAGCTATATAATACATGTTACAAAGAGATATTCCATCTTTATACCGCGTTAACTATATAATACATGTTACAAAGAGAGAGACCATCTTAAACTCCGGTAACTATATAATACATGATACAAAGAGATAAACCATCTTTATACCCCGGTAACTATATAATACATGTTACAAAGAGATAGACCATCTTTATACCCCGGTAACTATATAATACATGTTACAAAGAGACAGACCATCTTTATACCCCGGTAACTATATAATACATGTTACAAAGAGATAAACCATCTTTATACCCCGGTAACTATATAATACATGTTACAAAGAGATAAACCATCTTTATACCCCGGTAACTATATAATACATGTTACAAAGAGATATACCATCTTTATACCCCGGTAACTATATAATACATGTTACAAAGGGATGGATCATCTTAAACTCCGGTAACTATATAATACATGTTACAAAGAGATGGACCATCTTTATACCCCGGTAACTATATAATACATGTTACAAAGAGATACAACATCTTTATACCCCGGTAACTATATAATACATGTTACAAAGAGACAGACCATATTTATACCACGGTAACTATATAATACATGTTACAAAGAGATAAACCATCTTTATACCCCGGTAACTATATAATACATGTTACAAAGAGATGGACCATCTTTATACCCCGGTAACTATATAATACATGTTACAAAGAGATACACCATCTTTATACCCCGGTAACTATATAATACATGTTACAAAGAGATGGACCATCTTTATATCCCGGTAACTATATAATACATGTTACAAAGAGACAGACCATCTTTATACCCCGGTAACTATATAATACATGTTACAAAGAGACAGACCATCATTATACCCCGGTATAGCTATATAATACATGTTACAAAGAGATATTCCATCTTTATACCGCGCTAACTATATAATACATGTTACAAAGAGAGAGACCATCTTAAACTCCGGTAACTATATAATACATGATACAAAGAGATAAACCATCTTTATACCCCGGTAACTATATAATACATGTTACAAAGAGATAGACCATCTTTATACCCCGGTAACTATATAATACATGTTACAAAGAGACAGACCATCTTTATACCCCGGTAACTATATAATACATGTTACAAAGAGATAAACCATCTTTATATCCCGGTAACTATATAATACATGTTACAAAGAGATAGACCATCTTTATACCCCGGTAACTATATAATACATGTTACAAAGAGATAAACCATCTTTATACCCCGGTAACTATATAATACATGTTACAAAGATATAAACCATCTGTATACCCCGGTAACTATATAATACATGTTACAAAGAGACAGACCATCTTTATACCCCGGTATATCTATATAATACATGTTACAAAGAGATGGACCATCTTAATATCCCGGTAACTATATAATACATGTTACAAAGAGATAGACCATCTTTATACCCCGGTAACTATATAATACATGTTACAAAGAGACAGACCATCTTTATACCCCGGTAACTATATAATACATGTTACAAAGATATAAACCATCTTTATACCCCGGTAACTATATAATACATGTTACAAAGAGATAAACCATCTTTATGCCCCGGTAACTATATAATACATGTTACAAAGAGATAAACCATCTTTATACCCCGGTAACTATATAATACATGTTACAAAGAGATGGATCATCTTAAACTCCGGTAACTATATAATACATGTTACAAAGAGATGGACCATCTTTATACCCCGGTAACTATATAATACATGTTACAAAGAGATACAACATCTTTATACCCCGGTAACTATATAATACATGTTACAAAGAGACAGACCATATTTATACCACGGTAACTATATAATACATGTTACAAAGAGATAAACCATCTTTATACCCCGGTAACTATATAATACATGTTACAAAGAGATGGACCATCTTTATACCCCGGTAACTATATAATACATGTTACAAAGAGATACACCATCTTTATACCCCGGTAACTATATAATACATGTTACAAAGAGATGGACCATCTTTATATCCCGGTAACTATATAATACATGTTACAAAGAGACAGACCATCTTTATACCCCGGTAACTATATAATACATGTTACAAAGAGACAGACCATCATTATACCCCGGTATAGCTATATAATACATGTTACAAAGAGATATTCCATCTTTATACCGCGCTAACTATATAATACATGTTACAAAGAGAGAGACCATCTTAAACTCCGGTAACTATATAATACATGATACAAAGAGATAAACCATCTTTATACCCCGGTAACTATATAATACATGTTACAAAGAGATAGACCATCTTTATACCCCGGTAACTATATAATACATGTTACAAAGAGACAGACCATCTTTATACCCCGGTAACTATATAATACATGTTACAAAGAGATAAACCATCTTTATATCCCGGTAACTATATAATACATGTTACAAAGAGATAGACCATCTTTATACCCCGGTAACTATATAATACATGTTACAAAGAGATAAACCATCTTTATACCCCGGTAACTATATAATACATGTTACAAAGATATAAACCATCTTTATACCCCGGTAACTATATAATACATGTTACAAAGAGACAGACCATCTTTATACCCCGGTATATCTATATAATACATGTTACAAAGAGATGGACCATCTTAAACTCCGGTAACTATATAATACATGTTACAAAGAGATAGACCATCTTTATATCCCGGTAACTATATAATACATGTTACAAAGAGAGAGACCATCTTTATACCCCGGTAACTATATAACACATGTTAACAAAGAGATAAACCATCTTTATATCCCGGTAACTATATAATACATGTTACAAAGAGATAAACCATCTTTATATCCCGGTAACTATATAATACATGTTACAAAGAGATAAATCATCTTTATACCCCGGTAACTATATAATACATGTTACAAAGAGACAGACCATCTTTATACACCGGTATAACTATATAATACATGTTAACAAAGAGATAGTCCATCTTTATACCCCGGTATAGCTATATAATACATGTTACAAAGAGATGGACCATCTTTATATCCCGGTAACTATATAATACATGTTACAAAGAGATGGACCATCTTTATATACCGGTAACTATATAATACATGTTACAAAGAGACAGACCATCTTTATACCCCGGTATAGCTATATAATACATGTTACAAAGAGATGGACCATCTTTATACCCCGGTAACTATATAATACATGTTACAAAGAGATAGACCATCTTTATACCCCGGTAACTATATAATACATGTTACAAAGAGATGGACCATCTTTATACACCGGTAACTATCACTGCATGAAAAGTGGAATTTATGCTTTGCATAAATTAGGAATAAATGAGAATTTTTTTTCACATTTATTCTAATTTATGCATTGCATAAATTTGGATAAATTCCGAAATTTATTGGAATTTATTCTTGAATTTATGCTTGAATAAACTTCCAAATTTACAGAAAATTTACACAGCATAAATTTCAATAAATTTATGCAGATTTATGCCATGATTAAATTTCGAAAATGCAGATAAATTTCGAAATTTATCTACATTTATGCCATTAATAAATGTGGATGGGCAGTATAAATGTAGATAAATTTCTCCACATTTTCAAATTTCTGCGCAGATGAGATTTATTAACATTTAAACGGTCAAGAGATTCGGATGGTCGGTATAAATGTACATAAATTTCGAAATTTATCCACTTAAATTTCGAAATTTAACCAATTTATCCACATAAATTTCGAAATTTATCCAAATAAATTTCGAAATTTATCCAAATAAATTTCGAAATTTATCCACTTAAATTTCGAAATTTATCCACATAAATTTATCCACTTAAATTTCGAAATTTAACCAGATAAATTTAGAAATTTATCCACATAAATTTCGAAATTTATCCAAATAAATTTAGAAATTTCGAAATTTATCCACTTAAATTTCGAAATTTAACCAGATAAATTTCAAAATTTATCCACATAAATTTCAAAATTTATCCACATAAATTTCTAAATTTATCCACATAAATTTCTAAATTTATAGACATAAATTTCATAATTTATCCACATAAATTTCGAAATCAATTTCTAAATTTATCCAGATAAATTTCTTTATTTATCTAGATAAATTTCTAAATTTATCCAGATAAATAGCCCACACACCACTCACCCATTGTTGGGATCAGCAATCATTTATCGCATGGTATGTGCAGCTGCTGACAAAGGATAACAATCTCAGCTGGTATCCTATCTGCATGTTTATTAGGCACTGATAAAAGTTGTTTCTGTGACCCTGTTCCGCAATTATAATTTAAGGGAGGGTAAATTAAATGTGCAATTCATATATGACAGTACAGTTCCCAATATGGTATTTAGTGAAAGGATCAACAGAAGAAAAACTGGTAATTTTAGCAACTACTATAAGTACTATCAATCTTCAGGTCTCCAATTAAAGGTACTCAACCCGTAAAGAGGGTCCCCATCTCAACAGATTCCAACAACAACAATCCGATCAGAGGGTCCTATATTACTATTTCTTTGGCTTTGGGGGTAAAAAATATTTGATTCGAGTCGAGGAACCGATCAAACAAAGCTCAGAGTTATTAGATATTGATTTTTCAAATTTGTTATGTTCTCGAGATGAGTACTAATAACTGCCGTAATCTGCTCTGGATGTGTACTCCAAATCTATTCAAACAGACAAGGATGAATAACTCTAAAATCAAGTGGTAATTTTAACGCAATTTTGACTGAGTTCTGGGCCAGATAGTATTCCCGATAATGAAAAATAATAGATTTCTAAAATCGATATCTAACAAATCTGAGCTTTGATGTGTGACTTCCTCGACTCGAATCAAATATTTTTGACCCCCGAAGCCATTGAAATAGTAATTGAGAGGAGTTTTATCGGGTTGAGTACCTTTAAACATATACAAGTTGGTGAATTTCAATGTAATTACATTGCATTAAATTTTGAAGTAAATTCATTAACATCTGGCGTACTCATTCTAAATGACTAAATTTAACATTGTGATGGGAATTCAAAATATACTTTCAACTTTCACTGCCGACTTGCAATTGGTTATGTTAAGTTCTAAATCTTTGGTTGGGGCTATCCTGTGCTACACGAAGAAGACAAGAACATATATATATTAATATCTCTTTAATGTAGTAAATAATATACTTAATGTAGTAAATAATAGACAAGAGACCCCTTTCGCATAGTGAATGACAACAGATCATTAAATACACATATATGTACAGAACGGCAGGAGTGTTAGCGCGGCCAGATATAATAAGAGGCACAGCCTCAAGTTCTATCCTTCCGCAATGGCACAATTGCCATATTAACAAACTCATTAATACACGCATCGCGCTGTTTATTACACAGCACCAGTTCTAGAATCTGTATATTAAAAAATACACACACGGTTTATTTAGGCACACACAGGCATTGTTTTGTCATGTTTGATGATGCTTGTATTGTATAGTTCCGGTTTCATGGTTGAGGCGAATGTCATTTATCATCAACGAGATGACCTGACTACATAATTAAGAATAAAATAATCAAGACATGCAGATACATAATCCCCTTACTGTGTGTTGCAAGCATGATTGTCTCACAAACAGATTTGTACTTGTCAATTTTGCGAAAAGGTTTTTGGACTTTCCTAAAATATTTATGATATTAAACAAATAGAGATTATGCCACTCAACAAACATTACTTGTTTATCATAGGCATCCGCCCCTAATGTCTCTACAGTGCAAGAAAAATAATGCATTTTGTATTCCTGTTAAATTGTGAAATACTGCAGTAATTGCTCATATACAAATGGAGTATGAACAAGGTATAGTTTTCATTCATTGATATACGCAGTTTATCATTATCTCCCTTAGTGAAACAGGAAGCACGGCGAAAATAAAAATAGTTGGTGAATAAAGTGGCAGAACAATAACATGATTCACTCGGCAACATATGATTTGTTGTAATGTGAATTGTCAGTGGGGTTTCCAGGGGTTCATGAACTAAAGGTATGGTATGGTACAAATGTACCTGAGAATACAATGTTGGTACAATTGTACGAACTACCGAAGTGGTGTTCTAGATTCCTCGAAATCAGTACCCGCGGCATAAGAATCAATTGTCAAATATCAGTTGCTGATATTTTTTCCACTCTGTGTATGTACGCTCGAAGGCATTGTCACCGCCTTGCAGTGCACTTGTATATGCGAGTCTTCCATAAATGAGCCATGCATACATGAATATAACATAATGTGTGGGTCTAACAAAATTTAAATTGACCTTGTAAGGCAGTGCATTCTGTCATATATGAGGCTTCCTATGGGAAACTCGCATATACGATATACATATACGTTAAAGGAATGGTGAGGTACATGATATTTAATACTGTATCAATGCATCTCCCGAGTTTTAGTCTATACCTCCAAATCATACAAAACAAAAGCCCCTCCCGCCCCTGTTCCTGGAAAAAAAACCTATGATAAACAAGTAATCTTTGCTGAATGGCCTTAGTAATAGTTCTGTCGTCCTGCATTATGCGAAATGTGTCTAAAACAATAATTAGCAGTCAGTGACAGCCCACTTTTGACTGTCAGTAACAGCGTCGGGCACCGGTCTTGGCGATGGTTCTGCAGATGTGACTCTCGTCTTTAACTGCCTCTGGCCAAGACCGGATTGTTTTTTTCTGTATTTTCTGTCAAGGTCTTTCATGAATTTTCGGCACTGATCTGTCCTCCAGGACAAGGAACGGACTTGTACTGTCTCATTGTCCGAGCAGTCATCTTCACTGCTCATGAAGTCCATTGTAAGGACTGCCCGGACTTTCTGTACCCGCTCCTCGTCCCAAGAAGTTTTCAGGTTCAATGCCGTGGTTCTGTTCTGCATTTTCTGGAAAAGAAAACATGATAATTTTTTTTTAAATTCGCTTAATAAATTAAAACCTACTCCCGCCGCTATAACAGATGATAAAACGGTTTCGATAAAATATACATGTATGACCCATTTTTCAGTAACACACATTAGACATGACATTAGTAGGGTCATGCAAGGTAATATTAGTACATGAGTTTCTCGGACGTTATGATTCTATTAGCGGTCCTTCAGAAATGACTGTGCCTGTATAACAAATTTTAGGGCTGCATCGATTCATCGCAATACACTTGTATCGCGATACGCTGTCACATGATATGCGTATCATATCGTGCAAAGTGTATCACGTTACAAAAAGTCACCCCTTTTTTGTCACCGAATAGAAAAATAACCCATATTTACTGTTTTTGTTAATGCAATTTAGGTAGAAAATCATGCAGAACATGTTTTTTGTGTAACGTGATATGTATTGTATTGTTGATCATGTATCGTGATATGTATCGTATCGTGAAATAATGTAATGTTGCAACCCTAATAACAATGTGAATCACTGACAATTAGAACCAAGAAAGCTGTAATAAAATGTAAGAAATTGGAATTTGGACCAAAGTTGCACACAAATTTCCAGTCCATGCATGCTGTACAATTTCAAGAATAGCATTGTTGTGATTAACATATGAAAACACCATAGAATGGCAAATGAAATTTTTCAGCTAATTTAAATGTTGGTTCTATAAACTATTTTTACATGAATCAGCGATACCTGTAGGCATTTTGAGTGATTCAATGCTATATGTGCATATCTTGATACAGAGTATATCAACCTTAACAAAATGCCACTGCAATCATAAGTCCATGCAAATCATTCCAGCAAAAACACTGTATGTGATAGCAAAAGCAGAGCATTTAGAAATAAAATTTCCTTAGACACATGATTCAACCTTCAACATATATACATACATACATATACATCAGTAATAGTATATATCTTTGACGAAATGTCTGTAAAGTAATGGCCCAATACCTTTTTAAAATGGCCCGCAAGATATTGTGAATGGCCCTTGTTTTGGCTCAATGATTTTCCGGGCCAGCGCCAATACTGTATATCAGATAATCAATAAATAATGTGTGCAAACTGAACTTGGAAAGATGAATTCAGCCAATGTTAACGTTGCAGGAATAACCAAATTAGTTGCTAAGACCTTAGTTTAAAATACTAACCCTTCGCCGCCTTTCTCGCAGCTTCATTGTCCTCCGATGTTTAGGTTTGCTGCCCTTATCTTCCAAATGGTTTTCGTACAACTTCGACTTGAACAAAGTCTTCATTCCAGCTACAACAAGATTAATTATAAAGATCATCAATTGATTATAAGCCTCAATTTTGCAGTAAACTAGAGATGGACCTGTCCCAGATTGGACTAAGCTATACCCCCCCCCCATTTAACTTGTTATTTTATGAAGTAGCCATTTAAAATACTGTATAGATGTATGTGAACAGGTAACCGTAACCCTAAACCCCCCTACCCTAATCCTGACCGGTGACCACATGAGATACAGTACATGTATGTAACATTTAAATTGAGGGCCTTGTGAATTTGAATACGCTCAAATTGGAACTTTTGAATCCAAATCAAATACTGGACAGTATTTGCAAATCAAACATCGAATTGTATATATCAGTTTGGTAGCGAGAAAACTCCATGTTTTGAGTCCAGTAAATAAGCATTTGTAAACTTTATAAACTTTATAAATATTGGAGCTTGTGTGTTGAATATATTATTATAAGTTTTTCATTAGTTCCCCAAAAATAGGTATTAAACAGAAATCAGTTTGATGTCAGGGTTTTAGGTCATTCTCAATGACTCGGCCATTTACACTTCGCTGGGAATATAACCTCTTCCATAAATAGAACTCATATTTAGTGTTGAAACAACTAGTGAATTTCAAGGCCGACTCGTCGAGGCCCAAAAGTTGTGTTGTGTCGACTAGTCGGTACCCAATATCAAAACTTTCAAACATAACATGGTACGGAAAATTCATCGCTCATGGCATACACTGATCACTGATGCAATGACGGTCTATTGCGTTGCGCATTTCCCTGCATAGACACCAATTTATTAAGGGAATAATACAGTAAACATCTTGATATTTATCCAACACACTGAATGTAATTATATGATTAGACATGTGGTGGAAAATGATAAGAAACACGATCATTTATACAGGTTTTGAATTTAATATCAGCATTTTATTTTTTGTTTAGTCACGTAATCACCAGTAAACATTCTGACATTTCAGTGTCGACTACAGCTAGTCAATTAATCGTTTCAACCCTACTCATATTCGCTATGAATGATACAATATATGCCACCTGTAATAAGGCGATGACATTGATTGGTCGACGCATATATATGTGAACGGGGCAGAATGTATCCACTGCATGCCAGTACCAGACTTGATCATGCATTAACTAGCGATAAATAGTAAAATAGCAATAATTAGTTCAAGTTTAACTGACGAGTCTCACAGCTAGCAGATGCACTTATTGGTACAACTACTACTACACACATTGCCAATCACGTGATTGAAATAAACCAGCAGATACGAGTTCTATTTATGGAAGAGGTATTTTCCTAGCGAAGAAGAAATGGCCGAGTCGTTGAGAATGGGTTTAAGGTGCAACAATACTTTAAAGGAGGGCCTCCTTAATTTATTGTTGCACCTCTCAGAAAGGTATTAATTAAATACCATAATGAGAATAATAATCAAGTTTAGGCCTATTATTTACGCATTCTCAGAACCAATCTTAAGATGCAATTAATTGTATTTGATGACGAAAGCTGCGCTGGTGCAGCCTTAAAGATCCTGTGCCAGTGCATTTTGCGAGTCTCACATATGGATTCAGACCTGCACTACCCTTTCATGACTGGAGCTTCCTGAAATTTTGCGAATACCCTGTGTCAATGCATTCTCTTTAAGACTCTTATATCAATACATAATATATAACTCGGTGTGATGTCGGGCTGTTCCATTATGGCGAAAATACATGAACGGACTGACTAAAGGACTGCCATGGATGTAGACATACAATGTACTATGTAGTTCCCTATCTAATCGGTATGTTACATTGAGACTCCTGACAACTTCAGACGACAGACAGGCATCTGGCGATTTTTGCATGAATCATTTAATGATAAATCCGATAATACTTAAGAAATAACTCTTGTTTCGATTAAGGTTATGCAGTTATATAATCGAAAAGTTTGAAGACAAATTCTATACTGTAGCGTAGCGCGGTTATAGAAAATTTGAAAAGTTTCGGTTATAACCTTAATCGAGACAAGAGTGATTTCTTATAATTTAATCTGTTTTTATCACTGAAAATTGAAATGTTTTACGAGAATGAGTACGAGAATCAATTCAGTGATTGTCTTCACAGAAAATTCAATAACCGTTCAATGGTTCACAGCAACAAACACCTAAGTTACCATCTTGCACAGAAGGCTGGAAGTATATTTTAAATATGAGACAACTTACATGTAACGGATCCATAGTCTGCATCGGGCAGCCAACCGCTTACGGTTTCCCGTATTGTTTCGGACACCTTGTGATTTTGCGGGCTGTTGATACTAGAAATAGAAGGGATATAACAGGTACATGTAGTAAGCTTCCCATGCATTCAAATGTGGAATACTCCACAGCTATGATCAGATGGAAAATGTATTATTTCCATATAATTTTATATCAAAATTAGCAGTACTTTCTTATTCTGGAATATGAATTATTAAACACATTTCCACACTAATCACGAGCATTGTGAATGGCAAATCATAAACAGTTCCTGTGGCTGACACTGAACTACATTTAGAACTCATAGATTCAAAATTCAAGATTAACTATCCATCATAAAACTAAACAAAATTATGAACTCCCATATTCTTGACCTCTAAGTCAGTGTACTGAGTCACTGTGCAGATTTAGATTTCCCACAGAATTATTAGTAGCAATGTGTAATAATATCCTTACTAAGCATCCCAATACATAATGCAATGATGCCTTTAACTGTTTATATGACACTCAGTCGCAATTGTAATGATTACCAACAAGTATCGCAATAGCAAGAAATGGAATTACTTTCCCTTGCACATTGGGTTTAAAGGATTATCGCCATTTCACTTAAGTGTGATTGATGTCGCTTGATAAACATATATTCCCCAAAATCTTGTGCTCAATAATATTCACAGTACAATTAAATTTTCCAGTATTATATCATTAGTGTGGTGCCATGATGAATTGATAAATTGCTTGTCATGTTTTCTATATAATCAGTGGTGACAAAATCAATTTGTTAATGTCACTAATCTTTTTATTATTGTCATTCAATTTGATTCGATGAGAAATCTTACACCCGCTTTGATTTTATGAAAAATTTGTGATTCACATTATGATTTAATGGACATTGGTACTTTAATGTTTTTCTCTGACATAAGAAAACAATCAGTCTGTTGCTTAAATTAAAGAAGCACCGGCTGCAATGAGTGTAGTCCAAGTCTGCTTGTACGTAAACCAGCTAAGATATTTTGGATAGCGAGATGCATGTTTCATCCAAGACCATGCCGATACATATCCTATGACGAAGTTTACACCCAGGTGACCGGCTCACATAAAACCACAAATGCATGTAATAAAATATCACAATTGCTGCATTAAATGGGTTTATTCAGTAGAAGACATGATATTTGATCTGAAAATCATGCCAGCTGTCAACTGAAACACACAAATAATGGGATAGAAGACGTTTGTCGCATGAGCCCTTTTATTTCATATTGTTTGGCTTCAACAATCTGCTACGGCAACCCTTTATCGTGGCCCAGTTGCTTCAGTAAATGGCTTCGACATTGCCGATTGCCGTAGCCAATTATCGGGTCAGGCACATCCTGAATTCCACTATTATAGCGATATTCCACTATTATAGTGGTATTTGACCATTACCGTTTTGTTAATTTGATAAAAGAGGGATAATCCAAAATCATATTTCCAACAAATATTATTCAAAATCAGATCGCACTAACTCGATACCATGCATATAGTTTGTCCAGGAGAATTATTAATCATGACGGCACATGATAAGCAACTCAATTAGCATGTAATTAGTTGAAATATTATTATGACGAAGCGATTGAGTCACCCTGCAATTGTCATTTAGAACAGGATCTATTAGTAATAGTATAATATATTATTGAATATCAAAGCTGATGCAAAAGATTGCGCAACAAATTTTGTCAGAAGACTGTTCATTTGCTGCGATATTGTTATGAGTGACATTTGGCTGTGCACTGGTATGCGCCGTCTTCTATTCCCGTCACAAATAAAGGAAACATGAATATGTTATATTCAAATATCACTATAATAGTGGAATATCGCTAAAGGCTACTAGTAATAGTGGAATTCAGGATGTGCCTGACCTGATTATGAGGGCTGTCGCATTGTTTACATATTGTTTGCAGTATATACAAACTCAATTAAGCCAAAAAAAAAAAGCGTTTTGATTCTCGGGCATAGCCGCCTCTGGAAAAAAGGCCCGCGTTGAACCATTTTATTACGATTTTCAAATGATAACACGAAAATAGGAAACTAGAAAAGAGAAATTAGTTATGTTTCAAACATCGCATATGATAGACATACAATGGTGTATGTGTTGTGTTGGTATTCAAAAACAGACACTATGCAAAGATAACTACCAGGTATATTGTCACCACAAGCTGCCCAAACCCCAAGTTTATTAAGTCAAATGCGTTTCCGCGAGGTAAACAAATTTTATGAGATTTCCAATTTCGGAAACGCAAACCGGAAAGAAATATGGTGCGAACTGGCAATGTGTATGCTGGTTTAGTATAATAGTTTTTATGGCTAGCATGTATATAACTATAGATGAATAAATATTAAAGTATATAGATAATTATAAAAATTTATAATCCCGATTTAAACTTTTTGTTCCGTTTCCGTCATTGTGGTATTCCGTGTTTTATATATACGCAGTAACAGGACGCGAATCGAGCGGACCGCAAATAATTATTATCTTTAAATTCACCGATGATACTGAATATATTTGGCTACAAAATTATCCGAGTATCCGAGAGCACAATTTTATAGTGTGCGAATATATTTTTAATCGTTGTGTTTTGGCTTGTTGGAAATAAACCGTGACCCATAACCGAAAAATCGTACTTATACATGACCTATTAACACCAAGGACTTGAAGGAGCAAGGACAAACGAAAAATAACTGCCAAAAAATTCCCAGGATTTGAAACAACAAACATTATTGAGGTCGCACGAGTGTACTAACTCGCTTTCTTACGAAATAATAAGGACAAATACAGCTCAATATAAGAACTCATTCTTTGTGAAAACAATCATCGAATGGAACCACCTGGAGGATACGGACAGCGCATGTGATTCAACATCGATACCAACATTAACAGCAAATTAAGTCGTCGAACGGTGCACCTAGAGCCAAATCAAGGCTACTACACCGAACTACATACAGATACAGATATTCCCAATGATCAGCCTCAGGTCTGGCAAATGTGAGAATACAGCTACCGGTACAATAGCTGTAATCCTGTATTCAGCTAACCTAGCTGTATTCAGCTATATATTATTATACTCTCAAACCGGCTGTTTTTCGATAATAAAGTAGAAGCGCTAATTTGCGCATAAAAATTAGGCTACCATATTCTCCGGCCACCCTCAACCAATTCAAAGCCGTCACTTGTTTTCTGACAAAGTGTTGCCTTTTGTCAGTACGGCAATTCTGATTTTGTGTGAAAATACTACAGAGGTCAATGTCAGTAAATATTCTGGGGACTATTTTCTGCGAATGCATTCGTTAACTAACTTATAAAATAAAGATCAAATTCATCGCAAACACACGTTTACTTATTCCCGATGCTAAACTGGTAGGGGGTGTTAGAATGGTGTACCTACCGGTATATCAAGCATTTAGAATTACATACCACTAGCGGTTTGTGAGTGATACTCGTAACTATTCATAACGGTATATACAGATATTGTGCGGCATATTGCAAATGTATGGCACAACATAGGGACAACTGAATTGAAAATGTGACTTATATAATTTCTGAAGTATTTCAAACATGAAGTCCTGTTCATTAGCGAGTCAGAACTACACATGTATTCAATCTGTTTTGGCGGGAAAAAATACAATGTGTGAAAACTTACTAAACATAACATTGTTATCTGTATTTTCGCGATTCGACATACATGTACTAGTATGCGTTTCCGTATTATTGGAAAGAGTCAGCTCAAGCAGTGAGTGGAACTCGCTCGGTTAAACTCTGGCTAGAGATGTTCCCCTTTTTACCTGTTTTAACGCGCACCGACCAAACTGCGTTTTAGCAACATCATATTGATACTTCCGGGAATGGTTAAGATGTTCCATCTTCGGTGATAAATATTGTATTTAATGTATTTTTAAGGTATCCACATTGCATAAGAGAGTTATTAAACCGTTATGACCGACATGGACGATTTTGATTTGGTTGACCGGAGAATATGGTAGCCTTATTTCGATGCGCAAATTAGCACTTCTAGTTTGAGAGTATAATATATAGCTGAATACAGCTAGGTTAGCTGAATACAGCTATTGTAGCTGTATTCTCACATTAGCCAGACCTGATGATTCAGTGATTTTAGAAATTAGAGACACTCTGTAGTCGGTGTCAAGGCCGTTAATTGTGCATAGATGTACTAAAACTGAATACTACCTTTGAAAGCAGAAAATCAAGAAACAAGTAACTGAGGTGTGCATAATTATTATCTTTAAATTCACCGATGTTACTGAATATATTTGGCTACAAAATTATCCAAGAGCACCATTAAATATAGTGTGCAAATATATTTTTAATCATTTTTGTTGGAAATAAAGTGTGATCCATAACTTAAAAATCATAATTTTATTCCCAATGATTCAGTGATTTTAGAAATTAGAGACACTCGGTAGTCGGTGTCAAGGCCGTTAATTGTGCATACATGTACTAAACTGAATACTACCGAAAGGGTGTGCCTTTGAATGCAGAAAATCAAGAAACAGGTAACTGAGGTGTGGCAGATGCAAACCAAATGCAACAAACAGTCTATGTAAATGTCATAGACTGTTGCATTTAAAAAATATGAAGTGTTTTCCATGTTACTGACATTGAAAAAATCTCCCTATTTTTCACTAAATCTCCCTATTTCCAATTATGAAAGTAAACAGGTCTGATATAAATAGATATATACTATAAAAAAGGTACATACAAAAATTACATATATCAAATATATCAACAATGGTTCAGTAAATTGAAATATACATTGTACTAGTATATACATGTATATATGATTCTGGTAAAACCAAAATATCTTAGCTGGTTCACGTACAAGCAGACATTGCTACAATGAGTGATGAGCAATAAGCATATACCATAATGATCCTTGTTACTGTAAAGTCAATAATACCCGTAACTCAAATTATTTTTAAATTGAACACATACTTCATATTCTTGCAGTTTTCCTTCACAACCCAAGTATTGCCACTATCTTCCTGGAGTCTATAAGCCTCTCTCACAGCCTTCTGAAAATTGAAATTGCAGAAAATTTAAATCCAGTTACATTTTTAGCAGGCCGTCATAATACATACATGTACTAGTAACCAAACAGTGTGTCAAATTACATGTAAATGTCTCTTAATGGTTAACACTAACATTAGAGGTGCCACAATTATTTATTTTGATAATCGGTTGTCAATAATCGATTATAATTGTACCTAATATCGACAGTGGAAGTACCGTATTCCGTAATATGGCCTATTGGGTGTTGGTAAAAAAAACTCGGCTTATATTTTAACAAAACTTACCTTTTATAAATGAATTTAATATGCATAGTGTGTCAGGGTATCTGGGGATTAATTTCTACCATGGTCCCATCAGTTGTTGATATACAATATATATGCGCATGACATGGGGTAGGTATTATATTTATTGTACACCATGTTCTAATATCAATAATGACTCCATTTTAATATTGTCATCCTAGCTCTTGTATTCATTCCTGTTTTAATATATCAAGTAAATTGTAGATTTATTAAACATTAACCACATACACACATCAAAATGACAAAAAAATTGGATTGTCTAAATTTACCCGGAGTATACCACTACACATCGTCTTAAAAGTTAGAATACAAAAAACAAAAAGCCCTCCCGCCCCATTCTCAGAAAAAAGTCTGATGAGAAACAAGGAATCTCTGTTGAATGGCCTAACATCTAAGTTGTCAGACTCTCTCTGATGCACGAACAAAGGTTGATAAATGCTAATGCTATAAGTTCTTCCAGGGGTGCATAAATGTATATTTCAATATTACTTACTTTGATGTTTCCATCAGGCTTAGTTGCACTGGTATTTTTCACCGGTGTTTGCATGCCGGTATTCTTTCCCTCCAGCAGCTGAATGATGTAATCATTTTGTGCCTTGATGATAGACATCTCTTTCTTCAACCCTTCATACTACAAAACATACGGTATTAAGAAAATTATATCTAAGATCTTCCAAGGTGTCTAATATGGTGATGCATGGTCTAACAATTTACTAAAGGCAGTTGAGATAGATAGACAGATAACTTTACTCTAACTTGTGAGTTACACACAATTGAGTCATTTTCCATTTCCATTTCATTTATCATTTCATGTTATTTTTTATTTTATTCAATAATAATTAAACATCGACTGTTAGTGTTGGTTATTTATAAACAGTTTAGACAATTTTGGAGACAGTATTCAGGAACTGAGTAACTTTAATACTACATTACTAGTAAGGGTCAGACGCACGTTTTGCCAAATTTCCTGGTATTTCAAAATGTATTTTCTCTAAATTTATCAGGAATATCTTTGTGAAGTTTTGTACGGGAGACTATTGTGATACCATGTACATAAGAACCATTGGACAATTGGTTATTATAATCTCATTTACTTTACTTTTATCATTTTTATGGCATGAAAAATCTTTAAAGATTGTTTTCGAAAGTGCATTTCATATATACATGATATCATACCTGAAGATCATGATTTTTCTGATTAAAGGCACGTGCGGCCTTAGTTGTCGAAAATATTCATATTTGTTCCAAACACAGTAAACAGAAAAACATTAAAATGCATACAGTTCCGTTCATATATACCATCATTACCATGACCATCATATATACCATTACCATCACGTAAACAGCATGTTATCATTAAGACTTACTATATTTTACCTAAGCAAGAGCCTGATTGTGTTACAGAAGACAGCACAATGCTACTGGCTAATCACACACAAATGGCATAAACGCTCTTTATTAATTCCATATCAGGTATTTACCAACAAAGAACGCTCTTTATGTTTACCGTCATAATATAAACAAACACCAGAAAAGTAACTTTTTATGCTGTTGTTTACATAACAATGGTCAAAAATATGACCATAACATACTGTTTATGCGATATTTCTTATTTGTATACGGACAAAGTCTATCTACATTTTGATGTTCTTTCTGTTTGTGACGGGTGGAGATATTTTCACAGGATACGCACCACCAAGGCCAACCGTGTCTTTAATTTCTCTGATTCTATATACAATAAAAAATTTCAAGGCTCAAGGGTTATATTATAAAAAAAATTGAAGCGAAGAGTTACATGAGACTATGATGAGTATAAAAAGTGTTTCCTCATAATTTGGCATGAATAATAATTATTATTATCATATCATCATAATTCAATGGTTGTCAACTCACCCCATCTGTTAACTCTTTCAAATTCATTGTAGATGTCGGTGTGGCACTCAACTCCGGCCTTCTCCTCTTCGGCGTCTTCTCAATCTCAGACTCCGCGTCAGACATTTCCAAATTCAAAAGAAACTCTTGCGAATTAGCCATAGTGATTAAAATTTTAATAAGAATAAGAGTTGAAGTTAGCTGTTTGCGAAATTACTATGAACAGAAAGAAAGCGCGCGCTGTTGTTTGGCTTGTAATAAGACACCGTCTGCGAATACATCCGCACTCGCAGAGTGCCTTACAGTTACACAATCGTGGCAAAACAAATAATTTCACGGTAAAAACTTGTTTGAAGAAAATTAATTCGATAGTATATTTAACAAGCCTGGGCACGAAAATCCCGCCCTTCATCGTCTTTGCTAACATAAACTTGTTAGGCTTGGTAATGATTATTATTTCGTCCTCATTTTTCTATCGGAGTATTTTTTCACTGGCGGATAATACGTTCGATCTAGGATTTCGCGCCAGTCTCTTTGTTTATCTTTTGATGATAATTACACCTCTACAATTTAGTCACAGAATAAAATTAAACATCCACAGACACACCATAGCCGTATCGTGTTCAATCAAATGTGAGTATTTATGAGTTTCATACTTGTACATGTATGTATGCATTGGCCATTGTAATTCACAAAATATGGGCTTGGTAATTTGGAAATAGATTAAACATTGTGTCGACTGACTCGAATCGTCCTTCGATTGATGGGCACAGAGGCTTGGCATTTGGAGAGATAATCCTACATTGTAGTTTGAATATTCACAATGGGCAGACGTGTCTTGTTAATTGGACATTCGTTTATGCATCGACTTGGGGCATTCCTGTACAATTTTCGGTTAGATGATGACCGCAGATGGTTTCCACCTATGACAGACTTCTCGTCCTATCTTTGGTTAGATTTGATAGATGTTGAGATTAAAATAGTCGCATTGCCTGGAGCTGACATTGATACAATCACTGCTACCATACTGTCAGCAGTCGAAGACTTTCAACCTGATTCCATCATTTTGCAATGTGGAAGTAATGACATCACTAAGTGCAAAATTGAACCTGCTAAAACTGTTGTTTGCCAGTTATTTGACCTTCTTTGCTTGTTAAAGTATCAACCACCTGTTAAAGTGATTTTCATTGTGGAATTGTTTCATCGCTCTGTTTTGAAAACAAAATTCAACATACACAGGATGTCAATTGAGGAGTTTAATTCTGCAGTGGATATTATCAATATCGATTTGAGTTCCCTTTGTTACAATTCATCAAGGATTGTTTTCTGGAAACATTGTGAATTCCCTAAAGATCATGAACATTTGTTGAGTGATGGTGTTCACTTCAATGAAAAGGGCATGTTGCAATATGTATCAACAATTAGGGGAGCAGTGTTAAATTTTGCGTCAAGATTTTCAAAGATAGAGGTTAGTGTTTCGGTTTGAATTTCATTTTATGCTGAGATGAATTTTCTCTTCAAGCGAAAAGCACATGTTTTCAGGCGGTCGGGTTAATAATCACATGTATGGGTAGTCCAAGTCTTCTTGTACTAAAACTAGCTAAGATTTTGGGATGGAGAGATGCTAGTATTTCCATCCCAAAATCTTAGGTAGTTTTAGTACGAGAAGACTTGGACTAATGTATGGGTACAGGTAATCTGCTTGTTTTACCAGAGTTATGCTTAGAACCTTGTCAGAGTAGAAATTTAAATTTGAATATGTTACTACCGTACATGTGTTTTCCGTCTTTGTGCCCATAATTTGCCCCTTGACTTTGAGTAGGGGTAGCATTATGGGTGGCCACAGGGGGGGGGTGCCAAAGAAATATAAGCATACATTTATGCTTACTAACTTTATGAAAAAATCCTGCATGCTGCTTATTTATATTTGGGTATCTACGTTTTTTGAAACATGCATTATTAAGGCCTTTTACATGTAGCCTACCCAACGGGGAGGGGCCGGGTCGAAATGTATTTCTAAAACCTTCTGACATGGTACTTTATGGTACTAAAAGGCAACATTTTTTTGTAAAGAGTCTAAAGACATTGATTTTAAAATTATCCCTTAATTTTTGTTTCAGACAAACTCTGTGAGATTTGCAGCCACATTAATATACTACCAAGATATTCCAAACATTGTGAGTACTGACAGTCTGACTGATGTATATTGTACATGTATACTGTTGTATTGAAAAATTCAAATGTTAGTGTCCAGTCACTACCGTGTGGTACATACTAGTATATCTCTGATGAAGAGTGATTGGCTGGGAAAACTGCGGAAAATCAGCTCAATTAAATAAAATTGATGCAGCATTTAACTTTCGTTAGACAAAAGAAAAAAGATACTATGTATTATTGATATTTTGAAAGAATTGACCAAATTTCACCAAACTTTTTTTTTAGATCAACTTACTTTGTAAGTTTGAGCTATTGCCATGGGTTGGCGTCCGTTGTCACTAAATCCTTTGGCATACCATACTCACCACATCTCTGATCCAATCATTATGAAACTTGTCGTGAATTTTGATATTGACATGTACATCTTGTCTTTCTTAAGCATTTCACCTTTCCTATTCCTCCATTTACTGTCAACCATTAAATTATTCCCCTACCTAAGTTGAGCTGCAGTGTCATTGACACTTTCATTTGTCCCCCCCCCCCCCCAAAAAAACATTTCGGGGGACTATTAAAAGAGCCGGTTAATGCTTCCGGAAATGGTTTCTGGATAACTTTAGTTTCGATTAACTTATCATAACCAAATTTGGTTTGTGTCTTTCCTGCCAAAAAACAGAGGTCAAGTTCGAATTTGGGTTCAGTCGAGTTATGCCCCTGATCTCAACTTAGATTTCTCCAGATATGAGGTTTCCTGACGATAACTTTTTATTGAATTGAGTGAACCGAGCCCGAGTAGAGTGACCATTATATATGTATTAACTCGTCTTTGACTTCGACTAAATATAAACTACATGTAGTACCCGTGTCAGTATCATAATATTTACAGTTTAATACTCTGATCAATCATCTTTGTGCGCCGTACATAGATAGTACCATTATCAGCCCCAAAGCATACATTTTTATGTGTACCCATACCATGTATGGTACACATAATGCCGACGTCCGGATCAACCATCCGTCGTTCGTCCGTCCGTCTGTCCGTCTGTCCGTCTGTCTGTCCGTCTGTCCGTCTGTCCGTAGACACTTGCTATCCGATTCATTTACTCGAATATTTTTTATCGGATCGTGTTCAAATTTTATGTGCATGTTTATGACACACTCCTCACCTGTATAGTTTTGGGTATCGATCGGTTGATCGGTTTAGAAATTATTAACACTTTCCATCCATACCTGGTCATGTTCTATCCGATGCCATAACTCATGTATTTTTTGTCCGATTGTGTTCATATTTTATATGCAGGTTTATGATGACACATGGCTCACCTGTATAGTTTTTGGTATCGATTGGTTGATTGGTTTAGAAAATAATTAACCCTTTCACAAACATGCCATCCAAAGCAATACAAAAAATACGTTTCTTCTTATTTACCTCATATTTTGTAAGGTACCTAGGTTTTTCTTAGCACTCCCTTCATCTGTATGAATTTTGGTTTTGATTAATTAACCCTTATACTCTTGAACCAGGGTTATTCAATGAACACTATTTGATAGTTTTATACATGTACATTAATTAGATGTGATGTCCTGTATGAAGATCTTATTGTAATAGTTGCATTTAATATAATGCTATCAATAAATTATCATGTGAGTATCCAATATGTAAAGTTGAAACTACATTTGTTTTACATATAACTGTAAGCCCAAAGCCATTAGTGGTGGACAACTCTATAAGAAATATAATGATAACATTCCCTCTTTATGTCATTTCACATGAAAATCTTTAGCCAATGCTAGTTGGAGACAGACAAATAACACTAAGTGAATAATTGAGCTGTACTCTGGAGAAGCCTGTCAGCATCTGGGTTGTGTGCAGTGTTTGTTTATTTAAGTCTCACATTCCTATAATCTGATCTCAAGCCTCACCCTACTGCATAAATAAAATGAAATGACAGTGATGGCCAGAGGTCATTAACTTCCACATAGGTGTCTGCTGTCTATAGACTTGTTGTAATAGGTTCATGACATTAGGGACTGGCTTATTGTATGGGTTTTGCTAAATCCAATGACATGCTTTTATAGACTTTTTTGTGTTTATCAGTTCATTAGTTTGAATAAGATTAACCCCATTCTATCCGATTTCATAACTCAAATATTTCCAATTATTATGTTTATAGTTCTTGGCATAGTTTATGATAACACACCCATAACCTGCATAGTGAGGGTCATTTGGTTTATTTGCTTAAAAATATTAACATCTCCACCAATCCTGTTGACACAATGTGATACTAGTAACTAGATATTCTTCACATGATCACTATATATAATTGCATCCATGTTAATGATGATGCATTCTTCACTTGTATAGATTTTGGGATCGATTGGTTTGAAGATATTAACCATAACTTTAATTATATTTCCGCTGTTTACATACATTACATCTTTCCAATGTTCAGCTTAAAAGAAAATTAACCCTACCCATTCCAATCCATGGTCATACAGTATGCTATCCAATGTAATGAATCTTATTTTCAATCTGACCAATCTCATACTAGTACATATACTTCTAGCTATCTAAAAATTCAGCATTAAAATATTTTATATCCAATCGTTATCAATAATTTTATATCCAGGTCTATACATCCCTCACTTGTACAGTTGTTCATGTATTGATTTTTTAAATGGGAAATATTAACCCTTTTCTCCCATCTAAATGATCCCATGAATTTTCAATATGCAACTAACAAAAAACATAATAAAAACAGCTATGGTGCATCTTTCTGACTATGGATTTAGCTTAATTAGCTTTATCACTCTATAAGACATATCTGGTTGAAATCGAATGCCACATCCATGTTCCTATTGTGCATATGTGAGCAAGGTGCCCAGTAAGTCTGATTCCACTTGTGACCTCAATAGTAAGGTGTGAATTGTTGATTCTTTTGCACTCATGAAAAGGTTGGTGTAAGAATCTATTAAAATAGCTAATCGGTATCGCCAAGGTATGGGTTAAACATCTGCCGATCGTGATCGGCCTCTCGTTAATTATTGGAATTTCAAAGTTAATATTAATGACTGTCCTTATTAATTCACCTCCAAAATATTGAGTCAGAGAGGCTGAGATAGACTTATATTCTTCCTCAATGCATGTCGTTTTCAAAACTTTCAGGCCTATGGCATTCACGGTCAGAAAGCAGGTGTCCCCAAACAATGCTTATCGTATTTAAGACAATCATTAACTTAACATTTATCGTCTTTCTTTTCTTATCCTAGTTCATGCCAGGAAAACACACAGATGAGCAGAAGCGTCGTTGGCGGAGGCGAAATCGTGACAAGAAACGGGCCAAAAGTAAGGCAGTTTCCCAAGAGAGTGTCAATGGAGGCATCTCTTCTCCTCCACCACCACCTATTACGACAAAAACCTCTCCAGATACGCCATGTATAACAAATGACTTAGTATATACTGAGTCTGATCTGTGTATCGATATGCAGGACAATATTGGGCATTCAAGTGAGAAGAAAACTAAATTTTCAGATTTTTTCCCGCCATCAGAATTCTCACTTATAAAGGCTCACAAAATAGTTGAAGAAGAACGGGAAAAAAGATATAAGGCACAGGACTATGCCTATTTATGTTTACATAAGGCTAAAAAATATAAAAGCCGTCTTGAAAAAGTTCACTCCAATCTTTCCAATATGTCAGATGACATTACGTTTGGTTTGACAGGAGATGTTCAGCCCTAAATTTATATTATTTATAAACTATATTAATCTGCATACCATTTGAATAATGAAGCTTCAAAACACAGATATATGCAGACAGTGTTCGCGCTGTCAGTAGCCAAATTAGCCAATGGCTAATATTTTTCGCATTTGGCTCTGTTTGGCTAACAAAAAATTCATTTGGCTAAACTTTTTTTTTTACCCTGAATGGAGACGGAAAGTATGGTGTCAGAAGGATAATTACCGGAAGATTTCAATAGAATAGATATTCAACACCTTACTATAATAAGCCATTGCTAGCGGCCATGGTGTCAATAGTGTCAACGACATAGTTATTACAATTAGTTTAGCGGATTTCTGTGATTATAATTATATAGAATGTTAGTTTCATGTTTGCGAATTTCGTTTCAGGTTTTCATTCTGAGTATAACAAATAATGTTTAAAACAAATATTTCAGTCATTAATAGTGAACCGACCAGAAAACGATGATTTAATTTGGCCAAATTGTTTTTTTTAATTTGGCCAAAAAACATTTGGCTAAAGTTTTTTTCATTTGGCTAAAGTTTGTTTTGGTCCAGCGCGAACACTTTATGCAGGTTATTCGGTCCAAATAAATTATACAAGATGCCGAATGATGTTTTATTATCAATGCCTGTTCACAAATGAACTGTTATTTTGATTATAGGGGGCCCGTAAAATATTTTTCGAAGCGATAATTTCATTGACTTCAATTATTACTCCTTTCCGAAGCAAATAGAGTCTGTATATCAGTACTGTATGTATTTATTGACCTATTTTAACCAAAAGAACGTGACAAACGCGAGAAATTACTTGGGATATTTTTAGGGCTGAACATTACGAGGTGCTTTAAGTATGTATTCAGGGTTATAATAAGCAGAAAGAATATTTAAAAATATGTCCCTTAACACTTTTATGACGGGAGCTGTGCTGATGCAGCATAAAGACCCTGTGCCAGTGCATTTTTAGGGCTGAACATTACGAGGTGCTTTAAGTATGTATTCAGGGTTATAATAAGCAGAAAGAATATTAAAAAATATGTCCCTTAACACTTTTATGACGGGAGCTGTGCTGATGCAGCATAAAGACCCTGTGCCAGTGCATTATTTTATATATGCGGTTCTCCCACTGGGAACATCAAATTGATAAGAGAATGCACTGGCTTACACGGTCAAGGTAAATTGCGTTACATGTTGGCCAATGCATTCTCTTATACAGGTATATCTACATGTGTATGCAAAGTGGCTTTGCATATGGGCAACTCACATATGTAAGAGAATGCATTGGCACAAGATTTTTTCGGGCAGCTCCAGTCATGAAAGGATTAAAAATTGTTGATTGGGTACTCGTAAAGTTTGACATGTACATGTATGCAATCTTCATTTCTCAAATGTAACCAACATCTAGTGCAACAGTGCTTGCACACTTTCATTATGTTTATTGAAATTTGAAACTAAATATACAGGTACCTCTTATTTAAAGGTACTCAATCCGATAAAACTCCTCTCAATTACTATTTCATTGGCTTCGGGGGTCATAAATATTTGATTCGAGTCGAGAAAGCCACCCATCAAAGCTCAGATTTATTAGATATCGATTTTAGAAATCAATTATTTTTCATTATTGGGAATACTTTCTGTCCCAGAAGTTTACCGAAAAAGCCAACCGACATACTCTCGATACTAAATTCCACTGAACAAACTGTTGCTTTGCAACACATTTTGGGCAATTATCAACGATAGTTCACAGTCGTTAGCATTATTGTTGGATAGTTAATCGATTCTGATAACTAAAGTGACTTTTGATAAAATTTTGTTGTTGTTGGAATCTGTTGAGATGGAGACCCTCTGATCGGATTGAGTACCTTTAAGTGACATAAATTATTGCTTCCAATAAATAAATCTGGTCCCAGATTATGGAAATTGAGATTACATAAAAATAATTTGATGAGTTTTAGTAGAAGCCATTTGATTAGAAATTGGTCTTTGATGAATGTTGTTGATAGGTCATTCAAATAGAAATTGCTTTTTGTTAAAGAATCAGATCTATTACTGGTAGTTCCATGTATGAAACATAGTTATTTTTTCCCTGCTCTTACCTAGCTTTTCCTTCTTTTGCAGTTTTGTAATAGAAGATGCAACTAGGAAATACCATCGGTGAAACCTGAGTATGGAATGTTGAGATACATCAAGATGTACATATTTTAAATTATTGTGTAGTGTACATGTACATCACTTTCATTGTGAGCAAATTTGTAATGTCACCTCTAGTCATTTATATTGGAAATTATTTGCTTTAACACTCAAAATGGGATGTGATAATTTTGGCATATAATCTGGAACACTGATATTTTTATCTTATCTCAACAAAAACAGAATAACTCATCCCTAATCAACTCAGACAATATGTCAAGTACCTTGCCATTGAAGTTAGCTTGGACAATTAACCAAAAGAAGAGAAGGCAATGTCCTGGGTGCAGTTGTTGGTATGATGCTAAGTATTTTGATAGGCATCGGAAACTTAATCTAATTGCTGGGAAATGGATGTGTTGCGAGGGTATACATGACAATATTCCAGACTCTGCCATTAAGAAAAGAAAGTGCCCTCCAGAGACCTTTGAACTTGATATAAATGCAGCAAGTAATGCATCCAATGATAAAGGAGCAACCAATGTATCCGATGATAATGAATCTGATTGTGAAAGTGATACATTTAGGCGTAAACTTAGACACTTGGTTGAGTTGTCTATTCCTTCCAATGATTTAGATCAAGTTCTTGAACCTGGGTTCAGTAATGTTGCAGAAAATTGGGATGAATCTGAAGAAGAAATTAATGCTGATCTTGACACGGATCAATCTTCAGATTTAATGGACACTGATGGCGGCTTTTTATTTAGTAGCATTTTTTTGTGGTTGTTTTCATTCATCTGTAAATGGCAGGTGTTTTACAATATTACTGACTCTGCTATAAATTGTCTGATATCTTTTCTTTGCACTTTCATGAGTAAACTGACTGAAAAATTGCCACTGCTTAAACCGGTTTTGAGCATTTTTCCTAAAAGTGGTTATACACTATGGAAACAAATGGGATTTAAGAAGGACTGTTTCAGAAAATATGTGGTTTGTATGAATTGTATTTCTCTTTACAAATATGAGGACTGCATTATCAAAGAAAATGGGGAAGCAGTTTCTTCATCATGCAAATTTATTGAGTTTCCCAGACACTCTCAAAAATACCGAAGAAAACCTTGTGGCGAAAAACTACTGAAACTGGTTAATCTACCTTCAGGAAATAAAAAACTGTATCCACATAAAACTTATTGCTACAAGTCCATCAGTGAATCTCTTAAGCGCCTTATTCTCAGAGATGATTTCCTCATTAAATGTCAGTTGTGGCGTTCAAGGCAAACAAAAAGTAGAATGTTTTCTGACATCTATGATGGTAAAGTCTGGGAAGATTTCAAGTCACATGAGTTAGGGAATTTTTTGAAAAATCCTCACAATTTTGGACTGATGATTAATCTCGACTGGTTTCAACCTTTTGAACATGTTAAGTACTCAGTTGGTGTTCTCTATGGGGTAATTTTGAACTTGCCACGAAGCGAACGGTTTAAAATGCAAAACTTAATTTTAATTGGAATCATACCAGATATGTCAAAGGAACCTCCAGTAAATACTTTTTTGGAACCTTTTATTGATGAAATGAAAGTTCTTTGGGACGAAGGAATTAGTGTAGAAGGTGAAACTGGGGACATTCTTACAATAAAAGCAGCAGTTATATGTGTTGGATGTGATATACCTGCATCTCGTAAAATATGTGGTTTCTTAGGCCATGCTGCAACACTGGGTTGCTCGAAGTGCAAAAAACAATTTCCTGGGGGTGTTGGTGAAAAAGATTATTCAGGCTTCGATGTGGATAGTTGGACACCAAGGACTACATCTGAAGTAAGAGCCCAAGCATATAAGACTACAAAAGCTACAACTAAGACCAAAAAAACATCCCTTGAATCAGAGTATGGTGTGAGGTATTCTCAGTTTAACAGACTACCATATTTTGATACTGTGCGATTTTCAATTATCGACCCAATGCATAACCTGTTCCAAGGAACTGCAAAGCATATGATGAAAATTTGGGTGGGAGATAGGATCATTGATAAAGATAAATTACAAATTATTCAAGAAAGAGTGGACTCCATGGATGTAGCTAGTTCTGTTGGTCCTATTCCACGTAAAATTGCATCATCATTCAGTGGGTTTACTGCCGACCAGTGGAAAAACTGGACAAATATATTTTCCATTTATGCATTGAAAGGGGTCATTCCTGTTGCTTATTTAAACAATTGGAGAAAGTTTGTATTAGCATCACGGATCATCTGCTCTAAGTTCATTTCTGAACCTGAAATACTTAATTTTGAAAGACTTATCCTCAATTTCTGTATTGAATTTGAAGAAATATATGGAAATGAAAAAGTAACACCGAATATGCATCTTCATGGTCATTTGGCTAACTGTGTAAGGGATTATGGGCCTGTTTATTCTTTCTGGCTATTCAGTTTTGAGAGGTATAATGGTTACCTTGGATCACTACCAAACAATAATCGATCTGTTGAAGTTCAAATGATGAGGCGGTTCTCCCGAAATGCCCTTGTGAAATCAGTGAAATTGCCATCAGAATTTTATGGTGATTTTTCCAAACATTTTGAATTTAATGAAACTGAACCAGAAGTTTGTTTTCCCACTGATCAGATATGGGAAATCATTAATCTTTCAAAAATTACAACAGTTCTGTACAATCAAAGTTGGGAAGATATTTCTCTATTCAGCATTAAGAAGTCAGTTCAATTTGTTCTGACAAATGACGATCATCGTTTTCTTAAAGAGACTTATAAAGTGCTATATCCAGAAATCATTAGTAATGGTGAACATATTTCCATACCATATTCCTGCCTAAGATGTAGTGATGTCTTTTTAGGGAAGGAAATTTTTGGTTCTGAATCATCGCGACACAAACGGTCATCTTTCATAATGGCTTATTGGCCAGTAGAGAATGGGCAAATTTTATCTGACGGAATAGCGTGTGATCTCAGGCCTGGTCAAGTTCTTTTCTATTTCAAACATAGCCTTTTCATTAATAAGACTCACAAAACACACATTTTTGCAAAAAAAAATTGGCTCATGCCTGTGAGTAGTCAACTGAAAACATATTGTGGGCCTCCAATACAAGTATGGGAAGGAAACATATTTGATGTACTTGGTGCCAGTTCTTTTATGCCAATACAGCGGATTTTCTGCAAATTTGTTCCTTCATATGGAAATGTTCAGAATAAATCAGTTTGTTTTGTTTGCCCTTTAAATAATGGGTTGAATGTCTAAATCCAAACAAAAAAACATAAAAACATGCTTCTGTCAAGAGATTTGTCCTAGCTGAAGATATCTACTGTACTAAAAAAAAATAATTAATTAGTCGGTTCGGTAGGGTCCGAACTGTCTTCTTTTAACTCAACTTGACAAGTTTGAGCTATTGCCATGGGTTGTTGTCCGTCATCCATCAACAATTTCCTATAAGATATCTACTCGATATGTCAGTCATTAGAAAAATTAACTAAATTAATCAGTTTGGTAGGGTCGGAACTGTCTTCTCTTTTTTTTTAGCTCAACTTGACAAAGCTATTGCCATGGTTGGTGTCTGCCAGCCATCAACAATTTCCTATATCACACCATATGTGTCACATCTCATCCATTCATCGCCAAGCTTCATATGGATTTTTGGGTGGCCCCTAGATGGGACCCATACATTTTGTTCTGAATTTTCGTTTAAAAATAAGGCTGGATTTCAAATGAACAAACACACTTGTTGACTCATCATATAGTGTTTATACATGTACATATACAGTATAACTTACATTTGGAGACATCCCATGTATATCAATGTGTCACAACGCTTAGTCATGCAGAGATTGCACCCTGTAAACACTAAAAGAGATTCGGTATCATGTCACGATCTTGGTAGTTATATGTTCCTTTCTTGGTGTTCAAAATTTCAGCACAAAAATGAGAATAATCGAATAATTGGATTATTTCTTCATGTTATCAAGTTGGCCAAATAGAATCCATATTATGGCCTAATTCAGAACGTGGAGAACTAATATAATTACTTTGAAATAAAATTCATTTGCCAGATCGCTTCCAATTTTCCTATATATTTTTGTGTGCAGAATCCTAAATGCGCGAATAGGTGGTCATGGAAGGGTGATATCGCCCTTTGCCAGATCGCTTCAAATTTTCCCATATAGTTTTCTTTAGCAGAACGGTCAACGCGCGAGTAAAATGTAGGTGGTCATGGAAGGGTGATATCGCCCTTTGCCAGATCGCTTCAAATTTTCCTATATATATTTGTGTGCAGAATCCTAAACGCGCGAATAGGTGGTCATGGAATGGTGATATCGCCCTTTGCCAGATCGCTTCAAATTTTCCCATATAGTTTTTTTTAGCAGAACGGTCAACGCGCGAGTAAAATGTAGGTGGTCATGGAAGGGTGATATCGCCCTTTGCCAGATCGCTTCAAATTTTCCTATATATATTTGTGTGCAGAATCCTAAATGCGCGAATAGGTGGTCATGGAAGGGTGATATCGCCCTTTACCAGATCGCTTCAAATTTCATATATATTTTTGTGTGCAGAATCCTAAATGCGCAAATAGGTGGTCATGGAAGGGTGATATCGCCCTTTGCCAGATCGCTTCAAATTTTCCCATATAGTTTTTTTAGCAGAACGGTGAAGCGCGAGTAAAATGTAGGTGGTCATGGAATGGTGATATCGCCCTTTGCCAGATCGCTTCAAATTTTCATATATATTTTTGTGTGCAGAATCCTAAACGTGCGAATAAGCAGTTACTTATATCATGACCTGATATTGTTCACATTTATAAAGTTGGTGGTTGCATGTTAAAGGTTGACAATCAGATTATACCCCCCTAAATTAATATTTATTTGGCTTCAGGGATAACAAAAATTTGATTAAAGTCAAGGAACCCACCCATTAAATCTCATTTAGTCATTAGATATCGATTTTATAAATCTATTAATTTTCACCACATGGATTAAATGCCGCCTGGGAATAAATACATCGTTCGTCTATCAGATACACTCTCGGTATGCACGCACATCGTAAATCGAGAACACTGGAGAAATAACTTTGCGTAATGGTGGGCGCGCATACGGGGTCTGTGTCTGATAGACGGTCGATGTATCTATTGCCAGGCGGCATTTAATCGATGTGGTGAAAATTAGCAGGTTTCAAAAATGGATATCTAATAACTCTGAGCTTTAAAGGGTGGGTTCCTCGACTTGATTCAAATATTTTTGACCCCCGAAGCCAAAGAAATATTAATTTAGGGGTGTTTAATCGGATTGTGCATCTTTAATGCACATATTATTGTTTTCATTTATTGATCATTTTCATTATCACTTTACATAAGAGTTAGAGCACAAGAATAGTTCTTTACCAGATTCAATCACATCGTTGATAAGATTTATTCTGGCGAAGAACTATTTGCATGCTCTGTAGGGCTGCAACGATTCATCGCGATACGCTGTCACACAACATGTGTATCGTATTGACCATGCACTATGGGATTAGCTAGACATATTGGTCTAGTTTCACACGCAGTGTAAACTTGATGTTTTTCTTATAGCCTTTTCGATTATGGCAAGGAACTTGACCCAGTTCATGGGGGAGAACTGCGACATGAGGATCGGTGGCATTCCGATAAAGAGACGGTGGAAATCCGATAAACGAGACGGTTCGCTTTCGGCGACAAACGAGATTTTCTTCGTGTTTGGGCATTCAAACGGAATTGCCGTGACAAATCAGGTTTCATATCATCATATCGTTATTTTAGTTTCTAATATCCATCAAAATCTAGACGCTACAGTGAGTAAAACCAATAGAATCGCCATTTAAAAGTCACGCGACGGTTCGTTTTCGCAATGGGATTGTGCTCTAAACATGTTTATCACTTACAATGTATATAAAAATATTATTTCTGTATGTACTAGTAACTTGTCTCTAGTTATACATGTAGGTATTCCTAGCTTTTCCCAGGAGATCCGCCTGGTTTTGCATGCTGGAATATCTACTGGTTGCTTCTTTTGGTTTCATTGGAAATTGTTTTAATTTTTAAATTTAGATTATATTAGTTGGTTTACAAACAGACGTCCGTTCATTTGTCCGAACATGTCGCCTAACCCTTTCATGAGTGGAGCTGAAATTCGGTGAAAACCCTGTGCCAATAATTAATGCATTATCTTATATAGGGTGCCTGGCAAATATACAAGACAATGCTTTGTCCTTATGATAGTTACCTTAACCGCGTAGGCTAGCACATTCTCTTATTATGTGAGCCTTCCTATGGGGGACTCCATATATATGAGAATGCTCTGCACAGGGCCTTTAATGTTGCACCCCTGCAGCTCCCGTCATGAAAGGGTTAATTATCGTGGTTTATTGTCTTTTGGTTTGGTGATAGCAAGGGTTGCAGGAAAGGATACCGACATATTACAGGTGTCATCTATAAGTTTTTACCAGAGTTACCTGGAGTTACGGCCCTTAATTGACTTGGAAATTATGTCCATCCAAACAATTTGGGTGTTATTTATCAGAGTTTTGCCCTTTGGCATGGTGATAGCATAGCTTGGAGAAAAGGATACCCACAAACTATAGGTTTTGTCCAAAAATAAATCAGATTTATGGCCCTTATTTGATTTGTGAATTTTGTGCCTGTACGAACCTATTCTACCTCGGGTGTCATCAGATGTTATTCTCCATTCGTATGGTGATGTCACATACTACAGGTTTCATCAAATTTTATTTATACCAGAGTTACGGCCCTTGTTTGAGTTGCATAGAGGTGAACTGTTGGTCTAAAAAATGTTTGTGAACCAACTAATTATAATTGTACAATTAATTTAGTTTTGATATTGAACTTTCAATTTCAACATATGACAATTTCTCCTGTGATTTTTTATGATTCATTCACATGTGTAAACCAGAGGCAACAAATAAAACATTAATCGGATCAGAATATTGTGTCATTGTCTAATTTACTCCCAATGTATGGATATATTTTAGGATTCAAACCAGAGTCGATACATTACATGGATGTCATTTCAGTCATTTCATTCTTATCCATTGATAAATACATTCCATAGCTGCAATGGTATATTTAATGGTAGTTAACCCTTTACCCAACAAAACGGCCAAATAAAGCTTCAACAGCCTAAAATATCTTCGGTCTGTCTCAATAGAACCATACAAATATGGATATCATTGGAACCGGCTCCTTGACCACATTGTGATAGTTACAGTTATGCCCTGTGCCAATGCATTCTCTTATATATGCGAGTCGACCATAGGTCGCCTCGCATATATAAGAGAATGCATTGGCCTAAAAAAAATCTTTTTTTTAACACTTTTTACCATTTGTTCTTACATTTTTAAATTTTTTTATAATTTTTAATGTGTTAAGCCAATGCATTCTCTTATATATGCGAGGCGACCTATGGTCGACTCGCATATATAAGAGAATGCATTGGCACAGGGCCCTTCTGTTGGGTAAAGGGTTAACCACAATTTTTAGTTAATGTTAGCTAAAAGGCATCATTTCCAACTGCTTGACATTTAAGATTTGCAATTGATATCATATAGTTAATAAGGGAACTTTTGAACAACTTAAACATTCAAATAACATGCACAGATGATGTGGCTCTTAATTATTTGGAGGCTGGTCAGCTCTGCATGTGATGCGACTTGTCTATTTATTCAATAATCTTTTATTAATAATTCTTTTTTGTTATTATCAGCAATATTGTTAATCAAGATGCTGGCTAACCAAAATGATAAATTTTCTCAATAATCCAATACATTTAGTATATATTCCACACCATTGTACCACAGAGTTGTACATTTATGTAATTTAAAGGTAACATTGAAATTTAATCTATTTTTCTTAGCCCATGATGTGTCCATGTCCAATCTAGCTACCAAACTTGGTATGTGTCTTTATCAGCCAAATATACAGTTCAAGTACGGTTCAGTCCAATAATGTTATTGCCCTTTTTCGACTTGTACAATTTCATAACATTTTGGTTTATGACCGACAACCCCAATTTGGATTAAAAATAAAGCAACACATATTTGTCTCAACCAAAAGGCTGGACTAGAAAAGGTATAAACTTTATCACTGCAATTAATTATAACCCCACTTGGTGAAGACTAAATCACACTGGAAGTGAATACATGTTCCTCAATGTATTTCACAGTAGATGAAGGTGGGTCTCATATCAAGATAGCATGATTTATATGACTTTCAATTGTAACGATTCATAGTGAATTGGCTCACTAAATCATGTAATCTTGAGCTGGACATTCCTGTTATGTGAAATACATTAACATGGTTAGCGAACACAGCAGGTGAAGGCCAGCCTCCAATCAAATTGGCATGATTTATGTGGCTTTCGATAGCCCATTTCGTGAACAAATTTAATTACATGACTGAAATTTTGCGAGAACCCTTTCCAAAGTATTCTCTTAATGTTATGTGTCGCCCATAGGACCCTAACTTATATGAGAGAATGCATTGACCGAACAATATTCACCATGACCTTGTAAGTCAGTACATTCTCTTATATATGCGAGGATCCCTGAGAGACCGCATATATGAGGCCCCCACCCCCTTTTTCGTACGCCGTATTCCATGCCCTGTTATGAGGTACGCCGTATTCCAGCCCCTTTGTTAGGAGGTATTCGGTATTCCAAAAATACTGGTATTCGTACGCAGGTCTTCCAAAAAATGAAGTTTTCATATATTTTTATGTATTCCGTATTCCACCCTCTGTGTTAAGTTGTATTCCGTATTCCATGGGAGGTGGTGCAGGGGCCTCATATATGAGAGCACTCACTGGCGTAGGGGGAAGATGTCTCTATTCCGAAGGTTCGCTATTCCGAAGGTTCACTATTCCGAAGGTTCACTATTCCGAAGGTTCTCTATTCCGAAGATTTTTTTTATTATAAAGGTTAATTCTATATTCTAAAGTATTGAGAGGGTTCTTTATCACGAAGACTCTTTTTATGAAGGAAATAACTTAAAACATTGAAACAATAAATGTGACTCTTTTTTCGCGGTTTCCCACTGGGTTTCCTTGACATTAAGTATGCCGTTATTTCACAAAACATATTCACGTCAGGCAGCCCACACAATTGCTATGTTTCCATACAATTTAATGTCTTCACGTATGACGTTATATCTCAATAATCTTAGATGCAAGAATACGCCAGCTAAATGCGGATTAAAACAGTGGGGCTATAACTCTTAATGAATACTGCGTAGCAGAATGTCGTTGAATAGACGGGTATGAGATTAACCTAACTGCAATTGTGAATTTTTATTGAATTTTAAGGCCCACTTAATTTTCGAGTCACCGACTATTTTTTTATAACAATCTGTGCCATAAAATATGATTGAAACACTATAGTTCATCACCAGTTGAAACGTCTGTATCCGAAGATGCCCATAGACAAATAGAAAACAGCTTAAATCATAAAATGATTCCCCCCGTTATGGCTCCCAGAATGCAACAGAATTCAACCTAATGTATTTTCAATTGAAGGGGAATAACACTATCTTTAATATAGAGTTATTCCCCTCCAATGAAAATAATACACTTTGCGCAACAAAACCAGATGAACTTTTGGTGTCTAACGAAAGGGCCACATTCGCCCTATACACGCATATTAACCCCGCCACTGACCGGACACCGGAAGTTACATTATTCGGTCGACAACTGACCTAACATAAAATGCCACAAACACGAAAAACTGCGTTCGACATTAATGTTTAGAATTTAGATTTCTCGATGAATACGCAAGCAAACAACAAGTGTTAGGTATCAAATAACGCAATGGAATACTGTGCATTCGTTTTTAGCTACAATATGGCTGTTTTAGTGCGAATATTGTAATGGCGAACACGCAAACACGCGCCGATTAAACAGTTAAAAATAGACTCGATGTTTACAATTACAGGATCGATTTCAGCTGGTATATTCAATAGAATGGGGCGTATGGTATATCAAAATGTAGGATTAGACACAGGGAATGTATTTTTTTAAATGGGTCCACCAGGCGGTGAAATTGTTGCTGAAATTCGCTACAAGATATTCGCACTTATTTTTATTTCAGTTGTGACTAAAAGCCCAGATGCCGGAGCCCGGCGACTAAAAGCCAAGTTACAAAATAGATCAACTGGTTTGAACGAATGAATATGTCAATGGTAAGACTATTCAAAAGAATATTAAATCAAATAGTGTTTATAGACTTAAAAACTTATGTGTCCGCCATTCATATGCGGTGGAGGTTCTCATATTATCTGCCAGTCATACGCGGGGGAGGTTCTCATATGAACATATTATCTGCCGGTCATACGCGGTGGAGGTTCATATTATCCGCCGGTCATACGCGGGGGAATTTCTCATATTATCCGGCGGATAATATGTTCATATGAGAACCTCCCCTATGTATGACTGGAGTATAATATGAGAACCTCCCTCGCGTATGACCGGTGGATAATATGAGAACCTCCCTCGCGTATGACCGGCGGATAATATGTTCATATGAGAACCTCCCCCGTGTATGACCGGCGGATAATATGTTCATATGAGAACCTCCCTCGCGTATAACCGGCGGATAATATGTTCATATGAGAACCTCCCCAACGTATGACCGGAGGATAATATGAGAACCTCCCTTGCGTATGACCGGTGGATAATATGTTCATATGAGAACCTCCACCGCTTATGACCGGTGGATAATATGTTCATATGAGAACCTCCCCCACGTATGACTGGAGGATAATATGAGAACCTCCCTCGCATATGACCGATGTATAATATGAGAACCTCCCTCGCATATGACAGGCGGATAATATGTTCATATCAGAACCTCCCCCACGTATGACCTGAGGATAATATGAGAACCTCCCTCGCGTATGACCGGCGGATAATATGAACCTCCACCGCGTATTACCGGTGGATAATATGCTCATATGAGAACCTCCCCCGTGTATGACCGGCGGATAATATGTTCATATGAGAACCTCCCTCGCGTATAACCGGCGGATAATATGTTCATATGAGAACCACCCCAACGTATGACCGGAGGATAATATGAGAACCTCCCTTGCGTATGACCGGTGGATAATATGTTCATATGAGAACCTCCACCGCTTATGACCGGTGGATAATATGTTCATATGAGAACCTCCCCCACGTATTACTGGAGGATAATATGAGAACCTCCCTCGCATATGACCGATGTATAATATGAGAACCTCCCTCGCATATGACAGGCGGATAATATGTTCATATCAGAACCTCCCCCACGTATGACCGGAGGATAATATGAGAACCTCCCTCGCGTATGACCGGCGGATAATATGAACCTCCACCGCGTATTACCGGTGGATAATATGCTCATATGAGAACCTCCCTTACGTATGACTGGAGGATAATATGAGAACCTCCCCCACGTATGACTGGAGGATAATATGAGAACCTCCCTCGCATATGACCGGTGGATAATATGAGAACCTCCCTCACATATGACCGGCAGATAATATGTTCATATGAGAACCTACACCGCGTATGACCGGCGGATAATATGTTCATATGAGAACCTCCCCTACGTATGACCGGTGAATAATATGAACCTCCACCGCGTATGACTGGCGGATAATATGTTCATATCAGAACCTCCCCCATGTATGATCGGAGGATAATATGAGAACCTCCCTCGCGTATGACCGGCGGATAATATGAACCTCCACCGCGTATTACCGGCAGATAATATGCTCATATGAGAACCTCCCTTACGTATGACCGGAGGATACTATGAGAACCTTCCTCGCGTATGACCGGTGGATAATATGAGAACCTCCCTCGCGTATGACCGGCGGATAATATGTTCATATGAGAACCTCCCCCAACGTATGACCGGAGGATAATATGAGAACCTACCTCGCGTATGACCGGTGGATAATATGAACCTCCACCGCGTATGACCAGCGGATAATATGTTCATATCAGAACCTCCCCCGCGTATGACCGGAGTATAATATGAGAACCTCCCTCGCGTATGACCGGTGGATAATATGAGAACCTCCCTCGCGTATGACCGGCGGATAATATGTTCATATGAGAACCCTCCCCGTGTATGACCGGCGGATAATATGTTCATATGAGAACCTCCCCCGTGTATGACCGGCGGATAATATGTTCATATGAGAACCTCCCTCGCGTATGACCGGCGGATAATATGTTCATATGAGAACCTCCCCAACGTATGACCGGAGGATAATATAAGAACCTCCCTCGCGTATGACCGGTGGATAATATGTTCATATGTGAACCTCCCCCACGTATGACCGGAGGATAATATGAGACCCCCCCCCCCACGTATGACTGGAGGATAATATGAGAACCTCCCTCGCATATGACCGGTGGATAATATGAGAACCTCCCTCGCATATGACCGGCGGATAATATGTTCATATGAGAACCTCCACCGCGTATGACCGGCGGATAATATGTTCATATGAGAACCTCCCCCACGTATGAACAGAGGATAATATGAGAACCTCCCTCGCGTATGACCGGCGAATAATATGAACTTCCACAGCGTATTACTGGCGGATAATATGCTCATATGAGAACCTCCCTTACGTATGACCGGAGGATAATATTTGAACCTCACTCGCGTATGACCGGTGGATAATATGAGAACCTCCCTCGCGTATGACCGGCGGATAATATGTTCATATGAGAACCTCCCCCGTGTATGACCGGCGGATAATATGTTCATATGAGAACCTCCCTCGCGTATGACCGGCGGATAATATGTTCATATGAGAACCTCCCCAACGTATGACTGGAGGATAATATGAGAACCTCCATCGCGTATGACCGGTGGATAATATGAACCTCCACCGCGTATGACCAGCGGATAATATGTTCATATCAGAACCTCCCCCGCGTATGACCGGGGGATAATATGAGAACTTCCCTTGCGTATGACTGGCGGATAATATGAACCTCCACCGCGTATGACCGGCAGATAATATATTCATATGAGAACCTCCCCCGTGTATGACTGGCAGATTATATGGGAACCTCCACCGCATATGAATGGCGAACACATAAGTTTTTAAGTCTATAAACACTATTTGATTTGAATATTCTTTTGAATAGTCTTACCATTGACATATTCATTCGTTCAAACCAGTTGATATATTTTGTAACTTGGCTTTTAGTCGCCGGGCTCCGGCATCTGGGCTTTTAGTCACAACTGAAATAAAAATAAGTGCGAATATCTTGGAGCGAATTTCTGCAACAATTTCACCGCCTGGTGGGACCCATTTAAAAAAAAATACATTCCCTGTGTCTAATCCAACATTTTGATATACTATACGCCCCATTCTATTGAATATACCAGCTGAAATAGATCCTGTAATTGTAAACATCGAGTCTATTTTTATCTGTTTTATCGGCGCGTGTTTGCGTGTTCGCCTTTACAATATTCGCACTAAAACAGCCATATTGTAATGCACAGTATGCACAGTATTCCACTGCGTTATTTGATACCCAAAACTTGTTGTTTGCTAGCGTATTAATCGAGAAATCTAAATTCTAAACATTAATGTCGAACGCAGTTTTTCGTGCTTGTGACATTTTATGTTAGGTCAGTTGTCGACCGAATAATGTAACTTCCGGTGTCCGGTCAGTAGCGCGGTTAACATGTGTGGATATGGCGAATATGGACCTTTCGTTAGACACCAAAAGGATCCCTCTACGCACTGTATTCCTCGAGATATCGGCCGTCCCACCCAATTTGAAAATCCTGTCCCGCAGATTGTCATTCTATCCCAAATTCAACCCCATGTTAGGTCAGTTGTCGATCAAATAATGCAACTTCTGGTGTCCGGTCAGTGGCGGAGTTAATATGTGTGAATAGGGCGAATGTGGGCCTTTCGTTAGACACCAAAATAAGCCCCCCTACGCCTTGTATTCCTCGAGATATCGGCCGTCCCAAGCAATTTGAAATTCTGTCCCGCAGATTGTCGTTTTGTCCCATATCCCATCCCATCCCGCAGATTGTCATGTCCCGAGTCGTCCCACGTTCGGCAGTCAGAGCAGTGCAAATCACCGGTAAAGACTGCTATATAACCGTACAAGACACTGAGACTATAAACCAACCAATTGATAATGGATTCTACATAAACAGAGAATTTGTGCGCCCCTTCGATGTTGAAAATCGGGCAACACATATAACAATAAGAAATGCTCCAGTTGAAATGAAAGATCAGTTATAATTAGACGCCATTGCAAAATATGGGTCAATTATCGAGGGAAGTTTCCGAAGAGGATTTCTAAAGGGGAGGGACAATATTGAAAATGTATCACGTTATATGCAGCTCAAAGTGAATGATGCTGTAGAAATTCCCAGTTTACTGACCGTTGATAACTTCATGATCAAAGGTCATCTGTCAACAACAGCTGAATAGATATAACCAATGCTCACGATGTTTTTCTGATTCACATACGTCACGCATGTGCTCCAATCCAATTGTGTGCAGGCACTGTCTGGTTTCTGGTCACGTGATCGCCCGGTGTCCCCAATTGACCGAGTACGGCAAATGAAGTAACGGTACTGGGTACTACGACAGACGCAAGCCAACAACCAATTATCGACAAGAGGCCAACAAGAAAACCATAGTCAGAAATGATAACGCCACCAAGATCATATTATTAGCCATAAATAGAAATTATAATAATATGATATAAACTAGCTTTCAAATCCCATGTGGGGGAGTTTGGATACTTCCATATATAAAGTTTTCCCCGTTTCTCGTGTTATACATTACATTCTTCAAGCTGTCTTTTTAGTACACTAGCTGATGGGCCCGACTTCGTCCGGGCTGTTTCCCATCTGATTTCCGGCGAAAGGCGCAATTTGACCTTGAATTGACTATTTTGAAAGTCAAGGTCAGGTCTTGGTCATGAATTGACCCGTCCAAAACACTCTCCGGAGAAAAGTACCCCTAGGTGTCAAATTTCGTCGAAATCAGTCCGTTTTACCCGATTTGACTTTGAATTGACCATTTTGAAGGTCAAGGTCAGGTCGGGATCACGATTTGACCCGTCCAAAACACCCCCTGACAAAAGTACCCCTAGTATCAAATTTCGTCGAAATCAATCCGTCTTACCTGATTTGAACTTTGATTTGCCATATTGAAGGTCAAGGTCAGGCCGGGGTCACGATTTGACCCGCCCAAAACACTCCCCGGATAAAAGTAGCCATATGTATAAATTTTTGTCGAAATCCGTCCGTTTACCCAATTTGACATTGTCAATTGTCAAGGTGAGGTTGGGGTCACGATTTGACCCGTCCAAAACACTCCCCGGACACAAGTACCTCTAAGTGTCAAATTTCGTCGAAATCCATCCTTGATTGCCACACGATCGCATGCTTTCCAAAGGGTGTGGTAATATCAATAGCAGCACATGTGCTAATATGTGTCGGACTATTTTATTCCGCGGGGTAAGACTACAGCTTTTAAAGCGACCCATTTTTTACTTTTACATCGACCTAATAACTAGCCTAGTAACCAGGCCAGAAAGGACATATCTTGGGATATGCATTGACTGAAGCGCGTGATGAAATTGCAAAGGAAAGTAATGGCGGCGATTCCAAATGTGAAAGCGAAGAAAACCCAACACATGAATCTGTTTTGGGGTATGTAATGACTGAGACGCGTGTTGAAATTTCAAAGGAAAGTAATGTACGTGACTCTATCGGTACGATTGAGCCACTTACGACACTACCTAATTACCCATAATGCAATCCCCCATTGGACAATAACATATTCACCTGTGGCAATTACATATAAAATTATATGTAAAATTTATTCGATCAACGTATTCGGAAACACACACGAATAGTACAACCACCGGCCCCTGGAACAAATTGGTCATAATACTAAAAGTACATATTTATAAGACACTCGGGTCTGGGATTTTTTTTATTATATTATTTTTAGGGTCACATTCCCCATTTTAAAGAAATAACACCAAGCTTCGTGAAAATGGATTCAAAATCACTATTTTTCAAAATACCAAATGTGTTGACAGGACTGCCCCTTCCTTAAATATTATAATAGTCTTCAAAACTAACATCCATAAAATAGAATAAAGCAAAACAAGTTTTAAAAATCTATTCCCAAAATTATAAATTTTTAAAACATCTGCCGATCTGCATGCCCGTCCGTTTGATCGCCTATATAATTTATAGCAAAAGTTATAAACATTATTAGCGCCCTTAATCCCCGGGTTACTTGCCTGCTAAGACCCCATGTTCATATTTTCAGAGGGGTTCAGTCGTTGTGTCGCCTTTTGCCTGACAGACACACGTACTCAATTTATTTGTATAATAGTAAACGTTAATGCTAATATGTCACTCTACATTTGAACGCCTGACACCCCCGTCAACAACACCGCCATCGCCATTGTACGCCCGTGACATCGGCACAGAAACTGGCCAACATCCCGCGACTGGATGTCGCCTTGATATAAATCAAGCATAGTTCCCAGTTTTACTATACGAGTAGGCTGCACTTTCAAGAATGGACAGTCCGTAGATAAAATAAAGTCCACCCTGATTACGATACGGCAAACTAACTTCATTTTTATTATTCGATTAATACAAGTTGTTACTCTTTTCATCATTACTATCAATAAAACAAAAATTATGCATGCACGCAAGAAACAGGTCTGTTGTCTTGTGAAACGCATGGCCAAATAGCCTACATGTCTCTTTGAAAAGCCGACGAAATTTCTAACAGATGTACACATCGTTTATGAATTTCGTCTGCTTTTCAAAGCCAAAGGCGAAGCAGTTAACCAAACTCCAGACAGAGGTATCTCATCGTTTCGGGGCGATAGTGTAGAGGGCGCTTAATGGAGTTTGGCAGTTAAAGGTGGATTATCTCTTTGTAAACATGTATTATATAGTTACTGGGGTATAAAATATTAGATTTGAATCGAAGACTCCTGTCCGGAAATGCTTCTATCGATTAATATTTGATGATACAGGGCCTGTTTGGTGACAGTCTAGACAGTTTGACCTACATTCTCTGCAGTACTACCGTTGGAGTTTGACCTATATTCTCCGCCCACGCGTCGGTCTACTTGTACCGGTTGGACATGTCCGGACATGACCCGCTGGTTATATCCAGACTTTTCCATATGAATGGTATAGTATCTACATGATCACGTGATGATCTCGGTGGGGTAGCTTCAGTCTTTAATTTTAAAGGGACACTAGGCTCTCACTGGGGATGATTATTAAAGTGACACTCACTATGGATGAATGTTAAAGTAACGCATGGCGCACACTGTGGGATAATGTTAAAGTGACACTCGCATTGAAAACTTCAAAAAGTTCAAAAACTTCAAAAACTTCAAAAACTTCAAAAATTTCAAAAATTTCAAAAAGTTCAAAAAGTTCAAAAATTTCAAAAACTTACAAAAGTTCAAAAATTTCGAAAAACTTCAAAAACTTAAAAAAAATTCAAAAACTTAAAAAACTTCACAAATTTCACAAATTTCACAAATTTCAAAAAACTTCAAAAATTAAACAAAATTCAGGATTTAGTCATAAATGTGACCCGCTATATCAAATCCAGTCGGAAGTCGGGATTTTTTTTATCCTGTGCCAATGCATTCTCTTATATATGCGAGTCAGCCGGTGCCGCCGGCGGCGGCGGCGGCGGCGGCCGTAATGCGCATGTCAACGCCGCGCCGCCGCCGGCGGCGTCGGCGTCGGCAACTACATAATCCTATGGCATGCAAAGAAATTGGCGGCGGCGCCGCCGCCGCCGGCGGTTCAGGATTTAGTCAAAAATATGGCTTGTTTCCATTCATCGGAAAGCTATGGGGGTACGGTGGTGAGCGCCACTGAAAAAAGCAACTGAGCGAGGGAAAAAAGAGAAAAATAACATGACAAGTGGTACATAGTACAATTTATTATATTAACTATTCACTCAGACAATGAAACAAGTTCAACCTACATGTGGTGTAAAATTCCAACTAATGTGTCGGGCATGACATTTTCAACTTTAAAATTATTGCTATCAAAGTTGAGGGTGGGGGCAGACATCCCAGCCCCCTGTCGCCACGTCCCTGTCGTCCTTGTATATAATGCAGGAAGTTCGAACATGTGAACAACAACAACAACAACAACATACGCCGCCGCCGCCGCCGCCGGCGGCGTTGACGTGCGCGTTACTAGGACTGACCCGCAGTTTATAAGGGTATACGTCTTGGATGGTATTTTGGCGTATATAAAAATTACTACTTCAGAGTACACTTTGAACTTTAGCCAGAATGGGGACTCCGCACTATTATGACTTTGATCTTAATAAATATGTACCCTACGATGACTCGAAGTACCTACCCAAGACTGAAGTGAAACCTGAAAAACTTATAAGGAAACCCGGATCTAAGAAGATAAAAGTTAAAGAGATAAAAGGAGGAAGAGCGAAGAAGACAAACATTGGAAAAGTTAAAAAAGAAACTCCAAACGACATATTCACTGAACTAAAATGAGTAATTTACCTAACTTTTCGAAGGCTATTGAAAGGCCGGTGGAAAAAACGCCGCCGGCAAATGCTAATGCTAATACTTTTTATGTTAATAAGAGTTTACATCCAGTCTGATATACATATAGAATGAATGCATATCTATGCTACTCCTAATGTTTTTATGTTAATGTTGTAAAGTGGCGAATCGGGCGGGGTTAAAGTGGGGGAGGGGGTCTTCTCTTCTGGCTTTCTGGAAGAGCAGTTGCTTCATCGTGGATCTAAGACGCCTTACTCTATAAAGGGAATCCCACATATCGGTGTTAAGTGGGTTCATGATATGTCGGTGATCATTCGCATTTGGCATGGTCAATCGTACGTCAATTCCAGTTATTTCCTCATTGAGACTTGCGTATCGCCATTTTCATGATCCTATCTCGGAATCTAGGGACACAACAGCAGATGATGTATTCAACCGGGGATTGGCCATGACAAAAGATAATTTGTCTCCCCTTCAACCAATCCATCTGAATTGTTTCACAGACATTAAGACAATGGTTGTTAATGGATTGAAGCGTTCCCCAGGTGTTATTTTGGGTTCACTGCAAAAGTTGGAGACTTCACCAAGGCCCAAAAAGATGCCCTACGGGCCGTGCCGGAGTAGAAACTACTAACCGAGAAAGATGCCCCATACCTGGGGAAAAACCTGGGAGTAAGATTGTGGGAGATGTCGCTGTACTGATGGTAGAAGCAAGAGGATCTACAGTCGACCATATCCTGAAGGTCACCGTCGTGAACGCCCGTGATCTGTACCGACTGTGAGGGCCATCTAAATTATACCCAGAGAAGATTGAGGCAGAAGGACTCGGTCCCATCATTCTGTCCCTCTCACGAGGAGTAGCCCTTGTATACCTCAGGCAGGATAGACACGCCATCGCCAGGATGGATGGTAAACAAGGGTTGATGGGAGTTCCCCTCCAATTATAGAGAGAGACAGCGTCACGAGGACCGAAGACCCCTGATTGGGGAATGAATAACAGATAGTCAAATACCCCGGTGGGGGACATGACAGAACAGAGGAAAGAACCCTAATGGGAGAGGAATAAAATAACTCAAATGTCAGCATTATAATTGGAGATAAAGGACTATCCTCCATTGAGGAACATCCTGCAATAACGACATGCGCACAAGAACCGACTGTTGACATGGCTCAAATTATAAACAATCTAAATAACAACAGTAGTGATACAGGGCCACCCTCTATCGAGGGACATCCACAAGTAATGACATGTGTCAGGGAACAGACTATATGTGATGTATCTCAAGAAATTGAAGAAAACATTATCAAACAACTGTATGCCCTCGTGTGAGGGAGATCGTACCTTGACTGTATCCGAAGGTGAGCAAAGAAATGTTCACTTAATAAATAACCTCACCCCCTCATGTGAGGGATACTATACATTGACAGTATCCAAAGGTGAGCAAGGAAATGTTCACTTAATAAACAACTTCACCCCTCCACAGAATTCTTAGGAATCCATATAAATGAAAACCTGACTTTCAGAAAACATGTGTCTTCTGTTTGTTATAAAATGGTGAATGTCATATACCACATCAATAAAGTTAAACACTTCTCTCCTGGTAGCGCACTTAAAACATTACATTATGCTCTAATACAAAGCCATTTTGTCTACGGTGTTCAAATATGGGGACACATCCCTGCGGTCAAAAACATTTTAATGGTTCAAAAACGCTCGATATGAGTTTTATGTATAAAGAAATATGGAAGCCACACAGAACCTCTTTTTAGAAAAGAAAGTATACTCAAAATCTACGACAAACAAAAAGTCCAAGCGGCTGTTTTCATGCATGATTGGTATTATATGCGTTTAATAAAATAATTCACCAACATGTTTACCAAACGCGAAACCGGACCAGACACCCGCCAAAAGCACCCAATATTTAAAAAAAAACAAGAACATCTTGGTCCCAACAACTACTATTCGATTTATCTATACGTATACCCTCCATGTATACAAGTCATTAAATGCAACCATTATGTGATACATAATTATATAGCCGTGCATTGTACAAGAAATCTTGACTGGCTATCTTAACATCTATTCATCTTAAGACGGTAAGACAGTCTAGCCGGACTTTGCCACCCCCTCGAATATACAATACAATATTTGTCAAATGTATTATGTATTAATGTGTGTATATTGAAATACAATATCCTATCCTATCATATCCCACTCATTCGAGGGAGATAACATAATGACTGTGTCCGAAGACAAGGACCAAGAACATATACTTGTGCGAGAAAACTGTATACATGTAGGGCACACGTATAGATAACTCGCTTATTGGTTACTCGATGGTTTGTCTCTTTCTTGCCAGTTGGATGTTCCTCGAAAGTCGAGTAGGAATGAGCTGAATGATGTTGTGAATTGCGATATAGGGGAGGTCACTCGATTGACCGATTGTTGCAGCATAATTTTTAATGCCATCGGCATGTAAATGCCGTTGGAATGTGTTTCTGGATTTGTATGATGTAAATTCGTTATCTAAGTTGTTCCATATAGTTGGGTAAGAATGAAATGGTAGTTGTTGGGACCAAGATGATCTTGTTTTTTTTTAAATAGTGGGTGCTTTTTTCGGGTGTATGACATCGAAAACATCCATAATAATACTCAGCTTGAAAACATAACAAAAATACCCAGAATCATACATTCCAAAACAGGCCAGTAATAATAAGACCTTGGAATCACTCTTCGCGAGGGGCGATGAATTGGATCTTTGGAGGCCGGGAGAAGGAGATCCAAAGAATGCCATTACAAGCCTCTTAAATATGGATCCAACAATGTCTGAGCACCTGGCTGTTAAAGATAACAATGGTGATCTATTGCAGAAGATGGAAATGCATACTGGTACCAATGATACCAGTCAGGAATACCTCATAGTGAGGGCCAAGCAGATAAGACTGCAAATTACTAAGGAATGTGAACCACACGAGGCAAGAATAAATATTCATGAAAATGCCAAAAAAATAACTTTCACAAATGACAGACTGCCACGGAGACATGATGACAGCTGAATGTATATCTGAACAGACAGAGAGAGTCAATATGAGCACCAAGCTGTTAATGATAACACTAGTGACCTAGTGCAGAATATGGAAACGCATACTGGTACCAATAAAATAAATCAGGCATCCCTCATAGTGTGGGCTAAGCAGATAAGACCGCAAATGACTAAGGAATGCGAACCAAGCGAGGCAAGACTAAATACCCATGAAACTGCCCAAAGAACAGCTTGTATAAATCATAGAGACTGCCATGGAGATATGATGACCGATGAAGGTGTATCCGAACAGACAGACGGAGAGAGTGAATTTACTAATAGTAGCACTGAAGGCCATACAATGATACAAGTCTATTAACTTTTCCACCTAGTTACGGAAACTGGAGTGATACTGAACCTTCTGATTTGATTAGCTGCATATCAGATACATGTGACACACAGCCTGATAACAAAGACTGGAAGGAAACACAAATGGTCACATGCATATCAAAAACTTGGGACGACGACAGTAGAGCCTACGAGCCACCACCAGTACAATTCCCATCAATGGTAACACTAGTTGTCGACGACTCACACAGTGATAATACAATGCAAGATATGGGTGAACTGCCTTGGGATCCTTGTGGGCATTCTTCGCCAATGAAATCACATTCTAGAGAATTGAAAAATCAGCATTCTATAGAATGGGTAGAGCAGCATTGGGACCCGGAGTCAGAGACAAAAATCCTATATAGGGGTATATTGAAGATCGATTCCCTCTATGAGGGAGCTATAACTCAACACGTCAAAATTAAATTGGCCACAAAGAAGACAGTAACTGATAATTCCCACATAGCCGATAGATAGTGGGTGAGAAATCTGCCGTAAAAAATGAAAATTCCACGAGCCCTCGTGTGATGCAAATATCCAGACTACCCCTTTAATGGGAGTAAGTAAAGAAAGACTCAAAAAGAAGAATAAAGTGGGACGAGGAACACAGACAATTAGAAGTAGACTATATTTCTCAATCCCATATAAATACAGGGGAAACCTGGAAATCACACTCTAAAACATTGAGTGAATTACATAATCCAAATACTGCAATGAAGACCAACAAGCATCACCAATGCCAACTCTAAAATGATAAAGTGAGGAGTGAAAGGAATGGCTAATAAAACAATATGATTAGAGATAGCCATATCAACAGAACATATCCCTACATATGCAGATTTCATTTCGCAGTGCGAGATAGGATCATGGAAATGGGGATACCGGAACTCTCAACGAGGAAATAACTGGAAGTGACGTATGATTGACCATGCCAAATGCGAATGATCAGCAACATATAATGAACCCACTTAACACCGATATGTGGGATTCCATTTATATGGTAAGGCGTCTTAGATACACGATGACGCAATTGCTCTTCCAGAAAGCCAGAAGAGAAGACCCTCTACTTTAAGTTTGAATGATGTCAGTGTGAAGTCCACTGAGGATGGAGTTCTTGGAGAGAATAAGGGAGGAGTGTTGTAGAGTTGCGGATCTGCGGTCAAGGACGCCGAATGACGTCACCCAGAGTGACTTCCGGAGAACCCAAAACCACAAACATTGATTGTTATTATCTCGTGTATTATCTTGTATTTTGCATTGTTATTGCTTGCCATCGTATTTTATATATCCACGGTATTGTAACTTTACAACATTAATAAGAGTTTCAATCCAGTAATGGTGTTGCTTCATCCCATCAGGACGAAAATGTAATAGTATTTCTCGGAAATGGCAGCTCCGTCACTAGTATAGACCAGTCCAGCATTCCTTTTGACGATACCGAATAAGGAATAAGTGCCCACGTTGTTAAGGATATGCTCGTTAACCTGATATGCTTCAGCTGCGTCATAATATACAGTAGTGCTCCACCTAGGGCTGTATATAAATATTTTTTCTTTGATTTCGTTGGCGAGAGCAGACTTGGCATAGGCAAGATTCATCCTCGGTTCTGCTTTGGTTTTACTAGCAACAAGCACATTTCGTCCGTGGAATAGGAACCTCCTAAAACCACCAATTTCGGTGCAAGCGTGATTATCCGAGCCATATATGTCATCATATACAACGGCAAACCATCGTCTCCAGGAATATTTGGCGACAAGAAAGTCATTGACTTGATTCAAAAAATCTTGATTATTTAAGTCGACTTTTTCCGCTGCGAGAGTGTCGAAATCCTCCTGTGACTGACTTGCCCATTTCGATTCCACTTCTCTGTCATACGCCAGCACTTCAGTGTAGACTGTCGCCATTCTTGTATCCCATTTGTTTGTCGTGTCATTCATTACTGCTATCGACTTGTTGCTGAGTTGCAGATATGCCATCTCTAGCTTATAGCAGTCGTAAATGAGATTGATGATACCCATCATGAATATCTGGACCTTTTGGCGGTCGTTCTTGGTGTATTTCATTACAGCTATGGGGATATTTGTCTCAAACACGTGGTCTGAATTTACCATCGCATCAAAAAGTTGCCATCCTGCATTATCGTACGAACTCGCGTAAGTATTCAAGAATTCGGTCCTATAGTGACTACGTACTTCTGGTGGTGAGTCGGACAGAGTGTTGAGAAGCACTATATTCGATCTGATATTTCTTTCTATTTCTGCGAATGGTATGTGGGTTTGACTCCACACGATCTCGCGGTTGACTCCTTCCAACTTGTTAGACATCTCATCGAATCTTGTATTCATTCTATTATAAACATTTTTTATTTCTGTGAGTTCCGGCGACTCCTGCGCTCCTGAAGCTAAAAACATTGTCAGAAGCTGTGCAATCACCGCTAACAGTGGTCCCCCTACTCCGCTTAACTGGATAATGGCATTTCCAAAGTTGGCTGCCTCTGTAAATAAGCCAAGAGCAGTCTCAGTCGCCTCTATATTACTCAATATGCCTTCTTCATCCATGGCTCTTGTGTTTGGATATTGTATTGGTCGGATGCTCTAGGCTTTGTACCAATGCTGTCTCTAATACCCCAGAAAATCTGAAATATATATACAAATAAGATATTACAGGCGTGATACCGACCGTATATTTCATCCATTACCCTGCAGGGAGCCCCACACATATATAGAACCATATAGAAGAGTGTCGTCTGCTCATGTTTGTCTGGGGCTCTGTATGGGTGAAATTATAAAATTGTTAAAGAATACAAGAAAAAATTATTAAAAATGTAAAAAATTGTTAGGCCAATGCATTCTCTTATATATGCGAGGCGACCTATGGTCGACTCGCATATATAATATAATGCATTGGCACAGGGTATATATATGATTGGTTTATGTTATGTATATAACCCGGCCATGTGAATGATACTCCGGCCTTATATACATGTACAGTATGTTAGGTTGTAACCAATGAAAACAACTTAAAATCATATTATATCGGGGAAAACATGATGAACGATGGGGTAAATGTACACTGGTTACATTCTTGTCTACAACATGTTCGTGATATACCACTGGCATTGATAGTTGGTATGCATTGTTTCATTTCAGACAAATGGTTTAACTCGAATAAATTGTCTATGTCAATAGACGGCATATAGTATTAACCAACGATTACACGAGTTTATTTCATGAAACAGTGCGTTATTCTCTTTTTCTGGAGTTATTCACATCCGTGGGTACATTGAATAATGATAAAGCGGCCATACTCGATATATAAAGCGGCCATGTGCACCATATATTTATTATGGTGGCCTCGTTATATATCGAGTATGGCCGCTTTATCATTATTCAATGTACCCATGTCTACATGTATGAATAACTCCAGAAAAAACATATACCACACTACTTCGTGAAATAAACCAGTGTATTCGATGGTTAGTATTCCATGTCGTCTATTGGCATTAGAATTGATTCGTGTTAAACCATTTGTCAGAGAAAAAAAATTAAAGTGTTATGGTATTTCTTACATAAATAGGTAAAATCGAGACCAACAACGCTTATAAATGTCAATGCTACACTCTTAAAACAATAGGTACTCTAGAGTAACTACGTTGGTACTAAGATTTGTCCCATGATGATGCTACTAAACCACATGGACTCCATTGCATTGTGCTAAATGAAATAATCCGAATTATACATGTATTACTGTTATTAGTATAGGAACTTGACCCTGATTTTGTACTTAATTCACGGTTTAATATCTCGATTTCAGTATGTCCATGAACTGTTCCCTACATGTAGAGTAAAATTGGTCTGAATGTCTAAAATAATTTCTGAATTGGTGTGCAATAATATTAAAGTAAACGTTATAAATCAAACATCCTAAACAGGTCTGGATGAAACACCAATCGATCTAGAATAGCCCGCTAAATAAAAAAACTACATTGCGATAAAACCGCAAACCGCAAACTACTTTGCAATAAATATATGCGATTTATTGTAAAGGTTTTCGATTGATCACAAAAGTATGCAATTAATCGCTATGGTTTATAATTTATCGCAGATATATGGGCTTGAACAGTATAGATATAAATATAAATCAGACATCTTCAACAGGACTGGGTAAACCACCAATCGATCTATAATAGCACGGTTTGGCTAAAATAGACCGATCAGTCTCCCATAGTCAGCATGCATGTGGGATAAGGGGAGCAAACAACTTTGCGAAAAATAACAAACACCTTTGCGTTAACTCGCAAACCTTTATGATAAATCTCAAACATGTTTACGATAACTCTCAGACTGTGTACTGGGTGATTATATTTTGAGATTTATCGCAAAGATGTTTGAGATTTGTTGCTAATTTTTTTTGGCGCCAATTGGCTTCTGTAAACATTATAAATCAGACATTTCCCTGACCTGTTGCCTGCACGTGGAGTAATATTTGTCTCAAATAATCGTCCAAATTTCTTAATTTGTGTGTAAACGTTATAAATCAGACATCTGAGTGAACAACCTATCAATCTATAATTGCCCGGTCGTGCTAAAATAGACCGATCAGTCATTCACAGCCAGATGCATGTGTAATGAGGGGTGCAAACCTTTGCGAAAAATCACAAACACCTTTGCGATAACACGCAAACTTTATCGCAAAGATGTTTGAGAATTGACGCTAATGGGCTTCTGTAAACATTATAAATCAGACATCTTAAACAGGTCTGGGTCACCATGACCTGTTGTCTGCACGTGGAGTAAAAAATTTCCGATTGTCTGAAATAATCGTCCAAATTTCTTAATTTATGTGTAATTAAAGTAAACATTATAAATCAGACATCTTAAACAGGTCTGAGTGAACAACCTATCAACCTACAATTGCCCGGTCGGGATAAAATAGACCGATCGCCGGCGATCGGTCATTCACAGCCAGCACGCATGTGTGATGAGGGGAGCAAATCTTTGCGATAAATCACAAAACGACTTTGTGAAAAATCACAAACACCTTTGCGATAAAATTCAAGCATCTTACGATAACTCTACAACTACTTGGTGATTATACTTTACAATTTATCGCAAACATGTTTGAGATTTATCACAAAGATTTGTGATTTATTGCAGATATATTGTTATGCGTTGGCATTAATGGGCTTGAACTGTATTAAACATAATAAATCAGACATCTTAAACCTTTCTGGATGAACCACAAATCGATCTACATGTATAATCGCATGGTCGGGCTAAAATAGACTGATCGGTCTTTCACAGCCAGCATGCATGTGGGACACGGGTAGCAACCAATACATAAAACAAAATTAATTCTGATCTCTTTTGGAGGACACCATATAATTATTTACTGAGAATTTTCAAAATAAACATACATGTATACAGATATTCAAACAAACAGATTCAAATTGTCAAGAAATTTAAAGTTCCCTCTCTTACAACAGTGAGCACTGTGCCAGGAAGACCGATCGGTCTATTTTAGCCCAATCAGCCTATTATAGTTAATTTGTGGTTCACTCAGACTTTTCTTTATACCCATATAAATATCGCGTAAATAGTATGTAATCATAGTTCCAAGCTGCATTATGTGAACAAAGCCAAATTATGTTCCAGAACCTGTTATAAATAGCGTGCGATAAGCAAAATACAATGGGGATACCATTAACTTTGGTTAATTAAAACTGACACCATGTTGTTTGCAAAATACTGCTATAGCGCTCACTAGTCCTCGCCACAAGATTTTGGTGTTGAATGGGTCACCAGCATTATTATCACTCTCCCAAACAAATCGCCACGGTGTTGAGTGTTTTGCTTATCGTACATTTCCAATGTGCCGTATTGGTATATGAACAAATGCTAAGATAACACAAAGACAGCTTAATGTATTTAATATATGATCAAGTTTGGTACAGCCTTAGTGAATAAACTATGCGTCAACGAGTCAATGTCATTGCCTGATCACCAGAGCCATATGTCGAATTTCGAGAATCTGGTTTCCAGTTATGGAAAATGTTATTTCCTAGCAAAGCGGAAATGGCTGAATCGCTCAGAATGATAGCCACACATGTTTTGATAAGAACATGATGCATCTGGACATTGGAATGGTCTACATGTCCATGTATGTATATAGCTAAGCTCTAGTTACCCCCGCCCCCACTTAACGATGTTGGCCACCAATATTACCGCGTTGTTGATGCTATTAACCATGATCAATCCTACCACGACCGACCTTCGTACCGTTTTAAAGTCAGCATTATAACCACCACAGAGTGTATATTTCTGGCATGGCTTGACGCTGCATTGATGATGCAGTTGCGAATGTCGGTCAGTGACCAACTTCGAATTTGATTAAACCGTAAACAAATCATGAATTGAAATATTGTTTTGTGTATAGTTATCACGGTGCATGGCGCACACGAAAAGCTGGACTGGGTGTAAGGTGGACATGTGAAAAATTAATGCGGAGTACAGTTGTTGCAAATTATTATTAATAGTACTGTAGAAAGATTACCTGCGGTTGCCACATGTCAACCGTTTGCCCGTGGTTGAACGGCGGTATGGTATAACAGGTGTCATTAACGCCCTACAACCTTGTCAAAGGGGATGATTTAATTAGAACATAGCTGTAGTACGTTACTAAAAGCTTATGATTGATTCAGTGATAATGTCTGTCCCAGAATTGGATCTGTATCTCCGAAATTATCCGTCATTTCATAAATATATCACAACAATATCACAGCGTCACCGGTGTTTCGATCAAAAATCAAAAGAATAGCAGACTCGGTAACTGGGCGATATGTCATGGCGACATGGTTCACAAATCACGTTTCAATGAAAATTGAAGAATATGATCCATCGTCCTTTGTACAGGTACTTGTACGTTGTAGCCAACAAACTTGTGACTGACTCATGCATCACGACTGATCTGTGACTTCATAATTCTGACTTATTTCTACATTGCTGTATGTCTCATAATCCTAGTCACCAATGGTTGACTATTGTGAGTTAATTGTGCCGTTTCTAATTTTGTGAAACTTAAGTATAGATCTGTCTTTTGAAATTTACAATGTTGTCGTGCAAATCAAGTGTAACCTCATTGCACTCAATGACTCATGCTGTTTGAATTTGGTCTGTCTCAGTTCACTGAAAATTGCTGCAGAGGAAACTATCAATGAATAGCGCCCGTTAATTTTCCGAGATTATCTCATCTTGTCCCGTTCATATACAAACATAATCCACACAGTGCTAACAATATTCCAGGTTATTAAGAAGCAAGTTAGCTCCAATTTCACACACACAAATATGTTGATGAATTTCCGAGAAGTTCACTACCCTAATCTTAAAACCCCACAACGAGAGAACGTACCTAATTGGGCACACGCTACAGCATGTATGTAAGCCGAGGCCGAATGCGATTCCAACATAAAATGTGTAGTTTGTGTCTTTCGTCCATTTTTATATACTGTAAAAAAACTCAATCGCATCAAGTGGCCTGACGACGCCATGTTTTCGTAAAATGTATCGTGCATCACGTGATGCAATCACGTGGGTCAATATTTGGTTCCGAAATCGCCGCTAGTACCAAATGCTTAGGCATAATATCAATATATAGAACCTAATTCTTCTCTGTACCTATGACTTTGGTACTACAAGACATATATGTACTACAAAGGACATATACGGCTTGTTATTTCTAAGAGTGTAGCGGAATATCACGAACTTGTAATATATGCACACTTACACCATCGTTTATTGTGTTTGCTCCGATACTCCGATACCGTTTTATCAATTACAATCTAACTCGTACCTCCATTATATTTACAAGGCCGTATTATCATTGACAAGGCCGTATTATCATTGACATGGCCGTATTATCATTGACAAGGCCGTATTATCATGACAAGGACGGGTTATATTATTGACAAGGCCGTGTTATCAAAATAAGTCCGAATTATACGGATACCCCCGTGACAATATATGCTGTATCTTAATATAAGCAAATAAAAAATACATGAAGATAGATAGATAGGATATTGAGATGTCCCTCAAACCAAATCAAGCTTGAAAATCTGTCCCTATTTTCACCCTTGCCCACGATCTTATCCACGACCTAACCACCTCGACTATGGGGACATGCTTAAAAGGACGCCCTTTCGCCGAGAGTTAGGAAGCGTATCAGTCTGAACATGGGTTCGAACCCACCACCAACCACACTCTTGAATGACTAATTTTACCTAATGACTGATCAAACCGGGAGAGACTACAGACATATAACTCAGAATTAAATATTAATAATCTCCTATATATTTTGAAGACCTCTGTCTGTCTGTCTGTCTGTCTGTTTGTATGTATGTATGTCATTGATACAAATCTACGATTCCCGACCGATCTGGACGAAACTTAGTACGTGTGTGACTGTGTGTAGTTTGACCAGGCGGTCGTCAACGTCGTATTGGCGAGCCCGTGAGGCGCCCACTTCGCTCATGCGCAGACGAGATATCGGAAAAGTGTGGAGCTATCGACTTGAAATTTGCTATGTGAATGTATCTTGCCCCGGATACGAATTTTATCGGGTCGTCGAGCCCGTGCGACGCCAGCTTCGCGCATGCGCAGACCAGATCTCGGAAACGGGTGGAGCTATCGACTTGAAATTTGGTATGTGAATGTATCTTGTCCCGGATACGAATTTTTATCGGGTCGCCGAGCCCGTGCGACGCCAGCTTCGCGCATGTGCCGACCATATCTCGGAAACGGGTAGAGCTATCGACTAGAAATTTGGTTTTTGAATAGCCCGGACAACGTCGGGCTCATCGGCTAGTCTATTATATATTTTGGGAAATCTGTGTGTGTGTGTCTGTCTGTCTGTTCGCGATGGACTCGAAAACGGCCGAACCGATTTCGATGGTATGTGAGGGTACTTTCGGACGGGGAGTGGCATGGGCCTATTAATTTGCTCGTGCGACGTGACCTTGACTTTCAAATCGGGTCATTTCAAGATCGAACGCCCGAGTATCACGGGATTTCGATGAAAATTAGTGTATATGGATACTTTCGTATGGAGAGTGTCGTAGGCCTATTCGTTTGCCCATGCGACGTTACCTTGACCTTGAAATCGGGTCAATTCAGGGTCAAACCGCGAATTTTTATGGGATTTTGACGAAATTTGATACGTAGGTTTACTTTTGTCCATTGAGTGTTTTCGACGGGTCAAATCGTGACCCCGACCTGACCTTGACCTTCAAAATGATCAAATCGAGGTAAAACCGGATGGATTTCGACGGGTACTTTTGTCGGGTACTTTTGTCCGGGCAGTGTTTTGGACGGGTCAAATCGTGACCCTGACCATCAAAATGGACAATTCAAGGTCAAACCGCGCAATTCGCCGAAAAGCAGAGGGGAAACAGCCCGGACGAAGTCCGGTCCACCTATATAGAATTGGCTACAGACATATAACTCAGTATTACATATTAATTAATTAAATATTAATAATATGTGATATAAATTTATAGAATGGACTACAGACATATACTTCAGTATTAAATATTAATTAATTAATACATATAACTCATAATTAAATAATTATAATATGTTATATAAATATATAGAATGGACTACATACATATAACTCAGTATTAATATTAATTACTTAAATAATAATATGTTATATAAATATATAGAGTGGACTACTTACATATAACTCAGTATTAAATATTAATTAATTAAATATTAATAACATGTTATATAAATATATAAAATGTACTAGAGACATATAACTCAGTATTAAATATTAGTAATATGTTATATAAATATATGGAATGGACTACATACATATATCTCAGTTTTAAATATTAATAATATGTTATATAAATATATAGAATGACCTAGAATTTGTTTTAATCGTGGACCGTTTGTAAATAGGGTTTCATAAAACAAGAAATTCAATTAATTGAGGAAAAACACCCACTGTCCCGAGTGGTATTGATAAGCTATTGGAGGGTCTACCACTTGGCATGCAAAATAGCAAAATAACATTGAATGTCTCAATGACATCAACAGCTTTAAGATGGGAATAACCCACCATATATGGTAGATATTCAACCAGGCTCTGCTTAAGATTGTTAATTGATGACTGATTTACATGTACATTACACACAACAATTAACGTTATGATTTTGAAACTAACCATGATAGAATATTGACAGTAAGGTGGTATTAACTACTACGAGTACTATTCGTAATAATGGTACTATTCTAGCATAATATATGTGTACATGATGTATGGGAAATATTAAAGGACAAAACAATAGTTACAATACAATTATAACAATTTGTTTTTAATTAATCGCAAGAGCTAATTGCGCTTAAGCACATTAAGGAATATTCCTTAAAGGCGCTTAAGCGCAATAAGGGAATTTCTATTGTTCTTAATCGCAATAAGGAAATATTTAACTGAGCTTTAGCGCAATAATGGAAATTTCAAATTGCGCTTATATAATAAAGCTCAATAAGGAATCTCTTAATAAGGAATATATTATATATAGTACATAAACTCCATATAACTCAGGTGGTGTAGTCCATATCCATGGTACAATGGTGGAACAAATATAGGTTTATTCTACTATTTGCAGAAGGGTGATCTAATGAGAGATATATTAATTTAATTAAGTGCAATAGGGATGTCATTGCGCTTACATGTAATAAGGAATGTCTTATTACACTTAAGCGCAATAAGAATATTCCTTATTGCACAGGAATATCATATTGTGTTTAAGCGCAATAATGTATCTCTAACTGCGCTTAAGCACAATAACTTAAGAAATATTCGTATTGCATTAAGATCCACGAGTAATATTCTCATTGGGCTTGAGCTCAATTAGAGATTCCTTAAGTTATTGCAGTTAATCGAAATTGTCTATTAAATGTCAATTTGGTTTCCCATAGAGATCATCAATGATGTCTATGCGCAAGGGACGCATGCCAATCTTTATTGGGATTGCAATTGTTTAATGCTTATTAAATATGCACATATGCTTAAGATATAGTTGTGCGCGAAGCGCGCTCCCGTATATCAGGTTTTGGAACCCAGTGAATTAAAATATCATTGAAATAATTCTCCCAATAAACATCCATATATTCAATATACATGTTTTGGAACAGAATTAGGCAGTCCATTTTGGACGCCATCATGGAATTTATTTTTTTGGTTTAATTTTCTCACATATTTATTAGTTATATGCATGGAGAGATCATTAAACTTCACATCCTTATATTGGCTATAGTAATGCCCAAAGCAATTGGCCACTTAACCACAGCAGAATTATGGGTATTTTTTCAGGATTTAGTCGGAAATATGGCTTGTTGCCATTCATCGGAAAGCTCTCGCCTTTCCTGAAAAATAACCCATAATTCTGCTGTGGTTAAGTGGTCAATTACTTTGGACATTACTGTATGTATGAGGATGGAGTTATCATTGCACCTCACATCCTTATATTGGGGATTTTGGACCTTGACTTGGGACCTTTGGTTTTTAACGCAACAAATGCGAGTACACCTTATACACAAATTTCTTGGAAAAGATGAGTTTGAAGCCTGCTTACATTTCAAAATGTTGTCAGTTTTGTATCGTCTGCAGTGGAACTCGGCATGTTGAAGCAAAAGTTACAAGAGATAACATATGTATGTAGCGAGACTATAATACAAATGAAAAAATAAATTGAGGGAGGGTGGGCGATACACGGAACTCAGGGTTGAACCGATATAAATCTGTGGAGCGATAATTACCAATGTTGACATGTTATGCATCTCAACTCTACTGTTGCAACAAGGCTATAAAATAGGGGGTGTCAGAATCTTAGTTATCTCTATATAGTGCCAGAATAGTTATTTATGGACTTATATAGTGGTAAAATGCAAATTAGAATTATATGACAAAAATATGTATGTAACACAACTATACCGATGAAAAGAAAAATAATAATTTAGGCCTGGATTAGATGTTGGTTTGGTTATAACTTATATGAACTCGGAGAAAAAGGCGTACATACCGATGAACTGACATAAATTAGTAGAGCGATAGCGATCAATGTTGCCATGAATGCATCGCGATTTTACTGTAGCATCAATGATATAGAATTGGTGTGGGGGTCTGAAATTATCTCTATCTCTATAGATGGCACCATAATTATATAGAAAGAAATACCAATTGATATACATATACGGTATACTATATAGTAATACCATAGACATAAGTATAAGTATCACGTGATAAAATATTATGTAACGTGACTATAGCGATGATAAAAATAAATAAATTGGACCGGGATTAGAGGTTGGGTTGGTTTTATGTGGATAATTGGATATGGAATTCATACCGATGAAACGATATAAATTAGTAGAGCGATAAAAACCAATGTTGACACTTAGTCAGGCTATGCGGGGGAAATAGGGGTTGATACGATAGACCAAATTTAATTTGTTAGGTGATAATGACCAATGTTGACGTTTAAAGTAACGCGACTGTACTGTCGCACAATTATCAGTTAGAGCCGGTCAAAACTCTGGTGCCCAATATGGAGCAGCTCAGAAAACATTCGCAGGCCCTAAAATTTATTTAACATGGAATCTGCCATTCAAATCGATTTATGTCGATAAAAGACTTATTTTTAAAAATTTTAAGCTGAGACTTGGTGTGTCTGAGTGGAATACTTATATATTCCTAAAATGACAGGGTCCAGCACGTAATTATTTTCTAGATGGAAGAAATAATTTTTTTCGATGCTAAATTTTAACATGGGATCTGCCATTCAAATCGATTTATGTCGATAAAACTCTTATTTTTCAAAATTTTAAGCTGAAACTTGTTGTGTCTGGGTGGAATACTTATATATTCCTGAAATGAGAGAATCCAGCACATTGTTACGTTTTAGATGGAAGAAATTGATTTTTTTCGATGATAAAAACCACCGTGGGCTGGGCCATGAAATTGTCAATGAAAATGTAATCATTTTCGGGACATGACAATCTGCGGGATGGGATGGGATATGGGACAAAATGACAATCTGCGGGACAGAATTTCAAATTGCATGGGACGGCCGATATCTCAAGGAATACAGGGCGTATGGGGCTCATTTTGGTGTCTAACGAAAGGCCAACATTCTGCCTATCAACACATATTAACCACGCCACTGATCGGACAACAGAAGTTGCATTATTTGATCAGCAACTGACCTAACATGAAGGAATTTGGGATAGAATGACAATCTGTGGGACAGGATTTTCAAATTGCGTGGGACGGCCGATATATCGAGGAATACAGCGCGTAGATGGCTCCTTTTGGTGTTTAACGAAAGGTCCACAACTGACCTGACATAAAATGCCACAAACACGAAAAACTGCGTTCGACATTAATGTTTAGAATTTAGATTTCTCGATGAATACGCTAGTAAACAACAAGTTTTAGGTATCAAATAACGCAGTGGAATACTGCGCACTCGTTACTAGCTACATTATGGCTGTGTTATTACGAATATTGTTATGGCGAACACGCAAACACGCGCCGATAACAGCTAAAATAGACTCGATGTTTACAATTACAGGATCGATTTCAGCTGGTATATTCAATATAATGGGGCGTATAGTATATCAAAATGTAGGATTAGACACAGTGAATGTATTTTTTTCCAAATGGGTCCACTACGCGGTGAAATTGTTGCAGAAATTCGCTCCAAGAAAGAGCGCTACTTTTCTCGTAAAAAATAGAATGGCCGACTGAAGCCGTTCTATCTTTCCAACTAAGCCGTTCTTAGCAGCACTTCATCCACAAAATACGAATATTACACCATGTATCAGAAGACATATCAAATGTAACCTTTAAAAGGTCTTTGCGCTTTTCATTTGTTATAATTCACACTTATTTTTTATTTTTGTTGTGATTAAAAGCCCAGGCCGGAAGCCGGTGTCCGGCGATTACAAGCCAAGTTACAAAATAAATTAACTGGTTTGAATGCATGAATATGTCAATGGTCAGACTGCTCGAAAGAATATTCAAATCAAATAGTGCTTATAGACTTAAAAACTTATGTGTCCGCCAGTCATACGCGGTGGAAGTTCTCATATTATCTGCTGGTCATACGCGGGGGAGGTTCTCATATGAACATATTATCCGCCGGTCATACGCAGGGAAGGTTCTCATATGAACATATTATCCACCGGTCATACGCGGTGGAGGTTCATATTATCCGCCTGTCACACGCGAGGGAGGTTCTCATGTGAACAAATTATCCACCGGTCATACGCGGTGGAGGTTCATATTATCCGCCAGTCATACGCGAGGGAGGTTCTCATATTATCATCCGGTCATACATGGGGGGGGGGTTCTGATATGAACATATTATCCGCCGGTCATACGCGGTGGAGGTTCATATTATCCAACGGTCATATGCGAGGGAGGATCTCATATTATCTCAAATCAAATGAGGATAATATGAGAACCTCCGCGTATGACCGGCGGATAATATGTTCATATGCAAACCTCCCCCGCGTATGACCGGCGTATAATATGAGAACCTCCCTCGCGTATTAATGGTAGATAATATAAACCTCCACCGCGTATGACCGTCGAATGATATATTCATATGAGAAATTCCCCTGCATATGACTGGCAGATAATATGAGAACCCCCCCCCCCCACCCGCGAATGACCGCAGTTAATATGAGAACCTCCCTTGCGTATGACTATGACCATCGGATAATATAAACCTCCACCGCGTATGACAGCGGATAACATGAGAACCTCCCCCGCATTTGACGGCGGATAATATGTTCATATGAGAACCTCCCCGGCGAATGACCGGCAGATAATATGTTCATATGAGAACTTCCCCCGCGTATGACCAGCAGATAAATATGAGAACTTCTACCGCGTATGACTGGCGGACACATAAGTTTTTAAGTCTATAAGCACTATTTGATTTGAATATTCTTTCGAGCAGTCTGACCATTGACATATTCATGCATTCAAACCAGTTAATTTATTTTGTAACTTGGCTTGTAATCGCCGGACACCGGCTTCCGGCCTTGGCTTTTAATCACAACTAAAATAAAAAATAAGTGTGAATTATAACAAATGAAAAGCGCAAAGACCTTTTAAAGGTTGCATTTGATACATGGTGTATATTCGTATTTTGTGGATGAAGTGCTGCTAAGAACGGCTTAGTTGGAACGATAGAACGGCTTCAGTCGGCCATTCTATTTTTGACGAGAAAAAAAGTAGCGCTCTTTCTTGGAGCGAATTTCTGCAACAATTTCACTGCGTAGTGGACCCATTTGGAAAAAAATACATTGAAATCGATCCTGTAATTGTAAACATCGAGTCTATTTTTGCTGTTTTATCGGCGCGTGTTTGCGTGTTCGCCATTACAATATTCGCACTAAAACAGCTATATTGTAGCTAAAAACGAGTGCGCAGTATTCCAACGTCATTGGCGGGGTTAATGTATGTGGATAGGGCGAATGTGGGCCTTTCGTTAGACACCAAAATGAGCCCCCCCCTTACGCCCTGTATTCCTCGAGATATTGGCCGTCCGACTTTGAAATTCTGACCCGCAGATTGTCGTTTTGTCCCATATCCCATCCCGCAGATTGTCATGTCCCTCATTTTCTCAAGTGTCGTTTTGGTCAAAATATCGCTTTCTCGACGGGGAAAACTGATCGGAATAATAGCTGAGACGAATTTAGATAGAATTATCGGAAGAATTCGACCGATTAGGGTGCATTTTAAGAGAATCGAGTGGACATATCACTGTAACTTTTGCATCAAACAGCCATTGCTCCGCTTCGTTTATCAATGTCGTTGGCAATTGTCGCAATATGATAGGGGAACACTTTGACGTTCGTACTCATAGTTCACCAATTTTTGTTCCTGGCTCAAGTTTCATGGGAAAATGTCTAATCTGATTCTATTTGTCATTATATACACATTATACATATTTTTCACCACATTTATTATTCATTTTCATAAAAATAAAATACAAAGAAGCCGAAGATGACATGTTTAAAATGTTTGAAGCATGAATTTGGAGATAAGTTGTTATCAGAGTACGTTATACTTGTGATAGTTACGTTACGCACACGGTGTTCCCCTATCGTATTGCGATAATCGCCTAACCCTTTCGTAGGGGAGCTACGGCGTTTCCATTGGTTTCTCAAGTTTTAGCTCCACCTGAATCTAGTTACCAAATTGGCAGAAATACCTCAGCAGAAACTCTTAGTTTTATAAGTTATAACTCTAATTTTATTGACGATATGAGATTAACATCATAATATGAAACTGTTTATGGCAGTGTTATCCAAACGTGTGCTTTGATAATGATTCTAATTTTATTTTGCGATCAAACGTCAGTGCAGCTCAGCATAAACGCATGGGCACTAGTTCAGTTCAAACGCATGAGGTCCTATGATTATAGTACACCCACTGGACGCGGCTTCGCCGCGTCGGTCAGTGGTTGAAAATCTAGTTAATTCATTGTTTCCGACGTCTGCCACAAGCTCTACCAGTCTCGCTATACTTCCACCGTATGTTGCCTTGAAAATTGGTCGCTGTGTATGATAGGGATTTGACCGTCCTGATATAGAGGTTCCCCGTATGTGATGTTGATATTTCCAACTGCATCACCCCCTCTTAAACCAGACCAAACTCACAGGTTTGCCGATTCAATTATGTTCAGGTCAAGTAGTAAACTTGTAAAACTTTCTGAAATGAGGGTCTACTGTGACGGCGTGGATATCGCATCATCTACATCGGTTAAATATTTGGGGCTGTTTCTTTATCAACGGCTGAATGGCGAAGTGATGGCGAATGTTCTGAGTAAGGTAAATACGAATTGGCAGGATGACTCATCTAGGATGTAATGAATTTGAACATGTGAAATGGCTAAGTATAATAACAGTATTTGGCTTAATTTATATTGACGCTACTACTTGTATTTATGAATTCAATCATTGGGCCATGGACAGTTGGTGGTAGCTAGACTAGTGCGTATACATGTGTGAACGGTCAAGTACTGTTATCTGCAGTGGAATAACAATTATGTCATTACCAAATTCTTTGACACATAGGTCATTGAATTAATGCATGGATTTCTAACAGTCACATACTTGTTATGAGCAAACTGCTTTGTGTCAATCTGTTCATCGTTATAACATATTAACTCTTCCACCACACTCGTTTGGAGTCTGATAAATATCCAGACTCCATCTCATTACTTTCATCTACATCTGAGGACACTGGGATTCTATCTGATTTCAGAGATGAAGAGCAAATTCCATTTTTTGTGAAAAACCACTAATATTCATCATTGCGATACACACACATATCTACACACGTGCGCCTGATGTCTTGTAAACATTTAAGAGTAGTCACTATTCCTCTAACCAACTTCCGTGCAAGTTCCGTGCAATAAAAATCTTCTCCATGTTAATTGCTTCACTATACAATCAGAATACAAGTTATATATATTATAAACAAAAGTACGATAGTTTTGATTTTGAACAAACAACGTTTCGTCACTTCACATACGCGCCGCTAACGTGTGGTTTGATAACTTCATGATATTGCAGTCAAATGCCGTGGGTGTGGCTTGTATGAATAAGTGAATACTAACTGAATTTGTAAGAAGCTATTCATCGATTTGGTCAAGCAAGGCATCGCTCGCTGGATAGATATCTCTCGTTTGGAATAATCTCAACCATGAGAGTCTTTAGACCGTAAGTTGATTGAAACAAAACACAGTCTAATTTTATTAGACTGACTCATTTGGTATCTGATTTGATAGCTAAATTATTTTTATGTTTTACACATGTTTTTGTTTATAACTTGCTTAGATCACATTAACCCCGTCCACTCATTCCATAGACATGCTCAAAATGATAACTCAAATAAGATTTCATCCACTAATTTCATAATTGTCAACCATAGTTCTTCATCTGTAAAAATGTTGGTTTCAATTGGTTTGTCACGTTTGAAAATGTTAATTATTATATCCATGGCAAAGACGAATGCTGCGTGACACAATACATTATGAAACCCTCACACAACACTCTTAAATAGTTCTGATTCTGAATGATGAATGATAAGTTTTGAAATAATAACCCTTATATCCATGTCATTAAAATATGTTATCTAAAGCAATACTTGTTTATCTACCTGGGTTCATATTCCACACGACCTTTCATGGTGGCACACATCCACCTCTCTGGTTGTTGGTATCGTTTCGTTTCATTTATCAGCTCATTAGAATCATGCTATCCGATGTGATAACTCAATTATTATTCACCCAATATGTTCTAAAGTTCAGATCGAGATGCCAGTCAATAATGCAGTATGCGGCAGTAGCAACAGAGAAAAACTAATGTGATAGTTACTATATCATTGATATCAACATATCGCAAGCGGTAGACCGAATGAATTGGATTTCTATCAAACACTCGATGTTCACCTAACTTCATATTTCTGCGGAGAACATCGACATATCTATATGGTGTCGCATAAACTGTTATGTAACATTTCCTCGAACTCGATTTTTTATCGCCAACCAAGGGGTATTGTATCATCTCACCTGCACTATAAAGAATCGGTATCGACTGATAGGTTTTGAAAATGTATGTTAAACCCATGTACTTATCTATGTTTAACACAGGAGGATATTTCTGGTGTTATGCCATATGACGGGTCTTGTCAATCATCTTCCCTTTTCGTGTACAATTGTGTAATTAGTTCCAGATTGATGAATTAGATTCTGGTAGACAGTTTTATTGAAGATATGAATAAAAAATCCGCCGATCATGAGTCGGCCTCTCATTTCTTAAGTATTTCTATTTTCACGGCATTTGGCTAATCTAGAAAAATCTAAAGAAAAACTAGTGGCTGTATGAAACATTTAATAACCGATAACTTTAACATAATTATTTCAACAATGGCTGTGCTGGTTCGTGCCGTGGCTGTATGAAACATTTAATAACCGATAACTTTAACATAATTATTTCAACAATGGATGTGCTGGTCCGTGCCGTGGCTGTATGAAACATTTAATAACCGATAACTTTAACATAATTATTTCAACAATGGCTGTGCTGGTTCGTGTCGTGGCTGTATGAAACATTTAATAACCGATAACTTTAACATAATTATTTCAACAAAGGATGTGCTGGTCCGTGCCGTGGCTGTATGAAACATTTAATAACCGATAACTTTAACATAATTATTTCAACAATGGAAGTGCTGGTTCGTGCCGTGGCTGTATGAAACATTTAATAACCGATAACTTTAACATATTTCAACAATGGATGTGCTGGTTCGTGCCGTGGCTGTATGAAACATTTAATAACCGATAACTTTAACATAATTATTTCAACAATGGCTGTGCTGGTCCGTGCCGTGACTGTATGAGACATCTAAGAACCGATAACTTTAACATATTTCAACAATGGATGTGCTGGTTCGTGCCGTGGCTGTATGAAACATTTAATAACCGATAACTTTAACATAATTATTTCAACAATGGCTGTGCTAGTTCGTGTCGTGGCTGTATGAAACATTTAATAACCGATAACTTTAACATAATTATTTCAACAATGGATGTGCTGGTCCGTATCGTGGCTGTATGAAACATTTAATAACCGATAACTTTAACATAATTATTTCAACAATGGATGTGCTGGTCCGTGCCGTGGCTGTACGAAACATTTAAGAACCGATAACTTTAACATATTTCAACAATGGCTGTGCTGGTCCGTGTCGTGACTGTATGAGACATATAAGAACCGATATCATTTACACTCCCCACATCCCCTCCCTATACTGCATATCAGACTCACAAACGTTTGATATGTCACCTCACACTCTTATCTATACCGATCTATACTTCGTTCCGATATACTAAATCTATTTTCAATCAATTTCTTTCTATTATTCCATAAGAAAAAAAAATCTCATTTTGATATATCTATCGATCCAGCCCACACTGTGAGTAGCTAAGTAACATATATACCAACAACGATCTTCTAAAATTAGTATGAACTTAACTACCTATATTATTATGTTATCCTTCTCACAGTGTGGGCCTATTCACACGTAATCGGAAACGACCCCCATAAGCTTTATGCTTGATGTCGGATCCCCTCCATAAACCCATATTCATGATTCCCTTTTTGTAACAATATTGTATTGAATTATATGGAATAAATACTGTTTACATCAAGAACCGATAACTTTAACATATTTCAACAATGGCTGTGCTGGTCCGTGCCGTGGCTGTATGAGCCATTTAAGAACCGATATCTTTAACATATTTCAACAATGGCTGTGCTGGTCCGTGCCGTGGCTGTATGAGACATTTAAGAACCGATATCTTTAACATATTTCAACAATGGCTGTGCTGGTCCGTGCCGTGGCTGTATGAGACATTTAAGAACCGATAACTTTAACTTGTTTCAACAATGGGTGTGCTGGTACTTGACAAAATGGAGAAATAACCACCGCACCCGTCATTGAAATATGTAATCACTTAAATGTTGTTGAATGTTTTATACACATAATGCCTTTTCCTCGATTTGTTCAGATTGACAAAACACTGCAAAAATGGCAAAATCAGAAAATTAACGGTACTTTTTAATAACAACATCAGTTGGACCTACCAAAATCATGACTACTTAACATGACTTTAGCTATATGTTTGTATTACATATTCAAGTAATGGTTAAAGACTCGCATTCTATTTGCAATCATTATTGATCGATTTGGAAAGTAGTAAACTCCCTTTGAACAACGCCATGCTTTATTGTATACACACACGCTCTGTGTATATTCTGGTTATGACGTATTTTGTGTCGGTAACTCAAATATATGTCATTCAATTGTGTTGATATATCATGACATAGTTTATGATGAAACACCATCATCTGTATAGTTTGGATCATTTGGTAGACCTGCTAAAAATTGTTATCCGTATCGACCCATTTCGTAGTCATGTGCTATCCCATTTGATAACCCAAATAATTTACCTAAGCACGCACATGATTCAAATCCAGACTAATCATTACAGAATCTTCACCTGTAGATATTTTGGTATTGATTAGTTGGTTTTTAAAGTATTACCGTTACCTCTAACCATGACAGGAACACGTGCTACCCAAACGCAATACTTAATCTGACCAGTCGCATATCTATACATATCACAGTAACCATCCGATTGTGCACAACCTGCATGGTGTACCCTCGTTTCCCACATAGGTAGCCCTGTCATGTGCACACTGATGTGTTTATACCTCGGCTAAAACCTGGTTGGTGTGTGTACTCCCTCAACTCCTGGTATACTGTATAGTGCTTCCACCCTAGTATAGTATAGTAGATACTGATCCACCACATCGATGTATTTTTGTACAGTTTTCAGGTAAATGTATCATAGACATTTCATATTATATTATATAAGTAGGCATTATTGTCCCAGATACATGCGCGCATTAAGGGTCAGACACACGTTTGGCCAAATGATGGCTGAAAGCATTGAAAACATTACTGTTGTATGAGCCAATACAACAGTGGTAAAAAGCAAAATGCATAGCAACCATATTTCAGATAGCTCAGCATTATACATAGAATATATCGGTGAATTGTTTTAGTATGCTGGAGGAATGGTTTCCTTTAGAAAGCACTTTGGTGTGACAAATGTGGGAGATATACGGAGAAAATAACATGTCTTTAGGTACCGAGAACTTTTAAATACCTAACGATATTGGACAAAAGAATGGACCATGGTATGCTATGATATCTGGTTTACATGAGAGGCGCCATGTTTTGTTCGTAAAATGAGCTGCTTTGTCATCAGAGACGGATTCCAAGATGACGACAATCTGCTCTATCAATGGCTGCCGTTGAAAAACGTAAGTAAAATTTTATTATGTTCGTTTGCTGACTAAAAAGGCAAATATAGCAATATTCGTACCCGATCAGCACCTGATCTGCAAGGGTTATCTGAATAACTATCAGGAGAAGTCATACTGATATTACTGACTTCCAATCCAACTATTTTATTGGGAAAAAAAGAAGAAAACATTTTTATGGAAATTTGAAGTAAAAATCAAATTTCGCCCATCTATCGAAAATAAGCTTGATATCATTGCGACAATATTAAAACGACATAATTCATCTCTTAACAGTATCATAATTGCACATAATTAGTAACTGTTATGTTTTGTTACATTAGTTTTCCCACATAATACAAAAATATCCGTTTGTTGTGTAAAATACAGGGAACTCTATATTGCGGCATAGTAAATTGAGTTATGGAACCATTTCCCGTAATTTGGGGGGAATCTGAAACGGAAGTTGATTTTCACTTCAAATTTGTGAATTTACACATTGCATAATGTCCGATCACTCTCAACGACGACCAATATTTAAGGAAGAGTAATTGGGAACGTGTCAGCACTTGTGGTACCAACGATTGCATGAATTATTTTGTACTTGGTGTAAGTTTGTTAAATTTTCGAAGGCTTGTAATATTTGTTTACAAAATCGCTGACCGACGACAATTTCGTAAAATCTGATATATTTTCACGCTTAAAACGCTAGTCATATATATGTTATTTTTAACATAATACTCATGGTTGCCATGTATTTTGTTCTAGGGTTATTTCCCATAAAAAAATGAACCCTGCTGCCAAGTTTTGGTCACGTGCTGTTTTCTATTGCTGGCCAGAGTGGACACACCACAATTTTTTTTTTTACAATTTGGAGGACCAACGTCTAGATATTGTGTCCTATTTGGGTTGTAATTAATTATAATAGTTGATTTTATAATACTATCACGTGCCTAATAATCGTGTCCTTACTGTCTTCAAAACAAGGGAAATAATCCAACAATAAATATTATATACAATGTATGTGACTTACTAGATCAAGCCATTAATCGCTATGTATGGGCATAGCCAAAGTAGAGATTCATGGCACGATCTAACACCACACAAATGATTCTTGTTGCACGAATCAAATTTTATCTAAAGCTTGTTCATTTAATATATTATTACAATTCAATGTGGCTGCATGTTCAAGGATCTCAACACTGACGCATATATAGCAAGGAAATTGGTTCGATATCGTCATATTTAACTATTCATATTTAGTCAAATGTAGGATGTGCCAAACCTGGTTGTCATGCTACAGGTAATCATCTTGCATGTACATGATCAACATCTTGGGAACAGGTAGCGGAAAAGCTATCATTCATTGACTGGTATATATATAATGCAGGAGTAGATATATAATTAAATAACAAAATAAATTTGATCAAAACAGTTGGAAATGAATGTATTAAGACTCACCAAACATTAGTAGTTGGAAAATTCACAACGATTATATGTAGAAATTGTTCTTATAGTTTTAATTTTACAACCAGTAATTAGAAGGGAATTTGATTATTTTTTTGGCCAATAATCACACAGTTTGATTAGTTTCATATTTTTGACCCAAGTCTTGAACTGAAATGACCATCAATTGGAAATATCCAACTTTACGGTATCATTTGGAAATTTCCTACAGTTGGAAACTTTGAGATATCAAATTAGAAAATTATAACCCAACATAGAGGGGCGCTAATTGTATTTTGCAAAATTGGGACTGGGAGGGAGTTTGTTTGGTCTGGTCAAGGGACGGTGCTTTTGGAAATTTCAAAGACGGTGGATACCCCTCAACAGAGCTCATCTAGCTATGTTCATGTGTGTACTGGTTACATGGTACTAATGAATTACATCTGTGCATTATTTTAGAAATTAATATGCAGCAATCTGATTTCCCCTCAACATGTGGAATAGTATTGCAACTTAACCCTCAAACAATATTTTAACTCACTCAGTCTTAAGGTGGATACACACATGCATGTAATCTCTGTAAATATCGTGTATTTGTTGTTTTACATGGATCATACAGACATGTAATATGTGCCCGCTGACAACCCAATCATTGTGGCGATGCTTGACCACAGTGAGTCAAGCTCCGAACGTGTAGAAGCCGCATACAATAACTGTTCGCACGATAACCCAAATGGTGGACGTTCTGTTTAAATCAGTGTCATACTTCTCTTAATTTTTATACCAGGTGTGGCCCCAGGATTTCTCCAACGCAAGGGATATGATCCCCAACACGGGGCTATATTATCTCGTAAGATATTTGACTGACCATTGCACGACGGGGGGCATGCAGCACCATGAGCCCTGAACCCCTGCAGCCACACCTGATTTATAAGTTATATATTGTAGTTGACAGTCATGTCTGTCGTGCCTGTTTGCTACGAGTGATTAATCTGATATACATCAATTTATGCTATTCATATAATTGTGAACATATTATTACCGCTTTAAATTTGAAGGTACAGAAGGTTGTGTTGCTGTGTCTTCATTCGGGAAAAGGGTTGTCTAGCTATGAGTTCGCAACTTCGTAAACGTTCTGTTGTGTTATACACGTATACGTACAACTTACAACTGGAACGTCTACGTAAAACATTACATTGTGCATTCTTTCCCAGATAATCCCATCTGATACATTCAACTAAATCCCTTACATATTCGAAGCATTCGATAACCAGCCCCTCCCCAATCATGGATTCTAGTAGAACATGTTATAATGCAAGCCTGTGCAGACTAAAATTGTGACAGTTAGGAACTAGTTCAACCATATACTGTTCTGAAAATTATGCGTGCAAAATGCTGTACCTGCATTAATTTTTTTGGCGCTGTAATGGATATTTGCATTGAAATCTCAATTTAATGTCATCACATGAGCTCGCTCTCAAATTATCCGAGCAATATCAATAAACTGGTATCACCCTATAAAAGAGCTTCAAATTCTGCATATTTTATGTTTGTTTTGGATGATGCTGCTTCCAAGTAATACGAGAAACAAATCAAGTAATAAATCCACGGACCACTTTTCGAAATTAATTAAAACTCGTGAAAACCACCATCATATATCAGAAGGATTTATTCAGCTCGGCATCCATGAAAGAAGATATGTTTATGACTGGCCTGAAATTTCTTGATAGCAGATAGTTTGGTAATGCCTTATAACTACTCACTGGTCTCGCCATTTGAACTTGACCGATCGCGCGCAGGCGATTAATACTAACAGTGATAGGTACAACCATGTAAAATACATGTAATACATGGATTTTACATACATAAATTACATACAAGTATGTATCCACCCTTACCCTAATTTTAATAAAATATTGCTTTTGGATTATTTTGTTAACCTGCAAAATGTTTTGTCTCAATTACAGTTGACTGGAAACTGACACATTGGATTGTTATGAGTTCTCCTGTTCCCGGTAGCAACGAGAGGTTGGGGAAGTGCAATGAGAGGTTAATTCCTGATTACCTGTAACTGTCAACATGCACAGGTAAGTTGAGATATATAATTTAAATTCATTAAGGCAGATTCCCCAATTAGCTGAAAACAAATGTTTTGAACATCCCATCACATGTAATAGCTTTAAATAACAATTGTAATTTTGCCCCCCCCTGTGTACCTATAATATATATGTTATGCTTGCATCAGAGTTAATGAACTACAGGAGTTGTCGCCGTGAACTGGGGTCTTTGTTAATTCCAATCTAAAATACATGTGAATTATCAAAATATAATTTGTTTTATTTTATCCTGTCGCTGCCATCCAATCGCAAAGACACATTCAGGATCTCTGACATTTTATACGAATTTTAAAATAATGATATTGAGTTGAGCTTGTATGAAAACAAAACCATAGTTATGTAAGGGCGATTCAGATCAATATTAAATGAAACCTCCAACAGTTGCTGGAACCAATTTGAGGTGTTCACTAAATCTAATTTGTCGTTCCCCTATAAAGCATTTTACAAGGCATTGAGATTGACCTCTCAACGCTTCATGTACATACATTTTACATGAAAATAGTTTGTGTTATTTTATTTATGTAATATGTGGTGTCTAATGCGAATTTACCCCGAGAAAGCTTTTGTTATTTTATTTATGTAATATGTGGTGTCTAATGCGAATTTACCCCGAGAAAGCTTTTGTTATTTTATTTGTGTAAATGTGGTGTCGGTGGTATCCCCCCAGAAAACTAATGCTGTTATACATCGGTGGTGCGAAATTGAAAGTTAAAATAATTTGTATTAACACTTGGCTGTCTCTTATATGTGATTGAAATAACTTGGAATCAAAGAAATGGAATCCTTGCCATGTGTAATCAATGACAATGCCCACTAACTTCAGGTTGCCTTGCTGATACCAGTGGGTGTTATAATGAGCAGATGGGCTGGTGTGTAATTTAATTTAGCGCCAATACTGCACTTTGATACACGGTATGACCTTCAACAGTTATGTGGGATTTTTGTTATAACCCATTACCCGTGGTCCATTATATGACAAATACATTACCCTACAGAGAGTGACAACTTTGAGGTCGATATAAACTGTATTTCAACATACTTGTCACCAATATTCAATGGCATAGTGAGATTGATTACTTTGATATAGTGGGAATACTTTGAGTCATTGGGATACTTCAGTCCTGTGATAACCACAGAATGTCAGAAGCAAAATTCATGATTTATTCATGTGTATTTATTTGGTCAATTCAGTTAAGTATGATATCAATGACAATCTATCATATATTGAGTATGCATTGGAAATCTGAATAAGAGTGCTATCTTTTGAGATTTCAGCAAAAAAGTAAAACAAATTGAAAATTCAATAATAAGTAATAATTAATTATTAAATTAATTATTTGTAATAATACTAAATTGATACATATAAAATTGCATTATTTTATTATGATTGTTGCCATTTAGTATCCAAATATACAGACTGTTTGCTTTTTTTTTACAAGTTCAATTGATTTATTATTTGGCAATCCTGTCCTCCATACATTTCTAAATAGTCCCAATTGCAAATGTCTTTCTTATTATTGCCAATTGTCAGAATAGGGTACTCATAATTGGACTTCATTTATATGAATGGTGTTCCTTCTTCTGCAGAAAGACTCTCCTCTCGTGGAAAACAGATATGATGCTACATCTGTTAAACGATGAAAGTGGAAGTAGATAAAAGTTATCGGTACCTAAAGTGAACTTATTATAAAATGTTACAAATCTCTCTTACTTACTCTCATGATGTTCATATTTCAAAATGTTCAATGCATGGTATAAATTTCATAATATGTGTTTTACATCCATGTGAAGTTCCATTGTGTACGGTTATGGATTTATCAAGATATTACCAAATTACCTGACCCACCCATTTTAGTCAAACGTTCGTCTCCCTCTTAAGTATGTCAGTGGATATCTTGAGTTCATGTTCCGATGTGTGTCACACGTATAACGTGCGCATTGTGCAATAAAATGTCCGTCAATTAATTTGATTACGTCTTGTTTATACGTGGAAATTCATAACTTAATTTATGAAATTGATTGAGCCATAAATTAAATTCTTGAATTAGATTTGATGATTAACCTGTTAACTTGTACGACAGAAGACAACTTCGACTCAAATTAATTATTTTTGTATATAATACATACTAGATCGATGCTATTATCGAAAATTTATTGAAATTGGGTTATAGTCTTCCCTTAAACTGGGTCATGCATTCCATGACAATTTTATAACCGGATTCCTGAACCCAAGTGGTGATATACCCTTCTATAGCGCATTATGGCGGCATCCTGTCCTCGCAGCCGCAATTATAAAAGGGTCAATGAGGGACAGGGATATCCCAAGCATTATATTCTAGCTAAATTATTTTACCGTATATAGCTTTGCTATGCTAGTACTGTCATGGTACATGCATAAACTTGATTAATTATTAACTGAAATTATCAGGTACTTAATTGATAATTCAACGAATTGTGTGGTGTTAGTTGGTGTAGTATTCGTATTGGTGTATATTGTTCCTGGCCGGAGTTCTGCAAGGTCATGCATTTTAAGAGGTTCTTTTGACGTGCAGAAAGAGATGTCTCAGTGTCACCAGTTTAGACGAGAGTCTCTCGAGTAACGACACACATAAAGAGATGTCTCAGTGTTACCAGTACAGACGAGAGTCTCTCGAGTAACGACACACATAAAGAGATGTCTAAGTGTCACCAGTACAGACGAGAGTCTCTCGAGTAACGACACACATAAATATATGTCTCAGTGTTACCAGTACAGACGACAGTCTCTCGAGTAACGACACACATAAAGAGATGTCTAAGTGTCACCAGTACGGACGAGAGTCTCTCTAGTAACGACACACATAAAGAGATGTATAAGTGTCACCAGTACAGACGAGAGTCTCTCGAGTAACGATACACAGAAAGAGATGTCTAAGTGTCACCAGTACAGACGAGAGTCTCTCTAGTAGCGACACAAATACAGACATGTCTAAGTGTCACCAGTACAGACGACAGTCTCTCTAGTAACGACACACATAAAGATATGTCTAAGTGTCACCAGTACAGACGAGAGTCTCTTTGTTAACGACACACAGAAAGAAATGTCTCAGTATCACCAGTACAGACGAGACTTAAACATCATATTATTTTGCATATCGTCCTTCAGAGGAGTGTCATGTTAAACTAAAACGAATATCCATAACCAATACGTACATACGACACCGAATGCAGTTCGCATTCACGAGCGAATATATTTTATAGTAAGTATATCATGCATATACTGCTTTGTAACGTATCCCTCGCTGTCGTGTTGGGTTAGTTCCAATAATAAGCGGAATCCAGATAATAATTTAATATATATCTACACTAACCATGACAATCACGTGCAACAACCCTGACCAAAGCTATACTCTGCCTAAAACTACCGTGCTCGATGAGCAGATTACAAACTATGTCTTATGACACTATTCCATACCATGTATTATGGAAATTAGTAAAGTGAGATTGCACACGAATTTTTAAATATTTAAAAGAGTGCTACTAAATGAGGATTCTCTCTGTCTATATCCATATTCTGAAAACATCCATACAAGTGATCAATGTACTATTCATATGTATGCTTTCAGAACTGAATGGGACAGTCCATTAGCCTTTATTAAGAGACCAATACGTTGAGCATGTTTATACAATAAAGGTATTATACAATGTTGTGTACAGTATGTGTTTTTCTTGTACGAGTCCAGGTTGTGGTGAAAAGTCATATTGGACGAGACACGCAGTGTCGATTCCAATATGACTTTTCACCACAAGCTGGACGAGTACAAGAAAAAACACATAGTGTACACAACATTGTATAATGACATTTCTATTATCCTTCTGCACGTTTATTCAAATTTTGGGAATAAAACTGCTGTGTTTATTTTTGGTATTTGTCGGCACTCAATTCTCTATAAAAGCTTGAACAGTAAACACGGTAGTGGAAAAAACTCAATGAGGAAGTGAAACGTCTGCTAAATCCACCAGTGTTGCGCGCGAACCCAATTTCACCGATTCATTTCGCAGTAGAGTTAAATTGTGACGTCACGGAGTCCCGATTAAAAAGTCATATTGCACGCTTGGGAGCCCAATGTGACTTTCGGGAGTGCAATATGACTTTTTCCTGGATTATCACGTGAGGGCTTTCGCCCAATCAGAAATAGTGATAGTTAATGGGTCGATAATAAAAACTATTATAGAAGGGGTCAGATGATCAACATATAAAGTTTGTATTCGGTGAATGAACGACATACTGAAAACAGATGTACTGCCCGTTTATGGTTCGTCTTCCTTTTCCAGAGTCGAAGAGTTCTCTCAACTTAATTGTGTTAGAATTTCGGTAAAAAATATGGTGTAATGTATTTCTGACGGAGATCATATAATACTGGATTTTTCAGTATTACATGAAATTCGTCGCCCAATTCTGAATGACACAAGGTACATTTTCCCTCATAATAGTTTAGATAGCTCCAGAATCCCGTTACAACTGGGAGGTGATGGTTTCTTTTTATAATTCGTAGGATGCTTGACACGAGATTATTATCTACGCTACCAAGGTTCGTTAAAATGGTTATACCGCTCTGTATGCCCTCCTTAGGCTTCTACCGACGAATCATACCATATTTCACCATGGGTTGTCGCACTATATGTGTTAACTTTCATTTATCTCACGTGTACATGTATATGTAATACACCATGCAATGATGAACTGTGTCCAAATATGATAACCCAATGCACACCCTGCACACACAGGCACATCATTCATCATATATGTATATACACGTATGTACTCAGTATATCAACATGATGATGAGATGAATAACACAAATTGTATTTGAGTATTTCATATTATATTCTATACAAGTATGCAAGATTAAAATCATTGTAAGTCAGCTGTATTAAACACAACACCTTACTTGATAAACGAAACCATTCTATACGACACTGGTAATATTCTTACTGAATGCCTATATGAAGGGGTTGATATAGGGTCAGTAAGGAAATCCCAACCACAAATATTTTCAGTTGGCCTTTTTCGATGGATATCCCACTGCCATTCCGACATAACAAATTCCATAACATTTGTTTACACAAAATGAACAATGATCGAATTATATCGAGCATTCATGGTACCTATTCTGATATATAAACGTGACGGGGCAGCGAATAAACTGACATTGGACACTATATATATATACCAGTGATTAAAGATGGATTATATCTTTAAATAACAAATTTGAAATAGTTGCGTGGGTACAAAATAATAAATATGAACTGAAGACCCCCGTCCGGAAAGGCTTCTATCAATTAGTATTAATTTTATTTCGAATATTTTATTGGGACCCTTTATTTGTCTATTTTTAGAACAGACAATTCTGGTGATACCATATAGCGATGTAGAGTATTGAGCTGTTCCTATGGCTACGTATCGAACGTCAATTGTCCCAGATTGAATGGTTGTATTGTTTTATTCCATATTTATAAGCGATAATGAGTATAATTAATGTTTATTTGTGACAGAATTACACCATAAAATTTCTGGTCTCTGTTAACAGTAACCATAGCTTTTTAGACAAGAACATATTCGAAATAAAATTAATATTAATCGATAGAAGTATCTCCGGACAGGAGTCTTCGATTCAGATTAAAAAGTGTATGCCCCGGTAACTATATGATACGTGTTTACAAAGAGATAATCCACATTTAAATTATTTAACTTTATCTGCAGTATTGGCTTGCTAGCAGTTTTGAGAGTATTGATCGCGCGCTAACACGCAACTCAACTGCGGTTCATCACTAACAATACAGTTACGTCTAAGCACTTATAATATGTATGTTACATTCCATAATCAGGAGTTATCAGCCGAAAAAAACTATAAAAAGAAAAAATCAGCCCAATCTGATAAAAGTGAAAGGCCAGTTTCAAATATTGACCTGTATTTTGTGGTATTGAACCTACCGATACATGCATACTATATTTCTTTCCATTTAATTCAGTAAAGTTATCATTCGGAAATGACATGAATATAATTGTCGCACAGACGGACGGACGACTCGATGCGTATGGACTGATGAATACATAATGTTTAACATTTGTTCTTACATTTAAATTTTTTTTTTTTTTTTATCATTATATCTTAGATTATTTACCATTTTTTTTCTTACATTGTTTAACAATTATAAAAAATAATAAAAATTGTGTTAGGCCAATGCATTCTCTTAAATATGAGAGGCGACCTATGGTCGACTCGCATATATAAAATAATACATTGGCACAGGGTTTTCGCAGATAATCAGGAAGCCCCCGTCTTGATTAATGTACATACCTTTTCGATCCTTTTCGAACAGGAGCTGTATTGCAGAATGTTTCACACTACACCATGTGCCGATATATATATGGTTCAGCCAGCATACTACTCTCGTGACATCAGTCTGTAAACGGCCTGCTGTGCAAGATCGTTATCGTTATTTGCATAACAAAAACATTTGTTTTGTCATGTAACAAAGGATCCTCCAGTGGCATATTGGATGCAGCACAGTTAATACTGAAAGTTCACGATCACGCACGTGCACGGGGATACAACCCACATGGTCGCAAGTAGGATTCTGTTTTGGTTTAGAAAACAACAAAATTGGTTTTGAACTTTGTCCCATATAAGTCTAACCAAGTTGGGTTTTTATATACACAAATACTGTTTTTGATCTTTATCCCTTAAATGAAATAAATTTTGGTTTTGATCAAAAACAGATAGTATAAGTATTCGTGACTTCTGTACAAAATATGGACCCAATGTTGGTTTTGATTAAAATCAAAACTGGTTTTGAACTTTGTCCTACATAGTAAACCCAGTTTTGGTTGTAAACTAAACGAAATATTCAAATTACTCTCTGGATTTGAAAGAAATTGTTATTTATGTATGTATATATATATATATATATATATATATATGTATATATATATATATATATATATATATATATATATATATATATATTATTTATCGCGCATGGTTAAAATGAAAGACAAAAATGTAATAAGTTTTAGCTACCTGTTTAGAAAAAAACAATTAATTAGAGGAAGCCGATACAATAGATGGTAGTAATACAAAAGCAAACATGTGATATACAATTCTTGATGCGCAATAACCGCCTATAAGCAAAAAGGCAAAGGCATCAATCCTGTGTGAACTCCAACAACACAAACGAAACTTCACGCGGTCAATTAATTGGAAAAAAAGTTAACACCAACCGCATCGCTCATCCCTACCGGTAAAAATATAGTTCTCCCAATTCTTGTTCGAGAATTATGCCAATTGATTCACTATAAACAGCATTATTGCAAAAATTCTTGTTTTTCATAACTTTGTTGTAAATTCATCTAAGTACTTCACCGTGTCAATTATTGCTTACTTCTGTGGAATTCCATGCGGTATGACGTAATGATCTATGTCGGTGAAATATCTCGCTACCAAATATGTATGAGTTTCTACTGTGGAATTCCATGCGGTGTGGCGTAATGATCTATGTCGGTGAAATATCTCGCTACCAAATATGTATGAGTTTCTACTGTGGAATTCCATGCGGTGTGGCGTAATGATCTATGTCGGTGAAATATCTCGCTACCAAATATGTATGAGTTTCTACTGTGGAATTCCATGCGGTGTGGCGTAATGATCTATGTCGGTGAAATATCTCGCTACCAAATATGTATGAGTTTCTACTGTGGAATTCCATGCGGTGTGGCGTAATGATCTATGTCGGTGAAATATCTCGCTACCAAATATGTATGAGTTTCTACTGTGGAATTCCATGCGGTGTGGCGTAATGATCTATGTCGGTGAAATATCTCGCTACCAAATATGTATGAGTTTCTACTGTGGAATTCCATGCGGTGTGGCGTAATGATCTATGTCGGTGAAATATCTCGCTACCAAATATGTATGAGTTTCTACTGTGGAATTCCATGCGGTGTGGCGTAATGATCTATGTCGGTGAAATATCTCGCTACCAAATATGTATGAGTTTCTACTGTGGAATTCCATGCGGTGTGGCGTAATGATCTATGTCGGTGAAATATCTCGCTACCAAATATGTATGAGTTTCTACTGTGGAATTCCATGCGGTGTGGCGTAATGATCTATGTCGGTGAAATATCTCGCTACCAAATATGTATGAGTTTGTACTGTGGAATTCCATGCGGTGTGGCGTAATGATCTATGTCGGTGAAATATCTCGCTACCAAATATGTATGAGTTTCTACTGTGGAATTCCATGCGGTGTGGCGTAATGATCTATGTCGGTGAAATATCTCGCTACCAAATATGTATGAGTTTCTACAAATGTCGTGGTTTAAATTCACGCTTTTTGTTAACCCTTTGGGATAAAATACTTCGCTCTTATACGACTATGTTTTATCCCACAGCGTTTTAGCTACATGTTTAGAAAAAAAAACAATTAATTACAGGAAGCCGACTCAATCTGACGATAATTGTTTGTAATAACAAAAACAAACATGTGATATACAATTTTTGAGGCGCAAAAACCGCCACGGAGAAAGAGTGCCATTTGTTGTGGCACTTTTGGTCCCGCCAAAAAATTGAGCTGGCCAGGAGGACACTTGCTGGTACGAACTCAGGAGCAAAGTATTTGCACATGGACGACACATTATTGAAATTAACGAATTAAAGAAAAAAAACAGGCTAAAAGTCATTGCACTTGGACGGGAAATCATCAAAATTTATAAAAAGCCATTGACGTAGAAACCACGGCAATGGACCACTGTCCCTACATGGGAACAGAAATGTATATTGCATAGCTAACTTTATTATACATCAATATACTCGGAATAATCATCTGCCATCCCCTCCGTTACCCAAAGGCAACTCGCTCAAGCAAAGTGTTTGAAACACTGAGACACAACCTCGCTCAAGCAAAGCGTCATCAATGGGCCATACTGCTATTGGAGGCATTCTTGGAAAACTGTGGCAAACTGCGTGTGCAACACGGGATACCCATCTGGTCAGCTAAATACGGGCCCATTACCACCGCCGCGACAGCCCAGAAATTGTATTAATTCCCGGTTATGTGGGGATCGGATGTATACGACATGGAGTCGACCACTTAGGTTATGTTTGACCCTTTTTATAGATATTTTTGGATTGAATTTTGTTGGGTATGCTTAAGCATGCGAATTTAAAAACAAACTGGATAAAACCGTAGGGGCATGTTATAACTCAAAAATATCACCATGTATTGATAGTAATAATTTTGATGCCCATGAAAAACGTAAGATTCCCTGGCACTAACCCTACAAAATAAATCTGCTAAAGAATATAAGAAAAAATTATTAAAATTGTAAAAAAAATTGTAAAAAATAATAACAAATGATGAATAATTGTTAGGCACAGGGTATATGGGTTGATACAAAAATCGGACCTGGCACTGAAAGGGTTGAATACTGAATATTTACCGCAAATTTTGTGGGGAACAGAACGGCCATAATTATATGCGTACTTAATTACTTCCCCTGCAGGACACAGCTGACCGATGCGAGCGAACACATAAACAGAAGTCACGACGGGCCCCCGGTAAAACTTGCATTCGGAATAGTATTGATTGATTGATTTAATACGCAATAACATAACAAAGTACAACATTAGAGTGAAGGCATGAACATATGTGACCCGCCATATCAAATCCAGTCGTAAGTCGGGATTTTGTTTACCCTGTGCCAATGCATTCTCTTATATATGCGAGTCGACCATAGATCGCCTCGCATATATAAGAGAATGCATTAACCTAACAATTTTGTATCATGTTTTTTTAATAAATGTTTCTTACAATTTTTAGGACATAAAATAAAAAAAACATCCATTACACAGCAGGGAGCCCCACACATATATTGAAGCATATAGAAGCGTGTCGTCTGCTCGTTTGTCTGTGGCTCTGTATGGGTGAAATTATAAAATTGTTAAAGAATACAAGATCAAATTATTTAAATTGTAAAAAATTGTTAAGCCAATGCATTCTCTTTCTATGCGAGGCGACCTATGGTCGACTCGCATATATAAGAGAATGCATTGGCACAGGGTAAAACATCCCGACTTACGACTGGATTTGATATGACGGGTCGTATATACACAGGGAAAGCTGTTTAAATGTGGCGCAATGGCGGTTAAGTTAGTATACTGCGACACAGAAGCGGATCCATTATTTGAAATTATTGATATGCTGGAATGGATATTGTATCAGAAACAGACCAGAACAAAATTATCGCAATAGGGATAAGATTGAAGTTTATTTTGTTTTTCATTTATGAGTGACTACACTTTTAATAATCGAATAATAATAATTATGTGTTCCGATTATAGAAATAAACATATGTATATTCAAAATCGGTATGTGATTATGAACAATTGGCACACACGAGTTTTGATTTAACTGTGAAACGGGCGCGCTTAATAGTAAACGCACCACACCGCGTAGTATCATGATTTGAACCACATACATGTAATAACATTATCATCCCCATTATCATTTCTGAATTAAATAGTAATAGTTTTTGACGATCCTTAACGTTTATACGCGGGATCATGTTTTTGATGAGAAGTTTTACCAAATTTTCCAAATATATACAAATTTTCCAAATATATATTTGAGGAGTGTGTGTGTGTGTCTGTGTGTGTGTGTGTGTGTCTGAATGTGTGTGTGAGGGAGGGTGCGTTTGTGAGGACGTCAGAGTGGGGACTTCGATGTGATATTAGACTTTATACTGGGGACTTCAAACAAACTGGGGACCTCAATGAGGTCCCCAGTTTTTCTGGCACTTGGAAATACACAAATGGGGACTTGGGAACAGAGCACACATAAAAATTAACTAGTCCCCAATGTATGGTTTCAGTCAGACATCCTCACATTCCGTCTTCACGCTGGGAGCGTGTCTCGCTGAAATATTTTTCATTCACACACTGTCAAGTTTCTGCGCATTTGAGTCTGTTAACTGCGCATGTGCGTGAAGATCTCGGAATTCGAAAACATGGCGGAGTCCCCACTTGAGGCGATTGAGTTTTTTTTACAGTAGGCCTACCGTATATAAACATGGAAGGAAGACACAAACAAACATCAGGCTTAGACATTTTATGTTGGTATCGGACTCGGCTTACATGTTGTAGCGTGTGCCAGTTTAGGTACGTTGTTCTCTCGCTGAGGTGCTTTTGAGATTAGGGAAGTGAACTTTTCGGAAATTCATCAAAATATTTTTGTGTGTGTGAAATTGGACCTAACTGGCTTCTCAATAACCTGGAATATTGTTAGCACTGTGTGGATTATGTTTGTACATGGACGGGACAAGATGATATATAACCTCCGAAAGATTAACTGGCGCTAATATTGATATTCTCCTCTGCAAGAGTCTGAAGAAAGCAATTTTCGGTGAACTGAGACAGATTCAAATGTCGTTGAGTGCAGCGGGGTTACATTTTACATGCATGACAGTATTGACTATTGTGAATTACAAAAGACAGATACTTAAGTTTCACAAAGTTATAAACTGCCTAATTAACTCACAAGAGTCAACCACTGGTGACAAGGATTACGAGACATACATGTACCGGTACAATTCTGAATTCTGTAGAAATTAGTCGGAGTTATGACGTCAAAGATCAGTGACAAATTGTTGGCTACAACGTACAAGTACCTGTGGACGATGGATCATATTCTTCAATTGTCATCGAAACGTGATTTGAGAACCATGTCGCCCAGTTACGGAGTCTACTATTCTTTAAATTTGATCGAAACGCCTGTGACGCTGTGATATTGTTCTGATACCGTATATTTATGGAATGGCGGATAATCTCGGAGATACGGATCCAATTCTGGGAAACATGTTATCACTGAATCAAGCGCAAGCTTTTAGTAATGTACTACAGCTATTAAGCTCTAATTAATCACCCCCCTTTAACAAGGTTGTAGGGCGTTAATGACACCGGTTATACCATGGACCGCTGTACAACCACAGTCAAGTGGTTGATACGGTATGTGGCAACCGCAGGTTATCTTTCTACAGTACTATTAATATTTTGCGACCACTGTACTCCGCGTTAATTTTTCACATGGCCAACTTCAACCTTGTAAACACCCAGTCCAGCTTTTCATCAGCGCCATGCACCATGTCAACTATACACAAAACAATATTTCAATTAATAATTTGTTTACTGTTCAATGGAACATTCAATAATGGTCACTGACCGACATTCGCAACTAATAGTACACATGTACTAGTACCAAGGCAGCATCAAGCCATGCCAGAAATATACACTATGTGGTGGTTATAATGCTGACTTTAAAATGGTTCTGAAGGTAGGCCATGGTAGGATTAATCAATGTTAATAGCATCAACAACGTGGTAACATCGGTGACCAATGTGGTTAGGGGGGTGGTCAATTAGAGCTTAGCTGTATAAATACATGTACATGTAGACCATTCCAATGTCTACAAAAATTCTACATTATATGGCTCTGGTGATCAGGCAATGACATTGACATGTTCACACACAGATGTGAATGGAGAATTTTTTTTTAACTATGGTTGTACCAAACTTTATCATACCAGTATATTAAATACATTAAACTCTCTTTGTGTTAGCATTTGTTCATATACCGATACAGTACATTGGAAGTGTACGATAAGCAAAACACTGAACACCGTGGCAATTTTTTTGGGAGAGTGATAATAATTCTGGTACTCCATTCAACATCACCTTGTAGCGAGGATTTTAGTTAGCGCTATAGCGGTATTTTGCATACATTACCATACAACATGGTGTCAGTTTTAATTAACCAAAGTTAATGGTCTTCCCATTGTTGAGTATTTTGCTTATCGCACGCTATTTACAAAGGTTTTGGAGTTATCGCAAAGGTGTTTGTGATCTTTTACAAAGTTTTTGCTCCCCTTATCACTCTTGCATCTGGCTGTGAATGACTGATCGGTCTATTTTCGCCCGACCAGGCAATTCTAGATTAATAGGTTGTTCACTCAGACCTGTCTAAGACCTGCGATTTATTGTAATGGTTTGTGATTTATAGTAAAGGTTTGTGATTTATTGTAAAGGTTTGCGAGTTATCGCAAAGGTGTTTGTGATTTTTCGCAAAGTTGTTTTGTGATTCATCGCCAACGTTTGCTTCTCTTATCCCACATGCATGGTGGATGTCAAAGAACGATTGGTCTATTTTAGCCCAACCTTGCTATTATAGATCGATTGGTGGTTTACCCATACCTGTTGGAAGATGTCTGATTCATATTTCTATTTATACGCTTCAAGTCCATTAGTGCCAATGCATAAAAATATATCTGCGATAAATCACAAACCATTGCGATTAATCGCAAACCTTTGTGATCAATCGCAAACCTTTGTGATCAATCGAAAACTATTACACTAAAACGCATATGTTTATTGCAAAGTAGTTTGCGATTTGCAAAAGGTTTGCGATTTACGCAAGGTAGTTTTTTATTTATCAGGCTATTCTAGATCGATTCGGGTGTTTCATCCAGACCTGTTTAATCTGAGATTTAGCTATACCGGTAAATGCGGTATGTTGTAAATAACAGTGGCATTTCTAATAATAGTTCATAATTTCATATACATGTACATGTAGTGGGGGTCTACTCGGTGTTGAGTGTTTTGCTCATTGCATACTCTACATACCGGTACATGTTTGTTGTACTGTTTGTTTACATAAGATGGCGTTTGCTTACATACAATGTAACACAGAGTACAAACATAGCAACATGCTGAATTAAAGTGATACATTATTGGAATAAGAACACAGTCTGTTTATAATATTATTTATGTTTATGGCGGTTTTAATGGACGTGCAGTACCCATCGCCAACACTTACCCGATCTTTAACAATATCCTCATGGGCATACATTACAATTTTCTTCAATGTATGGTGTGACGACCCGCAAATATCTAGACAACGGTATTATAACCGAACGGCATGTAATCGCCATGTATCGTAACTCCACCGCAGTGACCATTTACATACAGCTGACATTGCCAATTCATTAAAAGCGACACATCACATATTCATTGTACAGGTAATTACATTTCAGTCAATTCACTTTTCAGCTGCATACAGTAATGCCCCTAATTAATCGACTCCATAACCACAGCAGAATTATGGGTCATTTTCAGGATTTAGTCGGAAATATGGCTTATTGCCATTCATCAGAAAGTATGGAGAGCTTTCCGATGAATGACAACAAGCCATTTTTCTCGGGCAAAGATTTCCGATGAATGGCCACAAGCCATATTTCCGACTAAATCCTGAAAAATGACCCATAATTCTGCTGTGGTTATGGAGTCGATTAATTAGGCATTTATATGTAAATCAATTTCATCATTTATTTTTTTTCATTAAAGGAAATTGCAAATTCATCAATGATTTCATCATCTCAACATTTCATTAAAGTGATGCTTTATGTTCACAAACATCGTTTCATTCGGGTAACATTTTCCATTTCTACACTGCCCATTGCATTGATCGTCTTCAACAGGGATAATCTAGGGGCGGTTTGAGGGGGGGGGGGGGTGTCTCGTCCCCCACAACTTAGGTCAAAATTTTCAACAGTTGGAAATTTCATACCTGCCAAAACATAAGTTGGTTGAAAATGTTCCTGTATTCTGATTTTCAAACAATTTATTGGGGGGGGGGGGGGGGGATTACCGGTAATTGTTTTTGGACCAATATTTGTATAATTTCCTATTTTTGTCAAAATTTTGGACTGAAATGGTCATCAGTTGGAAAGTTTCATACGGTACCTTATGGGTGGCTGATAGGTTAGAAATTTCCAACACTTGGGAAAACTTGTGTCCTGGTCCCTCTCCCGTGGCCAGTCAAAAACTGCTAGTTAATTTAAGAAAACAATAATGACTTAATTCACAGCAGGTTCTCAGCTATTATTATCTGATGTTCAAACTTTAGTCATATGTTTGGACTGATCATAACCATGATTTTATGCTGGGTTTGAATAGTTCACAAGGTAGACAATGTCAGGTAGTTTTCAACTTTAAAACGCAGTCCCCAGTTACATTCACACACATTTAATTTACAAAGGTCCCCACATGGATGCTTGTGTGTGATATATCAAAACCATCGACGCACGTCCCCAGTTACATTCACACACAGGATTTACAAATGTCCCCAAATGGATGCTTGTGTGTGATATATCAAAACCATCAACACACGTGACACGTCCCCAGTTACCTTCACACACATAGAATTTACAAAGGTTCCCACATGGATGCTTGTGTGTGATATATCAAAACCGTCAACGCACGTCCCCAGTTACCTTCACACACATATAGGATTTACAAAGGTCCCCAATTGGATGCTTGTGTGTGATATATCAAAACCTTCAACGCACGTCCCCAGTTACCTTCACACACATAGGATTTACACATGTCCCCAATTGGATGCTTGCGTGTGATATATCAAAACCACCAACGCACGTCCCCAGTTACCTTCACACGCACTTCCGGTTTACAAGGTCCCCATTTAGATGTCCCCATTCTAGGGCATTATGTTAAAACTGTCGCCATGGTCAATGCATCAACTTTTCGACAGCGGTATAAGGACATACACCAATGTGTCGAATGGACAACGGACTAGAATGACCATAACAGTCGTATCTCGTAGTCCCCATTTGTGATGATTTTGTCAGAGTCCCCAGATACCCCCCTATACACGTGTGTGTGTGTGTGTGTGGCCGCGATGGACTCGAAAACGGCTGAACCGATTTCGACGAAACTTGGTACGGACACGTAATATCACCCGAGGACCAACATCGGCTCATCCATTTGCCCGTGCGGCGTGACCTTGACCACTCCCCCATTGCTAGAGTCCTCGACACGGCGTGACTGTGACCCGATGCAGGAAGGACAATTCCATATTCACACGACGTAAACAGCTCGACGTCGACGAACGTAACACACATATATTGTCAAATTGCAGGCTATTAAGAGTCAATTTGCAGGCTATTAAGAAGTGTATATCTGCTTGAGTAAAAATACGGCATTTCCCGACTACGTCCCAAAATATAGCATTTACAATTTCTGATATATACATTTTTGTTACAGCTGATATTCTTAAGTCTATTTTGGATACATATATTTTTTTATGCTATTATTTTCCACACCTCGCTTAGTGCGAAGTCGTGTAGAGTTAGGTCACGGGTAAAAGTTCGCTAAATATCATCATCGTTATGGTCTGGAATCTCATCCAAGAGCCTCGATTCTCATCCACCACTCCATTTGGCTGGGGTTCCGGACCATAGGGATGGTGATCATTCGATCGCTTCTTGGCCTTTTGGCTCGAGCCTGTGCTGTGGTCACCCCATCGGACGGGACTTCCACGGTGTTGGTTCGCAGCCTGAGGAGGACGAGTTAACCGCAGTCCAGTGGTATCCCCGCTAATGCTAGCGGCTGACATGTCGTGTCCATCGTTAGTCTCACAGTGGTAATATTTTTTTAACTGCGATAAACCAAGTAAATTGCCTCAGCGTCAATGTTTTGTTTTGCGGCTGCAAAAATGCTAAGTTCGATCTTAATAGTTGAAACACTCGAGCGTTTAAAGTCCGGCACCGTTTTCAATATAATAAATTGTTTGCGGTTAATTCAACATACGAAGTTGGTCACTGCCGCCATGGAGCCATTTGCAATTTCATCATCATTCACCAATGCAGTGCCACGCCATGCAAGAAATAAATACTCTGGTGCGGTTACAATACCGACTTAAAAAGATATAATTAATATAAACATCGCATGAAGAATGTGGTCGATCAGCGACCACGATGTGGTTAGTGTGGTATCATCGACTTGCAGTTGATCACGACACATGAACATGGTCGAGTATTATGGGAATACCGTTAACCTCGTTAAGGAAGGTCGATTAATTGGAGCATAGCTGTAAGTATGTCCAGGGATTCGGAATTTCCTTTATCGTACATAAATGTGAATTAAACTCTAATAGTCTTGTTCCTTTATCTCTTCAGAACAGAAAACATGATGTGTACCGGTGTGATTTATATTGGCTGTAACTTGTAATTAAAGGTACTCAAACCGATTCGACTATCCCCATATCAACAGATTCCTACAACAACACCATTTGTTTTAAATTGCCCAAAAATAATACTAACCACAGTCAACTAATACAACTATAGTATAAAATTGCCCAAGACCTGTTTTTTATCAACGTTTTCTTCAGCGAAATTTTGCCAGTTGCCAAATACCTGACGCAAAAAAGTCACTGGATTTTAGAGGTATCCATCTTCATCCGCTATTTGGTCAGATAAGTTCTTCTCGTCTACAGTTTACTGGGCCAGTTAAAATTAAGATAATTGATTTCAAACATCGATATCTGACCAATCTTAGCTTTGATGGGTGGGTTCCTCGAATCAAATCAAATATGTTTTACCCCCAAGCTAAGGAAATAGTATTACATATAGAACACTCTGATCAGATTGAGTATGGTACCTTTAATATCATTAAGCATATTAAACAAAATTGTGATGTTTCCGTTAACCCACCACCCCTACATGTAGTCCAGACGTAATCCTATAAATTTGATCGACAACATGAAAACATTAAACAAAGACACTAGTCGAAAAAACATAAATCGCGTTTATCAATATATGATCGTAGTAAAATAGTGACAACCAGTCAATGGCTTGGATTATTTGCACTGGAAATATGGGATTGGTGGCACCCTTCAGTTCAACGGCTAGGTTGATAGCGACAATGCTTATTACAAATAATATCAAGGATTGTTTATCCATTGCAATAAAAATCCAGCAATGTGCTGATTGTGTCCTATTATCATCGGTTGTGCAAAGGGTATATATTCAGAATAACATACTTAAAAATACCCTTCACCGCCCAAACATACTATTATTTCCTTGCGTCACTATTCCATTTTAGTCATTTTGGTGGAGTTGCAACTCAAGGATTGAGTTAGGATTACGTTTAGCTAGTCGTAGTTGTAGATTCATTTTTGGCGAAAAACATTGCTTCCCAAATATAATGACGATTATAATTAGCGAATCGTGCGCAGTGTGATTTATCACAATGCACAATCTACAATGTTCTATTTTTATTTTCAATTATTAATAGCTTTCCAATTACATGATTTCGTTTCACAAAACCATTGTTATGTAAACATTACTGTTACAGTCAGAGTTGCATTGCTGATTAATGTTTAATTTGCCCAATAAGATACTAAAGTTTGTAAACAATCTTGATATTAAATATTGGAAAAGGTCTAAACTATTGAAAAATATTCTAATAATATTTCGACTAAATATTGGAACTTATTTCACGATTGCAATGTTTGTTGACGAATCACTGTAACAGTTTTGTTTACATAACAATCGTTTCAATGTACGACATTTTGTTATTGGAGAGCTTTCAATAATTATTTAGCAACACAGCCTATCTGTGGTAGTTGGAGGTGTGGGCTTTTATACCTTTCATGACGGGAGCTGCGTTGGTGCAGCATCAAAGCATTCTGTGCCAGTCCATTATTTTATATATCAGAGGCTCACATAGGACGCCTCGCATATATAAGAGAATGCACTGGCTTAAAAGGTCAAGGTAAATATTGTTAGACCAATGTATTCGTTTATATTATACTAGCTGGGTACCCGTGCTGACGGGGAGAGTCGTTGTGTTGATTTTTTTTACACCAACACCCCAAACATGATGGAAATCAGCCCAGCGGATACCGAGATACAGGTTCAAGGTCATTTAAATGTCAAGGTCACGCTGGATGGGACGAAATATATTGGCATCCCCATCTACACCAACACCACAAAATGGTTGAAATCGGCCCAGCGGATCCTGAGATACGGGTTCAAGGTCATTTGAAAGGTCAAGGTCAATGTTTGGCTACCCGAACTATTCCTACATACGAAATTTCCGAGAATCAGAGGCAATGTCATTTGAGGTCAAGGAACAACCTTTAGTAATGCCTTATTTGTCAATATAAGCACACTATGGTATTTTATGAAACAGTGATATCAATTAGATTGCCAGAAACTCATAGAGATGGTATGTGTCCAATGGTCGGTATGTCCCTTACAACAATTACACAACCCTTAAGTAACACATGTCCACATTAACAACAACTAGTATAATTGTTTCCAATATAAAATGTTACATGACGTAGTTTGGTTTGTTACAACTACAATAATATCAGTCAAATGTGCATTTTTCAAATTCGGGTATGTCCCTAGCAACCACTACATCCCTGTATGTAAGAAATATAGTTTACCATGGTATAAAACAATTGGCCATAACCATCTTACTTCTGACTTTATAAGAAACGAAAGACAACGCTTTGCGTGAATCGTCATATTCTTCTCACCCTAAAAATTATTTGACGTCATATGACGTCATGACTGTCATTCTGAGATTCAATGGTTACATGTATTACCTTATTGTGGTTATCACCCCATTCACAGGTATCAAAATTGGACGAATATTTCTTCTCAAAATGTGTGAATATACTCTGTAAAATATGTCGGCTTTATTTAAAAAATGACCGATTTTATCACCAGATGCCTCAATAAAACCACGTAGTCCGAAAAAAGTCCGCCTATCTGACAAAGCCAACATACGGATTCCGAAAGTTAAGTATGCATGCTAACCAAAAATGTTGGTCTCATAAATTCCCTCTCCAGGCGACACCTATGTCCATATTTGCCTAGACTAATATGGTAATATTTCAGTCAGATCCACACACTAATAATCGATATTGTTATTTTCACAATAAAAATGCTACATGAGGTAGTTTGTCTGTTAACCTGCCATAATATCAGTCCTATTTGTATTTTTCGATTTCGGTTATGCCCCTAGCAACGGTTACCATTCATGTAACTGGAAAGTATATTGTACTTTTTCAGTCGAATCCACACTAACAACTATTATAATTGTTTCGCATTGAAACAACAATGACGTAGTTTATAATAGTTTGTTAAAACTACCATACTATCAGTCAGATGTGCATTTTTCGATTTCGGGGTGGGTGGATGGTCCAGAGGCCGAAAAAATCGTGCTTGTATTTTTCCCCCAAAATGGTCTTTTTTCAAACGCATTACAAGTACTGACCACCATATAATGGTGTGTGTAAGCATGTTAGTACCATGTTTGTTGGTATAGGGTTATATAGGCAGCTATAGTGACTCTGTAGCCTCAGATTGAGCAATATTCTGGATTTCACAGGATCCCGGCCCATTTCACAGTGGACCACCGTAATAGCGTTCAGGAAACTTATGCACAATAGAAGAAATATTTAGTAACAAAATTAATATATTACCCAGTTGTATTACCTGAATAAAAGTAACAAAAAAAAACGGTATCACAAATTGGATACTACATGGTGAATACTCAATGATGCCTAGATATCATTAACCTGTTTGTTGTATAACATGAAATTGAAAAGGGAATCTCAAAAATTTCTGTCTGAAATACTATCTTGTTCTGGCATGTAATCAACTTCATTCTTTCTGGTTATTTCTCATCTTGAATGATTGCTAGTAATGTTAATCCAAATAAAACTGAATTGGTTATGATGAATGACCGTTGCTGTTTACTGCTCAGACAATCCCAACTGAATGTGACGCTATTCTCATTGAATTTCCGAACTTCATTTTGGAGCTTTACTGCTCAACAAGACTGAACTAAAATACTAATTGTATACTGTTATCGCTTACAAATAGATGAACTGAAATAATGTGATGCATTCAGATGCATTGAGAAATGACATTATTCAATGTCTTCAAAGTTCAAACTAAAAGTAAAATCAAGAATAAAATCTGACTGAGACTATACTGCAGACTCTATTGCACAAATATACATGTAAATGGTTGAGTTATAATAATGCAAACTGTGTTTACGGATGGAACAAAGCCGGTAACTCTGGTATGCATTGACAGGCGAAACATGTGATACGCAGTAATATGTGAATAAATCCTTCCCCTATCATTCTGGTCTATCAGCAGACCAAACCACATCAAAATTCGACAACCGACACTTCAACTTATTTTGCAAAAACTTTGTACGGACTGAATTTCATAAAGTCGAACAGGGCCCATAACTCTGGTAGGCATTGGTGCTCACAACCCATGATATTATGCATATTCGTTCTCCATTTCTGGTCCGTCACATGAGCATATGACAACCGACTCTTAAGTTATAATGCTAAATGTTTGTACAGACTGACGGCTTGAGACGTCAACTATATACCCACCGACTAATATCGGGGGCATAATAACCATATATCTATGTGTATACCTAACAAAAACCATTCCCCTCCCCCACCCCACCCCGGTGGATAAGACTAAAGAGTTCTTTGGTCATGCACAAATAATTGTGGAACCCCTGACCTGTTTACCACTATTTACACTGGCCAGTGTTCTCTGTCAGACACAACACACTCGATATATTAAGGTTATAATGGGGTGTAGGAAAATATGTGACATATAGTGTACATAAACAATACTTTATTATTGTTGTTAGATACAGAAAACACCAGGAAACACCTGGAATACAGTTTATTTTTCGTGTTTTCTGATCTGTGTTTACCAATTAACCATGTTATTGCTGGAGTCTTAATTTTACACCAAAAAGAGTTTGCACCAAAAAAGGATAGTGGAATGGGATTGAAAGGCAGTTAACACAGTTATTGAAGAACGGCTAAATAAAACTCTGAAATTTTGATAAAAACACGAGAAAGGGGGATGGGTCCCCAAAATTTGGAGGAACAAAATTTCACAAATGGGGTGGTGGGTCCCTCGGGGTCGGAAAAAACCTTTTTGGGCCCTATATGTGCATTTTTTTCCAGACCCGCCTGCTTGTAGTAAGAAATATGGTAATATTTCAGTCAGATCCACACTAACAACAACTTATATTTCGTTATTTAACCATAAAATGTTACACGAAACTTGCCATAATATCAGACATATTTGAATTTCTTCTATGTCGGATAGTTGCCTAGACATCTGAAAAGTATCAATATATAAGTATAGTGTATAAGGAACATAGGTGCCAAGTTCATGGTTTTAACACCCTTTGCACAATTGTTACAACAAACGCCAGGGCTATTGTGTGATATTGTTTGCCATTCAGACAGCCGACGCTATGGTGTGCGTTTTAAGGTGGTAGTGCTAAGTATTTTGCTATAAAATATTGAGAGTGGTGAGGTTCCGATATATCTTTTGACATTTTCTGATCTAACCTCTGTTCTAGTATAACGCTTCATATTTCAACTCATTGAAACTGTTTTCGTTTCCAGTCCTGGTGAGATTCTGCGAAAAATAAGGTCCCAGTAATAATCGTGGGTTGATATTATACGTAATGTCATTTAATTGTATGTCTGATTTCGTTTTACTATTGACTTCTGGGTCAGGAATTATTCATCAACTAAAAACAACCAATCCAAATATATAATGTTTTGGGTCTTAATATATTATATCCACCAGAAGCACTTTGCTAATAAACATTGCACTGGAATGTTTGGTCAAAGCTTTTATAATGATTGTCGACCCAAAGCTGAGTCAATATTTTGGTAGAAGTAGCCATTTTGATAACTCTGTGACATGCGCCATGTCCTTAATCTGACCAAGCCACTATCGCGCGAGACTCAACAGACCACCGATTTCGGCGAACTCATCCCAGTCCGTTATGGTTCGTTAATATACTCGACATTTTGCCAGACTATATCTGGAAGGCATTTTGATATAGCATGCTACAATATGACAGGAACCGATTTCACAGATGCTTATAAAATATATATATACCACAGCTAACTGCACACGAAGTAAAAACTATGTTTTTCACATAGTAGCGATGATAGTGACAATTCCTTGTAAATAGAATGCAATTATCTCGTAAGATTCAACCATCCAGGTATTTCATGGCAATGCGTTAGTAGCATTGTTACATTTGGAACTACCGTAAATTTACTTCGCCTGTCGTTAGCTTTGGTAAATAGAGGATCTCACATGAGTTCCTATTTTATACGGAATTTATCAACCGAGTTCACTAAATTCGATTTGAGTCGAGGTTTACCGAGGCTCAAATAGAATTTAGAGGACGAGGTTGATAAATTACGTATAAAATAGGACGAGTGTGCGATACCTTTTATCACATGATCAAATAAACACGAAGCAACGCGAAATATTCATCGAAAACAACAATCATAAACTACAGCGATCGCAAGTTATCTGCAGAACACCGTGACGTCATCGCACGCGCTGATATTAAACGTGTCTATTACCGATAATTATGAAACCGCTTTTATGGCCAAATTATGTGATAAATATGCTTTTTATATGAATGCTGCCGTTCATATGCTGGCACCATAGGGTTGTCTATGAGAACATGTCTGCAACAATGCCGGACAACCTTGCCAGTGTACGAACGCACCCTTATTAAATGGCGCATGTTTATGTGCAGTGTATGAACGTACCCTTATTAAATGGTGCAAGTTTATGTGAAATCCGACAGCACATTCTCTCCAGTAACGTACACACGAGATTTTGTTATTAATATATTTTTATCTAAATATACATTCGTTCGCGACATATGTTCACAACATTACCCGATAGCATCTCATTCGGTTTCTGTAGAAATGAGTACGTATATATAATAGATTTGTCATGTTTTTATCATGAGCAAATATGAATTCATTCACGACATATGATACAACATTACCCGATATCATCTCGTTTAGTTGTTGTGGAAATGATCACGTATATCTCATCCATCTATCACGTGTTTTCATATATATATGCATTCGTTCACGACATGTGTTCGCAACATAACCTGATAGCAGCTAAAATACGCCTTTATGGTGTATACTAATGTAGAAATTCTTGATACACATGGGCGCTGGGCATTTAATTTATAGATATGTTTTTTTGGAACGCATTTTGCGACCCCGAGTCCGGTTGTTTTTGGACGCATTAAAATTTGTAGTGTGACAACGAGTCCGGTAAAAGGTGTAGTTGTTTCTTAATAGATATTCGGATGCCAAAAAGTACAAGGCGATTAATTTTAACGGGAATTCGCGCGTTAACCATTATCGCGATGCGCGTGCTGTGTTTATATTGATATTTAACCTGCATTGTTGCATTGTTATTTGAACAACTTTCGTTCACTTTTGCGTGACATAAATCGGAATGCTATTTACTTTTATACTGCAAGGGGATTTGTCGATTGTATAAGAACTTTATGTCGGTGTATAACATGTTATCTAATATCGTTTAGTAAACTTTTTCATTTAGTTATAGTCTCAGGTGCCTAATAATAGTGTCAGCACGATTATTAATTTTGTACAAAATTCCCAAATGATCACTATTATTTGGCATTGAGACATAGAGTGAAATTGCCATCACTAATATTAATTTCAGCCTAAATCCCCCACCGTCACTATTATTAGGCCATCACGATTATTAGGCACCTGAGCGTACGCGAAAAATATCGACATGTTATATTCTAAATGAATTGGGATGGTTACTCTTTCGTGCTGTTTGTAAATATTGACTTTTCATTTCTTTGTATATAATTATGCGGAATATATCGGAGCTATGAATAGAGATGTTATTAAGAAAAGTTCCAGCACTAACCCTTCACATTGATTGTTTAATATACAATGTGGCCTAATTCTAAACATTATTTTTATTTATGTGTACCGAAGATATATCAGAATGCTATATGAATTGAAGAATGTTCAGAAATTACCACCACCCTTCCTGGGACCATGTTTTAATCGATACTCATGGGGGAGGGGGCGTATTATAATTAGTCCTCATTTGACCATAGTTGAACTGACCCTCATGGGACTCTATTGTATTTCACTCCTGTGGGACTGATTACACCATATTTTTATTTTAATTAACCCTAATAATGGGACCATACATTTATTCTTTAATAAAGTCACGTTTAGTTGACCTTAATGGGACCATATTTCAATTAATCCCGATGGGTCCATATTTTTATTAACCCTCATGGGACGCTATTTTAATTAACAATCAAGATACAATTTTAATTAACCATCATGGAACCATATTTTTAATAACCCTGATTGGACGATATATTAATTAACCGCCATGGAACCATATTTTAAATTACCCTCATCGGACCATATTTCAATTAACGCTCTCTGTGAGTGGCGATATTTTAATGTACCCTCATGGAACCATAGAGGTATTTTAATTAATCCTTTATGAAAGGTCATATCAGGAGTGCAATGCCTGAGGCCATTCTTAAATCAGCATTACGCCCTCATATGGTGTATATTGGCAAGTATATCTGACCCTGTCGCAGTAGGTGTTGGACTAAATGCGATTAAAACATTAGATACTGAATGTGATTAGAGACGTGTTCGTACTTGAACCAAGTTACGAAGATCGCAACTTGTTGCCCGATTATTATTCTGCATGCTATTTCATGCGCTACTCAGACCACTATTTCAAATGGAATTCGAAAAAAATATCACATATAATCAACTACTTAGGCGTTACCTATATACTGATTTTTCACAAACACCACATTAAAGTTGTTATATTGTATATATGGCAAATAATATGATCTTGAGGGCGTTACCATTTCTTGTCAAGAGGTGTACAATATGTGACAATGTCAAACTGTACACAGAAAATGCATTGGGGTAACGTTATTCTCGGTTTCTTTCAGGACTTCATCCAATCTACGAAATGGCGGCGAACTAGTAAACTAAAATTTTGCTGGGCGTGTTTTTCGTTCGGGACGGCATTATAAGACCAACCAGCACATCAGAATGCTATAGAAATCGACATCATCATATTCTTCTATGTATACAATTGAACGACGACTTCTAAAGGTACACGATCACTGACATTATCGACTTTATATTTGAGTTCCTGTCCTGGAGACCCTAAATTCTATAAATAGAAACAATTTCGAAAAGAAAACAAAGATGGCGGATACCGAAAATAGTGTTCCTTGCCAGATAAATGAGATAACTAAGATGGTCACTCCCAGTCACTTCATGTATTCAATGATGATACAGTTTCACAAGTTATCAACGAAGTTGCTGATATTAGTTATGATATACCACCAAGACAGAACTCCACACCAATTTTCCATTCCAAACTGACTCTAAGTTCCACTCATCAAAGTACTTCAAAAGGTTTCATCTCTGCATTCGGTTCAGTTTCTGAAAGAATGAGGGGCCTAAGGGCCAGTGAAAAAAAAGGCGAAGAAACGGTTATGATGAAGATGATAGTATAAACAAGACCATAAAATAGCAGATCAGCTACTGCATGCATGAAGAATTCAAAACCCTAACTGATCAATTGAAAAACCTTACAAATATGTTCGGGTCCATGAACAAAACCATTGAAGAGTCTGACACGTCCAGCATCAGCACCACTCAGCAAGAAATGACCTCAGTCAAAGGTGAATTATCAAACATGAAAACAGAAATGGATTCCCTTAAAGCAGAACTCTGTATACTAAAGACAGAAAATGCAGACCTTAAATCCAAAGCAGAGCTACAATCACATGCCCAATTAGGACAATCTGATCTAACATGGATAAACAACCTTGTGGAAAGGATATTCCAAGAGGCGGTAAATCACAGTGAGCAATTATTCGACAAATGTGAACAATATAGGCGAACAAACTGTCTAAGGTTCCATAATATACCAATTCCTGACAGCATTAGCAACCCTAGATTTATCAATGCTAAACAAATAATAATGGATATGTGCCAAGATAAACTAGGACTTACACTTCATCCTAAGAACCTGAAGGGGGAAATTAAAGTAGTCATTACTGAAGTCCTCACCGAACCAAGACGTGCTGTAGTCAAAGAGCTGTCAGACAAAAAGCGAGGAAACAGAATAAACTCGTAATGGACCTTCAAATGCAAAATTATGCAAAGGTAACAGAAACCTCATTAAGGGTGCAAATAAAAACCCTTGAAGAAGCCAAAGCTCTAAGCTAAACTCTTCTACTGGTTCTCATTTTTTAAACCACATTGTTGTTAATTGCTCAATCCGGAGGGAATATATTTTATAAACGATTTATTCCAATCAGATAATACATTCCATACCCCACACACATTATATGCAAAGTTCAACATCCGCGTCGATTTCATAACAATCGGCAACATAAAACGTCAGATTATGTCATTGGCAAGTTCTCTTAATCAACCATTAATCCGTATACCCTGCCCATACCTTCCTAATAATCTTACTGCGATACTATGTGACAAAAAGGGCGGACAATTATTTTATAAAGTTCTAGAAAGTGGGAAAATTATGCCAAATACATGTCAAAAATTGGAATCCGAAATGTCCGAGAAGATAGAAAATTTAAAACGACAACCGATACGAAATTACAGTGGCTCCAATTCAGAATAAACACGCGAATTATCGGTACAAATAAATTTATCAAGGTGGCTAACCTTCGAGTCGACGACTTTTGCAATCGATGTCAAAATGTACAGGAAACCATTTCTCATATGTTTTGGTACTGTCCCCATGTACAAACCTTTATAAAGGAAATTGAAACATGGACGGAAAACAACCAGTTTCCCATTGATCTAACAAAGAAGAATATTATTATCGGTATAGATCACGAATACAGAAAGTCAAAAAGTAACCTCTTCCTGCTAGTGATGAAACAATATATATACAGGACAAAATTCACGCCCACACAACTGTCGCTTCGCTCATTCCTTTGCGATCTTAAATTTAGTTATGAATGCGAGAGATACAACGCAAAATGAAACATGAATCATGACTTCGATAACCAGTGGATGACACTTCGAAATGCCTTAAAAATAAAATAATAGACTGAAACCCCGATATTTGCAGACTCAAAAATACACCCGACCTCTAACAGTGACCCTGAATATCACACACAACAAACTTAATTACCCGATACCCGAGCGAAAGATATCTATCAAATTTAGTAACAGTGATCATTTTATTTTTGACCAATAATATTCTACGATAAATGCAATAGATACACCTGTTTACTTAAACACATCACAACACTGTCCGAGAAGCAAAAACAGCGAGCGTTGTGTATTTTCCAGATAGCTGTCGAACCAATATTTACAATACAGTTTCAATATGGTTAATTTACTAATTATACTGTTTATGGTAAACTCTGAATGTAGAATAATTAAAGTTGCACATATAGTTTGGAACTTGATTCTGCAAACATGAAATTCTTATTACACACCATCAACCACTTTAGCTGTTTTAATACGGGACATTCAAAGTTATTCTGAAGGAAACAAAATAGTCTATTGTTTTTATCACAACTATTTTAGCTAACGAACGCAAATTTTCGGTCAAAGAAATGACAAGGTAGAAACTAATATCACTTTTTCGTCTTGCTGTTAAGTTGAACGGTGCCTAAAAAAAACAAAAAAAGATTTTCCCAACACAATATTTGCCTTTAAATATTTCCGAAAGTCACTGGTACGAAAGTAGGCCAGGTCATGGCAGAGTCCGCTATTCCATGTCCTGGATCGAGAGCATGAGTGAGTGCGTGTATTATGTCTTTTTATCTTTTGTTACATGTATTCTTTGTTCACAATAAAAAAATTATTAAAAAAAAAAAAAACATATCGAAACAAAAAACATATCGTATGTGTGTTATGTATCAGCTGCAACGATACTGCGACAACCTAAACCTTATCAGTGATATAATAACGAAAATATTTATCAAATGCAAACCGATTCGAAATATTCCGTCCACTCCGAATTTTGTTTTAATTGTTACCTGAAGTTAAATTTACGTACCTGATCTATTACGGCCGTACGCGTGTTCGCATGTTTGAAATGTTGTGGTGACAATGTTCCAGGTATTGTTATTATATTAATAAATACCCCATATTGGTATGACATACTACACAATGCATATTACTTTTAACATAGTACGAATATGATTGCGATTAAATAAAGGAATATAACGTGATATAAAAAAGTTTTTGTTTGTATTTGTGGTGCACAATTATTTTTGAAGAGAAATATCTGTCAGTTCGCAACTTTTTTCCCAGACTCATGGACCGATTACAATCAAATTTGGTGTGGTGACTCGGAGCAACCAGGCGAATGTTACAACGCGTTATTTGTTCAAAATTTTGAAGAAAAAAAAAACTATTATATGTTTTTAATATGTAAGAAAATTAAAAATTTTAATTAGTAGGCCTATGATATCAATTTAGTGATGAGCAAGTAATTTGATCTTTATTCCCAATAATGTAATGCATTTGGTAATGCTATAATTTATCACAACAATTGAAAGTCAGCAATAAACGTCATATTTCTGTTGGTGCTCGATACGTGCCAGAACAAATTTCCGACCCCCCTGATGTAGTTGGAAATTTCGTAGTCCCAGATCAGTCAAAACTTGGACCCATTGGATGCAATTGGAAATTCTGGGCAAAAAGTATCTCATTTCAAGGTCCTATATATGTACACATATATATGTACACATATATTGTGAGTATTTGGACTGTATTCACCTCCTAACAATTGTACGTGAAAATACTCACCAACATACAAGATGAGATCTGCAAAGTCCATTGCAACGCGGTATACCGTCTAAACGAGGATTAAGAAAACAGATGCTGTCACAGTTAATAACCACTGGGTGTTAATTGTTGTTACTAATTACAATATTGTTTCCCTGTCTATATGGTGAGAGCTAATAATCAACTTCTGGACGTTGTCATTGCAATTTGTTTTATCTCAACTTCATATCATGTCATCTGCTTTTATTTCCCCATGCAGGTATATAATTTTGATGAAGGCGGCTAGGCCCCTTTGATGGTTGCGTGACAATGCGCACCTTTGGTATACAAATTCAGACAGGAAATTAAAAGTGTGTCAAAACACATTCTATAGGTACATTGAAAAACAAAGACACATTCCAATGGTCGCAATTAATCCTATATGAACATATAGCCATATATATGTATACGGACGCACATAATTCTATTATATTTTTTTTGCGACATTTATACTTATACCAGTACGGTACTAAACATGTCTGCCCCTGCCCATAATATACTAAGACTATATTTAAATAAGTAAGGCAATCCTGCCTTCAATTACTATTAGATCCTGGTATTCTATGTAAAAAGTTATATTTGTTACTCAAGGGAAATTCTCATTTCATGCACCTGCAAAATATATTTTATTTGGAACAGTTGTGCATTTCCATAATAAAATATACCTGTTCTCTCTGTATATCACAAAATCAAGACGTGGTTCTTCGAAATAATTGGAATGGGTCCGATGACACGGAATCGAGCGATATGACACACTAGCGAGCTTTACTAAACAGTTGACACATCTGAGCCAATAACAGAAAAAAAAGATTCGTGTTATCTGACACATTAACACATTTTGTCATCAAATATGTTAAGTGTGTCGGAATATTATGGGGAAATAGGTCACATGACACACTGACGATGTTGGTGACACGAATTTTGTTTTGTGTGTGTACGTGTCCAATTCGTGACAATGCGGGTACCATGACTGTATACTGCGCGTTTATAGTATTACCAGCTGTTGCCGGTAATTATAGGAATTACATTAAGTTTCATGCAACATATGGAGATCAGTCTGCTAACGTGTACTATAGTAGGCCGTAAATCGTTGAATCCACGTTGGATAACGCTGGTTCGGACACAGATGTTTCACAATCGTATAGGTACGACATCTAACCATAGACGACGACCAAGACGTTAGAGATTTCGCCTGAAAGTCTGTCGTGGGACTATACGACCCCTTCAAGAACATACGACCAAAAAGCGCCGATCATAGCCGTCGTAAGGTTTTATTCCATATTTTGCTTCCATGTCACATGACATGGCGTAAACCTACGCTATACTTCTTACACCAGTTATACAGCATGGTGTATTCAAGTGGTCTGCATTGATCTGCTCCACACACGTATTGATTTGGTTGTAACTGGTCCCAATTCACTGCTCCTCTATAAGACTTTCAGGCAAAATATCAACCCCGCTATTCCACTATGGTACACACCTTCCACTTTTTCGACTTTAATTATTTAAGTAAAATGGCAATTCCACCGCCGTGCGTCCACGTCAATTTTGTTGTCATCATCACCCAGAAATGTAAAATAATGCCCTCGTTCAATTGTTAGGTTTCCTAGAATACCATTCAATACTCATCTACCATAGTGAACTACTCATTCGACTCCAACTCCAAATGCTTTACATAAAATAATTGTTTTCCATTAGATCGACTATACAAATTACAGTTAAGGTGTTCTATTTCACCCATCATCATAAATCAATTAAGTTCTAAAACATTCTTCTCGAACAACACTGAAAAAAAAATCAGGATTTGCACAATTGACTACAATAGGTCATACATGATTGTACATACAATTCAAGATCAATAGTCATCAATAAAATCTTATACACAAACATTAATAAATTTCAAATCAGTGTCCACGAATTCTTCATAAACTTCCCTTGCTGTTTGCTGTAGTCTCTTTAATTCGTGGCTTTCATGATTCAATATGTTGTACTCTTTCCAGAAACGGAACAATGGCATTAGAAACAACATACCAATACTATTTGGACTGGGTATACATTACCTCGGAACCAAACTTGTGGTTGAAATACCCCGGAACCAGGCGATACTGAGCGCAGTTCTTCGACTAGGGAATTCATGAGTATTCCTTTAATTTCTTGCAACTTCCTTGCTATTATTATGTTTTGTAAATTCGTAATTTCTTCCAACACTGGTTTCCACATTGTCAACTGTACTTCATGGTACTTAGGTAACAGATAATTTTCCACAGCATTGATTAAATTATCAGTGACATTTTCGTTTGGAAATGCAATTAATTTAAAATGTCCTGTGGTGGCCACACGTTGGGACTGTAAGTTAAGAAAATCGCATGGTGGTCGTATTATTTTCGTCGATAATTTTCATCCGGAATGTCCACATGACATCGCAAAATAAATTTGTTTTTGTGTCGCTATTGCGAACAGATGTCCCGTGAGTCGATGTGCATAGAACAACATCATATTAGGTTCAACGATGGTCGTACATATTCACGCAATTTGCTCGTCTGTTCCCAAGAATAATGATAGCTCACAAATTCCGTTAGGATCTGCTCTATACATTATTCCATTGAAATAAAAAAGATCATTTGATGCATCAAACAGACTGCTGTATCCTCGACAAATGAATATGTTGTCCCACGTCCATTGCCCAATAATTAGCACTCAGTCGGTAATTAGCTATAATTGTGTCAAATGTATGAGGATATGTCTCACCTCTATGAGATAATATCCCCAAGTGTACGAGTGATATAATTGAGGATATTCATTATGAAATGGCAAGAATAGTCACTGGGGCAACCAGACGTGCTAGTGATAGGAAAGTATTACTTGAGACAATTCGGGAACCGCTTGAACAACGCAGGCATAAGCAGAAAAATAATTCAGTTTTACAATATGACAAAACACAGAGCTCCATCCTACTTATCTAATATGACTCCACCTGATTCTTCCTCAACTGGCTACAATGTTAGACATCCCAGCATCCACCGCCTGATAGTGATAATACTTACTATATGTATACATTTCTACCATCTGTCACACGTGCTTGGAACCGCTTATCGGACTCAGTTGGGTCTTCAGAAACGTTAGCAGAATTTAAACGAAACAATAACACTGGTCGTTCAAAGATTGCTAATATACAGTTATCGCCCGTGATTGAGTCAGACAAGGGGATTTGTCGCCCGATCGAGACCTGGAATGTCACCCTCGGGCCTGGCGGCCCTCGGGTGACATTCCAGGTCGAGAGCGGCGACAAATCCCCGTGTCTCACGAAAACAAGGGTGATAACTGTTTTGTTTTCTGACAAAGGAGTACACACGAACCTCCTTAATAGCAGGCATGAATGCGCGCATATATTCTTTAATCCAGTTCGAAAAGTTAATTTTATGTTGGAATCATCGCTATTTAGAAAATAAAACATTCATAATCTGGATCAATTAACAGACCCGTCATTTGCGCAGCTATTCTCCGGCCAGTTTGCTGGTTGCATGGTGGAAGTCGGTTCACGGAAAGAGGAGTAAAGCAACTTCGAAGTTGAGTAGCCATGCAGCGAAATGTTCGGTCTCGTTTCAAATGAGCGTGAAGACGCCGACAGACGTGTTAATTTCCAGAAAGCTAATATGTGAAACTAACACGTTGTAGTAGTGCAAAAAGAAATGGGAGGAACCGCGCTGAGAACTTCCGATAGACGTCGCCACTACGCGATGTGTTATAGAATATCTGGGTCAGTTTTGTTTACGTTGTGTTACTACTGTTGGCGCATACAAATAAATATAACACGAGTGACAATTATCGATCGACTGGACCATCGTGAGAACTACAATGCCAACAAATTGTTGTGGACCGCTTTGTGAAAACGTAATAGTTGGACATCGATTCCCGAAAGATCAGAAATTGGGAGAAAATTGGATACATTTGCGGTGAAATGGAATTTGCCGAATTCCAACAAACAATTATTCGACACCCGAAAGTCAGGTTGGAAAATCAATTGTTTGTCGTGATCATTTCCTACCAATAAAAGAACACACCATTCAATATAATGTTATATGAATATTACTATCATTGATTGTGATTAATGTCACGAGCGTGGACATTAAATGATCTCGCCTGCATTCGTGGTACGAATATCGGAAAAGTTTAGTCTGACATAACTGTATTAATATTGTTACCACATCCGCTTGTTGTTCTGACCATGAAAATTTAATTTGACCCCACGATAAGAAAATAAGATCTATTTGTGGTAATAATATATAGTAGAATATGATTATGGGGTTATTTTTTGTGGACAATGTGGACATAACTTTCAACATCTGTGATTGTTACTTGACCTGTTGAATCAAGTGTACACATACATTATATGTCCGCTGCGTATACTTATGTTATGCATGCATATTATAGTGCATAATATATATGTTCCGGACTGCTATCCATAAATATAAATGATGATCGTGTTAATATGTTGTTATAAAATATTATCTAACTGAGTGCCTGGGGCCAGGCTTGGGTGTGATAACTCTTCACGGCTATTGTTTATGATTAAGTATTATTGGGGTGGGGTCAATTTTTTTCTGGGGCTCTGTGGTGACTGCACGCATGAGCATACTGTTGGATTTAATTGAATTCTTTATTATAATCTAATTTAAATATAGTATACCCAACAAGTTACAAAACATTGAAAATGCACATATGTATATAAATTATGCACTAAATCCATGGGACGTGTATACTAATAAATCAATATTCAAACCAAACAATATTTACAGAACCAATATACACACATGTAGTATTAGATGTGGTTCCAAAATACAAGATAAATTAAAATGTTTGTTTTACCACTGTGTATGAACTGTTATATCGGAAATCGTTTCTATCGCCGGTTTGTGATGGTTCTTGCCTGATCTGTGACGGTTCTTGCTGATCGAAATTATGCATTTTCACGACTTTTTGACAGTTAAAACGCAATTTTGAGGCATCTAGGTCATAATTCGATTAGTTATTTTCGATCCCATAACAATCTGTGGCACCAATGAGCGTGTTAATAACAAAAAATCATTGTGCGAGTCATAACAACGACAAGAACCGCGAATTTTGATTATTGTTTGGGTTCTCTCCTGATCGAGTCGGTTCTATCCCCATTAATCGTTCTATACGGGTAAAACTATTGCTAATATTTCCCATGGTACATGGTTCAAACTGCCAATTGTGTGAAAGTATACAAAGATAAACACAACAAACTATGCATTAAGTTGAAATTTGCACCACTTGTCATCAATTTTGATGAATTACACTGCCTTCCTATGCTTATTCAATAACACGTGTTACGCCTATCAAAATTGACGAAGTCGCTAGCTAATTTGAAAAATAACGCACATTGTACGCCAAACATTGGCATGAGTCAATAGCCGGTTAACTGTAGTGAAATTTCATGGCACTGGAGCGTAGACTTCGGAAAGCGTGAGCGTAAACGGGATATATAGAGTTATCTGTATTTTATGTTTTGTTATCTATTTCAGTTGAAGGATTTCAACTCAGCAAAATTACCAAAAAAGCCAAAAATAACAAGTTAAAAGTTAGTTGACACCCATTCTGATTACGCAATTTATGAAGTTTATGTTGGGCATCCGCTTGCTGGGTGCTGATTACATAGGCTATGTTGTTGTTTAGGTGCTAGAATTCGTCATTTTTTTACCGTGCGTGTTCTGCTATTCGCCACTCGATCTGACCGGCAATCACTCAGGGTTTGCTCTCTAACTTCAAAGCCTCTGGACAGACTCAGATCCCCATTGAGAGATACCTGGTAACAACCACTGACGCAACTAATTGTATCCAGTAGACTGTAAGATGGAATAATTTCTTTATACCAGTAAATTATATCTTGTTTAATATTAAATTATTAAAGTGATGTGAAACATTCAGGTAGGGTGATCAAATAGAAATATAGATTAATCTTGATCAAAGTTATTATTTTTACGAATATAAATCCAAATTTACAACACACACCGTCATTCTTATATATCAATTAAATTCAATGACTCTCGTTGGCGAAATCATTTGCGGTCATTTATCGCAGTTTGTTGTGTCCCGAATCGAGATGTAAATATTTACAATTGCGCGTTGTTCAGGCGATGTTTTCACTTTCAGTGGAGTGGTGTGGTCAATTTCATTGAGTTTTTCGGGGATGTTAGAATTTTACAATCCACCAGTTGACCCAGTGCTTGAGTTCTAACTTGACAGTTTAATGCACCCGAACAAGTCCGTAATATGTCTTTAAATAAAATAAAATAAAACATTTTATGAAGTGAAAATATTTAATTATGTCACATGCCTTTGACTTACTAGTAGTCGCGCCGAACATGCAAAATCACCCCTGGACAACTGACCTTGACTTGGTAGTCAGGCATCCTCAGGGATAATCCGGAAACAGATAAATACCGTTACTAATACTAAACCTTTAACTTTGACTCAATCAGCCAATGGAAGTTTTACAAAATCATGTGACCATTATTCAAAAGAGAACAAGTGAAGTCGACCCCATGATTATGAAGATGACCCAATCAAAAGATGACCCGACGCGAAGTCGGCCGATTATTAGATAGGCATTGAATTTTCCCAAATTTTCTTTCCAATATAATCTGATCATAGTCTAGTTATTTATCATTTATACAGTAGCCTAATGTATTACGTTACTGTGCTGAAAATTTGGGTGTAATGTTTTCGAATTTATATGATCAAGAATGATTTTTTTTTAAATTCTGTCATTCATGGGGGGGGGGCGAGTTCAAATGGGTCAACTTTTCCCGATACAGATATCAAAATACTCATATACCTATGTCAGAAGGGAAAATACTCAAAACCAGCAATGATACTAACATAATGAGTAGTAACACATTTTACATCATTCATGGTGGATCACTCACTGCTTAGTATATATACATGTACCTAATTTGAGGTTATTAACGCTGAAATGGTCACTGTCACCCCCTTTCGTTCAGTTGGGTACCCAGCTTTTTTAATTTTCAGTTGGGTATCCAGCTTTTGTCAAATTTACATTTGGGTACACAGAGAGTGATTTAGTTAGTGACTGCCATCAGTTGATTGCGAAATGAACCTGTTAAATTTGTGTATACTTGTTTATATATGAATTATGATGTATATTCATCGCGATGCTTCATACTATAGCAGAGAAGAATTGTATGCATAGGACATAGGTACTTCAGATCGACTGCTCATAAAGCTGGGTACCAAACTGTAATTTTTTGTAAAACCTGGGTACCCAACTGAAATGTTTAAAAAGCTGGCACCCAACTGAACGAAAGGAGGAGACAATGACCATTTCAGCGTTATTAACCCTTTCATGGCTGAAGCTTCCTGAATCTTGGCAAAAACCCTGATATAAGAGAATGCATTGGCTTAACAATGTTAACCTTGATCTTGTAAGCCAGTGAATTATCTTATATATGCGAGGCTCCCTATCGCATTAATAAGATAATGCACTGGTACACAGCCTTTAATGCTGCACCAGCGCAGTTCCCGCCATGAAATGGTTAAGTTGGCCTTTCGTTGTTTTTTTGTATTTTCCTGACCTGTCAATTACCCATACAAAATGATCAGATGCATCCTTGCCAGAAAAGTTATTGTTAATCTCATTCTGTGTAGACAGAAGTGGTTGACCCTAGTCCCAGGTATATGAAAATAGTTAACAGATATTTGGTATCTATCTTGTTGACTGTGTCAGAGTACCGGTATACATATACATAACAAGCATTGATATACAATAATACTGTATTCTCCTGTTAATGATGTGCCATACATACATTTATACATTTACTGTATTAATTTATGAGAAATGAAATAAATTTATTTTCAAAAATACACGGTCTTTCGATCATTTTTTATTGGTTGACTATGTTCACAGTACACAGTACCGATTCTTCTGAATATATATATATGCAGCATTTTAAACTAATGGAATTCATGTCCTAGTTTACGGCTGTTACATATGTACATTTCTGGATACGTAATTCAATATTGTTCCATCTGACAATTTTAATAGGTAATCTGTTTATACTCATTCTTAATTCTCCGAGTGTTATTAAATATGTCTAATTCAAAATATTCAAAATAAATATTGTGTTAAATATATGATAAACATTATCTATACTAGAACCATATTCAGACTAGTTTCCCAATTAATTATAAAACTGCTGATAGTCAGTCAGCCATCTTAACCCTTTCATGAGGGGAGTCGCACTGGTGCAGATCATGTGCCATGTGCATTCTCTTATATATGCGAGGCTCCATATGGGAGACTTACATATATAAGAAAATGCGCTGGCACAGGATCTTTAATGCTCCCACCATGAAAGGGTTAAGATTTAATTGTAATCGGCAGATGGTGTCACCATCATGAGTTTACAAACAAAGCTGACTTTTCTATTGTTTTCATGTATGTGCATCAATTTTAGCATAAAGTTTCTGGAAATTTAATAAGTCACATTCTTTAAACATGTTTTTTTAGTGTTGTTCAGATGTGTGGAATCCTGGCAGAATACTTTATATCAATATCTCAGGAAACAGATGTTGTGTTTTTGTTTGAAAAAAATTTATGGTTATATTTGTCTTTATTTTTTAATAAACTATTTTCAACAACAACAAAATAACGTCACTTTGCCCACTGTTTATCATTGCATCAGGAGGTAGTAGAAACTATAATGTCAGTTCATGTATTCAGTTTTAAAATAAGTTCTACAAGTTCTACATATACAGTTTCAACTATAATTTTGGCTTATCTGTGAAGTTGAGTTATTAATGCATCTACTTTTCATATGCAGCTATTAAAGCATATACAAGCACGATAACCTTTCACTCAATCATATTTTAAATTGACTAGGGATCTCTGATTTTTTAATAAAAGATATAAAGAAGCAAAGAATCCTACAGTTACAAATATTATTATATGGATGTTAAACCTTTTGTTACTAAATGCTCAGCTATTAAATTCAACATGCAGTAACAGATTGTTTGAATTATTAGCTAAATATTCATACAAATGAATCATTAGAAATCAGTGTTATGGGTGTCTGAACCTGGCTATTATAAGGCACATTATTATTCCTCGCTGATAACGTTTCAATTGAGCAGGGACGTGGCCTGGAGGGTCTCCAATGTTGGGGCATCCACCTTGGAATTTCCAACCGCACCATCCCCTTGAAACAGACCAAACTCATGTACAAGGCCCCCCTCCCTTGGGCCTGGGCTTTGGTTTTCTCCAACTGCATGACACATTATAGCTCTAGATTGTATGCTATTCTGAAGTGAATTGACCAGTAGCCTTTGATAGGCCACTATGCAAACCGGGGGAGAAACTCAGGATACATGCGCCCCAGTGAGAACATGTGGATATCTGAACCTGAAAATTGCAAAAATCATCTAGACCGGCTTCAAGATTCCCAAGTGTTGGAAGTTTCCAACCTGGTGCCCCACCCCACCCCCACAAGATTGTAAATGTTTCCAACATATGGAGAGAGAGATGATTTATTTAGCAAAAGAGCATACATTATTTAATACAAAGCATATTAATTAAATGGAATTAGAATCTTTGTCCATTCAACCAGTGTATTGCCAATTGGGGGGGGGGGGGTAAATGTGATATAGAAAACTAGATCACACCTGCTCCCTACTTCCTGCCCACCCCATCATGAGTGTTGGATCAACTCTAAAGAAGAGGTGTCTATTTGTATATGTCAAATATGGTTGATTACATGTTTGAAGTGTAGGAAAGTATGCAAATGTTGGTCTAAAAATGACAAATTCCCCTGAATTCCCCCACTATTAAATTGTTGTCAAATCAAACTAAGATAACAATTTAAACATAGTGTTGGTGTTAAAATTCAAACCAATCTATTGTAAGATAAGAAATTTGTAACTGTTGAACATTTTGACCAAAGTTGGGATTGACACAAATTAAGCACCCCCTCCCCAAGTCCCCTACCACCAATCACGTCATAACCTATCAATGATTTACTTAAACGTGATTTCATAAGTTATATTCATGTCTGGGCGACAAACATGTGTAAATGTCCCTCAGGCAGACTTCAGAGGAGGAAATATGATGGCGCTGGCATTGAAATATTGTCACACCTGGATCTTTCAATAATGCCTAGATTAAGTAAATGAATATAACATCTCTTATTCTCCTGAGAGTAGATTTATATTACCATTGGTCATTTATATAGGCGGGCATGATTATGATACTATACCCATCGGGACTTTCAATATTTTATTTCTGCCTATTAATGTCACTTAATCTCCCGTATTAGGTATTTATTGTCTTATTTCTTAATATACCTGTTCTATTATGCAAATTACATAAGCTACAGTCATTATCTGGTTTAAAATGTCAGATACACAATACTTTTTTTCGGACCCAAGTGCAGAAATCGTTCCAATAAATCTCATGGACAAAACCGTCACAGCCATGATCGGTTTGAAATAGAACCATAACACGCACCCGTGTTGATTACGAGGTCACAGCTCCCAATTATCCACCCCTATCGGGATACTTTCTCAGTTATTTTACAGAAGAATAACACGGGTACACTTTATAGTCAGTGTTTGTCTTCAGAATGTGTTTCATATTTTATATGCCACGAAAAACAAAGAAATTGCGTCCACGTGGCTTGATTTTCAGTGATAACATGTTGATATTTACGCGTTAACTCGCTAATACCGAGTTAATTGTGGTCTAGAGTTCAGGTTTCGATAACACGGCACTTCTGCAGCATCTGTTCATTCAGGAAAGTATAATCTATTCAAGATATCTATAATTATGCGTGATTTTGTCACAAAAATGATTATTTTCAATCATCAGGAACCGTAACAAATCAGGCAAGAACCATCACACTACCGGCGATAGAACGATTTCCGATGTAACAGTTCCTACACAGTGTGTTTTAGATAGGGTTTTTGTATTGAATCAAGTACCAAGTAAACGTGTAGAGACGTATATAAATAAAACGCGTTCTCGTCCACATACCAAGTAATTCAGGACAGTTATTGTCTTCAGATCGTAAAATGAGGTGGAATAATACTGGCCTCCAAAGTTACCCAGCAAATCTCACAATATGAATGCGATATAAACGTTACTCAGTGAAATTCTGTTCAGTTTTGTCAAGTAATAGCCCTCATTAAGCATAAATTTAAAAATATTAGTATACTGGAGGTGGTCATTTTGATCGCAAAATATGAATATGTTGTTGTTATAAAACATGAAATGTTATTAATCTACCAGTAGGTAACTTTATTACAATTATACCCAACATGAGTAACTTTATCACAATTTCGGGAACCTCAGTAACTTCGTCACACACAAAACCGATGAGTGACCAATTCAACCCAAATAAATTAGGCAGAATAGTAGTACACGGGTGAAATTCGCATAACATAAACAAACAAATGAATCATTATTTCTGTTAAATGATATATTATATGCCATATAACAACCATTGAGTGGAAATATACGCTAGAATTACTCCTCACGAACTTGCAAAGTGTAACACGATTGCGATGTAAGAAATAGACGATGGGTAGTACTCGAAAATCGAAAACTTACCTATCTATTAAGTAATGTTTTCGACCAGTCAGGACAGCTCCACGCTTCGCAAGTTATATCTTTAATTTCTTTATGGTATATTTATTATAATCATTTGAAGACATATCTCAATAGTTTTGTTGCGTTAGTATAAATAATGATCGGATGGATACAAAATACGCGTGTCGACTGAGGTAAACAAACGCCGATAGCGAAATCGAAAGTAATGCTATAACCAATCGGACAACAGCGCCGCCCTGGCGGGGCCTCGCGCGGTTGCTCCCATTGACATATGTCACATATTGTTACGCAACATACGGGTATTCTCTGAAGTCTGAGGAATGTATTGAAGAAAAGAAATAGTCAATTGATAAACAGCAAAGAGTGGCTATTTGTTCTAGTACATAAACGTAGTTGCAATGTATGTACATCGTATGTGCAATTGTCTGCAGCACATACCAATTGCATAATAATGTTTATCTATTTGTACCACGGTCTTTATTATTGATATAAAACGGTCCAATAGGAACATTACACCTTATAACGGATTTGTGTCAGTGAATAACTGTGATAACACCGTTTATACATAGCGTGCCTTAATTGCAAGTACAAAACACACAATTATGCAAATTAGCAAACTCCACAGTTCGCGGTTGTTATGAAACAGTGGGGTTTATAAAAAACAGTGTTTTTCGAAATTATTAGAGAGCTGTCAGAGAATCTCTGCGCGTTGAGTTCTTCGTAGTTCTATGTTTACTGGTAACAACTGAGCGGTCAATAACTGAGCCAATGTTACCCTGGAGGGTAATAAGGTGATTTACGGCCCGCCATGTGACGCACTCTCAGCCAATCAGAAGAGAGGGAAATGGGATGAAGGATAACACATGTTATTACCATAGTTATTCTCGTAAAGCTCAAGCTTATCATACTAAATCATACTAGATTGGGATGCAGTAACCTGAACAACGATCTTGTCACAAATCACCTTAAAGGTGGATTATCTCTTTGTAAACATGTATTATAGAAAACTTAATCAGATTTCTCGAACGGTAACGCGCATGAGATCAGTGTACCAATGAAGCTGTATTGTTGTGTTCTATATATAGTTCACGTTACCTGAGAATAGTATCAGAGCACGCGCTTAACGTAACGTAAAGTGGCGCTCTCTTAAATGAAAGGCGCAATAAAAACGATTTTCCAATTGGTCAGATTGTCAATCTTAACCAATCAGATTTGACGTTGCATAGACATGGTTGTTGCTAAGCCTTGTAGAATGTAGTTCAAATACAGAACTCACCACCTCGACGTTAGTATTTCCACAAATTACCTATTACCACACAACAAAAGGATGAGATGAAAACTATATACATAGAAGGTGAGTGATCTAAATGAAAAATTGTACTTCATATATTGTATCGGACCGAAAAATGTCACCAAAACACTTCTTTTACTGTGATTTGAGACTTCCGTTGTTTGAGTCTGACTTTGTCAAGTTTGTGTTTGAAACTGAAAGTTTCAAACTCTGAGTCTTTGTTATTGCCGTTCATGTTTCAATGAATGATTAACTGAAAGTTAACTTGGCAAGATAACTAGATCATATGTGCCATCAACTGAATGAATATAATCGCAAAAATGCGTCTAATTTATCAATTCTCAGCAGTCTCTGTTCCAACTCCAAAGCTTAACAACAGTTGTCATTAGCGAGGACCGGAAACAAATCAAAACACATTTCCGGTTATTCCAACAAGGTGAAGGACAAGGTCGGGACAATTCTCAAAACAAAAATTAAAATCCTTGAAATTGAAATGAAATTAGGCTTCATCTTGGACGTGAGGAATTATTCTGACTTCGTCTTTTCAACGTGGATTTAGCGGGCGTTAGTTCAAAATGGCCACATTTTCGGTGAATACCGTGAATCGTGATCACATTTACCAGTTTACACTACTCACTTGTCACAACGTGAATTCAAGGATTGTACTATTTGTATATAAATTCCGCTTTGTTTAATTTGAATGTGAATACTACTAGTGCTAGTTTTGTGAAAGTAACATAAATAGGATACATAGATACACGGAGACACGCTTGTCCCAAACGACATATCAACACAAGTAAGAAGAAGTAAGATGGGTGCTGATTGTTTATGTCTAGTCTAGATCATGCCATGATCATGGATGATGATTCATGAATCTCTACTAAAGCTAGAAAGCCGTAGAGATCATATTCCACCTTTACAATTCCCAGGAAGTTTTTTTAAGTTTTGACAGGGAACCTTATAAAGTAACGCGAGGAATGTACTTCTTTGTTCATACCTGTTGCTTAATGATTTATTCATCGGTAAGTGAAGTTCCCAGCTCGAGATTATATTATTTACGTGACTTTTGAGACCCGATTCCATGATAACTATTTATTTTATTCGTTGTCACGAAAATTATTGTCGTAAGGCCAAAGTAAAAAGATACTATTTTTCCGTACATCGACCGACACTTAAAATAACCCGCCGACCATAAACTTTTTATTGATATTTTGAGAAAAAATCAAAATTTTCTAAAATTTACTGTTTTTTATCACTAATGCTCATAAATATTGATGACCTTTAGTGTGCAAACACGTGGTTTCTAACATATCCCTGTGAAAAGTGACCATGAATTGACGGCTGTCTCAAAGGCCCCAGGTGTGTGATGGGTTGTGGATTGATGGGCAGGTAGCCAGTGATTTCGACCCAAAGAGATTGGCTACCCCCAGACAATGGGATGTAGTCGTCACAATACAAGTACAGTACAGTATATATAATGGCGGTATTATTGGTAAAATTCGTATAAAAAATTACTGACATCAATTTCCTACCAAGTTTATAGCCAAATTTATGAATATGTGCTACATGTCATGTACTAGTATGTGAATAATAAAAAACATACCTAAGCATGAAATTTGATTTTTTTTGTCAACCTTAATGTATATTTCCAGTTTCCACTGTGTTGATCAAGTAATACTTTCCCCACAACACGGGTTGGCATTTTATGTCACTTCGGTCGATGTAGTTCAATATTTCTGCAGCTGGATAAAAAATATCGAAATAAAATTAAAAACAAAAATTTCCCTACCTACCTACCCTAATTTTTTCGCTCCGTTACCGGAAACATACAATCTTTTTTCTTTGGCCTAAGCGACATAACGCGAAAGCAATTCTGTAATATCGACCTGGGAACTTCACGTACCGATGAATAAATCATTAAGCCACAGGTACATGTATGAACAAAGAAGTACATTCCCCATGTTATTTTTTTGGACTTTATAAGGTTCCCTGTCAAAACTTAAAAAAAGTTCCCGGGTTTTGTACAGGTGGAATATGATCTCTCCGGACGTCAGCTTTAGTAGAGATTCATGGCATGATCTAATTTATGTCATGATGACATGTAAATCCTACCACACAGTGGCGCTCTCTATTTGTGGAACTTTTGGGCAAATTGCATGCTGCTTCGGGGAAGGTTGTGCAAACTTACTGTAATTTCTACATTTCAGTCCGTTTATACCTATAATTCAACTTATTTGAAATATGTTTTGCTGCGTACATACAATGCATATTCTGAACTGATAGTGTGCCCTTTGTTTGGGACTTCTCCGGGTACCAAATGCATTTGTTACAGAGTCTTTATTTTAGCTTAGGCATGGAATAGGATGCTATTATAAATGAGAAACAAAATTATCATTATACGAGGTCACCATTCGTCACTGCGTGCTGAAATTTCAATAATTTTTCCAAGTCTAAAAGACCAAATTGAATCGCGATATGCATATAATATCATATCATTAGCACCAATAGTGCTATCAAGTACCAATCACTGTAGCAGAAGTGTACATGCAATATCCAGTTCATTGAATGAATCATGAGTATAGCCTGGTTGAAATACTACTGTGTGGCGAGTCACACTCGTCTTCAGGCTTTTGAGGCCATGTATGCATGTTGTTATGAACGGTTTGTATTGTGAATGGGTTAAATTATCTGCTCGTAAACCCTCACAGTAGACAATTTTATACCAGGTTCTATTCAGTATTCAGAAATAGCTCGCAATGGAAATTGGCATGGTACATATTTTGTTAAGACTTTTTGGTCAAATGTGGTAGCCGGATATTTGGTTTAAATAACCATCAGTGGCAGTGCTTTGGTTTGTTTTGTCCATCAGTCTGTCTGGATCACTTTATGTTTTACTTTTACAAACATATTTCAGAGTTAATAAATGGCTGATATATATAGTCCTGACGAATCTTCCAAAATGAGGACTTAGCCCACCAGATGTGCACAGGTACAATGAACCTAAATGCCTGACTTAAATAACAAATAGTTGTATTAAATGCTCTTTCTAAATCATGTATATGAACCCCATGTTATGTACACAAACAATATGTAAATAGTATGATATAACCAAAACACTAATCGCCAGATATACCCCATGCATTAAGTGAACTTTGGTTAGAAATTCCACCAAATTGTTTCAACATATTTCCTCGGTGTTGAGTGTTGTTCTTATTGCTCACTATCTATGTGCTGCATATAAACAAATGCTCGACTCACACAATGTGTGTTTTGAAGATAATATGGCATTCATACTATCATAGTATTATACTATTATAGTATAATATTAGTGTATTCTTTACAACATACAGGGTCAGGGTATTATAATTTAGTAACTGGTATTCCTAAATTATAACCTATGACGAAGGCCATCCATGTCTTAACCAATAAGGACCAAATAATATGTATGCTTTCAGTAACAGTGCGTGGAACATACATTCAATTGTTATATACCGGTACATGTCCGTGAAATATAAATGCACTGCACCATTGAAACCGGATTTAAACCGGAACATGCGACTTGAGAATATACTTCAAAGTATCAACCTGTGCGGGTACAATTATTATTCATCTAATCTAATTGTATATTTACATATCATGGCCTTGGATGGAGTAAGTTTTTGAATAACGTAGTACGTTCTTATCATATTATAGTTACCGGGGTATAAAATATTAGATTTGAATCGAAGACTCCTGTCCGGAAATGTTTCTATCGATTAATATTAATTTTATTTCGAATATTGTCTGGTCTAAAAAGGTGTGTTTGTTCAGGTAAAGAACAATAGTGGTTACTGTTAACAGAGACTAGAAATTTTATTTAACCATTTTGTCACAAATAAACGTTAATTATACTTATTAGCGCTTATATATGTGGAACAAAACAATACAAACAACCAATCTGTGACATTTGACTTTCATTGCGTAGCCGTAGGAACAGCCCAGTGCTCTATATCGCAATATGGTATCATCCGAATGGTCTGTTCTAAAAATAGTAACATGAACGGTCCCGATTTAATATTCGAAATAATATCAATACTAATTGATAGATGCTTTTCCGGACAGGGGTCTTCAGTTCATATCTATTATTTTACACCCACGCATGCCGACTGTTGTACAAAATCCAAATCGATCATTTCTATACCACAATCGTGGGACACACAGTCGCTCGAAATGCAACCACAGTGTGACGTCGCAAATAATACTAAATCATCCGAAACGGCTAAATTTGTCGAATCGCACCAGAGTGATAATAGTTTGTCCAGTACTGACATGCCAGAAACACATGTTATCAGAGTAGGGCCTTGCGTAATCAAGAAAGAAACAAGGCGCACTAACTCTATATTTTCAATATGTTCAAATACTGAAACCACAGTCGAACAAACTAAGAAAAAACAAATTTGCAAAAAGTCAACCAAAATGAATGGTCCTCGCTGTTTCCTGCAAAAATCATTGAAATGTTACACTAGTAATGAACTAGTAGCCAGGGCTGTAATCACACCATTTTCGTCATTATGGATGTTCACACTGTTATGGCGAAAGAAATCAAAAAGCTTCTTGCACTAACACTCTCCATGCAAGGCACGGACCTCGTATACCGTCGCGACAATAAGTAAGTTGTGATCTCATAGGAAAATACTTTTTTCTATTTTTAACGGGGTAAATGGAGTGATTAAAAAGTGTGATAGATATGTGGCCTGTTTTTTATACAAATTTTCATTCACCAAAGCCAGTTGGTTTTTGGGCACACATGTAGATAAATTACATATGTATCGACATAATTAGGGTGTTGACTACATCCACGAGCATTTCGTCACAATTTTTGTGCATTCCAAATCAATGTTTGCCCATTTGTGGACATCAATTTAATCAATTGACGTATATTTGTATACCTCATATCCCTCATTGTCTAATTTTTCCTTGACCATGGTGGATAATAATTAATTATTGTTCGGTAATTATATTCCACATATATATAATGGCTGCATTGGTTCGGTGACAACTGCTGTTTCCACGTGATGCATTGCGTCTAAAGGAAAAAGGGGAAATGGAGTCATATAATGTCAAACTGTATATATATAGGACCACCAGCTATTATGCGTTGTCCAGCACAGGGACGCATCTAACCTCAAACATTGCACCCATTCAGCTGAATGGGCTCCAGTAACTATATTACAATGTGTTAACAAAAGTCCTAGTTACAATACAGATCAGTCGTAACACAGAACAGGGCGTGTAACACAAGACAAACGGGACAGAGCTGCTGCTCTCGTTCCCAATCTACGGCATCTAATTATAGTGACGACCCTTCCTTAAATGTAGGCTTCCATCAAATGTAGGATTGATACTGAAATGATCACGCAAGCTCACAAGCATCTTGTCTATTTTGACCTGCTGTTCAGAAGAGAATACTCAAGCTATTGTTAAAGGCACACCTGCATTGCATGGAGTTGCAGATATGGCCAGCACAGAAATATATAGCAACAGAAAGTAATGTTTACAAGAATTGAGATGAACCATAATGAACATCTGAACTTTCTGTTATTCCGAGAGTGCCTAATTGAAAAATAGTTACAACATTATGCCTTATCCTAACCTCCATTCTGCTCTGCTGAATAGACAATAAAGAACGTTTAATCACACGACCATAATGCAAACTATTACGGACTAAGATTGAATCTTACCAATGAGTTTCTTTTTAAATATTATGTTTCTAGTTACCTTTCTTGGGTCGTGTCTAGTGGATTGGCGTTCGGTAGAAATTAAATAGGGATTAACTAATTTCTGTGTTTCTTCCAATTCACCAATACTATTGCCTTCATTTGTATTTGTATCATTATAAGTGCACGGGGTCGGCTCTCGTTGCTGAAGTTAACATTATCACCCAGCAGTATAGGGCCGACTAACACTATCACCCATTGGTCCAGATTAGATATGAGAGTATGGTGTTGTTTATGTTGTAAAGTCTGCACCCTCTTTTTCGTGGCATACGTAGGCACCCGCCAAACATCAAGTTGTTGTATTCCTACTTTCTGGTAACAGTACATTGCTGGGAATGTATATATATTTGACACCCAGTCCATGATATCCACTCACAAAATGGTTTCCAATCGTATTATCATCATCATCCAATTGTGAGAACTCAAGAATCGTTAACAGTAACATTTAACAAAGAGCAATAACTCTAAAATAAAACAAAATATCAAAACATCGCACGCACAATAGACCAGCTCAGAGATGGGCCGATCCAATGGAAAGTTTATGATCATCAATGGTCTACAATAATGTTGGAATAATCGCATAAATATTGAAGATGGTTTGACTGCAGCTGTAGTCTGAATATGATGCGGTTCAATTGAATATATGATTCGGATCAGGGCAATATATCAAATCAAACTTAGCAAGAAATAAGTAAAACGACATACGTTAGAGCTTATCTCATACACAGGCACTAGTTTTAATTAATGCTAAAGTCATTGATTTGACAAGTTCCCGATGAAGAGGAATGCTGTCCTTTTGACGCAAAACACGCCCACATGAGAGACATCTCAGGACACGAAAACTATGCCAGATTCAAAAGATCTCGTCACAAACACTCGTTCCTCATATTACTATCAGCTGATGGTAATAAATTTACCTCATCCTACGATTGAAGTTCAAAATTCTGTAGTTCAAAATTCATTTAGTTGGAATTTGTTAAGGGTTTAACATTAGCTAATATGATCGCACGTGACACGTAGTGGAGCAACCACACAAATACATCAAACTATCACAACAATTTCCATCTATATACGTAGTTTCCAACTGTTGCTGTGTCAGTCATGGGATTTCAAAATGTTGAATACTTTCACCAAAGTTGGAGGGGAGGATTCCGCGGAACACTACAGTACAACCACCCAGCTGCCACCACGTATCTCGTTAAAACAACTCATACATATCCATGCCAAACTAAAGCTAGCTACTTCCCACGTTTATATATGACAAATATAAATGTTTACATGGGCGCTTTCTCCCAAAATATCACTGGGGAAATCTTTCGCGCGAACAGTTTCCTGCGCTAGCTAGCTAGCTCTTGTCAATAGAAAACATCTCTCGTTTGAATCAGGTCTGTATTGTTCTAGAAAATGGTCTTTAGAGAAGTCTCTTAATTACATTTAAGTGTACATATTGTGGAAGGCAGCTGAATTAGCTCATTGCATGGTCAAAAATTCAAACTGATAGTCAAAATGACATTTGAAAACATGATGAAGAATATAATCTGATATGCACTCACTAGTTTTAAAAGAAGAACAAACAAAAAAGGAACAATGAAAACCAAACAAACACACAACACGTTTGTAGGGAGGGATCCCATATTTATTGTGAGCATATTGTATATAAAATGTCCTTTGGCCATTTTGTATATATAATTGGGTTTAGTCTAGCGATGTGAAATCGGTGTTTCCGGTAAAGACCAAATGTGTCTGGATTCTGGCCCACAAAACCAACTGACGTAAGTGACGTCATGGACCATGTAATGACGTCTTCGCTGGTTTTCGGTCAGTTAACCAACGAAAATGGTCAAAATGAAACTAATTCATAAGCCTACATAACATAGGAATTGTTCAGAAAAACTGAAGTTGCTAATTTCATAACCATCCCACTTGGTCCACTTCCGATTCCGTGATTTCACAATAAGCCTTTTTGCTGGTTCGCGATTTTCAAGATGGCCGATGGTTCCATATGGTCCGATTCCTAGCTTTTTATCCAACCCACCGGTAAAGGCCGGTAAAAGGTCAAAGTTGAGAAGTAGCATCCATTTCGACCATTTGTAAACATTCGACAGCTGAGTGCGAGAATTTTTTATCAACTACGCAACTACGTGTTTAAGAATTGTTTTTTGGCCCTGTCATCTATAGAGTTAGGATCTGGTGACGATGCAGACATTCAGACGCGCTTTTTGTCAACGAACTTCCCATAAGTTACTGATAAATAGCGAGTTCTTACGTTAAAAAAATAACTCAAAAACATACGTGATACATCCAATCCATCTACTGTGCGAAACCTACGTATTGTATGTATCCAGGCAGTCTGGAGTAAACTACATACCCACATATACAAAATAGTGGGTCTGACGACCTTTCGTTCAGTTTTCATTTCCCAAACCCGGGATTCCTTGTAATTACCGCCAATCAAAACTTAGCTCCAAGAAATGTGTGCCCCAATAAAAAAACTAGTAACATGTCACGTGCTCTCGGTGTGGAAATTCCGAAGGTGTGGCTAAATGTTGTTAAAATAGTATCCATGACGTCATGTTATACCGGAAGATAAATTCACAAATCGACAAATAAAGTAAATTGTTGACGAGCGGTCGAAAGTTTCAAATCAAGAATCACCGGAATTTGGATTGCAGGCAACTGTAATTATGGTACAACTGGCCAATCTTCGGAGCTAATAATACGGCTGTGTAAGGCCTGGAGGGTTTCGGTGGGGTTGGTGGTAGAATTGTGTTGTTATTCGCTCGTTTTGGCTGCGGTGGTACCACTGCCGGTACTGGGGAACCGATAGATCGTTTTGTTATGTCATTTAACTTGTTTTTAGTTCTGTAGTTGTTTTAGCAGATAATCCCGACATTCATGTATTTTTGATTCGTGGCCGTTGATTTGTGTTATTTTTTGACAACATGGGCGACAAATCGCCTGGCCAATCTAAAACATAATTCGTTCAGAGTCCAAGAGATCCACATAAATTGACATTTTTTATAATTTCAAGAAGATCTGTCTTAGTTATTGTACATATTATTTTGGATCCCGGAAGCTAGCTGTTTCCCTTAATTGTCAGTAAAACAACCGCCGAACGAAAAGTCACAAACCCTGCAACTATTAATTCCGATTCTTAGAATCGGCTTCACAGGGTTGAAGCGGCCATGACGGCACTGGCACGTGGCCATGTTTACGCCTGTCAATCACAACTAATTTCAGATTTATATTTAGTGTGGTGTGACGTAATTTGGGGGAAGCCCACAACCGTTCAGAAATGAAAAGTTGATGGGAATGCAATAGACTCAGTATCAGTATGAATCTGAGTGTATGTTTACATAGACTGGTATCCAGGGTGAGTGTTTAATTAGTTTTATGAAGTTCTCGCACCTGCGATTCGATAACGACCTGTTGCCATTTTATTTTGGGAATTCCCAGGCTGGAGTCATATGCTAAAAATAGATGCTACTTGTTAACTTTCACCTCCGGAGACCAAATGGCGGATTCGCCGCGAGTAAGTGAAATCACTTATTTGATATTGTTGTTCCCAGGATGCTATGCAAAAGCGGTGCGGAAGTCACGTGATTTTTAACCCATTTTTCTTGTCCGGATTTTCATCGCGTCGAAATTATGTTTCATGGTATTGTAAAAATAAATGACGTCATTCACGCCTAAACATGAAAAGCAACACAGCGCCTGCGGCGCTGTGGTGGTTGCTATTAACCCTGCTTTGGCTGGTGGGTTTGTAACATGGGTTTTTGGAACCCATCAGAGCGATGTTCATTGAGAGGTCTCAGAGAGGTGTTAACCATGTCTCTGAGAACTATGCTGCCTCATTTTGGGCCAAGAGGTGTTGGTATATCCACCTTCTCTGAATTTTAGAGTAGGTTGGTCGTTCTTTTTATTAAAATGGGGAAGAGTGTTGTATTTATGAGATTTCATAGTTAGGCCTGGTAGAGTAAGATCGGTACCAAATAGTTACGTCTCGGCAAATGGCTCCAATATAGCGATATTGGAGCGAATATATGGGGAAATCCGGAACCATCGAGGATGCCCGAAGATAGCCGGAAGCTCGCGAGATGACCAGGCTGACGGAAACCCATCACTCTGAATCTGATCTTCTTATTGACAACATGTATTGATGTATTGCTGTATTATTAAAAGGTAATATTTCACCCTTGCACTTCATGTTTAATTATTCACAATGCACTGTACCCCAATAATATTACAGTGCGAAAGTGTTCGCAAGCACATATAAATATAATCCACGCTGGTGATCAACCTTTGCAAAGCGCCCATATAAAAATCCACGTTGGTCCCGCCGTGGTGGAACCATGGTGACAGCACAGTAAAGTACATTTACAATGCTAGGAGGTATGATACCACCGCGGTGGCACCAATGTTTTACCAAGGTGGTAGCACAGTAAAGTTTTTTCTACCAGGGTTGCACCTATTTCCACCACGGTGGCACCAATTTCCACCACGGTGGTAGCACAGTAAAATGCATTTACCATGGTAGACTGTATGATACCACCGAAGTGGTAGCACAGTAAAAAAAAAATACCAAGGTGGCATCAAATTCAACCATGGTGGTAGCCGAGTTTAATATTTTACCAAAGTAACATCATACCATGGCCAATTACCCTAGTGGAACCAAGTATTTCACAATGACAATAGAGTTTTGCAATCAAGGTACCACAATTAAAGTGTGGGTCTCATCTACTAAATACTACTATTATTATTTATATTTAGAATGGTACATGTGTATATTGTGTCATTATTGTTGAACATGTTAGTAACTTACAGTCTTTTACCAATGTTGCTTACTCCGGTATGTATATGTAGTAGGTTTAAATATATGTAATTTTGTGTCACACATACCATTTTATAGTCCAGAATCTTAAATACAGAATGGCAGATTTAAACAGGGTTTTGTATACCTTTGCAGATGATTTTGAAATTTAGTGGCCAATTGGAATAATTCAGTCAGAGTTAAGGTCATCGACAGGTAAAAAAAAGACAATTTAGAGTAATGCATGTGTTGTATGATTGGAAGTAAATTTATTTATTTTCATGACACACTGACCATATATGGTCACTATTGAAATAATCTGATGGTATATTATGACTTAATATTAAACAAGCTAGTGCTAACTAATTTTTGGGATAGTTTGTAAGAATGTTTTTTCACCTGTCACATGGACCTTTACTTATATTGCTTCTTTTGTGATTTTGATGAAGGTTAATATTTAATCAAGGAGTCCATCATCTTAAAGTCAAATAATTTATTCATCAATATTCAAAATGTTTGATTTATAATATTAATAAATTAGTACATGCATAGTCTATACATAAACAACAATGAAGACAATGGTATTATGTCAGTTAAATATTTGTGGGAACACTGGCTTAACTGGACTAACAGTTATTTATTATTAACCTGCATCTTGTAGAGAATATAATACATTAAAATGAGTAATACACAATACATTAGAACAGCAATGACAATAATGATTTAAATACAAAAGAAATATATATTTATGTACATATTAAAATGATGTATTAATGACCACATCCGAAGAACGAATCATATTCGTCTGTCACCCCAAGTGACCATAAATTAATTTCCCGTAATGATTTCTAGTTAATCGATAATGAGTGAAATATCCCCTTCCTGACCTCATCAATATGATATCGTTCAATACGTACCGGATGTTGATGGTTAATGCACGGTATGAATACAACATGAGATGAATAAATATTAGCAATCTGCCTTCACTTGCATATATTATCGACAAAACATCTTAATATGCCAGTTAATATAAATCGTACGCGCTATAATCCGTGTCGGTATTCACTGGGATTGTCACTATAATCATACTTGCCTGTGGTCTGGAAATAACACATGACTCGCATTAACAAAGCCATAGCGTTAAATCCGACTCACTCCACGGGACACGGTCTAACCAAATAGCCGATAGTCGTTTATACTGGAGCCGATAGTCGTTTATACTGGAGCCGATAGTCGTTTATACTGGAGCCGATAGTCGTTTATACTGGAGCCGATAGTCTTTTATACTGGAGCCGATAGTCGTTTATACTGGAGCCGATAGTCGTTTATACTGGAGCCGATAGTCGTTTATACTGGAGCCGATAGTCGTTTATACTGGAGCCGATAGTCGTTTATACTGGAGCCGATAGTCGTTTATACTGGAGTCGATAGTCGTTTATATTGGAGCCGATAGTCGTTTATACTGGAGCCGATAGTCGTTTATACTGGAGCCGATAGTCGTATATACTGGAGCCGATAGTCGTTTATACTGGAGCCGATAGTCGTATATACTGGTCAGACACCGAAATGATCGAAAACTCCAATTACTGTACAGTCAATCTAAAACTACATATCCGAACACGAACAATTGTGTTTTCATGTGTAAGCAATATTTGCTAAGTGTGTGTCTGACCAGGTAACACGTTGTCCAGACGTAGTGAACACCAAACCTGGCACACCAGAATGACAAAAACAAGTCAAAGTGAGATGCCGGCAGGTAGACCAGAGGCCTTTTGGAAAAGTCAAATGAGTATAAGAGCAAAAAACGGCTTAAAACATATTTGTCAAAAGAATCGTTCACGCAATACTGCTGGACACAAAATACACGAGCTATGTTGCAATGTCTCCTCTACACACACTATGCTTGGCAATATTTTAAGTTCCCGTCCCGATGACTCAGTAAGTAAGGCACATGGTACTAAATGGAGGGGACCTCGATGACCCAGTCATCAAGGCGCACGAACTCCCACGCGAAAACCCCGATGTCCCAGTCATCAACGTGTATGACCCTCTTACGGGTTGGACCCCGGTGCCTCAACCGGTAAGGTGCATGGTATTCTCATGGAAGGACCCGGGTGATATAATTAGTAAGTCGTATACAATCTTATGGAGGGGACCCCGGGGTCCAATATTATTACGGAGGCGGCCCCGGTGCTTCAACCAGCAAGGCGCATGGCCATAAACACTATTGTGCCAAATTAATATGCAGTTAATGCTACAAAACACACATAACATATAAAACATAGAATAGTATATCAACTAATATTCAGTGAATTGGCGATTGATGCGTTAGATATGTGTTATTACGAAATTATGATGAAATATGACACCACATGTAGTGAACATTTCATATAATACATTAACTATTCGAAGTGAATGAGTTCAATATGGCTTGACATTCGACTCCTCCTGATAAGCCCAATTGGGTACCTGTGTAAATCCTATGTGTTTGAAGGTAACTGGGGACGTGCGTTGAAGGTTTTGATATATCACACACAATCATCCATGTGGGGACCTTTGTAAATTATGTGTGTGTGAAGGTAATTGGGGACGTGTCGCGTGTGTTGATGGTTTTGATATATCACACACACGCATCCATTTGGGGACCTTTGTAAATCCTGTGTGTGAATGTAACTGGGGACGTGCGTCGATGGTTTTGATATATCACACACAAGCATCCATGTGGGAACCTTTGTAAATTAAATGTGTGTGAATGTAACTGGGCACTGCGTTTTAAAGTTGAAAACTACCTGACATTGCCCACCTTGTGAACTATTCAAACCCAGCAATACTGAGCATAAAATCATGGTTATGATCAGTCCAAACATATGACTAAAGTTTGAACATCAGATAATAAGATGAGAACCTGCTGTGAATTAAACTGTGGTGGGGTCTCAAGCAATCTAATCCTGCGCGTCAGAACAAAATTAACTCATTATTGTTTTCTTAAATTAACTAGCAGTTTTTGACTGGCCACGGGGGAGGGACCAGGACACAAGTTTTCCCAAGTGTTGGAAATGTCTAACCTGTCAGCCACCCCTAAGGTACCGTATGAAAATTTCCAACTGATGACCATTTCAGTCCAAAATATTGACAAAAATAGGAAAATATACAAATATTGGTCCAAAAACAATTACCGGTAATCCCCCCCCCCCCCCCCAATAAATTGTTTGAAAATCAGAATACAGGAACATTTTCAACCTACTGTTAGTGTGAAATCTCCAACTTATGTTTTGGCAGGTATGAAATTTCCAACTGTTGAAATTTTTGACCTAAGTTGTGGGGGATGAGACACCCTCAAAACCGCCCCTAGATTATCCCCGTTGAATACGATCAATGCTACAGAAGTAATTATTAAGCACTGTGGATTTTTCGTCAACTGACGAAACAATATTTCCCTGCCAAATCAGGGGAAGTACATTATCGTTCCTATTTGATGTGAGGCGATTGAATGTTTTCCACCACTTGCAGTCCGACGTATTGGGATTTATCAAAATTTATTGTACTTTTAGTAGATGAATACTTTTGGCCGTTCTCACTTCGGATATTACTACGTTACGAGCTTTTCGATATTTAGTCCAAATGGTGGGGGTTTTAACTCTTTTCGCTGTTTGGTGAATTCTTTTTCGTTGTCTAATTATATACTTAATTCAGAGATTCATCCATTCAGGCTCGTCTCGGCTAAATAGTATTGTTCTATGGGGAATATATTTACACATGAGTTCTGTTATTTTGTCAGTTAAAGTACAACAAACATGTTCAATTGCTACATTACGGAAAGTTTTGGCCCATTCCGGTGATTGTATTTCCTTGTTTATGCTGGTGAAGTTTGCTTGACCATAGAGGTATACGGTGCGTTTATTATGTTTTTCTTGTCTGGGTGGGTCACTTGAAGATGTTTTGACGTAGACGGGGACATGGTAGCGGATCAAGTTACAGAAAAAGGGATCTAGTGTGCCACTTTCCTTTCTAATACAGTTGTCATTGATAAGAATGACGCCTATGAGCGTTTCTGAAACTTCTGTGAAATTTGTCGAGTCTTTGATGACTTGATCAAGAGAGAACTGGGTACATAGAGGATACTTTTGTCTTTGCAAGATTGAATTGATTTTCATTCAGATCACCACATATCACTATTTTATGAGATGGATGAGCATTAGCTACATCACTAATATTTCCTTATATGTCGTCCCAGCATTGGGTATTTGGTGGGCGATAAAATGTACCGACTAACATGTTTGGGCCATTCATTGAAATTTCAATCCATATATTCTCTAAAGTTATTTTCTCTAAGTCCACTCTTCAGTTTCTGCACCTAGCCAGAACTCCGTAAAACCACACACATCATAGTGTTGTATCTCTGTAGAGAGAACGTCAAGTTTTGGGACTATGCTCTGCACATTTAAGTGGAAAATAGATAACCCCGAAATCAAGCCGAGGCCCAGGATTAGGTAAAATGTTGCCAAATATTATTAACAGCAGTCTGAGCCATGCTGGTATTCCAATTACGTTCGTATATCTGGGTGTGTTTATTGGATTTCCAGTTCTATTAAATCTACCATGGTGCATTGATATGTAAGAATAGTTCACAATCGACATGAGCAGTAGTATGAGTACGGCTTTGATTTGAATTGTGTCTTTAATTACTAGCTTTAAGAAATGGAGAAGTAATTTCGATGAATGCGAGTCAAAGCGCTCTTCATGCTTCGCATACCGCGCGCGGCAATAGAACGTGCCTATCCTCGAGCGGTAGTAGTTATCCAGCATCATGTTGTTGGGAATGATTGACGTTGGTAAGGCGGAGGATAGGCTTTCTCATGTATTTGTTAATCCGTTTGAGTGGTGTTGGCTCGGTTACAATTAGGTCATTACTGAACAGGCATAGGTACAGTGAGTTATAATAAAACAAGTACATTGAATAAATTAATGTGTATATGGTAGAACACATAATGAGAGAGATGGTGAAAAAAAAAATCCTGCATAGCAAGATAGCAATCTTGAGTTGGAAGATTAACATTGGTATTCGACGTTTGAATTCTAGAGTCTGAGGAGTCGGGTTTCGCATTTGTACGTCCTAAATAATTCGAATAACGGACACTTAACAACCTGGGTTTGATTGTCGAATACGTCGAAGAGCTCTTATATTCGTTCTTATTGCAGTTACGATGATAGACTGCGAAGCCCGACAACCCCTTTCCAAGGTGTGAAATTATTATAGTTAGGATTATATGGCACGTTCACACGCTGGCAGATATTCCCCGAAATATTTACATACATATATAGGCTATTCGCCATATGTAGGACATAACTGTGCTATAATATAAGCGACGAATTTCTTACAAACGGCACACGATCTGCCATTTACTACATGACAATGAGATATATGTACTTTCTAAACTTATAGAAATATAAATTTGACCGGAATCATACAGAGAAAGTATACGATCTCGTGAAGTGGTCGGCTCTTGTGGTTACGCTGCTTTGAAACAAGTACAAGAAGTACAAATTCAGGCATTTATAAATGTATCATTTAGATCGAGAAACCATGATGTCCATATCAAAATTTCATTGATATATCTGATATATTATATGCCAGTCAATTTTGCCAGACGAGTGAAGAGCAAACACAATTATTGGAGATGAACGATTATGTTCAAGGCGCGATAACTCTATGATGTTGTAACAGTTTCCAACACTGGGTATATATAAGGGTAGCTTACTCAATCGGATTTTCGTACGGCCTTTGTTTGGATGGGGAGAGAGAAAAATACAGATGTAGATTATTTGAGGTGGGAAGTCAATTACATCATTTGGTTCGGGAGTATCGAAATTGATATATAAGTGCGTGTATGAAAGTGAAGTTGACATTTACATGTGTAATTATGTTGTAGACAGGTGGTTACATTTGAGTAAATCTGGTCTGTCAGATTTTGCGGAGACGTTATGCTAAAAATGCATTTCAAAGTTGACAAAATTCGAAAGTCTGAAATACAGTACATTTGGATCAAAGTTTGAAATTTATACATTTGGATCTTAGGGAAAACATATATAAAGTTTGTCCTCGTTATATTCTGATAAACAATTGTTATTTCGATCCGCATTTGGCAGTTAAATACTTGAACACATATGACGTATTGTGGTTCAAACAGCCATCATGTATAAGATGCTTAGAAACTGGTGTATATATGTTTTGGTGACATTAAAAATCGTCGTTAGGGACATGAGCCCGAGAGCGCATTGGTTGTAATTTCGGTCTTAAAAATATTGAAATCATTTCGGCCTTAAAGGTACTCAATCCGACCAGATGCCCACAAACCACTACCCCCCCCCCGGCCCCGGTGGCAAAAAAACATCAGACCCGAGCCGAGGAACCTCAGAGCGGCCAAACACCGACCCCTGAAGCCCGCAGTCCCCACCGCCCTGATTTATTGTATGCCCTGTCATCCCTGATTTAATGTATGCCCTAATTTAACGTATGCCCTGTCATCCCTGATTTAATGTGTATGCCCTGTAATCCTGATTTATTGTATGCCCTTATTTAATGTATGCCCTGATTTAATGTGTATGCCCTGTAACCCTGATTTATTGTATGCCCTGATTTAATGTATGCCCTGATTTAATGTATGCCCTGTCATTCCCGATTTAGTGTATGTCCTGATTTAATGTATGCCCTGTCATCCCCGATTTAGTGTATGCCCTGATTTAATGTATGCCCTGATTTAATGTATGCCCTGCAACCCTCATTTAATGTATGCCCTGTAACCCTGATTTAATGTATGCCCTGATATAATGTATGCCCTGATTTAATGTATGACCTGTAACCCTGATTTAATGTATGCCCTGTAACCCTGATTTGATGTATGCCCTGTAACCCTGATTTAATGTATGCCCTGTAACCCTGATTTAATGTATGTCCTGTAACCCTGATTTAATGTATGCCCTGTAACCCTGATTTAATGTATGCCCTGATTTAATGTATGACCTGTAACCCTGATTTAATGTATGCCCTGTAACCCTGATTTAATGTATGCCCTGTAACCCTGATTTAATGTATGCCCTGATTTAATGGATGCCCTGTAAACCTGATTTAATGTTTGCCCTGATTTAATGTATGCCCTGTAACCCTGATTTAATGTATGCCCCGATCTAATGTATGCACTGTAACCTGATTTAATGTATGCCCTGATTTAATGTGTATGCCCTGTAACCCCGATTTAATGTATGCCCTGTAACCCTGATTTAATGTATGCCATGTAACCCTGATTTAATGTATGCCCTGTAACCCTGATGTAATGTATGCCCTGTAACCCTGATTTAATGTATGCCCTGTAACACTGATTTAATATATGCCCTGATTTAATGTATGACCTGTAACCCTGATTTAATGTATGCCCTGTAACCCTGATTTAATGTATGCCCTGATTTAATGTATGCCCTGTAACCCTGATTTAATGTATGCCCTGATTTAATGTATGTCCTGTCATCCCAGATTTAATGTATGCCCTGTCACCCTGTTTTAATGTATGCCCTGATTTAATGTATGCCCTGTAACCCTGATTTAATGTATGCCCTGATTTAATGTATGTCCTGTTACCCTGATTTAATGTATGTCCTGTTACCCTGATTTATTATGTATGTCCTGTCATCCCTGATTTAATGTATGTCCTGTAACCCTGATTTATTATGTATGCCCTGTCATCCCTGATTTAATGTATGTCCTGTAACCCTGATTTATTATGTATACCCTGTCATCCCCGATTTATTGTATGCCCTGTCATCCCTGATTTAATGTATGTCCTGCTACCCTGATTTATTATGTATGCCCTGTCATCCCCGATTTATTGTATGCCATGTAACCCTGATTTAATGTATGCCCTGAATTAATGTATGCCCAGTCATCCCCGAATTATTGTGTGCCCTGTAACCCTGATTTAATGTATGCCCTGATTTATTGTATGCCCTGTCATCCCTGATTTAATGTATGCCCTAATTTAATGTATGCCCTGTCATCCCTGATTTAATGTGTATGCCCTGTAACCCTGATTTATTGTATGCCCTTATTTAATGTATGCCCTGATTTAATGTGTATGCCCTATAACCCTGATTTATTGTATGCCCTGATTTAATGTATGCCCTGATTTAATGTATGCCCTGTCATTCCCGATTTAGTGTATGCCCTGATTTAATGTATGCCCTGTCATCCCCGATTTAGTGTATGCCCTGATTTAATGTATGCCCTGATTTAATGTATGCCCTGCAACTCTCATTTAATGTATGCCCTGTAACCCTGATTTAATGTATGCCCTGATATAATGTATGCCCTGATTTAATGTATGACCTGTAACCCTGATTTAATGTATGCCCTGTAACCCTGATTTGATGTATGCCCTGTAACACTGATTTAATGTATGCCCTGTAACCCTGATTTAATGTATGTCCTTTAACCCTGATTTAATGTATGCCCTGTAACCCTGATTTAATGTATGCCCTGATTTAATGTATGACCTCTAACCCTGATTTAATGTATGCCCTGTTACCCTTATTTAATGTTTGCCCCGTAACCCTGATTTAATGTGTGTTCTGTTACCCTGTTTTATTATGTATGCCCGGTCATCCCCGATTTAATGTATGCCCTGTACCCCTGATTTAATGTATGTGCTGATTTATTGTATGCCCTGTCATCCCTGATATAATGTATGTCCTGTTACCCTGATTTATTATGTATGCCCTTTAACCCCGATTTAATGAATGCCCTGTAACCCTGATTTAATGTATGTCCTGTCATCCCCGATTAATGTATGACCTGTAACCCCGATTTATTGTATGCCCTGTTATCCCCGATTTAATGTATGCCCTGTCATCCCCGATTTAATGTATGACCTGTAACCCTGATTTAATGTATGCCCTGTCATCCCCGATTTAATGTATGCCATGTAACGCTGATTTAATGTATGCCCTGTAACCCCGATTTAATGTATGCCCTGTAACCCTGATTTAATGTATGCCATGTAACCCTGATTTAATGTATGTCCTGTTACCCTTATTTATTATGTATGCCCTGTCATCCCTGATTTAATGTGTATGCCCTGTAACCCCGATTTAATGTATGCCCTATGACCCTGATTTAATGTATGCCATGTAACCCTGATTTAATGTATGCCCTGTAACCCTGATTTAATGTATGCCCTGTAACCCTGATTTAATGTATGCCCTGATTTAATGGATGCCCTGTAACCCTGATTTAATGTATGCCCTGATTTAATGTATGCCCTGTAACCCTGATTTGATATATGCCCTATAACCCTGATTTAATGTATGCCCTGATCTAATGTATGCACTGTAACCCTGATTTAATGTATGCCCTGATTTAATGTATGACCTGTAACCCTGATTTAATGTATGCCCTGTAACCCTGATTTAATGTATGCTCTGTAACCCTGATTTAATGTATGCACTGTAACCCTGATTTAATGTATGCCCTGTAACACTGAGGATTGATTTGTTATGCCCATGGTACTGGGAATGCAGATGGCGACACAAAGTCGTGTCGATGGTGTAGCTCAGAGGTCGGCCCACAAACCAACTGAGCTATCCGCTCCTCCTATTTAACAATTTTGTCATAAATAAACGTTAATTTTACTTACTAGCGCCATTTATTCGTGGAACAAAACAATACAAACAACCAATCTGGGAAATTTGACTGTCGTTGCGTAGCCGTAGGAACATGTCAGTGCTCTATATCGCATTATGGTATCATCCGAATGGTCTGTTCTAAAAATAGTAACATAAACGGTCCCGATTTAATATCCGAAATAAAATCAATATTATTTGATACAAGTTTTTCCGGACAGGGGTCTTCAGTTGATATATATTATTTTATACACACGCAACTATTTAAGATTTGTTATTTAAAGAGATAATCCATCTTTAATTGGTCGCAAGAATATAAGTGTATTTTAATTTAATAACACTGCAGTCAGAACAAAATCCTACGTAATCAAAGAAAGCTGTCAATATGGTGTGTGAAATGGAGTAGATTAATTATTTCTCGTGCTTATTAATTTCGTCACCCTGGCTGAACAGACATCACGAACCCCCTGATTTAATATGTATGCCCTGTCATCCCCGATTTAGTGTATGCCCTGTCATCCCTGATTTAATGTATGATTGTCCTGTTACCCTGATTTATTATGTTTGCCCCGTCATCCCCGATTTAATGTATGCCTTGTAACCCTGATTTAATGTATGCCCTGTAACCCTGATTTAATGTATGCCCTGTAACCCTGATTTAATGTATGTCCTGTTACCCTGATTTAATGTATGTCCTGTTACCCTGATTTATTATGTATGCCCTGTCATCCCCGATTTAATGTATGCCCTCTCATCCCTGATTTAATGTATGTCCTGTTACCCTGATTTATTATGTATGCCCTGTAACCCTGATGTAATGTATGTCCTGTAACCCTGATTTAATGTATGCCCTGATTTAATGTATGTCCTGTTACCCTGATTTAATGTATGTCCTGTTACCCTGATTTAATGTATGCCCTGATTTAATGTATGCCATGTAACCCTGATTTAATGTATGCCCTGGTGTAATGTATGTCCTGTTACCCTGATTTAATGTATGTCCTGTTACCCTGATTTATTATGTATGTCCTGTCATCCCTGATTTAATGTATGGCCTGTCACCCTGTTTTAATGTATGCCCTGATTTAATGTATGTCCTGTTACCCAGATGTAATGTATGTCCTGTTACCCTGATTTATTATGTATGCCCTGTCATCCCCGATTTATTGTATGCCCTGTCATCCCTGATTTAATATATGTCCTGTTACCCTGCTTTAGTATGTATGCCCTGTCATCCCCGATTTATTGTATGCCTTGTAACCCTGATTTAATGTATGCCCTGATTTAATGTATGCCCTGTCATCCCCGAATTATTGTATGCCCTGTATCCCTGATTTAATGTATGCCCTGATTTATTGTATGCCCTGTCATCCCTGATTTAATGTATGCCCTAATTTAATGTATGCCCTGTCTTCCCTGATTTAATGTGTATGCCCTGTAACCCTGATTTATTGTATGCCCTTATTTAATGTATGCCCTGATTGAATGTGTATGCCCTGTAACCCTGATTTGTTGTATGCCCTGATTTAATGAATGCCCTGATTTAATGTATGCCCTGTCATTCCCGATTTAGTGTATGCCCTGATTTAATGTATGCCCTGTCATCCCCGATTTAGTGTATGCCCTGATTTAATGTATGCCCTGATTTAATGTATGCCCTGTAACCCTGATTTAATATATGCCCTGTAACCCTGATTTAATGTATGCCCTGATTTAATGTATGCCCTGATTTAATGTATGCCCTGTAACCCTGATTTAATGTATGCCCTGTAACCCTGATTTAATGTATGCCCTGTAACCCTGATTTAATGTATGCCCTGTAACCCTGATTTAATGTATGCCCTGATTTAATGTATGACCTGTAACCCTGATTTAATGTATGCCCTGTAACCCTGATTTAATGTATGCTCTGTAACCCTGATTTAATGTATGCCCTGTAACCCTGATTTAATGTATGCCCTGTAACCCTGATGATTGATTTGTGATGCCCATGGTACTGGAAATGCAGATGGCGACACAAAGTCGTGTCGATGGTGTAGCTCAGAGGTCGGCCCACAAACCAACTGAGCTATCCGCTCCTCCTATTTAACAATTTTGTCATACATAAACGTTAATTTTACTTATTAGCGCCATTTATTCGTGGAACAAAACAATACAAACAACCAATCTGGGAAATTTGACTGTCGTTGCGTAGCCGTAGGAACATGTCAGTGCTCTATATCGCAATATGGTATCATCCGAATGGTCTGTTCTAAAAATAGTAACATAAACGGTCCCGATTTAATATCCGAAATAAAATCAATATTAATTGATACAAGTTTTTCCGGACAGGGGTCTTCAGTTGATATCTATTATTTTATACACACGCAACTATTTAAGATTTGTTATTTAAAGAGATAATCCATCTTTAATTGGTCGCAAGAATATAAGTGTATTTTAATTTAATAACACTGCAGTCAGAACAAAATCCTACGAGATCAAAGAAAGCTGTCAATATGGTGTCTGAAATGGAGTAGATTATTAATTATTTCTCGTGCTTATTAATTTCGTCACCCTGGCTGAACAGACATCACGAACCGCCTGATTTAATATGTATGCCCTGTCATCCCCGATTTAGTGTATGCCCTGTCATCCCTGATTTAATGTATGTCCTGTTACCCTGATTTATTATGTTTGCCCTGTCATCCCCGATTTAATGTATGCCCTGTAACACTGATTTAATGTATGTCCTGTTACCCTGATTTAATGTATGTCCTGTTACCCTGATTTATTATGTATGCCCTGTCATCCCCGATTTAATGTATGCCCTGTCATCCCTGATTTAATGTATGTCCTGTTACCCTGATTTATTATGTATGCCCTGTAACCCTGATGTAATGTATGTCATGTAACCCTGATTTAATGTATGCCCTGATTTAATGTATGTCCTGTTACCCTGATTTAATGTATGACCTATAACCCTGATTTAATATGTATGCCCTGTAACCCTGATTTAATATGTATGCCCTGTAACCCTGATTTAATATGTATGCCCTGTTACCCTGATTTAATATGTATGCTCTGTAACCCTGATTTAATGTATGCCCTGTAACCCCGATTTAATGTATGCCCTGATTTAATGTATGTCCTGTTACCCTGATTTAATGTATGTCCTGTTACCCCGATTTAATGTATGCCCTGATTTAATGTATGCCCTGATTTATTATGTATGCACTGTCATCACTGATTTAATGTATGCCTGTCACCCTGATTTAATGTATGCCCTGATTTAATGTATGCCCTGTTACCCTGATTTAATGTATGTCCTGTAACCCTGATTTAATGTATGTCCTGTAGCCCTGATTTATTAAGTATGCCCAGTCATCCCTGATTTAATGTATGTCCTGTTACCCTGATTAATTATGTATGCCCTGTAACCCTGATTGAATGTATGTCCTGTAACCCTGATTTAATGTATGCCTTGATTTAATGTATGTCCTGTTACCCAGATTTAATGTATGTCCTGTTACCCTGATTTATTATGTATGCCCTGTCATCCCTGATTTAATGTATGTCCTGTAACCCTGATTTATTATGTATGCCCTGTCATCCCCGATTTATTGTATGCCCTGTCATCCCCGATTTAATGTATGCCCTGTAACCCAGATTTATATGTATGCCCTGTTACCCTGATTTAATGTATGCCCTGATTTAATGTATGCCCTGTAACCCTGATTTAATGTATGACCTATAACCCTGATTTAATATGTATGCCCTGTAACCCTGATTTAATATGTATGCCCTGTAACCATGATTTAATATGTATGCCCTGTTACCTTGATTTAATATGTATGCTCTGTAACCCTGATTTAATATGTATGCCCTGTAAACCTGATTTATTATTTATGCCCTGTAACCCTGATTTAATGTATGCCCTGTAACCCTGATTTAATGTATGCACTGTAACCCTGATTTAATGTATGCCCTGATTTAATGTATGCCCTGTAACCCTGATTTAATGTATGCCCTGTAACCCTTATTTAATGTATGCTCTGTAACCCTGATTTAATGTATGCCCTGTAACCCTGATTTAATGTATGCCCTGTAACCCTGATGATTGATTTGTGATGCCCATGGTACTGGGAATGCAGATGGCGACACAAAGTCGTGTCGATGGTGTAGCTCAGAGGTCGGCCCACAAACCAACTGAGCTATCCGCTCCTCCTATTTAACAATTTTGTCATAAATAAACGTTAATTTTACTTATTAGCGCCATTTATTCGTGGAACAAAACAATACAAACAACCAATCTGGGAAATTTGACTGTCGTTGCGTAGCCGTAGGAACATGTCAGTGCTCTATATCGCAATATGGTATCATCCGAATGGTCTGTTCTAAAAATAGTAACATAAACGGTCCCGATTTAATATCCGAAATAAAATCAATATTAATTGATACAAGTTTTTCCGGACAGGGGTCTTCAGTTGATATCTATTATTTTATACACACGCAACTATTTAAGATTTGTTATTTAAAGAGATAATCCATCTTTAATTGGTCGCAAGAATATAAGTGTATTTTAATTTATTAACACTGCAGTCAGAACAAAATCCTACGTAATCAAAGAAAGCAGTCAATATGGTGTCTGAACTGGAGTAGATTATTAATTATTTCTCGTGCTTATTAATTTCGTCACCCTGGCTGAACAGACGTCACGAACCCCCTGATTTAATATGTATGCCCTGTCATCCCCGATTTAGTGTATGCCCTGTCATCCCTGATTTAATGTATGTCCTGTTACCCTGATTTATTATGTTTGCCCTGTCATCCCCGATTTAATGTATGCCCTGTAACCCTGATGTAATGTATGTCATGTAACCCTGATTTAATGTATGCCCTGATTTAATGTATGTCCTGTTACCCTGATTTAATGTATGTCCTGTTACCCTGATTTAATGTATGCCCTGATTTAATGTATGCCCTGTAACCCTGATTTAATGTATGCCCTGATTTAATGTATGCCCTGATTTAATGTATGCCCTGTAACCCTGGTTTAATGTATGCCCTGTTACCCTGATTTGATGTATGCCTGATTTAATGTATGCCCTGTAACCCTGATTTAATGTATGCCCTGGTGTAATGTATGTCCTGTTACCCTGATTTAATGTATGTCCTGTTACCCTGATTTATTATGTATGCCCTGTCATCCCTGATTTAGTGTGTATGCCCTGTCATCCCCGATTTAGTGTATGCCCTGTAACCCTGATTTAATGTATGTCCTGTTACCCTGATTTAATGTATGCCCTGTAACCCTGATTTAATGTATGCCATGTTACCCTTATTTAATGTATGCCCTGTAACCCTCATTTAATATGTATGCCCTGTAACCCTGATTTAATGTATGTCCTGTAACCCTGATTTAATGTATGCCCTGTAACCCTGATTTAATGTATGCCATGTTACCCTGATTTAATGTATGCCATGTTACCCTGATTTAATGTATGCCATGTTTCCCTGATTTAATATGTATGCCCTGTAACCCTGATTTATTGTATGCCCTGTAACCCTGATTTAATATGTATGCCCTGTTACCCGGATTTAATTTGTATGCCCTGCTACCCTGATTTAATATGTATGCCCTGTTACCCTGATTTAATATGTATGCCCTGTTACCCTGATTTAATATGTATGTCCTGTAACCCTGATATAATGTATGCCCTGTAACCCTGATTTAATGTATGCCCTGTAACCCTGATTTAATGTATGCCATGTTACCCTGATTTAATATGTATGCCCTGTTACCCTGATTTAATGTATGCCATGTTACCCTGATTTAATATGTATGCCCTGTCATCCCCGATTTAATGTATGCCCTGTAACCCTGATTTAATATGTATGCCCTGTCATCCCTGATTTAGTGTATGCCCTGTCACCCCCGATTTAGTGTATGCCCTGTCATCCCTGATTTAATGTATGTCCTGTTACCCTGATTTAATATGTATGCCCTGTAACCCTGATTTAATGTATGCCCTGTAACCCTGATTTAATGTATGCCATGTTACCCTGATTTAATGTATGCCATGTTACCCTGATTTAATGTATGCCCTGTAACCTTGATTTAATGTATGTCCTGTAACCCTGATTTATTATGTATGCCCTGTAACCCTGATTTAATATGTATGCCCTGTAACCCTGATTTAATGTATGCCCTGTTACCCTGATTTAATGTATGCCCTGTTACCCTGATTTAATGTATGCCCTGTTACCCTGATTTAATGTATGCCCTGTTACCCTGATTTAATGTATGTCATGTAACCCTGATTTATTATGTATGCCCTGTAACCCTGATTTAATGTATGTCCTGTAACCCTGATTTATTATGTATGCCCTGTAAACCTGATTTAATATGTATGCCCTGTAACCCTGATTTAATGTATGCCCTGTTACCCTGATTTAATGTATGCCCTGTTACCCTGATTTAATGTATGCCCTGTTACCCTGATTTAATGTATGCCCTGTTACCCTAATTTAATGTATGTCCTATAATCCTGATTTATTATGTATGCCCTGTAACCCTGATTTAATATGTATGCCCTGTAACCCTGATTTAATGTATGCCATGTTACTCTGATTTAATATGTATGCCCTGTCATCCCTGATTTAATGTATGCCCTGTAACCCTGATTTAATGTATGTCCTGTAACCCTTATTTAATGTATGCCTGTTACCCTGATTTAATGTATGCCCTGTAACCCTGATTTAATGTATGCCCTGTAACCTTGATTTATTATGTATGCCCTGTCATCCCTGATTTAATGTATGCCCTGTTACCCTGATTTAATGTATGTCCTGTAACCCTGATTTAATGTATGCCCTGTTACCCTGATTTAATGTATGTCCTGTAACCCTGATTTATTATGTATGCCCTGTCATCCCCGATTTAATGTTTGCCCTGTAACCCTGATTTATTATGTATGCCCTGTCATCCCCGATTTAATGTTTGCCCTGTAACCCAGATTTATTATGTATGCCCTGTTACCCTGATTTAATGTATGCCCTGATTTAATGTATGCCCTGTAACCCTGATTTAATGTATGACCTATAACCCTGATTTAGTATGTATGCCCTGTAACCCTGATTTAATATGTATGCCCTGTAACCCTGATTTAATATGTATACCCTGTTACCCTGATTTAATATGTATGCTATGTAACCCTGATTTAATATGTATGCCCTGTAACCCTGATTTAATATGTATGCCCTGTTACCCTGATTTAATGTATGACCTATAACCCTGATTTAATATGTATGCCCTGTAACCCTGATTTAATATGTATGCCCTGTAACCCTGATTTAATATGTATGCCCTGTAACCCTGATTTAATATGTATGCCCTGTTATCCTGATTTAATATGTATGCCCTGTTACCCTGATTTAATATGTATGCCCTGTTACCCTGATTTAATGTATGCCCTGTAACCCTGATTTAATATGTATGCCCTGCAACCCTGATTTAATGTATGCCCTGTTACCATGATTTAATGTATGTCCTGTAACCCTGATTTAATGTATGCCCTGTTACCTGATTTAATGTATGCCCTGTAACCCTGATTTAATGTATGTCCTGTAACCATGATTTATTATGTATGCCCTGTCATCCCCGATTTAATGTATGCCCTGTTACCCTGATTTAATGTTTGTCCTGTAACCCTGATTTAATGTATGTCCTGTAACCATGATTTATTATGTATGCCCTGTCATCCCCGATTTAATGAATGTTGTAACCCTGATTTATTATGAATGTCCTGTTACTCTGATTTAATGTATGCCCTGTCATCCCCGATTTAATGTATGTCCTGTTACCCTGATTTAATGTATGCCCTGTAACCCTGATTTAATGTATGCCCTGTTGCCCTGATTTATTATGTATGTCCTGTCATCTCTGATGTAATGTATGTCCTGTAACCCTGATTTATTATGTATGCCCTGTTACCCTGATTTAATGTATGTCCTGTAACCCTGATTTATTATGTATGCCCTGTCATCCCCGATTAAATGTATGTCCTGTAACCCTGATTTATTATGTATGCCCTGTCATCCCCGATTTAATTTGTGCCCTGTTACCCTGATTTAAAGGTGGTTTATCTCTTTGTAAACATGTTTTATATAGTCACCGGGGTATAAACTATTAGATCTGAATCGAAGACTTATGTCCAGAAATGCTTCTATCGATTAATAGTAATGTTATTTCGAATATTTTCTAGTCTAAAAAGGTGTAGTTGTTTAGCTAACGAACAATAGTTTTATTCTACAATTTTGTCACAAATAAACGTTAATTATACTTATTATCGCTTATAACTGTGGAACAAAACAATACAAACAATCAATCTGGGACATTTGACTTTCGGTGCGTAGCTATAGGAACAACCCAGTGTTCTATATCGCAATATGGTATCATCCGAATGGTCTGTTCTAAAAATAGACACATAAACGGTCCCAATTAAATATTCGAAATAAAATCAATATTAATTGATAGAAGCTTTTCCGGACAGGGGTCTTCAGTTCATATTTATTATTTTATAACCACGCAGCTATTTAAAATTTGTTATTTAAAGAGATAATCCATCTTTAATGCATGCCCTGTAACCCTGATTTAATATGTATGCCCTGTCACCCTTGATATAATGTATGACCTGTAACCCTGATTTAATGTATGCCCTGATTTAATGTATGCCCTGTAACCCTGATTTAATGTATGCCCTGTAACCCTGATTTAATGTATGCCCTGTCTAAATAAATGTGACATACAAGTCAGTATCGTGTACATGAAACAGATGGCATCCAGCATTCGTTCTATATTATAAATTTATTATACATTGTTGCGTACATTATGTGTTTTCTTGTAGTCGTCCAGGTTGTGGTAAAAAGTCTTATTGGACGAGACACGCAGTGTCGAGTCCAATATGACTTTTGACCACAACCTGGACGAGCCCAAGACAAAATCATACTGTAAACAGCATTGTATAATGACATTTTTATTATGCATCGGTATGTTTATCCAAATTTTTGGAATAAAACGTTTGTGGTTATATTTGGTATTTGTCGGCACTTAATTATCTATAACAGCCTGCATTTTATCATCAGAAAGCATGATTTGGAAATACGGAAATGAAAAACAAAAACTCAATGCTTAATCCACCAGTGGTGTGCGCGCATCACAATTTGACCGATTCAGTTCCATGAGTTCGCAAAAGTTAAATAGCTGGTGTTTCTCGATAGTACTGAACGTGGTGTCTTCTGTGGGGCCAGGCTTCAATGAGCAGTTGTGAAAGAGTACTAAGTCTGTTGAGATTGTGCTCATACTGTGTCGGCGGAAGCAGACGTCTATTTTTGACAGCGTATTTTCATCGACTAAAACTGTTATAAAGTGTTGTAATACACAGTGGATCGTACTGGATTATAGGTTTCCTTTTCTGTGTGATATTCGTGCGATTTGATGATGGCTACACAAAGACAAACACAACGTAAGTTGACAATATCTTTCTCAAAAGAAAAATTCGGCTATGTCGGCCATGAAACTGTAGTGAAGTCAATTGAAAGAGTAGTCCCACGTTCGGCAGTCAGAGCAGTGCAAATCACCGGTAAAGACTGCTATATAACCGTACAAGACACTGAGACTATAAACCAACTAATTGATAATGGATTCTACATAAACAGAATTTGTGCGCCCCTGCGATGTTGAAAATCGGACAACACATATAACAATAAGAAATGCTCCAGTTGAAATGAAAGATCAGTTATAATTAGACGCCATTGCAAAATATGGGTCAATCATCGAGGGAAGTTTCCGAGGAGGATTTCTAAAGGGGAGGGACAATATTGAAAATGTATCACGTTATATGCAGCTCAAAGTGAATGATGATGTAGAAATTCCCAGTTTACTGACCGTTGATAACCTCATGATCAAAGGTCATCTGTCAACAACACCTGAATAGATATAACCAGTGCTCACGATGTTTTTCTGATTCACATACGTCACGCATGTGCTCCAATCCAACTGTGTTCAGGCACTGTCTGTTTTCTGGTCACGTGATCGCCCGGTGTCCCCAATTGAACGAGTACGGCAAATGAAGTAACGGTACTGGGTACTACGACAGACGCAAGCCAACAACCAATTATCGACAAGAGGCCAACAAGAAAACCATAGTCAGAAATGATAACGCCACCAAGATCATATTATTAGCCATAAATAGAAATTATAATAATATGATATAAACTAGCTTTCAAACCCCATGTGGGGGAATTTGGATACTTCCATATATAAAGTTTTCCCCGTTTCTCGTGTTATATATTACATTCTTCAAGCTGTCTTTTTTATTACACTAGCTGATGGGCCCGACTTCGTCCGGGCTGTTTCCCATCTGATTTCCGGCGAAAGGCGCAATTTGACCTTGAATTGACTATTTTGAAAGTCAAGGGCAGATCTTGGTCATGATTTGACCCGTCCAAAACACTCCCCGGAGAAAAGTACCCCTAGGTATCAAATTTCGTCGAAATCAGTCCGTTTTACCCGATTTGACTTTGAATTGACCATTTCGAAGGTCAAGGTAAGGTCGGGGTCACGATTTGACGCGTCCAAAACACCCCCTGACAAAAGTACCCCTAGGTATCAAATTTCGTCGAAATCAATCCGTCTTACCTGATTTGAACTTTGATTTGCCATATTGAAGGTCAAGGTCACGCCGGGGTCACAATTTGACCCGCCCAAAACACTCCCCGGATAAAAGTAGCAATATGTATAAATTTTGTCGAAATCCGTCCGTTTTACCAAATTTGACCTTGTCAATTGTCAAGGTGAGGTCGGGGTCACGATTTGACCCGTCCAAAACACTCCCTGGACACAAGTACCTCTATGTGTGTCAAATTTCGTCGAAATCCATCTTTGATTGCCACACGATCGCATGCTTTCCAAAGGGTGTGGTAATATCAATAGCAGCACATGTGCTAATCTGTGTCGGACTATTTTATTCAGCGGGGTAAGACTACAGCTTTTAAAGCGACCCATTTTTTACTTTTACATCGACCTAATTACTAGCCTAGTAACCAGGCCAGAAAGGACAGATCTTGGGATATGCATTGACTGAAGCGCGTGATGAAATTGCAAAGGAAAGTAATGGCGGCGATTCCAAATGTGAAAGCGAAGAAAACCCAACACATGACTCTGCTTTGGGGTATGTAATGACTGAGACGCGTGTTGAAATTTCAAAGGAAAGTAATGTACGTGACTCTATCGGTACGATTTAGTCAGTTACGACACTACCTAGTTACCCATAATGCAATCACCCAATGGACAATAACATATTACACCTGTGGCAATTACATATAAAATTATATGTAAAATTTATTCGATCAACGTATTCGGAAACACACACGAATAGTACAACCACCGGCCCCTGGAACAAATTGGTCATAATACTAAAAGTACATATTTATAAGACACAGGGGTCTGGGATTTTTGTTATTATATTATTTTTAGGGTCACATTCCCCATTTTAAAGAAATAATACCAAGCTTCGTGAAAATGGCTTCAAAATCACTATTTTTCAAAATACCAAATGTGTTGACAGGACTGCCCCTTCCTTAAATATTATAATAGTCTTCAAAACTAACATCCATAAAATAGAATAAAGCAAAACAAGTTTAAAAATCTATTCCCAAATTTTAAACAAAATTAAATCTTTTTAAAACATCTGCCGATCTGCATGCCCGTCCGTTTGATCGCCTATATAATTTATAGCAAAAGTTATAAACATTATTAGCGCCCTTAATCCCCGGGTTACTTGCCTGCTATGACCCCATGTTCATATTTTCAGAGGGGTTCAGTCGTTGTGTCGCCTTTTGCCTGACAGACACACGAACTCAATTTATTTTTATAATAGTAAAAGTTAATGCTAATATGTCACTCTACATTTGCACGCCTGACACCCCCGTCAACAACCCCGCCATCGCCATTGTACGCCTGTGGCATCGGCACAGAAACTGGCCAACATCCCGCGACTGGATGTCGCCTTGATATAAATCAAGCATAGTTCCCAGTTTTACTATACGAGTAGGCTGCACTTTCAAGAATGGACAGTCCGTAGGTAAAATAAAGTCCACCCTGATTACGATACGGCAAACTAACTTCATTTGTATTATTCGATTAATACAAGTCGTTACTCTTTTCATCATTACTATCAATAAAACACGAATTATGCATGCACGCAAGAAATAGGTCTGTTGTCTTGTGAAACGCATGGCCAAATAGCCCACATGTCTCTTTGAAAAGCCGACGAAATTTCTAACAGATGTACACCTCGTTTGTGAATTTCGTCTGCTTTTCAAAGCCAAAGGCGAAGCAGTTAACCAAACTCCAGACAGAGGTATCTCATCGTTTCGGGGCGATACTGTAGAGGGCGCTTAATGGAGTTTGGCAGTTTAAGATGGATTATCTCTTTGTAAACATGTATTATATAGTTACTGGGGTATAAAATATTAGATTTGAATCGAAGACTCCTGTCCGGAAATGCTTCTATCGATTAATATTAATTTTATTTCGAATATTTTCTGGTCTAAAAATGTGTGTTTGTTCAGCTAACGAACAATAGTGGTTACTGTTAACCAAGACCAGAAATTTTATTGTACAATTCTGTCATAAATAAACGTCAATTATACTCATTATCGCTTATATCTGTGGAACAAAACAATACAAACAATCAACCTGGGACATTTGACTTTCGGTGCGTAGCCATAGGAACAGTTCAGTGCTCTATATCGCAATAGGTATAATTTGAATGGTCTGTTCTAAAAATAGTAACATAAACGGTCCCGATTTAATATTCGAAATAAAATCAATATTAATTGATAGAAGCTTTTCCGGACAGGGGTCTTCAGTTCATATCTATTATTTTATACACACGCAACTATTTAAAATTTGTTATTTAAAGAGATAATCCATCTTTAACGCATTCTGTGATAAACACAATCTATTAATAATCATCCTCATCCCGGCACTCTGAACCAACCAGCATATCGGTACGATTGAGCCAGGGTACAAAACATAATTTTCCCCACAGTGATACAGTGATACAGGCGATATGAAAAACTGTAAAACAACTTACACCACCTTGTGGCGTAATGAGCGACAATCGCAAGCCGGCGACGGTGAACACTCCGAGACGGACGCGGGAAAAGCGGATGAGGGGAATGATAAGCACACAATTGAAACGGTTATTCTGGGAGCGAGTAACTGTCGCGGTCTAAATATTGGTGAACCAAATATAAAATTATTTCAAATCTCTGGTGCATGTTTTGAAAACATAGGTGATTTGTTGAATATGGCAACGGCAGACAAAACAATTAATATAGGTACTATTAATTCAGTCATCGTTCATTTGGGAACAAATGACATCGTCCACCACAAGGGGACATCTGGCGTTTCTATTGGCCTTATTCCTGACACCCTGAATGACATTACGGAGATTTTTCCGACAGCTGAGATTAGCTTATGCAGTGTTCCGCCAAGGAGGGGCAGGAGCGCTAAGACACAAGATCACAATAGTGAAGCAATTCTTGTGAATCAATATATTTGGAGCATGTGTGCTGTAGTCCAAGTCGTCTCGTACTAAAACCAGCTAAGATATTGGGATAGCTGGATGCTGGCATTTAGTCCGAGTTCGCGCCCGATGCATTCTTATGACACGAGTTAAGCGTTAATGACCATGTGACAAAATTGTACAATACAATTTCTGGTCTCTGTTAACAGTAACCTCTCTTGTTCGTTAGCTAAACAACTACACCTTTTTAGACTAGAAAATGTTCGAAATAAAATGAATATTAATCGATAGAAGCATTTCTGGACAGTAGTCTTCGATTCGGATCTAATATTTTATACCCCGGTAACTATATAAAACATGTTTACAAAGAGATAGTTCACCTTTAAAGAAATTTTGTTCGAAAAGAAATTTTTTCACCCTTTTATTTCTTGACGTAGAAAAAAATGTTGTGCTTATTTTTCTAGCTATTCTCCCTAGAAAATTTCTCATTTCAAATTTTCTTTTTCCTGAATTGAAAAAATATTTTTGGCAACGTGCTGGATGTATGTGCTGTACAAGGGTTTGGGAATCTATCCCAGAAAAAAGTGTAAAGTACAAAGCTCTAAGTACATGGCACATAATTTGGCACATGTATACATATAGAGTGCACAGAAAATTAGACAAACTGGGGAGATAGAAATTTTATAAGATGAGGAATCACATTCTCCATTCTTATGGAACGCTCAGACATTATGTATGTTTAATTGAATTAATTTATTCGACAATGTCATTGTATATATAGTTCGGCACTCTGATGATATATCAATAACAAAGAGGGATAAGTCTTTGACTAAACATCCAGGAGTCCAGGAATCGCTGTTTTTGGATAATGAATACCACAAAACGAACTAATATATGTGGCAGTGGGTGAAAGTACTATACTTTTGAAAAAAGGGGCATTTTATTCACGAATAACAATTACATGTAAAACGGGAGGAGTAGAGTAAATTCTGAATAAGGAATATATAAATGTCGTAGAATAAGGTACCCATAATTGGCCAACAAGTGGGGTCATGTGCCCCCATGTCAGCCCGACTCAACCGCCCCTGATATACATATATAATGAATACCTAGTTATGCTACTCCTAATACTTTTATGTTAATAAGAGTTTGCATCCATTCTGATATGCATATAGAATGAATTCCTAGTTATGCTACTCCTAATACTTTTATGTTAATAAGAGTTAACATCCAGTCTGATATACATATATAATGAATGCATAGCTATGATACTCCTAATGTTTTTATGTTAATGTTGTAAAGTGGCGAATCGGGCGGAGTTAAAGTGGGGGGGGGTCTTCTCTTCTGGATTTCTGGAAGAGAAGTTGCTTCATCGTGGATCTTAGACGCCTTAGAATCCCACATATCGGTTTTAAGTGGGTTCATGATATGTCGCTGATCATTCGCATTTGGCATGGTCAATCGTACGTCAATTCCAGTTATTTCCTCATTGAGAGTTTCCTTATCCCCATTTTCATGATCCTATCTCGGAATCTAGGGACACACCTGCAGAGGATGTATTCAACCGGGGATTGGCCATGGCAAAAGATAATTTGTCTCCCCTTCAACCAATCCATCTGAATTGTTTCACCGGCAGTACGACAATGGTTGTTAATGGATTGAAGCGTTCCCCAGATGTGATTTTGGGTTCACTGCAAAAGTTGGAGACTTCACCAAGGCCCAAACAGATTCCCTACGGGCCGTGCCCGAGTAGAAACTACTACCCGAGAAAGATGCCCCATACCTGGCGACAAACCTGGGACTAAGATGGTGGGAGATGTCGCTGTACTGATGGCAGAAGCAAGAGGATCTACAGTCGAACAGATCCTGAAGGTCACCGTCAAGAACGCCCGTGACCTGTACCGACTGTGAGGGCCATCTAAATTATACACAGAGAAGATTGAGGCAGAAGGACTAGGTCCCATCATTCTGTCCCTCTCATGAGGAGTACCCCTTGTATACCTCAGGAAGGATCGACACGCCATCGCAAGGATGGATGAAAAACAAGGGTTGATGGGAGTTCCCCTCCAATTATAGAGAGAGACAGCGTCATGAGGACCGAAGACCCCTGATTGTGGAATGAATAACAGATAGTCAAATACCCCGGTGGGGGACATGACAGAACAGAGGAAAGACCCCTAATGTGAGAGAAATAAAATAACTCAAATGTCAGCATTATAATTGGAGTTAAAGGACTATCCTCCATTGAGGAACATCCTGCAATAACGACATGCGCACAAGAACCGACTGTTGACATGGCTCAAATTATAAACAATCTAAATAACAACAGTAGTGATACAGGGCCACCCTCTATCGAGGGACATCCACAAGTAATGACATGTGTCAGGGAACAGACTATATGTGATGTATCTCAAGAAATTGAAGAAAACATTATCAAACAACTGTATGCCCTCGTGTGAGGGAGATCGTGCCTTGACTGTATCCGAAGGTGAGCAAAGAAATGTTCATTTAATAAATAACCTCACCCCCTCGTGTGAGGGATACTATACATAGACAGTATCCAAAGGTGAGCAAGGAAATGTTCACTTAATAAACAACTTCACCCCTCCACAGAATTCTTAGGAATCCATATAAATGAAAACCTGACTTTCAGAAAACATGTGTCTTCTGTTTGTTATAAAATGGTGAATGTCATATACCACATCAATAAAGTTAAACACTTCTCTCCTGGTAGCGCACTTAAAACATTACATTATGCTCTAATACAAAGCCATTTTGTCTACGGTGTTCAAATATGAGGACATGTCCCTGCGGTCAAAAACATTTTAATGGTTCAAAAACGCGCGATACGAGTTTTATGTATAAAGAAATATGGAAGCCACACAGAACCTCTTTTTAGAAAAGAAAGTATACTCAAAATCTACGACAAACAAAAAGACCAAGCGGCTGTTTTCATGCATGATTGGTATTATATGCGTTTAATAGAATAATTCACCAACATGTTTACCAAACGCGAAACCGGACCAGACACCCGCCAAAAGCACCCAATATTTAAAAAAAAACCAAGAACATCTTGGTCCCAACAACTACTATTCGAGTTATCTATACGTATACCCTCCATGTATACAAGTCATTTAAATGCAACCATTATGTGATACATAATTATATAGCCGTGCATTGTACAAGAAATCTTGACCGGCTATCTTAACATCTATTCATCTTAAGACGGTAAGACAGTCTAGCCTGACTTTGCCACCCCCTCGAATATACAATACAATATTTGTCAAATGTATTATGTACTAATGTGTGTATATTGAAATACAATATCCTATCCTATCATATCCCACTCATTCGAGGGAGATAACATAATGACTGTGTCCGAAGACAAGGACCAAGAACATATACTTGTGCGAGAAAACTGTATACATGGAGGGCACACGTATAGATAACTCGCTTATTGGTTACTCGATGGTTTGTCTCTTTCTTGCCAGTTGGATGTTCCTTGAAAGTCGAGTATGAATGTGCTGAATGATGTTGTGAATTGCGATATAGGGGAAATCACTCGATTGACCGATTGTTGCAGCATAATTTTTAATGCCATCGGCATGTAAATGCCGTTTGAATGTGTTTCTGGATTTGTATGATGTAAATTCGTTATCTAAGTTGTTCCATATAGTTGGGTAAGAATGGAATGGTAGTTGTTGGGACCAAGATGATCTTGTTTTTTTTTAAATAGTGGGTGCTTTTGTCGGGTGTATGACATCAAAAACATCCATAATAATACTCAGCTAGAAAACATAACAATATACCCAGAATCATACATTCCAAAACAGGCCAGTAATAATAAGACCTTGGAATCACTCTTCGCGAGGGGCGATGAATTAGATCTTTGGAGGCCGGGAGAAGGAGATCCAAAGAATGCCATTGTAAGCCTCTTAAATATGGATCCAACAATGTCTGAGCACCTGGCTGTTAAAGATAACAATGGTGATCTATTGCAGAAGATGGAAATGCATACTGGTACCAATGATACCAGTCAGGAATACCTCATAGTGAGGGCCAAGCAGATAAGACTGCAAATTACTAAGGAATGTGAACCACACGAGGCAAGAATAAATATTCATAAAAATGCCAAAAAACTAACTTTCACTAATGTGAGAGACTGCCACGGAGACATGATGACAGCTGAATGTATATCTGAACAGAGAGAGAGAGTCAATATGAGCACCAAGCTGATAATGATAACACTAGTGACCTAGTGCAGAATATGGAAACACATACTGGTACCAATAAAATAAGTCAGGCATCCCTCATAGTGTGGGCTAAGCAGATAAGACCGCAAATGACTAAGGAATGCGAACCAAGCGAGGCAAGACTAAATACCCATGAAACTGCCCAAAGAACAGCTTGTATAAATCATAGAGACTGCCATGGAGATATGATGACCGATGAAGGTGTATCCGAACAGACAGACGGAGAGAGTCAATTTACTAATAGTAGCACTGAAGGCCATACAATGATACAAGTCTATTAACTTTTCCACCTAGTTACGGAAACTGGAGTGATACTGAACCTTCTGATTTGATTAGCTGCATATCAGATACATGTGACACACAGCCTGATAACAAAGATTGGAAGGAAACACAAATGGTCACATGCATATCAAAAACTTGGGACGACGACAGTAGAGTCTACGAGCCACCACCAGTACAATTCCCATCAATGGTAACACTAGTTGTCGACGACTCACACAGTGATAATACAATGCAAGATATGGGTGAACTGCCTTGGGATCCTGGTGGGCATTCTTCGCCAATGAAATCACATTCTAGAGAATCGAAAAAGCAGCATTCTGTAGAATGGGTAGAGCAGCATTGGGACCCGGAGTCAGAGACAAAAATCCTATATAGGGGTATATTGAAGATCGATTCCCTCTATGAGGGAGCTATAACTCAACACGTCAAAATTATAATTGACCACAAAGAAGACAGTAACTGATAATTCCCACATAGCCGATAGATAGTGGGTGAGAAATCTGCCGTAAAAAATGAAAATTCCACGAGCCCTCGTGTGATGCAAATATCCAGACTACCCCTTTAATGGGAGTAAGTAAAGAAAGACTCAAAAAGAAGAATAAAGTGGGAAGAGGAACACAGACAATTAGAAGTAGACTATATTTCTCAATCCCATATGTACAGGGGAAACCTGGAAATCACACCCTAAAACATTGAGGGAATTACATAATCCAAATACTGCAATGAAGACCAACAAGCATCACCAATGCCAACTCTAAAATGATAAAGTGAGGAGGGAAAGGAATGGCTAATAAAACAATATGATTAGAGATAGCCATATCAACAGAACATATCCCTACATATGCAGATTTCATTTCGCAGTGCGAGATAGGATCATGGAAATGGGGATACCGGAACTCTCAACGAGGAAATAACTGGAAGTGACGTATGATTGACCATGCCAAATGCGAATGATCAGCAACATATAATGAACCCACTTAACACCGATATGTGGGATTCCATTTATATGGTAAGGCGTCTTAGATACACGATGACGCAACTGCTCTTCCAGAAAGCCAGAAGAGAAGACCCTCTACTTTAAGTTTGAATGATGTCAGTGTGAAGTCCACTGAGGATGGAGTTATTGGAGAGAATAAGTGAGGAGTGTTGTAGAGTTGCGGATCTGCGGTCAAGGACGCCGAATGACGTCACCCAGAGTGACTTCCGGAGAACCCAAAACCACAAACATTGATTGTTATTATCTCGTGTATTATCTTGTATTTTGCATTGTTATTGCTTGCCATCGTATTTTATATATCCACGGTATTGTAACTTTACAACATTAATAAGAGTTTCAATCCAGTAATGGTGTTGCTTCATCCCATCAGGAAGAAAGTTAAACGGTATTTCTCGGAAATTGCAGCTCCGTCAGTAGTATAGACCAGTCCAGCATCCCGTTTGACGACACCGAACATGGAATAAGTGCCCACGTTGTTGAGGATATGCTCGTTAACCTTATATGCTTCAGCTGCGTCATAATATTTAAAATAGCTCCTCCCTAAATAGCTGTAATAAATTCTTTTTTCTTTGATTTCGTTGGCGAGAGCAGACTTGGCATAGGCAAGATTCATCCTCGGTTCTGCTTTGGTTTTACTAGCAACAAGCATATTTCGTCCGTGGAATAGGAACCTCCTAAAACCACCAATTTCGGTACAAGCGTGATTATCCGAGCCATATATGTCATCATATACAACGACAAACCATCGTCTCCAGGAATATTTGGCGACAAGAAAGTCATTGACTTGATTCAAAAAATCTTGATTATTTAAGTCGACTTTTTCCGCAGCGAGAGTGTCGAAATCCTCCTCTGACTGACTTGCCCATTTCGATTCCACTTCTCTGTCATACGCCAGCACTTCAGTGTAGACTGTCGTCATTCTTGTATCCCATGTGTTTGTCGTGTCATTCATTACTGCTATCGACTTGTTGCTGAGTTGCAGATATGCCATCTCTAGCTTATAGCAGTCGTAAATGAGATTGATGATACCCATCATGAATATCTGGACCTTTTGGCGGTCGTTCTTTGTGTATTTCATTACAGCTACGGGGATATTTGTCTCAAACACGTGGTCTGAATTTACCATCGCATCAAAAAGATGCCATCCTGCATTATCGTACGAACTCTCGTAAGTATTCAAGAATTCGTCCGTATAGTGCCTACGTAATAATGGTGGTGATGCGGATAGTGTGTTGAGACGCAGGATATTCAATCTGATATCTCTTTCTATTTCTGCGAATGGTATGTGGGTTTGACTCCACACGATCTCGCGGTTGACTCCGTCCAACTTGTTAGACATCTCATCGAATCTTGTATTCATTCTATTATAAACATTTTTTATTTCTGTGATTTCCGGCGATTCCTGGGCTCCTAAATCTAAAAACATTGTCAGAAGCTGTGCAATCACTGCTAACAGTGGTCCCCCTGCTGCGCTTAACTGGATAATGGCATTTCCAAAGTTGGCTGCGTCTGTAAATAAGCCAAGAGCAGTCTCAGTCGCCTCTATATTACTCAATATGGCTTCTTCATCCATGGCTCTTGGGTTTGGATACTGTATTGATCGGATGTTCTAGGCTTTGTACCAATGCTGTCTCTAATATACCCCAGGAAATCTGAAATATATATACAAATAAGATATTACAGGCGTGATACCGACCGTATAATTCATCCATTACCCTGCAGGGAGCCCCACACATATATAGAAGCATATAGAAGAGTGTCGTCTGCTCATGTTTGTCTGGGGCTCTGTATGGGTGAAATTATAAAATTGTTAAAGAATACAAGAAAAAATTATTAAAAATGTAAAAATTGTTAGGCCAATGCATTCTCTTATATATGCGAGGCGACCTATGGTCGACTCGCATATATAAGATAATGCATTGGCACAGGGTATATATATGATTGGTTTATGTTATGTATATAACCCGGCCATGTGAATGATACTCCGGCCTTATATACATGTACAGTGTGTTAGGTTGAAACCAATGAAAACAACTTAAAATCATATTATATCGGGAAAAACATGATGAACGATGAGGTAAGTGTACACTGGTTACATTCTTGTCTACAACATGTTCGTGATATACCACTGGCATTGATATTTGGTATGCATTGTTTATCACGATTTTAGCTAACCATGTAAAAAATACTATATAATTTTTTTTTCAGACAAATGGTTTAACTCGAATAAATTGTCTATGTCAATACGGCATATATTAATAACCAACGTTTACGCGAGTTTATTTCATGAAACAGTGCGTTATTCTCTTTTTCTGGAGTTATTCACATCCGTGAGTACATTGAGTAATGATAAAGCGGCCATACTCGATATATAACGCGGCCATGTGCACCATATATTTATTATGGTGGCCTCGTTATATATCGAGTATGGCCGCTTTATCATTATTCAATGTACCCATGTCTACATGTATGCATAACTCCAGAAAAAACATATACCACACTACTTCGTGAAATAAACCAGTGTATTCGATGGTTAGTATCCCATGTCGTCTATTGGCATTACAATTGATTCGAGTTAAACCATTTGTCAGAGGAAAAAAATTAAAGTGTTATGGTTTTTCTTACATAAACAGGTAAAATCGAGACCAACAACGCTTATAAATGTCAATGCTACACTCTTAAAACAATAGGTACTCTAGAGTAACTACGTTGGTACTAAGATCTGTCCCAGGGGGAGTACCAAAATTTTGGTACTCTAGTGAAACTAATAAATATTTAGGTTCTATCCGGGCATTAACCATATAATAGCCACCCCGCCGTTATGTCACCGAAGCCATGACGTACACGATATGAAATGCCAAGAAATACACGCTTTCTTGACACGCCCATTATATTACCTAAAGTACCAAATATCAAAACAGGTACTCTGAAGTATTTAGGTACTATACATAGTACCTAGCAATTTGGTACTTCAGAGAACCAAACATATAGGTACTAAGCGGAGAACCTGCCCAGATGCCAAGCACTCGAAACTACGAAACATGACCGACTGCAAATTTAACAATGTGGCATGTTAGATTCCAAATGATGCCACGGCGTTTAAATATCAAATTAATTACTAAACCACATGGACTCCATTGCATTGTGCTAAATGAAATAATCCGAATTATACATGTATTACTTTTATTAGTATAGGAACTTGACCCTGATTTTGTACTTAATTCACGGTTTAATATCTCGATTTCAGGATTTCCATGAACTGTTCCCTACATGTAGAGTAAAATTGGTCTGAATGTCTAAAATCATTTCTGAATTGGTGTGCAATAATATTAAAGTAAACGTTATAAATCAAACATCTTAAACAGGTCTGGATGAAACACCAATCGATCTAGAATAGCCCGATAAATAAACAAAACTACATTGCGATAAAACCGCAAACCGCAAACTACTTTGCAATAAATATATGCGATTTATTGTAAAGGTTTTCGATTGATCACAAAGGTATGCAATTAATCGCAATGGTTTGTAATTTATCGCAGATATATGGGCTTGAACAGTATAAATATAAATATAAATCAGACATCTTCAACAGGTCTGGGTAAACCACCAATCGATCTATAATAGCACGGTTTGGCTAAAATAGACCGATCAGTCTCCCATAGTCAGCATGCATGTGGGATAAGGGGAACAAACCTTTGCGATAAATCACAAAACAACTTTGCGAAAAATAACAAACACCTTTGCGTTAACTGGCAAACCTTTATGATAAATCTCAAACATGTTTACGATAACTCTCAGACTGCGTACTGGGTGATTATATTTTGAGATTTATCGCAAAGATGTTTGAGATTTGTTGCAAATTTATTTTGGCGCCAATTGGCTTCTGTAAACATTATAAATCAGACATTTCCCTGACCTGCTGCCTGCACGTGGAGTAATATTTGTCTCAAATAATCGTCCAAATTTCTTAATTTGTGTGTAAACGTTATAAATCAGACATCAGAGTGAACAACCTATCAATCTATAATTGCCAGGTCGGGCTAAAATAGACCGATTAGTCATTCACTGCCAGATGCATGTGTGATGAGGGGTGCAAACCTTTGCGAAATATCACAAACACCTTTGCGATAACACGCAAACTTTATCGCAAAGATGTTTGAGAATTGTCGCTAATGGGCTTCTGTAAACATTATAAATCAGATATCTTAAACAGGTCTGGGTCACCATGACCTGTTGTCTGCACGTGGAGTAAAAAATTTCCGATTGTCTGAAATAATTGTCCAAATTTCTTAATTTATGTGTAATTAAAGTAAACATTATAAATCAGACATCTTAAACAGGTCTGAGTGAACAACCTATCAACCTACAATTTCCGGTCGGGCTAAAATAGACCGATCGCCGGCGATCGGTCATTCACAGCCAGCACGCATGTGTGATGAGGGGAGCAAATCTTTGCGATAAATCACAACACGACTTTGTGAAAAATCACAAACACCTTTGCGATAAAACTCAAGCATCTTACGATAACTCTACAACTACTTGGTGATTATACTTTACAATTTATCGCAAACATGTTTGAGGTTTATCACAAAGATTTGTGATTTATTGCAGATATATTGTTATGCGTTGGCATTAATGGGCTTGAACTATATTAAACATAATAAATCAGACATCTTAAACCGTTCTGGGTGAACCACAAATCGATCTACATGTATAATCGCATGGTCGGGCTAAAATAGACTGATCGGTCTTTCACAGCCAGCATGCATGTGGGACACGGGTAGCAACCAATACATAAAACAAAATTAATTCTGATCTCTTTTGCAGGACACCATATAATTATTTACTGAGAATTTTCAAAATGAACATACATGTACACAGATATTCAAACAAACAGATTCAAATTGTCAAGAAATTTAGAGTTCCCTCTCTTACAACAGTGAGCACTGTGCCAGGAAGATCGATCGGTCTATTTTAGCCCGATCAGCCTATTATAGTTAATTTGTGGTTCACTCAGACTTTTCTTTATACCCATATAAATATCGCGTAAATAGTATGTAATCATAGTTCCAAGCTGCATTATGTGAACAAAGCCAAATTATGTTCCAGAACATGTTGTAAATAGCGTGCGATAAGCAAAATACTCAACAATGGGGATACCATTAACTTTGGTTAATTAAAACTGACACCATGTTGTTTGCAAAATACCGCTATAATACTCACTAGTCCTCGCCACAAGATTTTGGTGTTGAATGGGTCACCAGCCTTATTATCACTCTCCCAAACAAATCGCCACGGTGTTGTGTGTTTTGCTTATCGTACATTTCCAATGTGCTGTATTGGTATATGGACAAATGCTAAGATAACACAAAGAGAGCTTAATGTATTTAATATATGATCAAGTTTGGTACAGCCTTAGTGAATAAACTATGCGTCAATGAGTCAATGTCATTGCCTGATCACCAGAGCCATATAATGTAGAATTTCGCGAATCTGGTTTCCAGTTATGGAAAATGTTATTTCCTAGCAAAGCGGAAATGGCTGAATCGCTCAGAATGATAGCCACACATGTTTTGATAAGAACATGATGCATCTGGACATTGTAATGGTCTACATGTCCATGTATGTATACAGCTAAGCTCTAGTTACCCCCCCCCCCCCACTTAACGATGTTGGCCACCAATATTACCGCGTTGTTGATGCTATTAACCATGATCAATCCTACCACGACCGACCTTCGTATCGGTTTAAAGTCAGCATTATAACCAACACAGAGTGTATATTTCTGGCATGGCTTGACGCTGCATTGATGATGCAGTTGCGAATGTCGGTCAGTGACCAACTTCGAATTTGATTAAACCGTCAACAAATCATGAATTGAAATATTGTTTTGTGTATAGTTATCACGGTGCATGGCGCACACGAAAAGCTGGACTGGGTGTAAGGTGGACATGTGAAAAATGAATGCGGAGTACAGTTGTTGCAAATTATTATTAATAGTACTGTAGAAAGATTACCTGCGGTTGCCACATGTCAACCGCTTGCCCGTGGTTGAACGGCGGTATGGTATAACAGGTGTCATTAACGCCCTACAACCTTGTTAAAGGGGCGGATTTAATTAGAGCATAGCTGTAGTACGTTACTAAAAGCTTATGATTGATTCAGTGATAATGTGTGTCCCAGCATTGGATCTGTATCTCCGAAATTATCCGTCATTTCATAAATATATCACAACAATATCACAGCGTCACCGGCGTTTCGATCAAAATTCAAAAGAATAGCAGACTCGGTAACTGGGCGATATGTCATGGCGACATGGTTCACAAATCACGTTTCAATGAAAATTGAAGAATATGATCCATCGTCCTTTGTACAGGTACTTGTACGTTGTAGCCAACAAACTTGTGACTGACTCATGTATCATGACTGATCTGTGACTTCATAATTCTGACTTATTTCTACATTGCTGTATGTCTCATAATCCGAATCACCAATGGTTGACTATTGTGAGTTAATTGTGCCGTTTCTAATTTTGTGAAACTTAAGTATAGATCTGTCTTTTGAAATTTACAATGTTGTCGTGCATGTCAAGTGAAACCTCATTGCACTCAATGACTCATGCTGTTTGAATTTGGTCTGTCTCAGTTCACTGAAAATTGCTGCAGAGGAAACTATCAATGAATAGCGCCCGTTAATTTTCCGAGATTATCTCATCTTGTCCCGTTCATATACAAACATAATCCACACAGTGCTAACAATATTACAGGTTATTAAGAAGCAAGTTAGCTCCAATTTCACACACAAAAAATATGTTGATGAATTTCCGAGAAGTTCACTACCCTAATCTTAAAAACCCCCAGCGAGAGAACGTACCTAATTGGGCACACGCTACAGCATGTAAGCCGAGGCCGAATGCGATTCCAACATAAAATGTGTAGTTTGTGTCTTTCGTCCATTTTTATATACTGTAAAAAAACTCAATCGCCTCAATCGTACATCACGTGATGCAATCACGTGGGTCAATATTTGGTTCCGAAATCGCCGCTAGTACCAAATGCTTAGGTATAATATCAATATATAGAACCTAATTCTTCTCTGTACCTATGACTTTGGTACTAAAAGACATATATGTACTACAAAGGACCTATACGGCTTGTTATTTCTAAGAGTGTAGCGGAATATCACGAACTTGTAATCTATGTACACTTACACCATCGTTTATTGTGTTTGATTCGATACTCCGGTGTCTTTGATACCGTTTTATCAGTTACAATCTAACTCGTACCTCCATTATATTTACAAGGCCGTATTATCATTGACAAGGCCGTATTATCATTGACAAGGCCGTATTATCATTGACATGGCCGTATTATCATTGACAAGGCCGTATCATCATGACAAGGATGGGTTATTATTGACAAGGCCGTGTTATCAAAATAAGTCCGAATTATACGGATACCCCCTTGACAAAATATGCTGTATCTTAATATATGCAAATACAAAATACATGAAGATAGATAGATAGGATATTGAGATGTCCCTCAAACCAAATCAAGCTTGAAAATCTGTCCCTATTTTCACCCTTGCCCACGATCTTATCCACGACCTAACACCTCGACTATGGGGACATGCTTAAAAGGACGCCCTTTCGCCGAGAGTTAGGAAGCGTATCAGTCTGAACATGGGTTCGAACCCACAACCAACCACACCCTTGAATGACTAATTTTACCTAATGACTGATCAAACAGGGAGAGACTACAGACATATAACTCAGAATTAAACATTAATAATCTCCTATATATTTTGAAGACCTCTGTCTGTCTGTCTGTCTGTCTGTATGTATGTATGTCATTGATACAAATCTACGATTCTCGACCGATTGGGACGAAACTTGGTACGTGAGTGTAGTTTGACCAGGCGGTGAACGTTGTCGTATTGGCGAGCCCGTGCGGCGCCCGCTTCGCGCATGCGCAGACGAGATTTCGGAAACGGGTGGAGCTATCGACTTGAAATTTGGTATGTGAATGTATCTTGCCCCGGATACGAATTTTATCGGGTCACCGAGCCCGTGCGACGTCAGCTTCGCGCATGCGCAGACGAGATCTCGGAAACGGGTGGAGCTATCGACTTGAAATTTGGTATGTGAATGTATCTTGCCCCGGATACGAATTTTATCGGGTCATCGAGCCCGTGCGACGCCAGCTTCGCGCATGCACAGACCAGATCTCGGAAACGGGTAGAGCTATCGACTTGAAATTTGGTTTTTGAATAGCCCGGATTAATAGCCCGGACAACGTCGGGCTCATCGGATAGTCTCATATATATTTTGAAGAACTCTGTTTGTTTGTCTGTCTGTATGTTTGTCTGTCTGTCATTTATACAAATCTACGATTCTCTACCGATCGGGACGAAACTTGGTACGTGTCTATAGTTTGACCAGGCGGTGAACGTTGTCGTATTGGAGAGCCCGTGCGGCGCCAGCATCGCGCATGCGCAGACGAGATCTCGGAAACGGGTGTAGCTATCGACTTGAAATTTGGTATGTGAATGTATCTTGCCCCGGATACGAATTTTGTCGGGTCGCCGAACACGCGCGACGCCAGCTTCGCGCATGCGCAGACCAGATCTCGGAAACGGGTAGAGCTATCGACTTGAAATTTGATTTTTGAATAGCCCGGACAACGTCGGGCTCATCGGCTAGTCTATTATATATTTTGGGAAATCTGTGTGTGTGTGTGTGTGTGTCTGTCTGTCTGTTCGCGATGGATTCGAAAACGGCCGAGCCGATTTCGATGGTATGTGAGGGTACTTTCGGACGGGGAATGGCATGGGCCTATTAATTTGCTGGTGCGACGTGACCTTGACCTTCAAATCGGGTCATTTCAAGGATCGAACGCCCGAGTATCAAGGGATTTCGATGAAAATTAGTGGCTATGGATACTTTCGTATGGTGAGTGTCGTAGGCCTATTCGTTTGCCCATGCGACGTGACCTTGACCTTGAAATCGGGTCAATTCAAGGTCAAACCGCGAATTTTTATGGGATTTCGACGAAATTTGATACGTAGGGTTACTTTTGTCCACTGAGTGTTTTCGACGGGTCAAATCGTGACACCGACCTGACCTTGATCGTCAAAATTATCAATTCGAGGTCAAATCGGGTAAAACCGGATGGATTTCGACGGGTACTTTTGTCGTGTACTTTTGTCCGAGCAGTGTTTTGGGCGGGACAAATCGTGACATTGACCTTCAAAATGGACAATTCAATGTCAAACCGCGCAATTCGCCGAAAAGCAGAGGGAAACAGCTCGGACGAAGTCGGGGCCACCTAAATAGAATGGGCTACAGACATATAACTCAGTATTACATATTAATTAATAAAATATTAATAATATGTGATATAAATTGATAGAATGGACTACAGACATATACTTCAGTAATAAATATTAATTAATTAATACATATAACTCATAATTAAATAATTATAATATGTTATATAAATATATAGAATGGACTACATACATATAACTCAGTATTAATATTAATTAATTAAATAATAATATGTTATATAAATATATAGAGTGGACAACTTACATATAACTCAGTATTAAATATTAATTAATTAAATATCAATAACATGTTATGTAAATATATATTTACATAACATGTTATTAATATTTAATTAATTAATATTTAATACTGAGTTATATGTAAGTAGTCCACTCTATATATTTATATAACATATAACTCAGTATTAAATATTAATTAATTAAATATTAATAACATGTTATGTAAATATATAGAATGTACTAGAGACATATAACTCAGTATTAATATTAATAATATCTTATATAAATATATAGAATGGACTACATACATATATCTCAGTTTTAAATATTAATAATATGTTATATAACTATATAGAATGGCCTAGAAATTTGTTTAATCGTGGACCGTTTGTAAATAGGGTTTCATATAACAAGAAATTCAATTAATTGAGGAAAAACACCCACTGTCCCGAGTGGTATTGATAAGCTATTGGAGGGTCTACCACTTCGCATGCAAACTAGCAAAATAACATTGAATGTCTCAATGACATCAACAGCTTTAAGATGGGAATAACCCACCATATATGGTAGATATTCAACCAGGCTCTGCTTAAGATTGTTAATTGATGACTGATTTACATGTACATTACACACAACAATTAACGTTATGATTTTGAAACTAACCATGATAGAATATTGACAGTAAGGTGGTATTAACTACTACGAGTACTATTCGTAATAATAGTACTATTCTAGCATAATATGTGTGTACGTGATGTATGGGAAATATTAAAGGACAAAACAATAGTTGCAATACAATTATAACAATGTTTTGTAATTAATCGCAAGAGCTAATTGCGCTTAAGCACATTAAGGAATATTCCTTAAAGGCGCTTAAGCGCAATAAGGGAATTTCTATTGTTCTTAATCGCAATAAGGAAATATTTAACTGAGCTTTAGCGCAAAAATGGAATTTTCAAATTGCGCTTATATAATAAAGCTCAATAAGGAATCTCTTAATAAGGAATATATTATATATAGTACATAAACTTCCTATAATTCAGGTGGTGTAGTCCATATCCATGGTACAATGGGTGGAACAAATATAGGTTTATTCTACTATTTGCAGAAGGGTGATCTAATGAGATATATATTAATTTCGCTTAAGTGCAATAGGGATGGCATTGCGCTTACATGTAATAAGGAATGTCTTATTACACTTAAGCGCAATAAGAATATTCCTTACTGTACAGGAATATCATATTGGGCTTAAGCGCAATAAGGTATCTCTAACTGCGCTTAAGCACAATAACTTAAGAAATATTCTTATTGCATTAAGATCCACGAGAAATATTCTCATTGGGCTTGAGCTCAATTAGAGATTCCTTAAGTTATTGCAGTTAATCGAAATTGTCTATTAAATGTCAATTTGGTTTCCCATAGAGATCATCAATGATGTCTATGCGCAAGGGACGCATGCCAATCTTTGTTGGGATTGCAATTGTTTATTGTTTATTAAATATGCACATATGCTTAAGATACAGTTGTGCGCGAAGAGCGCTCCCGTATATCAGGTTTTGGAACCCAGTGAATTAAAATATCATTGAAATAATTCTCCCAATAAACATCCATATATTCAATATACATTTTTTTGGAACAGAATTAGGCAGTCCATTTTGGACGCCATCGTGGAATTTAATTTTTTTGTTTAATTTTCTCACATATTTATTAGTTATGTGCATGGAGAGATCATTAAACTTCACATCCTTATATTGGTTATAGTAATGCCCAAAGCAATTGACCACTTAACCACAGCAGGATTATGGGTATTTTTTCAGGATTTAGTCGGAAATATGGCTTGTTGCCATTCATCGGAAAGCTCTCGCCCTTCCTGAAAAATTACCCATAATTCTGCTGTAGTTAAGTGGTCAATTACTTTGGACATTACTGTATGTATGAGGATGGAGTTATCATTACACCTCACATCCTTATATTGGGGATTTTGGACCTTGACTTGGGACCTTTGGTTTTTAACGCAACAAATGCGAGTACACCTTATACACAAATTTCTTGGATAAGATGAGTTTGAAGCCTGCTTACATTTCAAAATGTTGTCAGTTTTGTATCGTCTGCAGCGGAACTCGGCATGTTGAAGCAAAAGTTACAAGAGATAAAATATGTACGTAACGAGACTATAATACAAATGAAAAAATAAATTGAGGGAGGGTGGGCGATACACGGAACTCAGGGTTGAACCGATATAAATCTGTGGAGCGATAACTACCAATGTTCACATATTATGCATCTCAACTCTACTGTTGCAACAAGGCTATAAAATAGGGGGTGTCAGAATCTTAGTTATCTCTATATAGTGCCAGAATAGTTATTTATGAACTTCTATAGTGGTAAAATGCAAATTATAATTAAATGACAAAAATATGTATGTAACACAACTATACCGATGAAAAGAAAAATAATAATTTAGGCCTGGATTAGATGTTGGTTTGGTAATAACTTATATGAACTCGGAGAAAAAGGGGTACATACCGATGAACTGACATAAATTAGTAGAGCGATAGCGATCAATGTTGCCATGAATGCATCGCGATTGTACTGTAGCATCAATGATATAAAATTGGGGTGGGGGGTCTGAAATTATCTCTATATCTATAGATGGCACCATAATTATATAAAAAGAAATAGCAATTGATATACATATACGGTATAATATATAGTAATAACATAGACATAAGTATAAGTATCACGTGATAAAATATTATGTAACGTGACTATAGCGATGATACAAATAAATAAATTGGACCGGGATTAGAGGTTGGGTTGGTTTTATGTGGATAATTGGATATGGAATTCATACCGATGAAACGATATAAATTAGTAGAGCGATAAAAACCAATGTTGACACTTAGTCAGGCTATGCGGGGGGAATAGGAGTTGATACGATAGACCAAATTTAATTTGTTAGGTGATAATGACCAATGTTGACGTTTAAAGTAACGCGACTGTACTGTCGCACAATTATCAGGTAGAGCCGGTCAAATATGAACTCTGGTGCCCAATATGGAGCAGCTCAGAAAACATTCGCAGGGGCCTAAAATGTATTTAACATGGAATCTGCCATTCAAATCGATTTATGTCGATAAAAGTCTTATTTTTCAAAATTTTAAGCTGAGACTTGGTGTGTCTGAGTGGAATACTTATATATTCATAAAATGACAGGGTCCAGCACGCAATTATTTTCTAGATGGACGAAATAATTTTTTTTGATGAAAAATTTGAACATGGGATCTGCCATTCAAATCGATTTATGTCGATAAAACTCTTATTTTAAGCTGAGACTTGTTGTGTCTGGGTGGAATATATATTCTTGAAATGAGAGAATCCAGCACGTTGTTACGTTTTAGATGGAAGAAATTGATTTTTTTCGATGATAAAAATCCACCGTGGGCTGGGCACTGAAATTGTCAATGAAAATTGTAATCATTTTCGGGACATGACAATCTGCGAGATGGGATGGGATATGGGACAAAATGACAATCTGCAGGACAGAATTTCAAATTGCGTGGGACGGCCGTTATATCGAGGAATACAAGGCGTATGGGGCTCATTTTGGTGTCTAACGAAAGGCCCACATTCGCTCTATCCACACATATTAACCCCGCCACTGACCGGACAACAGAAGTTGCATTATTTGATCGGCAACTGACCTAACATGAAGGAATTTGGGATAGAATGACAATCTGCGGGACAGGATTTTCAAATTGCGTGGGACGGCCGATATATCGAGGAATACAGCGCGCAGAGGGCTCCTTTTGGTGTCTAACGAAAGGTCCACAACTGACCTGACATAAAATGCCACAAACACGAAAAAATGCGTTCGACATTAATGTTTAGAATTTAGATTTCTCGATGAATACGCTAGCAAACAACAAGTTTTAGGTATCAAATAACGCAGTGGAATACTGCGCACTCGTTTTTAGCTACAATATGGCTGTTTTAGTGCGAATATTGTTATGGCGAACACGCAAACACGCGACGATAACAGCTAAAATAGACTCGATGTTTACAATTACAGCATCGATTTCAGCTGGTATATTCAATATAATGGGGCGTATAGTATATCGAAATGTAGGATTAGACACAGTGAATGTATTTTTTTCCAAATGGGTCCACTACGCGGTGAAATTGTTGCAGCAATTCGCCCCAAGAAAGAGCGCTACTTTTCTCGTAAAAAATAGAATGGCCGACGGAAGCCGTTCTATCGTTCCAACTAAGCCGTTCTTAGCAGTACTTCATCCACAAAATACGAATATTACACCATGTATCAGAAGACATATCAAATGTAACATGATAATCTCCCCCGCATTTGACCGGCGGATAATATGTTCATATGAGAACCTCCCCGGCGTATGACCGGCAGATAATATGTTCATATGAGAACATCCCCCGCGTATGACCAGCAGATAATATGAGAACTTCCACCGCGTATGACTGGCGGACACATAAGTTTTTAAGTCTATAAGCACTATTTGATTTGAATATTCTTTCGAGCAGTCTGACCATTGACATATTCGTGCATTCAAACCAGTTAATTTATTTTGTAACTTGGCTTGTAATCGCCGGACAACGGCTTCCGGCCTGGGCTTTTAATCACAACTAAAATAAAAAATAAGTGTGAATTATAACAAATGAAAAGCGCAAAGATCTTTTAAAGGTTACATTTGATATGTCTTCTGATATATGGTGTATATTTGTGGATGAAGTGCTGCTAAGAACGGCTTAGTTGGAACGATAGAACGCATTCAGTCGGCCATTCTATTTTTTACGAGAAAAAAAATAGCGCTCTTTCTTGGAGCGAATTTCTGCAACAATTTCACTGCGTAGTGGACCCATTTGGAAAAAAATACATTCACTGTGTCTAATCCTACATTTTGATATACTATACGCCCCATTATATTGAATATACCAACTGAAATCGATCCTGTAATTGTAAACATCGAGTCTATTTTTAGCTGTTTTATCGGCGCGTGTTTGCGTGTTCGCCATTGCAATATTCGCACTAAAACAGCTATATTGTAGCTAAAAACGAGTGCGCAGTATTCCACTGCGTTATGTGATACCTAAAACTTTTTGTTTGCTAGCGTATTCATCGAGAAATCTAAATTCTAAACATTAATGTCGAACGCAGTTTTTATGTCATTCTAATTTTATTTTGCGATCAAACGTCAGTGCAGCTCAGCAGAAACGCATGGGCACTAGTTCAGTTCAGCAGAAACGCATGAGGTCCTACGATTATAGTACACCCACTGGACGCGGCTTCGCCGCGTCTGTCAGTGGGTGAAAAACTAGTTAATTCATTGTTTACGACGTCTGCCACAAGCTCTACCAGTCTCGCTATACTTCCACCATATGTTGCCTTGAAAATTGGTCGCTGTGTATGATAGGGATTTGACCGTCCTGATATAGAGGTTCCCCGTATGTGATGTTGACATTTCCAACTGCATCACCCCCTCTTAAACCAGACCAAACTCATAGGTTTGCCGATTCAATTATGTTCAGGTCAAGTAGTAAACTTGTAAAACTTTCTGAACTGAGGGTCTGCTGTGACGGCGTGGATATCGCATCATCTACATCGGTTAAATATTTGGGGCTGTTTCTTTATCAACGGCTGAATGGTGAAGTGATGGCGGAGAATGTTCTGGGTAAGGTAAATACGAATTGGCAGGATGACTCATCTAGGATGTAATGAATTTGAACATGTGAAATGGCTAAGTATAATAACAGTATTTGGCTTAATTTATATTGACGCTACTACTTGTATTTCTTAATTCAATCATTGGGCCATGGACAGTTGGTGGTAGCTAGACTAGTGCGTATACATGTGTGAACGGTCAAGTACTGCTATGTGCAGTGGAATAACAATTATGTCATTACCAAATTCTTTGACACATAGGCCTTTTAATTAATGCATGGATTTCTAACAGTCACATAGTTGTTATGAGTAAACTGCTTTGTGTCAATCTGTTCATCGTTAGAACATATTAACTCTCCCCCACACTCGTTTGCAGTCTGATAAATATCCAGACTCCTCTCATTACTTTCATCTACATCTGAGGCCACTGGGATTCTATCTGATTTCAGAGATGAAGAGCAAATTCCATTTTTTGTGAAAAATCACTAATATTCATCATTGCGATACACACACATATCTACACACGTGCGCCTGATGTCTTGTAAACATTTAAGAGTAGTCACTATTCCTCTAACCAACTTCTGTGCAAGTTCCGTGCAATACAAATCTTATCCATGTTAATTGCTTCACTATACAATCAGAATACAAGTTATATATATTATAAACAAAAGTACCATAGTTTTGATTTTGAACAAACAACGTTTGGTCACTTCAGATACGCGCCGCTAACGTGTGGTTTGATAACTTCATGATATTGCAGTCAAATGCCGTGGGTGTGGCTTGTATGAATAAGTGAATACTAACTGAATTTGTAGGAAGCTATTCATCAATTTGGTCAAGCAAGGCATCGCTCACCGGATAGATATCTCTCGTTTGGAATAAAAAAAAAATCTCAACCATGAGAGTCTTTAGACCGTAAGTTGATTGAAATAAAACACAGACTAATTTTATTAGACTGTCTCATTTGGTATCTGATTTGATAGCTAATATATTTTTATGTTTTACACATGTTGTTGTTTATAACTTGCTTAGATCACATTAACCCCGTCCACTCATTCTATAGACATGCTCAAAATGATAACTCAAATAAGATTTCATCCACTAACTTTCATAATTGTCAACCATAGTTCTTCATCTGTATATATGTTGGGTTCAATTGGTTTGTCACGTTTGAAAATGTTAATTATTATATCCATGGCAAAGACGAATGCTGCGTGACACAATAAATTATGAAACCCTCCCACAACACTCTTAAAGAGTTCTGATTCTGAATGATGAATGATAAGTTTTGAAATAATAACCCTTGTATCCATGTCATTAAAATATGTTATCTAAAGCAATACTTGTTTATCTACCTGGGTTCATATTCCTCACGACCTTTCATGGTGGCACACATCCACTTCTCTGGTTGTTGGTATCGTTTCGTTTCATTGATCAGCTCATATTGACCCTGTCCACACATTACATAGAATCATGCTATCCGATGTGATAACTCAATTATTTTTCACCCAATATGTTCTAAAGTTCAGATCGAGATGCCAGTCAATAATGCAGTATGCGGCAGTAGCAACAGAGAAAAACTAATGTTAGAGTTACTATGTCATTGATATCAACATATCGCAAGCGGTAGACCGAATGAATTGGATTTCTATCAAACACTCGAGTATCACCTAACTTCATATTTCTGCGGGGAACATCGACATAGCTATATGGTGTCGCATAAACTGTTATGTAACATTTCCTCGAACTCGATTATTTATCGCCAACCAATGGGTATTGTATCATCTCACCTGTACTATAAAGAATCGGTATCGACTGATAGGTTTTGAAAATGTATGTTAAACCCATGTACTTATCTATGTTTAACATATGAGGATATTTCTGGTGTTATGCGATATGACGTGTCTTGTCAATCATCTTCCCTTTTCGTGTACAATTGTGTAATTAGTTCCAGATTGATGAATTAGATTCTGGTAGACAGTTTTATTGAAGATATGAATAAAAAACCGCTCATCATGAGTCGGCCTCTCATTTCTTAAGTATTTCTATTTTCACGGTGTTTGGCTAATCTAGAAAAATCTAAAGAAAAACTAGTGGCTGTATGAAACATTTAATAACCGATAACTTTAACATAATTATTTCAACAATGGCTGTGCTGGTTCGTGCCGTGGCTGTATGAAACATTTAATAAACGATAACTTTAACATAATTATTTCAACAATGGCTGTGCTGGTTCGTGTCGTGGCTGTATGAAACATTTAATAACCGATAACTTTAACATAATTATTTCAACAATGGATGTGCTGGTCCGTGCCGTGGCTGTACGAAACATTTAAGAACCGATAACTTTAACATAATTATTTCAACAATGGATGTGCTGGTTCGTGCCGTGGCTGTATGAAACATTTAATAACCGATAAGTTTAACATAATTATTTCATCAATGGCTGTGCTGGTTCGTGCCGTGGCTGTATGAAACATTTAAGAACCGACAACTTTAACATATTTCAACAATGGCTGTGCTGGTCCGTGCCGTGGCTGTATGAGACATTTAATAACCGATACCTTTAACATATTTCAACAATGGCTGTGCTGGTCCGTGCCGTGGCTGTATGAAACATTTAATAACCGATAACTTTAACATAATTATTTTTTATGGTTTATGCCAGTATGGCAAAGGAGATGTCAAGGCCTAGTAACTACTTACTGGGTGGACAGCACCACACCGACCCGCCGGACTAGCAGGAAAATACTAGTATGAGGGATCGACTGGTAACCGAGAGTGACCCCTCGGCTATCCACAGGTCAACAAAGTATACAGGATAGTATAACGGCCGATCATTCTGTCGTCATATATGAAAATTTTCACGTGATGTGTGTATAAAACAAATGTATGCATACCATGACGGAAAAGGAACATAGCACCAAGATTTATTAGGGATATGGGAATATCTTATTGTTATGCTGCCCAAATTGTAGTACAGGTATATGTTACCCCGTACATCGTGATATGAAATTTACGAGGCATGATTCGGGAATTGATTTAGTTGACGCTCTTCATTTTGCATCAAGTTATGGTATTGTGTTATTAGTAGCTGTGTAGCTTAAAAATTATAATTTTTATCTCATCCACTAAGCTATAATATTTTATAGTGTATATAGTAGTCCCTGAGTTCCCGCTAATGAGGGGAGCTGGCTATACTAACATAGGGTGATAACAGTCAATGATATATAGTAGTCAACAATATGTACAGATATATATATGGTTTATTGTTTAAATAAAAGTAAAATTACAGTGATTCTGATCTGTGAATGTCGCTAAGTATTTTGAGAGCGCACAGTGAAATGTTTCAGAGAGAGATTTACTACGACCAGGCCGAAATATGTCACAATTACAAAGTTTGGTATGCCAGAAAATAACAGTAGGCTACGGTGGTCATCGGAAGCGCACATGAGTTGTATAATGAACGAAATGAGTCCATTATTATATGATATGGTTTCGACGAGTATATTGATGCATGATATTGAATTTTTATAATAATATAAACGCAACTCCACCTTAGGATTTCGCTACCACCACGTGAAGGCGCCTCGTTGTTATAATCATTAATTTCGCGATGAACACGTCCATTTTAGATACCCATTTACGATATTTTTTACAATAGTATGAATACTCTTCAAAGGTATGGTTATTAGCCACTTACTAGTACTAGTACATGCTCATGCAACACCACTCTTCAAAAGAGCTCACACCAACTCAATGTAATGCTCGCAGCTCGGAACCATTCACCATAATCTATCTTGGAATTAATATATATTATGCACACACCAACAGTACAGTTGGTTAAATACAACGAAATTGTTTTCTGAAATCTACAACTTAGTTTGTAAATAAAACGCATCCGATATATATCCCTTTAAATAATTTTTGCACGCACCTGACTTGTGACGTCACTGGTAAGTACGTCATACCGGAGCGCGTGGTTGTGACGTGTTTCTGTAACGTCTGGTACTTCAGAGCTGTGACAGCCATCTTGGGGTAGACTACACATTTGTATTCAGTACCATGACATATGTAGTGTTTTCTAAAATCAGGCATATATGCCGCACGGACAATCATATATTACGTGAGGGACCACATATGAGGACTCTGACCTATATTCTTATAAAAAGGTAACATAGCTCTTCAGTTATAGCGTACATTATCGCATGAAATTGATTTGTTATAAAATATAAACACAACTCCCCCCATGTATGATTTCCCTACAACCACGTGAACGCGCCTCGTTCATCACACGAATCTCGTGTTAATATATCGTGTAAAATCTAAACAATTAACGGACTCGTGATTACCGGTATGAGAGACTCTCGTTTGCGCGGATTTTTTATCTAGTTTGACGTCATGTATTTTGATGGAGAGGGAAATTTAATAGTAATGAGAATGATTGGTAACCGGTAAAATTCATCCAATTAAATTACTTGGTACAGGACTCATGCATACAATGGAGTACCACCCCCTTTTCACAACCTTAACCACGACAGTAAAGTCGCTATGCATAATATTTACACATGGTGCCTTCACGATATTATTTATAAACACAACTCCCCCCTTATTATTCCCATACCACCACGTGAACGCGCCCTGTTGTTATAATCATTAATTTCGCAGTGGACACAGAAAACCCGGTACCCATTTACGATAATCATACAAATTTATGAACACTCCCTAATTGTGTGGTGCCAATCACGCACATCTCAAGAAACAACGCTCTTTAAATGAGCTACACTAACCTAAGGGAATGGCCAAAAGTCGGAATCATTTCACTAAAATTAATCTTGGAATTATTATTTAATATACACATCCCAACAGTACAAGTGATCGAAACCTTAATCACGACAGTACAGTCGTGATACATAACATTTACACAAAATATGTTTTCAAGATATTATTTATAAATGGAACTTCCCGCTTATGATTTCCATACCATCACGTGAACGCGCCTCGTTGGTATAATAATTAATTTCGCGATGTACATAGCCATTTTGATACCCAATTACGATATATTTTTTACAAATTTATAGACACTCCTTAATGGGTTGGTTCAATCATGCACATGCTCAAGTAACAACGCTCTTTTAAAGAGCTTAAACTAACCTAAGGGAATGGCCGCAACTCGAAATCATAATTTACCCAAATTATTCTTGGAATAATTATATAATATCCACATCCCAACTGTACAGTTGATTATATAATACGAATTTATTTTGTTATGGGCGACACACGTTCAATATGTATCCCTTTAAATTGTCTTACACGCACCTGACGTGTGACGTCACGGGCGGATATACGTCACGCAGGAGCTCGTGAATCATGACGTTTCTCATAACGTCTGCGATTCATACTGGCAGGAATTAAGCCCGGGTAGGCTGTGCATTTTAGGCTCCTTCGCGAATAGAGGATATGTGTTCTTAAATCATTCACATGTACTGACGAACGGGAAAACTACATGCAGGTTAATACATGTGTTTATTTTCTGATTACAGGTAAACTAATGTTAATTTATACTACGTTTTGTTTTGATGGGTTTTTTACCGTACAAAACACGGTTTTACTTTGCGCAAATTTGTGGTTAGACCACCTATAAACTATCAACACAGTTTATAAATATATTATGTGTTCGGACAATAATACCGTCGCGATTTTACAGTGCACTGTTACCATCGCGCGTGATAAAATACCTTTGGCAGTTCATACTAGTTCGATATTGAAGGAATCAGCAGGCAATTTTCTGGCTTTCAGCGTACAGGCCAAGGACTTGGTATGTACGGGAGAACTGGTCTGTCCATAAGGTCGTGCACTTAACTCCCGAAACCATATATGAAATAACAGATTGCTTTATATCTGTTATAGACCAGAGGTGTACCTGATGAGCTGCTGTGGCCAAACATTTTTTTATAGGACCAACTTTCGGTACAAAAATATGATTTCGGAACGGACTTAGTAAACATTTTCCAAACAATTGATTCCTTCTGTGTTATCAAGCTAGTACGATAAGTCAAAAAATAAACACTAAAAAAATAAACACTCAAATACAGTAAATATGACATGTTTACATAGTTCCACATGTCAACACCACTTTAGAAACAGGACCCGTTAACCAACAAACCTTTTAACGTATGGATGTTGATTGTATACCTGTATGTGGGATGGCCCACGCTTTTGTCTGCTATCACGATAACAAATTGTATGCATGGGAACTTTGAACACAATTCCAACCGATGTATACCATATATATACATAACTGTTATATACTCTACGCAAAGAGCGTTCACCATGTCATATGTATAGGTTTGTAATTGAATTACTTACTAACAACAGCCCTATTTATCAATTATCATGACAAGTGTAAGATGGACATGTTGTCGTGTGATGTGTGGATGCTTGCTGCATGTTTGGCCTTTGATCCGGGGCTGCTGTGTTGCATGAAGATGTGTTTATTTATTATTTATTTTAATACGGACTTATTTTTCCTCCAAAACCATCAGGATATACTGATAGTCAAACACTGCATAACAATAAACATATACATAAACATACCACCAGAAAAGGTGTGCCATTTATAATAAGGTTTATAAAATCAAAATATATAATATCTGACTGCGATAAACTGTTGCTGTTTGTATGCATCTATGGAAACCATTTAACTCTATCCATATATTTATGAATTTACTAACAATTTTCATCCTATAGGCAACGATAACCCTTAACGATATTATGAGTAACTGCTCGTCCAATAAGAGACGATAACCTTCAACTATATATAGTTTGCCCAAATTATCATATCTGACATACACGTTAACATGTTGACATAGAACTTAACTAATGGGAAAGGAGTGATATACATTATAACTGTAAGATGTGCGACGTATACATCATACATAAATGGGGAGGGTTACTATGCATCATAAATATGGATGGAAATGTGGTAATATACGTCATAAACATATATTTGGGAATTTGCAAACAATATCCATACATCTAATATACTACGATGACCTTTAACTATATTTATCGGGACCTACATGTATATATTCTCATCCAATGCACATTACGATTACCTTTAACTATATTTATCGGGAACTACAGGTATATATACTCATCCAATGCATGCTACGATGACCTTTATCTATATTTGTGTAACTATGGGTGTGTAACTTCTCTGTATACTCAATATATACATGTATATGCCTTATACTATTATCGCATAATTAAAACTTCACATAACCGATGAATAATCAACCGTTCTACTATCCTAACTGTTTTTGTTGACTTTTAGATAGCCGTGGGTTCACGCCTTCCGGTTACCAGTCGATGCATCACGCGGGTTTTTATCTGCCTGCTCGGTGTGTCGGTGTGGTGCTTGCGGACCTTGCCAATAAGTTATCATTCCTGACATCCCCTTTGGCATAATTGCCATAAACCATAAAACATAATTGTTTCAACAATGGCTGTGCTGGTTCTTGTCGTGGCTGTATGAGACATTTAAGAACCGATAACTTTAACTTGTTTCAACAATGGCTGTGCTGGTACTTGACAAAATGGAGAAATAACCACCGCACCCGTCATTGAAATATGTAATCACTTAAATGTTGTTGAATGTTTTATACACATAATGCCTTTTCCTCGATTTGTTCAGATTGACAAAACACTGCAAAAATGGCAAAATCAGAAAATTAACGGTACTTTTTAACAACAACATCAGTTGGACCTACCAAAATCATGACGACTTAACATGACTTTAGCTATATGTTTGTATTACATATTCAAGTAATGGTTAAAGACTCGCATTCTATTTGCACTCATTATTGATCGATTTGGAAAGTAGTAAACTCCCTTTGAACAACGCCATGCTTTATTGTATACACACACGCTCTGTGTATATTCTGGTTATGACGTATTTTGTGTCGGTAACTCAAATATATGTCATTCAATTGTGTTGATATATCATGACATAGTTTATGATGAAACACCATCATCTGTATAGTTTGGATCATTTGGTAGACCTGCTAAAAGTATTACCCATATCGACCCATTTCGTAGTCATGTGCTATCCCATTTGATAACCCAAATAATTTACCTAAGCACGCACATGATTCACATCCAGACTAATCATTACATAATCTTCACCTGTAGATATTTTGGTATTGATTAGTTGGTTTTAAAAGTATTACCGTTACCTCTAACCATGACAGGAACACGTGCTACCCAAGCGCAATACTTAATCTGACCAGTCGCATATCTATACATATCACAGTAACCATCCGATTGTGCACAACCTGCATGGTGTACCCTCGTTTCCCACATAGGTAGCCCTGTCATTTGCACCCTGATGTGTTTATACCTCGGCTAAAACCTGGTTGGTGTGTGTACTCCCTCAGCTCCTGGTATACTGTATAGTGCTTCCACCCTAGTATAGTATAGTAGATACTGATCCACCACATCGATGTATTTTTGTACAGTTTTCAGGTAAATGTATCATATACATTTCATATTATATTATATAAGTAGGCATTATTGTCCCAGATACATGCGCACAATAAGGGTCAGACACACGTTTGGCCAAATGATGGCTGAAAGCATTGAAAACATTACTGTTGTATGAGCCAATACAACAGTGGTAAAAAGCAAAATGCATAGCAACCATATTTCAGATAGCTCAGCATTATACATAGAATATATCGGTGAGTTGTTTTAGTATGCTGGAGGAATGGTTTCCTTTAGAAAGCACTTTGGTTTGACAAATGTGGGAGATATACGGAGAAAATAACATGTCTTTAGGTACCGAGAACTTTTAAATACCTAACGATATTGGACAAAAGAATGGGCCATGGTATGCTATGATATCTGGTTTACATGAGAGGCGCCATGTTTTGTTCGTAAAATGAGCTGCTTTGTCATCAGAGACGGATTCCAAGATGACGACAATCTGCTCTATCAATGGCTGCCGTTGAAAAACGTAAGTCAAATTTTATTATGTTCGTTTGCTGACTAAAAAGGCAAATATAGCAATATTCGTACCCGATCAGCACCCGATCTGCAAGGGTTATCTGAATAACAATCAGGAGAAGTCATATTGATATTACTGACTACCAATCCAACTATTTTATTGGGAAAAAATGAAGAAAACATTTTTATGGAAATTTGAAGTAAAAATCAAATTTCGCCCATCTATCGAAAATAAGCTTGATATCATTGCGACAATATTAAAACGACATAATTCATCTCTTAACAGTATCATAATTGCACATAATTAGTAACTGTTATGTTTAGTTACATTAGTTTTCCCACATAATACGAAAATATCCGTTTGTTGTGTAAAATACAGGGAACTCTATATTGCGGCATAGTAAATTGAGTTATGGAACCATTTCCCGTAATTTGGGGGGAATCTGAAACGGAAGTTGATTTTCACTTCAAATTTGTGAATTTACACATTGCATAATGTCCGATCACTCTCAACGACGACCAATATTTAAGGAAGAGTAATTGGGAACGTGTCAGCACTTGTGGTACCAACGATTGCATGAATTATTTTGTACTTGGTGTAAGTTGTTCGAAGCTTACAAAATCGCTTACCGACGACAATTTCGTACAATCTGATATATTTTCACAACAAAAATGTACAACACACAACGCTTGAAACGCTAGTCATATATATGTTATTTTTAACATAATACTCATGGTTGCCATGTAATTTTTTCTAGGGTTATTTCCCATAAAAATAATGAACCCTGCTGCCAAGTTTTGGTCACGTGCTGTTTTCTATTGCTGGCCAGAGTGGACACACCACAATTTTTTTTTTTACAATTTGGAGGACCAACGTCTAGATATTGTGTCCTATTTTGGTTGTAATTAATTATAATAGTTGATTTTATAATACTATCACGTGCCTAATAATCGTGTCCTTACTGTCTTCAAAACAAGGGAAATAATCCAACAATAAATATTATATACAATGTATGTGACTTACTAGATCAAGCCATGAATCGCTATGTATGGGCATAGCCAAAGTAGAGATTCATGGCACGATCTAACACCACACAAATGATTTTATCTAAAGCTTGTTCATTTAATATATTATTACAATTCAATGTGGCTGCATGTTCAAGGATCTCAACACTGACGCATATATAGCAAGGAAATTGGTTCGATGTCGTCATATTTAACTATTCATATTTAGTCAAATGTAGGATGTGCCAACCCTGGTTGTCATGCTAAGGTAATCATCTTGCATGTACATGATCAACATCTTGGGAACAGGTAGCGGAAAAGCTATCGTTCATTGACTGGTATATATATAATGCAGGAGTAGGTATATTATTAAATAACAAAATAAATTTGATCAAAACAGTTGGAAATGAATGTATTAAGTCTCACCAAACATTAGTAGTTGGAAAATTCACAACGATTATATGTAGAAATTGTTCTTATAGTTTTAATTTTACAACCAGTAATTAGAAGGGAATTTGGCCAATAATCACACAGTTTGATTAGTTTCATATTTTTGACCCAAGTCTTGAACTGAAATGACCATCAATTGGAAATATCCAACTTTACGGTATCATTTGGAAATTTCCTACAGTTGGAAACTTTGAGATATCAAATTAGAAAATTATAACCCAACATAGAGGAGAGCTAATTGCATTTTGCAAAATTGGGACTGGGAGGGAGTTTGTTTGGTCTGGTCAAGGGACGGTGCTTTTGGAAATTTCAAAGACGGTGGATACCCCACCCTCAACAGAGCTCATCTAGCTATGTTCATGTGTGTACTGGTTACAAGGTACTAATGAATTACATCTGTGCATTATTTTAGTTATTAATATGCAGCAATCTGATTCCCCCTCAACATGTGGAATAGTATTGCAACTTAACCCTCAAACAATATTTTAACTCACTCAGTCTTAAGGTGGATACACACATGCATGTAATCTCTGTAAATATCGTGTATTTGGTGTTTTACATGGATCATACAGACATGTAATATGTGCCCGCTGACAACCCAATCATTGTGGCGATGCTTGACCACAGTGAGTCAAGCTCCGAACGTGTAGAAGCCGCATACAATAATTGTTCGCACGATAACCCAAATGGTGGACGTTCTGTTTAAATCAGTGTCATACTTCTCTTAATTTTTATACCAGGTGTGGCCCCAAGGATTTCTCCAACGCAAGGGATATGATCCCCAACACGGGGCTATATTATCTCGTAAGATATTTGACTGACCATTGCACGACGGGGGGCATTCAGCACCATGAGCCCTGAACCCCTGCAGCCACACCTGATTTATAAGTTATATATTGTAGTTGACAGTCATGTCTGTCGTGCCTGTTTGCTACGAGTGATTAATCTGAAATACATCAATTTATGCTATTCATATAATTGTGAACATATTATTACCGCTTTAAATTTGAAGGTACAGAAGGTTGTGTTGCTGTGTCTTCATTCGGGAAAAGGGTTGTCTAGCTATGAGTTCGCAACTTCGTAAACGTTCTGTTGTGTTATACACGTATACGTACAACTTACAACTGGAACGTCTACGTAAAACATTACATTGTGCATTCTTTCCCAGATAATCCCATCTGATACATTAAACTAAATCCCTTACTTATTCGAAGCTTTCGAGAACCAGCCCCTCCCCAATCATGGATTCTGGTAGGACATGTTATAATGCAAGCCTGTGCAGACTAAAATTGTGACAGTTAGGAACTAGTTCAACCATATACTGTTCTGAAAATTATGCGTGAAAAATGCTGTACCTGCATTAATTGTTTTGGCGCTGTAATGGATATTTGCATTGAAATCTCAATTTAATGTCATCACATGAGCTCGCTCTCAAATTATCCGAGCAATATCAATAAACTGGTATCACCCTATAAAAGAGCTTCAAATTCTGCATATGTTATGTTTGTTTTGGATGATGCTGTTTCCAAGTAATACGAGAAACAAATCAAGTAATAAATCCACGGACCACTTTTCGAAATTAATTAAAACTCGTGAAAAACACCATCATATATCAGAAGGATTTATTCAGCTCGGCATCCATGAAAGAAGATATGTTTATGACTGGCCTGAAATTTCTTGATAGCAGATAGTTTGGTAATGCCTTATAACTACTCACTGGTCTCGCCATTTGAAATTGACCGATCGCGCGCATGCGATTAATACTAACAGTGATAGGTGCAACCATGTAAAATACATGTAATACATGGATTTTACATACATAAATCACATACAAGTATGTATCCACCCTTACCCTAATTTTAATAAAATATTGCTTTTGGATTATTTTGTTAACCTGCAAAATGTTTTGTCTCAATTACAGTTGACTGGAAACTGACACATTCGATTGTTATGAGTTCTCCTGTTCCCGGTAGCAACGAGAGGTTGGGGAAGTGCAATGAGAGGTTAATTCCTGATTACCTGTAACTGTCAACATGCACAGGTAAGTTGAGATATATAATTTAAATTCATTAAGGCAGATTCCCCAATTAGCTGAAAACAAATGTTTTGAACATCCCATCACATGTAATAGCTTTAAATAACAGTTGTAATTTTGTCCCCCCCTGTGTACCTATAATATATATGTTATGCTTGCATCAGAGTTAATGAACTACAGGAGTTGTCGCCGTGAACTGGGGTCTTTGTTAATTCCAATCTAAAATACATGTGAATTATCAAAATGTCATTTGTTTTATTTTATCCTGTCGCTGCCATCCAATCGCAAAGACACATTCAGGATCTCTGACATTTTATATGAATTTTAAAATAATGATATTGAGTTGAGCTTGTATGAAAACAAAACCATAGTTATGTTAGGGCGATTCAGATCAATATTAAATGAAACCTCCAACAGTTGCTGGAACCAATTTGAGGTGTTCATTAAATCTAATTTGTCGTTCCCCCATAAAGCATTTTACAAGGCATTGAGATTGACCTCTCAACGCTTCATGTACATACATTTTACATGAAAATAGTTTGTGTTATTTTATTTATGTAATATGTGGTGTCTAATGCGAATTTACCCCGAGAAAGCTTTTGTTATTTTATTTATGTAATATGTGGTGTCTAATGCGAATTTACCCCGAGAAAGCTTTTGTTATTTTATTTGTGTAAATGTTGTGTCGGTGGTATCCCCCCAGAAAACTAATGCTGTTATACATCGGTGGTGCGAAATTGAAAGTTAAAATAATTTGTATTAACACTTGGCTGTCTCTTATATGTGATTGAAATAACTTGGAATCAAAGAAATGGAATCCTTGCCATGTGTAATCAATGACAATGCCCACTAACTTCAGGTTGCCTTGCTGATACCAGTGGGTGTTATAATGAGCAGATGAGCTGGTGTGTAATTTAATTTAGCGTCAATACTGCACTTTGATACACGGTATGACCTTCAACAGTTATGTGCGATTTTTGTTAAAACCCATTACCCGTGGTCCATTATATGACAAATACATTACCCTACAGAGAGTGACAACTTTGAGGTCGATATAAACTGTATTTCAACATACTTGTCACCAATATTCAATGGCATAGTGAGATTGATTACTTTGATATAGTGGGAATACTTTGAGTCATTGGGATACTTCAGTCCTGTGATAACCACAGAATGTCAGAAGCAAAATTCATGATTTATTCATGTGTATTTATTTGGTCAATTCAGTTAAGTATGATATCAATGACAATCTATCATATATTGAGTATGCATTGGAAATCTGAATAAGAGTGCTATCTTTTGAGATTTCAGCAAAAAAGTAAAACAAATTGAAAATTCAATAATAAGTAATAATTAATTATTAAATTAATTATTTGTAATAATAATAAATTGATACATATAAAATTGCATTATTTTATTATGATTGTTGCCATTTAGTATCCAAATATACAGACTGTTTGCTTTTTTTTACAAGTTCAATTGATTTATTATTTGGCAATCCTGTCCTCCATACATTTCTAAATAGTCCTAATTGCAAATGTCTTTCTTATTATTGCCAATTGTCAGAATAGGGTACTCATAATTGGACTTCATTTATATGAATGGTGTTCCTTCTTCTGCAGAAAGACTCTCCTCTCGTGTAAAACAGATATGATGCTACATCTGTTAAACGATGAAAGTGGAAGTAGATAAAAGTTATCGGTACCTAAAGTGAACTTATTATAAAATGTTACAAATCTCTCTTACTTACTCTCATGATGTTCATATTTCAAAATGTCCAATGCATGGTATAAATTCCATAATATGTGTTTTACATCCCTGTGAAGTTCCATTGTGTACGGTTATGGATTTATCAAGATATTACCAAATTACCTGACCCACCCATTTTAGTCAAACGTTCGTCTCCCTCTTAAGTATGTCAGTGGGTATCTTGAGTTCATGTTCCGATGTGTGTCACACGTATAACGTGCGCATTGTGCAATAAAATGTCCGTCAATTAATTTGATTACGTCTTGTTTATACGTGGAAATTCATAACTTAATTTATGAAATTGATTGAGCCATAAATTAAATTCTTGAATTAGATTTGATGATTAACCTGTTAACTTGTACGTTTACAGAAGACAACTTCGACTCAAATTAATTATTTCTATATATAATACATACTAGATCGATGCTATTATCGAATATTTATTGAAATTGGCTTATAGTCTTCCCTTAAACTGGGTCATGCATTCCATGACAATTTTATAACCGGATTCCTGAACCCAAGTGGTGATATACCCTTATATAGCGCATTATGGCGGCATCCTGTCCTCGCAGCCGCAATTATAAAAGGGTCAATGAGGGACAGGGATATCCCAAGCATTATATTCTAGCTAAATTATTTTACCGTATATAGCTTTGCTATGCTAGTACTGTCATGGTACATGCATAAACTTGATTAATTATTAACTGAAATTATTATGTACTTAATTGATAATTCAACGAAGTGTGTGGTGTTAGTTGGTGTAGTATTCGTATTGGTGTATATTGTTCCTGGCCGGAGTTCTGCGAAGTCATGAATTTTAAGAGGTTCTTTTGACGAGCAGAAAGAGATGTCTCAGTGTCACCAGTTTAGACAAGAGTCTCTCGAGTAACGACACACATAAAGAGATGTCTCAGTGTTACCAGTACAGACGAGAGTCTCTCGAGTAACGACACACATAAAGAGATGTCTAAGTGTCACCAGTACAGACGAGAGTCTCTCGAGTAACGACACACATAAAGAGATGTCTCAGTGTTACCAGTACAGACGAGAGTCTCTCGAGTAACGACACACATAAATATATGTCCCAGTGTTACCAGTACAGACGACAGTCTCTCGAGTAACGACACACATAAAGAGATGTCTAAGTGTCACCAGTACAGACGAGAGTCTCTCTAGTAACGACACACATAAAGAGATGTATCAGTGTCACCAGTACAGACGAGAGTCTCTCGAGTAACGACACACAGAAAGAGATGTCTAAGTGTCACCAGTACAGACGAGAGTCTCTCTAGTAGCGACACAAATACAGACATGTCTAAGTGTCACAAGTACAGATGACAGTCTCTCTAGTAACGATACATAAAGAGATGTCTAAGTGTCACCAGTACAGACGACAGTCTCTCTAGTAACGACACACATAAAGAGATGTATAAGTGTCACCAGTACAGACGAGAGTCTCTTTGTTAACGACACACATACAGAGATGTCTCAGTGTCACCAGTACAGACGAGAGTCTCTCTAGTAACGACACACAGAAAGAAATGTCTCAGTATCACCAGTACAGACGAGACTTAAACATCATATTATTTTGCATATCGTCCTTCAGAGGAGTGTCATGTTAAACTAAAACGAATATCCATAACCAATACGTACATACGACACCGAATGCAGTTCGCATTCACGAGCGAATATATTTTATAGTAAGTATATCATGCATATACTGCTTTGTAACGTATCCCTCGCTGTCGTGTTGGGTTAGTTCCAATAATAAGCGGAATCCAGATAATAATTTAATATATATGTACACTAACCATGACAATCACGTGCAACAACCCTGACCAAAGCTATACTCTGCCTAAAACTACCGTGCTCGATGAGCAGATTACAAACTATGTCTTATGACACTATTCCATACCATGTATTATGGAAATTAGTAAAGTGAGATTGCACACGAATTTTTAATTATTTAAAAGAGTGCTACTAAATGAGGATTCTCTCTGTCTATATCCATATTCTGAAAACATCCATACAAGTGATCAATGTACTATTCATATGTATACTTTCAGAACTGAATGGGACAGTCCATTAGCCTTTATTAAGAGACCAATACGTTGAGCATGTTTATACAATAAAGGTATTATACAATGTTGTGTACAGTATGTGTTTTTCTTGTACGAGTCCAGGTTGTGGTGAAAAGTCATATTGGACGAGACACGCAGTGTCGATTCCAATATGACTTTTCACCACAAGCTGGACGAGTACAAGAAAAAACACATAGTGTACACAACATTGTATAATGACATTTCTATTATCCTTCTGCACGTTTATTCAAATTTTGGGAATAAAACTGTTGTGTTTATTTTTGGTATTTGTCGGCACTCAATTCTCTATAAAAGCCTGATTTGGAACAGTAAACACGGTAGTGGAAAAAACTCAATGAGGAAGTGAAACGTCTGCTAAATCCACCAGTGTTGCGCGCGAACCCAATTTCACCGATTCATTTCGCAATAGAGTTAAATTGTGACGTCACGGAGTCCCGATTAAAAAGTCATATTGCACGCTTGGGAGCCCAATGTGACTTTCGGGAGTGCAATATGACTTTTTCCTGGATTATCACGTGAGGGGTTTCGCCCAATCAGAAATAGTGATAGTTAATGGGTCGATAATAAAAACTATTATAGAAGGGGTCAGGTGATCAACATATAAAGTTTGTATTCGGTGAATGAACGACATACTGAAAACAGATGTACTGCCCGTTTATGGTTCGTCTTCCTTTTCCCGAGTCGAAGAGTTCTCTCAACTTAATTGTGTTAGAATTTCGGTAAAAAATATGGTGTAATGTATTTCTGACGGAGATCATATAATACTGGATTTTTCAGTATTACATGAAATTCGTCGCCCAATTCTGAATGACACAATGTACATTTTCTCTCAGAATAGTTTAGATAGCTCCAGAATCCCGTTACAACTGGGAGGTGATGGTTTCTTTTTATAATTCGTAGGATGCTTGACACGAGATTATTATCTACGCTACCAAGGTTCGTTAAAATGGTTATACCGCTCTGTATGCCCTCCTTAGGCTTCTACCGACGAATCATACCATATTTCACCATGGATTGTCGCACTATATGTGTTAACTTTCATTTATCTCACATGTAGATGTATATGTAATACACCATGCAATGATGAACTGTGTCAAAATATGATAACCCAATGCACACACAGGCACATAATTCATCATATATGTATATACACGTATGTACTCAGTATATCAACATGATGATGAGATGAATAACACAAATTGTATTTGAGTATTTCATATTATATTCTATACAAGTATGCAAGATTAAAATCATTGTAAGTCAGCTGTATTAAACACAACACCTTACTTGATAAACGAAACCATTCTATACGACACTGGTAATATTCTTACTGAATGCCTATATGAAGGGGTTGATATAGGGTCAGTAAGGAAATCCCAACCACAAATATTTTCAGTTGGCCTTTTTCGATGGATATCCCACTGCCATTCCGACATAAAAAATTCCATAACATTTGTTTACACAAAATGAACAATGATCGAATTATATCGAGCATTAATGGTACCTATTCTGATATATAAACGTGACGGGGCAGTGAATAAACTGACATTGGACACTATATATATATACCAGTGATTAAAGATGGATTATATCTTTAAATAACAAATTTGAAATAGTTGCGTGGGTATAAAATAATAAATATGAACTGAAGACCCCCGTCCGGAAAGGCTTCTATCAATTAGTATTAATTTTATTTCGAATATTTTATTGGGACCCTTTATTTGTCTATTTTTAGAACAGACAATTCTGGTGATACCATATAGCGATGTAGAGCATTGGGCTGTTCCTATGGCTACGTACCGAACGTCAATTGTCCCAGATTGAATGGTTGTATTGTTTTATTCCATATTTATAAGCGATAATGAGTATAATTAATGTTTATTTGTGACAGAATTACACCATAAAATTTCTGGTCTCTGTTAACAGTAACCACAGCTTTTTAGACCAGAACATATTCGAAATAAAATTAATATTAATCGATAGAAGTATCTCCGGACAGGAGTCTTCGATTCAGATTAAAAAGTGTATGCCCCGGTAACTATATAATACGTGTTTACAAAGAGATAATCCACATTTAAATTATTTAACTTTATATGCAGTATTGGCTTGCTAGCAGTTTTGAGAGTATAGATCGCGCGCTAACACGCAACTCAACTGCGGTTCATCACTAACAATACAGTTACGTCTAAGCACTTATAATATGTATGTTACATTCCATAATCAGGAGTTATCAGCCGAAAAAAACTATAAAAAGAAAAAATCAGCCCAATCTGATAAAAGTGAAAGGCCAGTTTAAAATATTGACCTGTATTTTGTGGTATTGAACCTACCGATACATGCATACTATATTTCTTTCCATTTAATTCAGTAAAGTTAACATTCGGAAATGACATGAATATAATTGTCGCACAGACGGACGGACGACTCGATGCGTATGGACAGATGAATACATAATGTTTAACATTTGTTCTTACATTTAATTTTTTATTTTTTTTTTATCATTATATCTTAGATTATTTACCATTTTTTTTCTTACATTGTTTAACAATTAAAAATAATAAAAAATGTGTTAGGCCATGCATTCTCTTAAATATGAGAGGCGACCTATGGTCGACTCGCATATATAAAATAATACATTGGCACAGGGTTTTCGCAGATAATCAGGAAGCCCCCGTCAAGATTAATGTACATACCTTTTCGATCCTTTTCGAACAGGAGCTGTATTGCAGAATGTTTCACACTGCACCATGTGCCGATATATATATGGTTCAGCAAGCATACTACTCTCGTGACATCAGTCTGTAAACGGCCTGCTGTGCAAGATCGTTATCGTTATTTGCATAACAAAAACATTTGTTTTGTCATGTAACAAAGGATCCTCCAGTGGCATATTGGATGCAGCACAGTTAATACTGAAAGTTCACGATCACGCACGTGCACGGGGATACAACCCACATGGTCGCAAGTAGGATTCTGTTTTGGTTTAGAAAACAACAATATTGGTTTTGAACTTTGTCCCATATAAGTCTAACCAAGTTGGGTTTTTATAAAAACAAATACTGTTTTTGATCTTTATCCCTTAAATGAAATAAATTTTGGTTTTGATCAAAAACAGATAGTATAAGTATTCGTGACTTCTGTACAAAATATGGAACCAATTTTGGTTTTGATTAAAATCAAAACTGGTTTTGAACTTTGTCCTACATAGTAAACCCAGTTTTGGTTGTAAACTAAACGAAATATTCAAATTACTCTCTGGATTTGAAAGAAATTGTTATTTATGTATGTATATATATATATATATATATATATATGTATATATATATATATATATATATATATATATATATATATATATATATATATATGAAAGACAAAAATGAAAGACAAAAATGTAATAAGTTTTAGCTACCTGTTTAGAAAAAAACAATTAATTAGAGGAAGCCGATACAATAGATGGTAGTAATACAAAAACAAACATGTGATATACAATTCTTGATGCGCAATAACCGCCTATAAGCAAAAGGGCTATGACATCAATCCTGTGTGAACTCCAACAACACAAACGAAACTTCACGGGGTCAATTAATTGGAAAAAACAGTTAACACCAACCGCATCGCTCATCCCTACCGGTTAAAATATAGTTCTCCCAAATCTTGTTCGATAACTATTCCAATTGATTCACTATAAACAGCATTATTGCCAAAATTCTTGTTTTTCATAACTTTGTTGTAAATTCGTCTAAGTACTTCACCACGTCAATTATTGCTTACTTCTGTGGAATTCCATGCGGTGTGGCGTAATGATCTATGTCGGTGAAATATCTCGCTACCAAATATGTATGAGTTTCTGCAAATTTCCTGGTTTAAATTCACGCTTTTTGTTAACCCTTTGGGATAAAATACTTCGCTCTTATACGACTATGTTTTATCCCACAGCGTTTTAGCTACATGTTTAGAAAAAAAACAATTAATTACAGGAAGCCGACTCAATCTGACGATAATTGTTTGTAATAACAAAAACAAACATGTGATATACAATTTTTGAGGCGCAAAAACCGCCACGGAGAAAGAGTGCCATTTGTTGTGGCACTTTTGATCCCGCCAAAAAATTGAGCTGGCCAGGAGGACACTGGTACGAACTCAGGATCAAAGTCTTTGCACATGGACGACACATTATTGAAATTAACGAATTAAAGAAAAAAAACAGGCTAAAAGTAATTGCACTTTGACGGGAAATCATAAAAATTTATAAAACGCCATTGACGTAGAAACCAGGGCAATGGACCACTGTCCCTACATGGGAACAGAAATGTATATTGCATAGCTAACTTTATTATACATCAATATACTGGGAATAATCATCTGCCATCCCCTCCGTTACCCAAAGGCAACTCGCTCAAGCAAAGTTTTTGAAACACTAAGACACAACCTCGCTCAAGCAAAAGCGTCATCAATGGGCCATACTGCTATTGGAGGCATTCTTGGAAAACTGTGGCAAACTGCATGTGCAACACGGGATACCCATCTGGTCAGCTAAATACGGGCCCATTACCACCGCCGCGACAGCCCAGAAATTGTATTAATTCCCGGTTATGTGGGGATCGGATGTGTACGACATGGAGTCGACCACTTAGGTTATGTTTGACCCTTTTTATAGATATTTTTGGATTGAATTTTGTTGTGTATGCTTAAGCATGCGAATTTAAAAACAAACTGGTTAAAACCGTAGGGGCATGTTATAACTCAAAACTATCACCAAGTATTGATAGTAATAATTTTGATGCCCATGAAAAACGTAAGATTCCCTGGCACTAACCCTACAAAATAAGTCTGCTAAAGAATATAAGAAAACATTATTAAAATTGTAAACAAATTGTAAAAAATAATAACAAATGATGAATAATTGTTAGGCACAGGGTATATGGGTTGATACAAAAATCGGACCTGGCACTGAAAGGGTTGAATACTGAATATTTACCGCAAATTTTGTGGGGAACAGAAGGGCCATAATTATATGCGTACTTAATTACTTCCCCTGCAGGACACAGCTGACCAATGCGAGCGAACACATAAACAGAAGACAGGACGGGCCCCCGGTAAAACTTGCATTCGGAATAGTATTGATTGATTGATTTAATACGCAATAACATAACAAAGTACAAAATTAGAGTGAAGGCATGAACATATGTGACCCGCCATATCAAATCCAGTCGTAAGTCGGGATTTTGTTTACCCTGTGCCAATGCATTCTCTTATATATGCGAGTCGACCATAGGTCGCCTCGCATATATAAGAGAATGCATTGACCTAACAATTTTTTATCATGTTTTTTTAATAAATGTTTCTTACAATTTTTAGGACATAAAATGAAAAAACATCCATTACCCTGCAGGGAGCCCCACACATATATTGAAGCATATAGAAGAGTGTCGTCTGCTCGTTTGTCTGTGGCTCTGTATGGGTGAAATTATAAAATTGTTAAAGAATACAAGATCAAATTATTTAAATTGTAAAAAATTGTTAGGCCAATGCATTCTATTTCTATGCGAGGCGACCTATGGTCGACTCGCATATATAAGAGAATGCATTGGCACAGGGTAAAACATCCCGACTTACGACTGGATTTGATATGACGGGTCGTATATACACAGGGAAAGCTGTTTACATGTGGCGCAATGGGCGTTAAGTTAGTATACTGCGACACAGAAGCGGATCCATTATTTCAAATTATTGATACGCTGGAATGGATATTGTATCAGAAACAGACCAGAACAAAATTATCGCAATAGGGATAAGATTGAAGATTATTTTGTTTTTCATTTATGACTGACTACACTTTAATTAATCGAATAATAGTAAATATGTGTTCCGATTATAGAAATAAACATATGTATATTCAAAATCGGTATGTGATTATGAACAATTGGCACACACGAGTTTTGATTTAACTGTGAAACGGGCGCGCTTAATAGTAAACGCACCACACCGCGTAGTATCATGATTTGAACCACATACATGTAATAACATTATCATCCCCATTATCATTTCTGAATTATATAGTAATATTTTTTGACGATCCTTAACGTTTATACGCGGGATCATGTTTTTGATGAGAAGTTTTACCAAATTTTCCAAATATATACAAATTTTCCAAATATATATTTGAGGAGTGTGTGTCTGTCTGTGTGTGTGTGTGTCTGAATGTGTGTGTGAGGGAGGGTGTGTGTGTGTATGGCCGCGATGGACTCGAAAACGGCTGAACCGATTTCGACGAAACTTGGTACGGACACGTAATATCACCCGAGGACCAACATCGGCTCATCCATTTGCCCGTGCGGCGTGACATTGACCAATCCCCCATTGCTAGAGTCCTCGACACGGCGTGACTGTGACCCGATGTAGGAAGGACAATTCCATATTCACACGACGTAAACAGCACGACGTCGACGAACGTAACACACATATATTGTCAAATTGCAGGCTATTAAGAGTCAATTTGCAGGCTATTAAGAAGTGTATATCTGCTTGAGTAAAAATACGGCATTTCCCGACTACGTCCCAAAATATAGCATTTACAATTTCTGATATATACATTTTTGTTACAGCTGATATTCTTAAGTCTATTTTGGATACATTTATTTGTTATGCTATTATTTTCCACACCTCGCTTAGTGCGAAGTCGTGTAGAGTTAGGTCACGGGTAAAAGTTCGCTAAATATCATCATCGTTAAGGTCTGGAATCTCATCCAAGAGTCTCATCCACCACTCCATTTGGCTGGGGTTCCGGACCATAGGGATGGTGATCATTCGATCGCTTCTTGGCCTTTTGGCTCGAGCCCGTGCTGTGAGATACGTCCCCGACGATGGTCACCCCATCGGACGGGACTTCCACGGTGTGGGTTCGCAGCATGAGGAGGACGAGTTAACCGCAGTCCAGTGGTATCACCGCTAATCTCACAGTGGTAATATTTTTTTAACTGCGATAAACCAAGTAAATTGCCTCAGCGTCAATGTTTTGTTTTGCGGCTGCAAAAATGCTGAGTTCGATCTTAATAGTTGAAACACTCGAGCGTTTAAAGTCCGGCACCGTTTTCAATATAATAAATTGTTTGCGGTTAATTCAACATACGAAGTTGGTCACTGCCGCCATGGAGCCATTTGCAATTTCATCATCATTCACCAATGCAGTGCCACGCCATGCAAGAAATAAATACTCTGGTGCGGTTACAATACCGACTTAAAAAGATATAATTAATATAAACATCGCATGAAGAATGTGGTCGATCAGCGACCACGATGTGGTTAGTGTGGTATCATCGACTTGCAGTTGATCACGACACATGAACATGGTCGAGTATTATGGGAATACCGTTAACCTCGTTAAGGAAGGTCGATTAATTGGAGCATAGTTGTAATTATGTCCAGGGATTCGGAATTTCCTTTATCGTACATAAATGTGAATTAAACTCTAATAGTCTTGTTCCTTTATCTCTTCAGAACAGAAAACATGATGTGTACCGGTATATGATTTATATTGGCTGTAACTTGTAATTAAAGGTACTCAAACCGATTCGACGATCCCCATATCAACAGATTCCTACAACAACACCATTTGTTTTAAATTGCCCAAAAATAATACCAACCACAGTCAACTAATACAACTATAGTATAAAATTGCCCAAGACCTGTTTTTTATCAACGTTTTCTTCAACGAAATTTTGCCAGTTGCCAAATACCTGACGCAAAAAAGTCACTGGATTTTAGAGGTATCCATCTTCATCCGCTATTTGGTCAGATAAGTTCTTCTCGTCTACAGTTTACTGGGCCAGTTAAAATTAAGATAATAGATTTAAAACATCGATATCTGACCAATCTTAGCTTTGATGGGTGGGTTCCTCGAATCAAATCAAATATGTTTTACCCCCAAGCTAAGGAAATAGTATTACATATAGAACACTCTGATCAGATTGAGTATGGTACCTTTAATATCATTAAGCATATTAAACAAAATTGTGATGTTTCCGTTAACCCACCACCCCTGCATGTAGTCCAGACGTAATCCTATAAATTTGATCCACAACATGAAAACATTAAACAAACACACTAGTCGAAAAAACATAAATCACGTTTATCAATATATGATCGTAGTAAAATAGTGACAACCAGTCAATGGCTTGGATTATTTGCACTGGAAATATGGGATTGGTGGCACCCTTCAGTTCAACGGCTAGGTTGATAGCGGCAATGCTTATTACAAATAATATCAAGGATTGTTTATCCATTGCAATAAAAATCCAGCAATGTGCTGATTGTGTCCTATTATCATCGGTTGTGCAAAGGGTATATATTCAGAATAACATACTTAAAAATATCCTTCACCGCCCAAACATACTATTTCTTCCTTGCGTCACTATTCCATTTTAGTCATTTTGGTGGAGTTGCAACTCAAGGATTGAGTTAGGACTACGTTTAGCTAGTCGTAGTTGTAGATTCATTTTTGGCGAAAAACATTGCTTCCCAAATATAATGACGATTATAATTAGCGAATCGTGCGCAGTGTGATTTATCACAATGCACAATCTACAATGTTCTATTTTTATTTTCAATTATTAATAGCTCTCCAATTACATGATTTCGTTTCACAAAACCATTGTTATGTAAACATTACTGTTACAGTCAGAGTTGCATTGCTGATTAATGTTTAATTTGCCCAATAAGATACTAAAGTTTGTAAAAAATCTTGATATTAAATATTGGAAAAGGTCTAAACTATTGAAAAATATTCTAATAATATTTCGACTAAATATTTGAACTTATTTCACGATTGCAATGTCTGTTGACAAATCACTGTAACAGTTTTGTTTACATAACAATCGTTTCAATGTACGACATTTTGTTATTGGAGAGCTTTCAATAATTATTTAGCAACACAGCCTATCTGTGGTAGTTGGAGGTGTGGGCTTTTAGACCTTTCATGACGGGAGCTGCGTTGGTGCAGCATCAAAGCATTCTGTGCCAATCCATTATTTTATATATCAGAGGCTCACATAGGAAGCCTCGCATATATAAGAGAATGCACTGGCTTAAAAGGTCAAGGTAAATATTGTTAGACCAATGTATTCGTTTATATTATACTAGCTGGGTACCCGTGCTGACGGGGAGAGTCGTTGTGTTGATTTTGTTTACACCCAACACCCCAAACATGATGGAAATCAGCCCAGCGGATACCGATATACAGGTTCAAGGTCATTTGAAAGGTCAAGGTCACGCTGGATGGGACGAAATATATTGGCTTCCCCATCTACACCAACACCACAAAATGGTGGAAATCGGTCCAGCGGATCCGGAGATACGGGTTCAAGGTCATTTGAAAGGTCAAGGTCAATGTTTGGCTACCCGAACTATTCCTACATACGAAATTTCCGAGAATCAGAGGCAATGTCATTTGAGGTCAAGGAACAACCTTTAGTAATGCTTATTTGTCAATATAAGCACACTATGGTATTTTATGAAACAGTGATATCAGTTAGATTGCCAGAAACTCATAGAGATGGTATGCGTCCAATGGTCGGTATGTCCCTTACAACAATTACACAACCCTTAAGTAACACATGTCCACATTAACAACCACTAGTATAATTGTTTCCAATATAAAATGTTACATGACGTAGTTTGGTTTGTTACAACTACAATAATATCAGTCAAATGTGCATTTTTCAAATTCGGGTATGTCCCTAGCAAGAAATATAGGCCAGGCAAATATGGACATAGGTGTCGCCTGGAGAGGGAATTTATGAGACCTACATTTTTGGTTAGCGTAAATACTAAACTTTCGGAATCCGTATGTTGGAATTGTCAGATAGGCGGACTTTTTTCTCACCGCGTGGTTTTCTTGAGGCACCCGATGAAAAATCGGTCATTATTTAAATATAGCCGATATTTTTGACAGAGTATTTTCACACATTTTGAGAAGAAATATTCGTCCAATTTTGATACCTGTGAGTGGGGCGATAACCAGAGTAGGGTAATACATGTAACCATTGAATCTCGGAATTTCAGTCATGACGTCATGTGACGTCAAATAATATTTTGGGTGAGACAAATATGACGATTCACGCAAAGCGTTGTCTTTCGTTCTTTTAAATCGTAAAGTAAGACGGGTATGCCGCATTGTTTTATACCATGGGAAACTACTGCCAATTGGCTAAATTTAGATATATAACTTATCGCTGCAAGCCGCATTATTTTTTATCACAGGCAGAAAAATCAACCCTCCCCCTAAAGTTAAGATGCGCCATGCTGTGGTATAAGGCACACATAACTCACGGTTACATGGCAATAGGCTTAATTAACATAACGGCCGTTGAAAGTCTGCTAAAGAATGCTATAATATATAAGTTTATGTCTACAAACTCGAACATTAAATTAGAAACAATATATAATGTACCCCCAGACCCGAAATTTTAATAAATGTTTGAATTTTTCCTAAAAATTGATATAAAACGCATTTTATTTATTTTCTGGAAGGCAAAAAAAGACAGGAATTGGTAACGGTGGAGATAATTGGTGTATACGGCAATTTTATTCCGCCTTGGATTAAAAAATGACATACTAACCTAAAATGGCCGCCAATATGGCAGCCGCAATATAGGTGGACATTGGGAAATATGTAAGAACGCACAATTACTTGCTTAAATGGCTTAACTAACAAAGCGGTCGTCGATGAACTGCTAAACTATAGTTTAATGTATATATCCCGATCTACAAACTCGAACAATAAAGTGAAAATATTAAACAATGCACCTCCTGGCACTTTTTTTTTAATATAAAATTTAGCTATTTTTCTCCAAAAATAACCTAAAGCCGTTTTTGTCATCTTCTCGGAACCATAACGCGCAGAATGTAGCATGGCGGAGATGTTTGGTATGTACGATAATTCAATGTCGTTTTTGGATTGCAAAATGGCTTACTAACCCCAAGATGGCTGCCAATACGGTTGTCAGAATAAATGGTGAAATATGTCATGTTTCACTTTTATCGCCGTCATATAATGTCTCACACAACCCAAAGTATAATATTCATTGTATCATGTTACTCCGGGACATCACAATGCGCAATTATATTTAAAATTGCTAACAGAATGGTGCCCATTATTGACGAATCTTGCATTCATGAGCATTCGTGATCAAGTAATCCGTGTCCATTGAAATAGGTGGCAATTTGGAGCGAGGTATTTACAGACGAACAGGATTGTTTAAAACGAAGAACCGAGTAACAGTAATACATTGAATGCCTGATTGTTATTTATGCCAGTCACCTTTGACATAATCAATATGAAATTACTTAAACCCGACAATAGAAGGTCAATCTTTCTCAATGAATATTATTCCAAGTGCTACCAGATATGATGGTACGTAGGAGGTGGATATGTCGTGATACCATTATCGAAGTCTGGCCTAGACGAGATTGATGCGGGTTCACACCCCTGACTTGATTGGGCGAAAATTGGGACCGATGTTAAAGCTAGATAAGGAACATCTCATTGTACATATACATGACCACTTAGATAAGAAATGATAATTTGTTCACACTCACTGAAGCAACAAACATTTGAAGCAATGATTTTGATTAATCTGCTATATATACAATGTGCAATTGCTGTACAATAGCTTCGATCCACAGAAGACAGCCGTGATAACACAGAGTTAATTTTTCCAGACCCTAAATCACCATCGCCTCTTTCATTGACTAGTGTCGAATAACGCAAAGAAGATGAGATTCAGAAAAAAGAGAGCTCTCGTCGTACCAAATTAGTTCAGATTTTGCATCATCTGAAAAATTATCTGATCAGTGACAAACATAAGAATAGTTATGTCCAGAATGAGAATCCCTCCTGTTCGTCTAACTTAATTATGCATTTTCTGTTGAACAAGATCGCCATGGACCACATTATTTGCAATATATGAACGCGATAACCTTCAGAAATATCAAACGTTGTTTCCAACTTGGTGGAAAAGTAAACTTGTCTACGTTATGTTACATATGAACGGGTCATATTCAGACCAGGAGACCTGCTGCTGTTGCAAGTACCATTGGTGTTTGAAACGTAAAACCCATGTCATTAATGTATCAATCGGGCTGTATTCAATATTAGTATTTACAGGCAATTACACCGGCGGAAAACAATATGGCGAATAATTCCTCGTCCCCATATCATCCCGATTGTACAAAGACATATGCATGTGTTCCTCACACGCTGTTCAGTAGATACTAAACTACGGCTATCGTGTCCAGTTACTGATTTCGCTCAGCACATTCGGAGTTGTTATGGATGAGTTATCGTAGATCAGATTCTGGTCTGCACAGAAGTTGTTGCTATATGTCATTTCTGAGATGCAGCGACAAATTACACAAAGAATCGTGATCCCATTTTGTTTTACTCATTTGCACATCAAACACTACCACAATATAATATCAGGATATGCACTACACACGGTTCACTCACGTCGCGCATAGTGGGCTAACTATAGATACATTTGAAAATAACTGTAACACAGCTGGCGTTAGACATGACAGGTGGTGGAATTATAATGCTTTAATCATGAACGACATGATCAAAATATGGTATGTTTTCAGACATCCGGCCTGCTGGCATCAGCAGGTCCCTAACCGCATTATTTTTGGACTTATCTAGAAAGTTATTATACGCTTTCTGGTATCAACCTGTGTATAGCATGTATACAAATAATTGCAATTGTCGTCCTTTTCATTTTGCTGTCACAATGAGCTAAAACTTACACTGGGATACCAAACGTCCAAAATGTACCAGTCTACATGATAAAACTCGATGCCAATACTCCGATCTATATGCTGTTTCCGAATGTACAGCCTTCCAGACGTAATCCTACCTACTCATCAGCATAGAAAGATATGGGTAATATGACTGATCATCTAGCATTTGGTAATTGTCCATATTTGGGGTACCTCGTCATACAAGCAATTGTTCAGCCACTTCTGGAAATCACGAGTGTACATGTGGTGACACGAGACTCCAGTACCATACTATACAGAGTAACATACAATCGAAATATATAAGAACATAGTTTTGTGTGATTTACCACATCGCTGGTATTTTCGTTTGTTGGAAGTGTCGCTTAGAGCGTTGACTTTGCAACTTATCTACTGCTAGTACAAGCAAATACTTCCCACCCTTTCAGCAGCTGACAAACTTCAAGTTGAAAATCAACCAGGTTTCCATCTCCTTGTGTGCGAAATATGTGTTATGGTAAATAATCCGGTAAATGTTAGAATACAAAATTCGACGAGTGCGTGATGATGAAACTGAACGAACCTGTATGATTTGACAGTTTGATAATTTGCTTGAGATGTCCTCTTGCGGACTGGGTAGCAATTGCTATTGGTCAATGAGATCCATTTAAACTTACTGTTAGTACGGTATACATGATACACAGTGTATCAGTAGCTCCGTGCATGTAACCACGCCTCGTTGATAGGGGTTAACTAACGATTCGTATCAACGTGAGTTATTTGATGAGATATATATCCGAATTGGTTAATTGATTAATTTTGTTATTCGCGGTCGCATTTTGTTACAATAGCCATAGAGAGTGCCAAGAATGCTTAAATGTCGTGTTAAATTTAATATAACCTACATAATTCCCTTATTTTGTTCGCAAAGATAGTCAGACAAGCATTTGCCTTAAATCAACCATGTTTATTGTGAAATAATTTGCACGACATGCCACCGATTTCGAAGAACTAATCTTACTTGAGCGCGAATGAATGCAAAATATGTCGATCCTCTCACTCGTTGGTACCAATCTGGTTATCATTTTGATAGAACTGGCCACTGTTACGTCTCAGTATTGCAAAATGATATAAATATAATCGGACTATTGGTTTTATAAGACATTGCATTGCGATGCTGGTGTTAATTTCGACATGACATATTTTACAATTTCCAGCCATATACCGGCCACCGTATTGGCAGCCATCTTGGAGTTAATATGTCATGTAGTATCCGCCGACGGCATTAAATTTTCGTACATACAAATTATATCCACCCACACTACATTATTGTCTTTATGCATTTCGAGAAGATGGCAAAAATAGGTTTTCAATTAGTTTTAGACTAAACTAATTAAATATTTAATCAAAAATTGGGACCAGGAGGTGCTTTGTGTACCGGTTTCACTTAAATGTTCTAGTCGATGGATCGGGATATATATATTACATAAAATTCTTGCAGTTTATCAACGGCCGTTGTGATAGTTAAGCCATTTTGGGAAGTAATCGTGCGTTCTTACAAATTGCACAATTCCCACCTATTCACCGGCCACCATATTGGCAGCCATCTTGGTTTATTAGGCCAGTTTTTAAACCAAGACGGAACCAAATTACCGTATACACTAATTATCTCCACCCTTAATACATTAGTTTCATTTTTGCCTCCCGAAAGAAGACAAAATGCATTTTAGATTATCTTTTTTGGGGAAAACATCTAAAGTTTGTTAAAAAATTGAGTCAGGAGGTACATTATGTGATATTGTTACTTTAATGCTCGACTGTGTCGATCAAAACATATATAATAGACAATACCTTAGCAGTCCATCAACGGCCATTGTGTTAATTTTGCAATTTGGCACATAAACGTGCGTTATGTGTGCCTTACACCACAGCCTGACGCCTCTCAGCTTTTGGGGGGAGGGTTAGTTTTTCTGCCTTTGATAAAAAATAATGCGACCAACAGCGATACATGATATATTAGAACGTAGCTAATTAGCAGTAGTTTCCTATGGTATAAAACAATTGGCCATAACCATCTTACTTCTGACTTTATAAGAAACGAAAGACAACGCTTTGCGTGAATCGTCATATTCTTCTCACCCTAAAAATTATTTGACGTCACATGACGTCATGACTGTCATTCTGAGATTCAATGGTTACATGTATTACCTTATTCTGGTTATCATCCCATTCACAGGTATCAAAATTGGACGAATATTTCTTCTCAAAATGTGTGAATATACTCTGTAAAATATGTCGGCTTTATTTAAAAAATGACCGATTTTATCACCAGGTGCCTCAATAAAACCACGTAGTGCGAAAAAAGTCCGCCTATCTGACAAAGCCAACATACGGATTCCGAAAGTTAAGTGTGCATGCTAACCAAAAATGTTGGTCTCATAAATTCCCTCTCCAGGCGACACCTATGTCCATATTTGCCTAGACTAATATGGTAATATTTCAGTCAGATCCACACACTAATAATCGATATTGTTATTTTCACAATAAAAATGCTACATGAGGTAGTTTGTCTGTTAACCTGCCATAATATCAGTCCTATTTGTATTTTTCGATTTCGGTTATGCCCCTAGCAACGGTTACCATTCATGTAACTGGAAAGTATATTGTACTTTTTCAGTCGAATCCACACTAACAACTATTAAAATTGTTTCGCATTGAAACAACAATGACGTAGTTTATAATAGTTTGTTAAAACTACCATACTATCAGTCAGATGTGCATTTTTCGATTTCGGGGTGGGTGGATGGTCCAGAGGCCGAAAAAATCGTGCTTGTATTTTTTTCCCAAAATGGTCTTTTTTCAAACGCATTACAAGTACTGACCATATAATGGTGTGTGTAAGCATGTTAGTACCATGTTTGTTGGTATAGGGTTATATAGGCAGCTATAGTGACTCTGTAGCCTCAGATTGAGCAATATTCTGGATTTCACAGGATCCCGGCCCATTTCACAGTGGACCACCGTAATAGCGTTCAGGAAACTTATGAACAATAGAAGAAATATTTAGTAACAAAATTAATATATTACCCAGTTGTATTACCTGAATAAAAGTAATAAAAAAAAAACGGTATCACAAATTGGATACTACATGGTGAATACTCAATGATGACTAGATATCATTAACCTGTTTGTTGTATAACATGAAATTGAAAAGGGAATCTCAAAAATTTCTGTCTGAAATACTATCTTGTTCTGGCATGTAATCAAATTCATTCTTTCTGGTTATTTCTCATCTTGAATGATTGCTAGTAATGTTAATTCAAATAAAACTGAATTGGTTATGATGAATGACCGTTGCTGTTTACTGCTCAGACAATCCCAACTGAATGTGACGCTATTCTCATTGAATTTCCGAACTTCATTTTGGAGCTTTACTGCTCAACAAGACTAAACTAAAATACTAATTGTATACTGTTATCGCTTACAAATAGATGAACTGAAATAATGTGATGCATTCAGATGCATTGAGAAATGACATTATTCAATGTCTTCAAAGTTCAAACTAAAAGTAAAATCAAGAATAAAATCTGACTGAGACTATACTGCAGACTCTATTGCACAAATATACATGTAAATGGTTGAGTTATAATAATGCAAACTGTGTTTACGGATGGAACAAAGCCGGTAACTCTGGTATGCATTGACAGGCGAAACATGTGATACGCAGTAATATGTGAATAAATCCTTCCCCTATCATTCTGGTCTATCAGCAGACCAAACCACATCAAAATTCGACAACCGACACTTCAACTTATTTTGCAAAAACTTTGTACGGACTGAATTTCATAAAGTCGAACAGGGCCCATAACTCTGGTAGGCATTGGTGCTCACAACCCATGATATTATGCATATTCGTTCTCCATTTCTGGTCCGTCACATGAGCATATGACAACCGACTCTTAAGTTATAATGCTAAATGTTTGTACGGACTGACGGCTTGAGACGTCAACTATATACCCACCGACTAATATCGGGGGCATAATAACCATATATCTATGTGTATACCTAACAAAAACAATTCCCCTCCCCCACCCCACCCCGGTGGATAAGACTAAAGAGTTCTTTGGTCATGCATAAATAATTGTGGAACCCCTGACCTGTTTACCACTATTTACACTGGCCAGTGTTCTCTGTCAGACACAACACACTCGATATATTAAGGTTATAATGGGGTGTAGGAAAATATGTGACATATAGTGTACATAAACAATACTTTATTATTGTTGTTAGATACTGAAAACACCAGGAAACACCTGGAATACAGTTTATTTTTCGTGTTTTCTGATCTGTGTTTACCAATTAACCATGTTATTGCTAGAGTCTTAATTTTACACCAAAAAGAGTTTGCACCAAAAAAGGATAGTGGAATGGGATTGAAAAGCAGTTAACACAGTTATTGAAGAACGGCTAAATAAAACTCTGAAATTTTGATAAAAACACGAGAAATGGGGATGGGTCCCCAAAATTTGGAGGAACAAAATTGCACAAATGGGGTGGTGGGTCCCTCGTGGTCGGAACAAAACTTTTTGGGCCCTATATGTGCAATTGTTTCCCGACCCCCCTGCTTGTAAGTAAGAAATATGGTAATATTTCAGTCAGATCCACACTAACAACAACTTATATTTCGTTATTTAACCATAAAATGTTACACGAAACTTGCCATAATATGAGACATATTTGAATTTCTTCTATGTCGGATAGTTGCCTAGACATCTGAAAAGTATCAATATATATGTATAGTGTATAAGGAACATAGGTGCCAAGTTCATGGTTTTAACACCCTTTGCACAATTGTTACAACAAACGCCAGGGCTATTGTGTGATATTGTTTGCCTTTCAGACAACCGACGCTATGGTGTGCGTTTTAAGGTGGTAGTGCTAAGTATTTTGCTATAAAATATTGATAGTGGTGAGGTTCCGATATATCTTTTGACATTTTCTGATCTAACCTCTGTTCTAGTATAACGCTTCATATTTCAACTCATTGAAACTGTTTTCGTTTCCAGTCCTGGTGAGATTCTGCGAAAAATAAGGTCCCAGTAATAATCGTGGGTTGATATTATACGTAATGCCATTTAATTGTATGTCTGATTTCGTTTTACTATTGACTTCTGGGTCAGGAAATATTCATCAACTAAAAACAACCAATCCAAATATATAATGTTTTGGGTCTTAATATATTATATCCACCAGAAGCACTTTGCTAATAAACATTGCACTGGAATGTTTGGTCAAAGCTTTTATAATGATTGTCGACCCAAAGCTGAGTCAATATTTTGGTAGAAGTAGCCATTTTGATAACTCTGTGACATGCGCCATGTCCTTAATCTGACCAAGCCACTATCGCGCGAGACTCAAAAGACCACCGATTTCGGCGAACTCATCCCAGTCCGTTATGGTACGTTAATATACTCGACATTTTGCCAGACTATATCTGGAAGGCATTTTGATATAGCATGCTACAATATGACAGGAACCGATTTCACAGATGCTTATAAAATATATATATACCACAGCTAACTGCACACGAAGTAAAAACTATGTTTTTCACATAGTATCGATGATAGCGACAATTCCTTGTAAATAGCATGCAATTATCTCGTAAGATTCAACCATCCAGGTATTTTATGGCAATTCGTTAGTAGCATTGTTACATTTGGAACTACCGTAATTTTACTTCGCCTGTCGTTAGCTTTGGTAAATATGCTTTTATATGAATGCTGCCGTTCATATGCTGGCACCATAGGGTTGTCTATGAGAACATGTCTGCAACAATGCCGGACAACCTTGCCAGTGTACGAACGCACCCTTATTAAATGGCGCATGTTTATGTGCAGTGTATGAACGTACCCTTATTAAATGGTGCAAGTTTATGTGAAATCCGACAGCACATTCTCTCCAGTAACGTACACACGCGATTTTGTTATTAATATATTTTTATCTAAATATACATTCGTTCGCGACATATGTTCACAACATTACCCGATAGCATCTCATTCGGTTTCTGTAGAAATGAGTACGTATATATAATAGATTTGTCATGTTTTTATCATGAGCAAATTTGAATTCATTCACGACATATGATACAACATTACCCGATATCATCTCGTTTAGTTGTTGTGGAAATGATCACGTATATCTCATCCATCTATCACGTGTTTTCATATATATATGCATTCGTTCACGACATGTGTTCGCAACATAACCTGATAGCAGCTAAAATACGCCTTTATGGTGTATACTAATGTAGAAATTCTTGATACACATGGGCGCTGGGCATTTAATTTATAGATATGTTTTTTTGGAACGCATTTTGCGACCCCGAGTCCGGTTGTTTTTGGACGCATTAAAATATGTAGTGTGACCACGAGTCCGGTAAAAGGTGTAGTTGTTTCTTAATAGTTATTCGGATGCCAAAAAGTACAAGGCGATTAATTTTAACAGGAATTCGCGCGTTAACCATTATCGAGATGCGCGTGCTGTGTTTATATTGATATTTAACCTGCATTGTTGCATTGTTATTTGAACAACTTTCGTTCACTTTTGCGTGACATAAATCGGAATGCTATTTACTTTTATACTGCAAGGGGATTTGTCGATTGTATAAGAACTTTATGTCGGTGTATAACATGTTATCTAATATCGTTTAGTAAACTTTTTCATTTAGTTATAGTCTCAGATGCCTAATAATAGTGTCAGCACGATTATTAATTTTGGACAAAATTCCCAAATGATCACTATTATTTGGCATTGAGACATAGAGTGAAATTGCCATCACTATTATTAATTTCAGCCTAAATCCCCCACCGTCACTATTATTATGCCATCACGATTATTAGGCACCTGAGCGTACGCGAAAAATATCGACATGTTATATTCTAAATGAATTGGGATGGTTACTCTTTCGTGCTGTTTGTAAATATTGACTTTTCATTTCTTTGTATATATGCGGAATATATCGGAGCTATGAATAGAGATGTTATTAAGAAAAGTTCCAGCACTAACCCTTCACATTGATTGTTTAATATACAATGTGGCCTAATTCTAAACATTATTTTTATTTATGTGTACCGAAGATATATCAGAATGCTATATGAATTGAAGAATGTTCAGAAATTACCACCACCCTTCCTGGGACCATGTTTTAATCGATACTCATGGGGGAGGGGGCATATTATAATTAGTCCTCATTTGACCATAGTTTAACTGACCCTCATGGGACTCTATTGTATTTCACTCCTGTGGGACTGATTACACCATATTTTTATTTTAATTAACCCTAATAATGGGACCATACATTTATTCTTTAATTAAGTCACGTTTAGTTGACCTTAATGGGACCATATTTCAATTAATCCCGATGGGTCCATATTTTTATTAACCCTCATGGGACGCTATTTTAATTAACAATCAAGATACAATTTTAATTAACCATCATGGGACCATATTGTTATTAACCCTGATTGGACGATATATTAATTAACCGCCATGGAACCATATTTTAAATTACCCTCATCGGACCATATTTCAATTAACGCTCTCTGTGAGTGGCGATATTTTAATGTACCCTCATGGAACCATAGATGTATTTTAATTAATCCTTTATGAAAGGTCATATCAGGAGTGCAATGCCTGAGGCCATTCTTAAATCAGCATTACGCCCTCATATGGTGTATATTGGCAAGTATATCTGACCCTGTCGCAGTAGGTGTTGGACTAAATGCGATTAAAACATTAGATACTGAATGTGATTAGAGACGTGTTCGTACTTGAACCAAGTTACGAAGATCGCAACTTGTTGCCCGATTATTATTCTGCATGCTATTTCATGCGCTACTCAGACCACTATTTCAAATGGAATTCGAAAAAAATATCACATATAATCAACTACTTAGGCGTTACCTATATACTGATTTTTCACAAACACCACATTAAAGTTGTTATATTGTATATATGGCAAATAATATGATCTTGAGGGCGTTACCATTTCTTGTCAAGAGGTGTACAATATGTGACAATGTCAAACTGTACACAGAAAATGCATTGGTGTAACGTTATTCTCGGTTTCTTTCAGGACTTCATCCAATCTACGAAATGGCGGCGAACTAGTAAACTCAAATTTTGCTGCGCGTGTTTTTCGTTCGGGACGGCATTATAAGACCAACCAGCACATCAGAATGCTATAGAAATCGACATCATCATATTCTTCTATGTATACAATTGAACGACGACTTCTAAAGGTACACGATCACTGAAATTATCGACTTTATATTTGAGTTCCTGTCCTGGAGACCCTAAATTCTATAAATAGAAACAATTTCGAAAAGAAAACAAAGATGGCGGATACCGAAAATAGTGTTCCTTGCCAGATAAATGAGATAACTAAGATGGTCACTCCCAGTCACTTCATGTATTCAATGATGATACAGTTTCACAAGTTATCAACGAAGTTGCTGATATTAGTTATGATATACCACCAAGACAGAACTCCACACCAATTTTCCATTCCAAACTGACTCTAAGTTCCACTCATCAAAGTACTTCAAAAGGTTTCATCTCTGCATTCGGTTCAGTTTCTGAAAGAATGAGGGGCCTAAGGGCCAGTGAAAAAAAAAGGTGAAGAAACGGTTATGATGAAGATGATAGTATAAACAAGACCATAAAATAGCAGATCAGCTGCTGCATGCATGAAGAATTCAAAACCCTAACTGATCAATTGAAAAACCTTACAAATATGTTCGGGTCCATGAACAAAACCATTGAAGAGTCTGACACGTCCAGCATCAGCACCACTCAGCAAGAAATGGCCTCAGTCAAAGGTGAATTATCAAACATGAAAACAGAAATGGATTCCCTTAACCCTTTACCCAACAAACCGGTCAAAACCGGCCAAATAAAGCTTCAACAGCCTAAAATATCTTGGGTCTGTCTCAATAAAACCATACAAATATGGATATCATTGGAACCGGCTCCTTGACCACATTGTGATAGTTACAGTTATACCCTGTGCCAATGCATTCTCTTATATATGCGAGTCGACCATATGTCGCCTCGCATATATAAGAGAATGCATTGGCCTAAAATAATTCTTTTTTTAACACTTTTTACCATTTTTTCTTACATTCTTTAACAATTTTTAATGTGTTAAGCCAATGCATTCTCTTATATATGCGAGGCGACCTATGGTCGACTCGCATATATAAGAGAATGCATTGGCACAGGGCCGTTCTGTTGGGTAAAGGGTTAAAGCAGATCTCTGTATACTAAAGGCAGAAAATGCAAACCTCAAATCCAAAGCAGAGCTACAATCACATGCCCAATTAGGACAATCTGATCTAACATGGATAAACAACCTTGTGGAAAGGAAATTCCAAGAGGCGGTAAATCACAGTGAGCAATTATTCGACAAATGTGAACAATATAGTCGAACAAACTGTCTAAGGTTCCATAATATACCAATTCCCGACAGCATTAGCAACCCTAGATATATCAATGCTAAACAAATAATAATGGATATGTGCCAAGATAAAACTAGGACTTACACTTCATCCTAGGGATATCAGCAATGCAAATCCTTTGGGTGCAATAAACACCAACATAAAACATGTCAGCTGATCGCCCGGTTCAGTAACTGGTATGCCCGAAGGGATGTCTATAACAAAACAAATAACCTGAAGGGGAAAAGTAAAGTAGTCATTACTGAAGTACTCACTGAACCAAGACGTGCTGTAGTCAAAGAGCTGTCAGACAAAAAGCGAGGAAACAGAATAAACTCGTAATGGACCTTCAAATGCAAAATTATGCAAAGGTAACAGAAACCTCATTAAGGGTGCAAATAAAAACCCTTGAAGAAGCCAAAGCTCTAAGCTAAACTCTTCTACTGGTTCTCATTTTTTAAACCACATTGTTGTTAATTGCTCAATCCGGAGGGAATATATTTTATAAACGATTTATTCCAATCAGATAATACATTCCATACCCCACACACATTATATGCAAAGTTCAACATCCGCGTCGATTTCATAACAATCAGCAACATAAAACGTCAGATTATGTCATTGGCAAGTTCTCTTAATCAACCATTAATCCGTATACCCTGCCCATACCTACCTAATAATCTTACTGCGATAATATGTGACAAAAAGGGCGGACAATTATTTTACAAAGTTCTAGAAAGTGGGAAAATTATGCCAAATACATGTCAAAAATTGGAATCCGAAATGTCCGAGAAGATAGAAAATTGGGAAGAATATTTGAGCATGCCCTATAAAACGACAACCGATACGAAATTACAGTGGCTCCAATTCAGAATAAACAGGCGAATTATCGGTACAAATAAATTTCTCAAGGTGGCTAACCTTCGAGTCGACGACTTTTGCAATCGATGTCAAAATGTACAGGAAATCATTTCTCATATGTTTTGGTACTGTCCCCATGTACAAACCTTTATAAAGGATATTGAAACATGGACGGAAAACAACCAGTTCCCCATTGATCTAACAAAGAAGAATATTATTATCGGTATAGATCACGAATACAGAAAGTCAAAAAGTAACCTCTTCCTGCTAGTGATGAAACAATATATATACAGGACAAAATTCACGCCCACACAACTGTCGCTTCGCTCATTCCTTTGCGATCTTAAATTTAGTTATGAATGCGAGAGATACAACGCAAAATGTAATATGAATCATGACTTCGATAACCAGTGGATGACACTTCGAAATGCCTTAAAAATAAAATAATAGACTGAAACCCCGATATTTGCAGACTCAAAAATACACCCGACCTTTAACAGTGACCCTGAATATCACACACAACAAACTTAATTACCCGATACCCGAGCGAAAGATATCTATCAAATTTAGTTACAGTGATCATTTTATTTTTTACCAATAATATTCTACGATAAATGCAATAGATACACCTGTTTACTTAAACACATCACAACACTGTCCGAGAAGCAAAAACAGCGAGCGTTGTGTATTTTCCAGATAGCTGTCGAACCAATATTTACAATACAGTTTCAATATGGTTAATTTACTAATTATACTGTTTATGGTAAACTCTGAACGTAGAATAATTAAAGTTGCACATATAGTTTGGAACTTGATTCTGCAAACCTGAAATTCTTATTACACACCATCAACCACTTTAGCTGTTTTAATACGGGACATTCAAAGTTATTCTGAAGGAAACAAAATAGTCTATTGTTTTTATCACCACTATTTTAGCTAAAGAACGCAAATTTTCGGTCAAAGAAATGACAAGGTAGAAACTAATATAACTTTTTCGTCTTGCTGTTAAGTTGAACGGTGCCTAAAAAAAACAAAAAAAGATTTTCCCAACACAATATGTGCCTTTAAATATTTCCGAAAGTCACTGGTACGAAAGTAGGCCAGGTCATGGCAGAGTCCGCTATTCCATGTCCTGGATCGAGAGCATGAGTGAGTGCGTGTATTATGTCTTTTTATCTTTTGTTACATGTATTCTTTGTTCACAATAAAAAAATTATAAAAAAAACAAAAACAAATATCGAAACAAAAAACATATCGTATGTGTGTTATGTATCAGCTGCAACGATACTGCGACAACCTAAACCTTATTAGTGATATAATAACGAAAATATTTATCAAATGCAAACCGATTCGAAATATTCCGTCCACTCCGAATTTTGTTTTAATTGTTACCTGAAGTTAAATTTACGTACCTGATCTATTACGGCCGTACACGTGTTCGCATGTTTGAAATGTTGTGGTGACAATGTTCCAGGTATTGTTATTATATTAATAAATACCCCATATTGGTATGACATACTACACAATGCATATTACTTTTAACATAGTACGAATATGATTGCGATTAAATAAAGGAATATAACGTGATATAAAAAAGTTTCTGTTTGTATTTGTGGTGCACAATTATTTTTGAAGAGAAATATCTGTCAGTTCGCAACTTTTTTCCCAAACTCATGGACCGATTACAATCAAATTTGGTGTGGTGACTCGGAGCAACCAGGCGAATGTTACAACGCGTTATTTTTTCAAAATTTTAAAGAAAAAAAAAAAATTATATACATTTAATATGTAAGAAAATTAAAATTTTTAATTAGTAGGCCTATGATATCAATTTAGTGATGAGCAAGTAATTTGATCTTTATTCCCAATAATGTAATGCATTTGGTAATTCTATAATTTATCACAACAATTGAAAGTCAGCAATAAACGTCATATTTCTGTTGGTGCTCGATACGTGCCAGAACAAATTTCCGACCCCCCTGATGTAGTTGGAAATTTCGTAGTCCCAGATCAGTCAAAACTTGGACCCATTGGATGCAATTGGAAATTCTGGGCAAAAAGTATCTCATTTCAAGGTCCTATATATGTACACATATATATGTACACATATATTGTGAGTATTTGGACTGTATTTACCTCCTAACAATTGTTCCTGAAAATACTCACCAACATACAAGATGAGATCTGCAAAGTCCATTGAATACACTTAAGAAAAATGCAACGCGGTATACCGTCTATACGAGGATTAAGAAAACAGATGCTGTCACAGTTAATAACCACTGGGTGTTAATTGTTGTTACTAATTCCAATATTGTTTCCCTGTCTATATGGTGAGAGCTAATAATCAACTTCTGGACGTTGTCATTGCAATTTTTGTTATCTCAACTTCATATCATGTCATCTGCTTTTATTTCCCCATGCAGGTATATAATTTTGATGAAGGCGGCTATGCCCCTTTGATAGTTGCGTGACAATGCGCACCTTTGGTATACAAATTCAGACAGGAAATTAAAAGTTTGTCAAAACACATTCTATAGGTACATTGAAAAACAAAGACACATTCCAATGGTCGCAAATCATCCTATATGAACATATAGCCATATATATGTATACGGACGCACATAATTCTATTATATATTTTTTGCGAAATTTATACTTATACCAGTACGGTACTAAACATGTCTGCCCCTGCCCATAATATACTAAGACTATATTAAAATAAGTAAGGCAATCCTGCCTTCAATTACTATTAGATCCTGGCATTCTATGTAAAAAGTTATATTTGTTACTCAAGGGAAATTCTCATTTCATGCACCTGCAAAATATATTTTATTGGAACAGTTGTGCATTTCCATAATAAAATATACCTGTTCTCTCTGTATATCACAAAATCAAGACGTGGTTCTTCGAAATAATTGGAATGGGTCAGATGACACGAAATCGAGCGATATGACACACTAGCGAGCTTTACTAAACAGTTGACACATCTGAGCCAATAACAGAAAAAAAAGAGTCGTGTTATCTGACACATTAACAAATTTTGTCATCAAATATGCTAAGTGTGTCGGAATATTATGGGGAAATAGGTCACCTGACACACTTACGATGTTGGTGACACGAATTTTGTTTTGTGTGTGTACGTGTCCAATTCGTGACAATGCGGGTACCATGACTGTATACTGCGCGTTTATAGTATTACCAGCTGTTGCCGGTAATTATAGGAATTACATTAAGTTTCATGCAACATATGGACATCAGTCTGCTAACGTGTACTATAGTAGGCCGTAAATCGTTGAATCCACGTTGGATAACGCTGGTTCGGACACAGATGTTTCACAATCGTATAGGTACGACATCTAACCATAGACGATGACCAAGACGTTAGAGATTTCGCCTGAAAGTCTGCCGTGGGACTATACGGTCCCTTCAAGAACGTACGACCAAAAAGCGCCGATCTTAGCCGTCGTAAGGTTTTATTCCATATTTTGCTTCCATGTCACATGACATGGCGTAAACCTTCGCTATACTTCTTACACCAGTTATACAGCATGGTGTATTCAAGTGGTCTGCATTGATCTGCTCCACACACATATTGATTTGGTTGTAACTGGTCCCAATTCACTGCTCCTCTATAAGACTTTCAGGCAAAATATCAACCCCGCTATTCCACTATGGTACACACCTTCCACTTTTTCGACTTTAATTATTTAAGTAAAATGGCAATTCCACCGCCGTGCGTCCACGTCAATTTTGTTGTCATCATCACCCAGAAATGTAAAATAATGCCCTCGTTCAATTGTTAGGTTTCCTAGAATACCATTCAATACTCATCTACCATAGTGAACTACTCATTCGACTCCAACTCCAAATCCTTTACATAAAATAATTGTTTTCCATTAGATCGACTATACAAATTACAGTTAAGGTGTTCTATTTCACCCATCATCATAAATCAATTAATTTCTAAAAAATTTATCTCGAACAACACTGAAAAAAAAATCAGGATTTGCACAATTGACTACAATAGGTCATACATGATTGTACATACAATTCAAGATCAATAGTCATCAATAAAATATTATACACAAACATTAATAAATTTCAAATCAGTGTTCACGAATTCTTCATAAACTTCCCTTGTTGTTTGCTGTAGTCTCTTTAATTCGTGGCTTTCATGATTCAATATGTTGTACTCTTTTCAGAAACGGAACAATGGCACTAGAAACAACATACCAATAATATTTGGACTGGGTATACATTACTTTGGAACCAAACTTGTGGTTGAAATACCCCGGAACCAGGCGATACTGAGCGCAGTTCTTCGACTAGGGAATTCATGAGTATTCCTTTAATTTCTTGCAACTTCCTTGCTGTTATTATGTTTTGTAAATTCGTAATTTCTTCCAACACTGGTTTCCACATTGTCAACTTTACTTCGTGGTACTTAGGTAACAGATAATTTTCCACAGCATTGATTAAATTATCAGTGACATTTTCGTTTGGAAATGCAATTAATTTAAAATGTCCTGTGGTGGCCACACGTTGGGACTGTAAGTTAAGAAAATCGCATGGTGGTTGTATTATTTTCGTCGATAATTTTCAGCCGGAATGTCCACATGACATCGCAAAATAAATTTGTTTTTGTGTCGCTATTGCGAACAGATGTCCCGTGAGTCGATGTGCATAGAACAACATCATATTAGGTTCAACGATGGTCGTACATATTCACGCAATTTGCTCGTCTGTTCCCAAGAATAATGATAGCTCACAAATTCCGTTAGGATCTGCTCTATAAATTATTCCATTGAAATAAAAAAGAACATTTGATGCATCAAACAGACTGCTGTATCCTCGACAAATGAATATGTTGTCCCACGTCCATTGCCCAATAATTAGCACTCAGTCGGTAATTAGCTATAATTGTGTCAAATGTATGAGGATCGGTCTCACCTCTATGAGATAATATCCCCAAGTGTACGAGTGATATAATTGAGGATATTCATTATGAAATGGCAAGAATAGTCACTGGGGCAACCAGACGTGCTAGCGATAGGAAATTATTACTTGAAACAGGTCGGGAACCGCTTGCACAACGCAGGCATAAGCAGAAAAATTATTCAGTTTTACAATATGACAAAACACAGAGCTCCATCCTACTTATCTAATATGACTCCACCTGATTCTTCCTCAACTGGCTACAATGTTAGACATCCCAGCATCCACCGCCTGATAGTGATAATAATTCCTATATGTATACATTTCTACCATCTGTCACACGTGCTTGGAACCGCTTATCGGACTCAGTTGGGTTTTCAGAAACGTTAGCAGAATTTAAACGAAACAATAACACTGGTCGTTCAAAGATTGCTAATATACAGTTATCGCCCGTGATTGAGTGAGACAAGGGGATTTGTCGCCCGATCGAGACCTGGAATGTCACCCGAGGGCCGCCAGGCCCGAGGGTGACATTCCAGGTCGAGAGCGGCGAAAAATCCCCGTGTCTCACGAAAACAAGGGTGATAACTGTTTTGTTATCTGACAAAGGAGTACACACGAACCTCCTTAATAGCAGGCATAAATGCGCGCATATATTCTTTAATCCAGTTCGAAAATTTAATTTTATGTTGGAATCATCGCTATTTAGAAAATAAAACATTCATAATCTGGATCAATTAACAGACCCGTCATTTGCGCCGCTATTCTCCGGCCAGTTTGCTGGTTGCATGGTGGAAGTCGGTTCACGGAAAGAGGAGTAAAGCAACTTCGAAGTTGAGTAGCCATGCAGCGAAATGTTCGGTCTCGTTTCAAATGAGCGTGAAGACGCCGACAGACGTGTTAATTTCCAGAAAGCTAATATGTGAAACTAACACGTTGTAGTAGTGCAAAAAGAAATGGGAGGAACCGCGCTGAGAACTTCCGATAGACGTCGCCACTACGCGATGTGTTATAGAATATCTGGGTCAGTTTTGTTTACGTTGTGTTACTACTGTTGGCGCATACAAATAAATATAACACGAGTGACAATTATCGATCGACTGGACCATCGTGAGATCTACAATGCCAACAAATTGTTGTGGACCGCTTTGTGAAAACGTAATAGTTGGACATCGATTCCCGAAAGATCAGAAATTGGGAGAAAATTGGATACATTTGGGGTGAAATGGAATTTGCCGAATTCCAACAAACAATTATTCGACACCCGAAAGTCAGGTTGGAAAATCAATTGTTTGTCGTGATCATTTCCTACCAATAAAAGAACACATCATTCAATATAATGTTATATGAATATTACTATCATTGATTGTGATTAATGTCGCGAGCGTGGACATTAAATAATCTCGCCTGCATTCGTGGTACGAATATCGGGAAAGTTTAGTCTGACATAACTGTATTAATATTGTTACCACATCCGCTTGTTGTTCTGACCATGAAAATTAAATTTGACCCCACGATAAGAAAATAAGATCTATTTGTGGTAATAATATATAGTAGAATATGATTATGGGGTTATTTTTTGTGGACAATGTGGACATAACTTTCAACATCTGTGATTGTTACTTGACCTGTTGAATCAAGTGTACACATACATTATATGTCCGCTGCGTATACTTATGTTATGCATGCATATTATAGTGCATAATATATATGTTCCGGACTGCTATCCATAAATATAAATGATGATCGTGTTAATATGTTGTTATAAAATATTATCTAACTGAGTGCCTGGGGCCAGGCTTGGGTGTGATAACTCTTCACGGCTATTGTTTATTTAAGTGACTACCATCGGTCCCCAGAACAAAATTTACCACACCCCAGTAATACTTAATCCTATAGGATTAAGTATTATTGGGGTGGGGTCAATTTTTTCTGGGGCTCTGTGGTGACTGCACACATGAGCATAATGTTGGATTTAATTGAATTCTTTATTATAATCTAATTTAAATATAGTATACTCAACAAGTTACAAAACATTGAAAATGCACATATGTATATACAATATGCACTAATTCCATGGGACGTGTATACTAATAAATCAATATTCAAACCAAACAATATTTACAGAACCAATATACACACATGTAGCATTAGATGTGCCTCCAAAATACAAGATAAATTAAAATGTTTGTTTTACCACTGTGTAGGAACTGTTACATCGGAAATCGTTCTATCGCCGGTTTGTGATGGTTCTTGCCTGATTTGTGACGGTTCTTGCTGATCGAAATTATACATTTTCACGACTTTTTGACAGTTAAAACGCAATTTTGAGGCATCTAGGTGATAATTCGATTAGTTATTTTCGATCCCATAACAATCTGTGGCACAAATTAGCGTATTAATAACAAAAAATTCATTGTGCGAGTCATAACAACGACAAGAACCGCGAATTTTGATTATTGTTTGGGTTCTCTCCTGATCGAGTCGGTTCTATCCCCATTAATCGTTCTATACGGGTAAAACTATTGCTAATATTTCCCATGGTACATGGTTCAAACTGCCAATTTTGTGAAAGTATACAAAGATAAACACAACAAACTATGCATTAAGTTGAAATTTGCACCACTTGTCATCAATTTTGATGAATTACACTGCCTTCCTATGCTTATTCAATAACACGTGTTACGCCTATCAAAATTGACGAAGTCGCTAGCTAATTTGAAAAATAACGCACATTGTACGCCAAACATTGGCATGAGTCAATAGCCGGTTAACTGTAGTGAAATTTCATGACACTGGAGCGTAGACTTCGGAAAGCGTGAGCGTAAACGGGATATATAGAGTTATCTGTATTTTATGTTTTGTTATCTATTTCCGTTGAAGGATTTCAACTCAGCAAAATTACCAAAAAAGCCAAAAATAACAAGTTAAAGTTAGTTGACACCCATACACCCATTCTGATTACGCAATTTATGAAGTTTATGTTGGGCATCTGCTTGCTGGGTGCTGATTACATAGGTTAGATTGTTGTTTAGGTGCTAGAATTCGTCATTTTTTTTACCGTGCGTGTTCTGCTATTCGCCACTCGATCTGACCGGCAATCACTCAGGGTTTGCTCTCTAACTTCAAAGCCTCTGGACAGACTCAGATTCCCATTGAGAGATACCTGGTAACAACCACTGACGCAACTAATTGTATCCAGTCGACTGTAAGATGGAATAATTTCTTTATACCAGTAAATTATATCTTGTTTAATATTAAATTATTAAAGTGATGTGAAACATTCAGGTAGGGTGATCAAATAGAAATATAGATTAATCTTGATCAAAGTTGTTATTTTTACGAACATAAATCCAAATTTACAACACACACCGTCATTCTTATATATCAATTAAATTCAATGACTCTCGTTGGCGAAATCATTTGCGGTCATTTATCGCAGTTTGTTGTGTCCCGAATCGAGATGTAAATATTTACAATTGCGCGTTGTTCAGGCGATGTTTTCACTTTCAGTGGAGTGGTGTGGTCAATTTCATTGAGTTTTTCGGGGATGTTAGAATTTACAATCCACCAGTTGACCCAGTGCTTGAGTTCTAACTTGACAGTTTAATGCACCCGAACAAGTCCGTAATATGTCTTTAAATAAAATAAAATAAAAAATTTTATGAAGTGAAAACATTTAATTATGTCACATGCCTTTGACTTACTAGTAGTCGCTCGGAACATGCAAAATCACCCCTGGACAACTGACCTTGACTTGGTAGTCAGGCATCCTCAGGGATAATCCGGAAACAGGTAAATACCGGAACTAATACTAAACCTTTAACTTTGACTCAATCAGCCAATGGAAGTTTTACAAAATCATGTGACCATTATTCAAAAGAGAACAAGTGAAGTCGACCCCATGATTATGAAGATGACCCAATAAAAAGATGACCGACGCGAAGTCGGCCCCGATGATTAGATGGGCATTGAATTTTCCCAAATTTTCTTTCCAATATAATCTGATCATAGTCTAGTTATTTATCATTTATACAGTAGCCTAATGTATTACGTTACTGTGCTGAAAATTTGGGTGTAATGTTTTCGAATTTATATGATCAAGAATGATTTTTTTTTTAATTCTGTCATTCATGGGGGGGGGCGAGTTCAAATGGGTCAACTTTTCCCGATACAGATATCAAAATACTCATATACCTATGTCAGAAGGGAAAATACTCAAAACCAGCAATGATACTAACATAATGAGTAGTAACACATTTTACATCATTCATGGTGGATCACTCACTGCTTAGTATATATACATGTACCTAATTTGAGGTTATTAACGCTGAAATTGTCACTGTCACCCCCTTTCGTTCAGTTGGATACCCATATTTTTTTAATTTTCAGTTGGGTATCCAGCTTTTGTCAAATTTACATTTGGGTACACAGAGAGTGATTTAATTAGTGATTGCCATCAGTTGATTGCGAAATGAACCTGTTAAATTTGTGTATACTTGTTTATATATGAATTATGATGTATATTCATCGCGATGCTTCATACTATAGCAGAGAAGAATTGTATGCATAGGACATAGGTATTTCAGATCGACTGCTCATAAAGCTGGGTACCAAACTGTAAATTTTTGTAAAACCTGGGTACCCAACTGAAATTTTTTAAAAGCTGGCACCCAACTAAACGAAAGGAGGAGACAATGACCATTTCAGCGTTATTAACCCTTTCATGGCTGGAGCTTCCTGAATTTTGGCAAAAACCCTGATATAAGAGAATGCATTGGCTTAACAATGTTAACCTTGATCTGTAAGCCAGTGAATTATCTTATATATGCGAGGCTCCCTATCGCATATATAAGATAATGCACTGGTACACAGCCTTTAATGCTGCACCAGCGCAGCTCCCGCCATGAAATGGTTAAGTAGACCTTCATTGTTTTTCTGTATTTTCCTGACCTGTCAATTACCCATACAAAATGATCATGCATCCTTGCCAGAAAAGTTATTGTTAATCTCATTCTGTGTAGACAGAAGTGGTTGACCCTAGTCCCAGGTATATGAAAATAGTTAACAGATATTTGGTATCTATCTTGTTGACTGTGTCAGAGTACCGGTATACATATACATAACAAACATTGATATACAATAATAATGTATTCTCCTGTTAATGATGTGCCATACATACATTTATACATTTACTGTATTAATTTATGAGAAATGAAATAAAAAAAAATTCAAAAATACACGGTCTTTCGATCATTGTTTATTGGTTGACTATGTTCACAGTACACAGTACCGATTCTTCTGAATATATATATATGCAGCATTTTAAACTAATGGAATTCATGTCCTAGTTTACGGCTGTTACATATGTACATTTCTGGACACGTAATTCAATATTGTTCCATCTGACAATTTTAATAGGTAATCTGTTTATACTCATTCTTAATTCTCCGAGTGTTATTAAATATTTCTAATTCAAAATATTCAAAATAAATATTGTGTTAAATATGTGATAAACATTACCTATACTAGAACCATATTCAGACTAGTTTCCCAATTAATTCTAAAACTGCTGATAGTCAGCCATCTTAACCCTTTCATGAAGGGAGTCGCACGGTGCAGATCATATGCCATGTGCATTCTCTTATATATGCGAGGCTCCATATGGGAGACTTACATATATAAGAAAATGCGCTGGCACAGGATCTTTAATGCTCCCATCATGAAAGGGTTAAGATTTAATTGTAATCGGCAGATGGTGTCAGCATCATGAGTTTACAAACAAAGCTGACTTTTCTATTGTTTTCATGTATGTGCATCAATTTTAGCATAAGGTTTCTGCAAATTTAATAAGTCACATTTGGTTCTTTAAAAATGTTTTTTTTAGTGTTGTTCAGATGTGTGGAATCCTGGCAGAATACTTTATTTCAATATCTCAGGAAACAGATGTTGTGTTTTTGTTTGAAAAAAATTTATAGTTATATTTGTCTTTATTTTTTAATAAACTATTTTCAACAACAAAAAAATAATGTCACTTTGCCCACTGTTTATCATTGCATCTGGAGGTAGTAGAAACTATAATGTCAGTGCCTGTATTCAGTTGTAAAATAAGTTCTACAAGTTCTTCATATACAGTTTCAACTATAATTTTGGCTTATCTGTGAAGTTGAGTTATTAATGCATCTACTTTTCATATGCAGCTATTAAAGCATATACAAGCACGATAACCTTTCACTCAATCATATTTTAGATTGACTAGGGATCTCTGATTTTTTAATAAAAGATATAAAAAAGCAAAGAATCCTACAGTTACAAATATTATTATATGGATGTTAAACCTTTTGTTACTAAATGCTCAGCTATTAAATTCAACATGCAGTAACAGATTGTTTGAATTATTAGCTAAACATTCATACAAATGAATCATTAGAAATCAGTGTTATGGGTGTCTGAACCTGGCTACTATAAGGCACATTATTATTCCTCGCTGATAACGTTTCAATTGAGCAGGGACGTGGCCTGGAGGGTCTCCAATGTTGGGGCATCCACCTTGGAATTTCCAACCGCACCACCCCCTTGAAACAGACCAAACTCATGTACAAGGCCCCCTCCCTTGGGCCTGGGCTTTGGTTTTCTCCAACTGCATGACACATTATAGCTCTAGATTGTATGCTATTCTGAAGTGAATTGATCAGTAGCCTTTGATAGGCCACTATGCAAACCGGGGGAGAAACTCAGGATACATAGGCCCCAGTGAGAAAATGTGGATATCTGAACCTGAAAATTGCAAAATCATCTAGACCGGCTTCAAGATTCCCAAGTGTTGGAAGTTTCCAACCTGGTGCCCCACCCCACCCCCACAAGATTGGAAATGTTTCCAACATATGGAGAGAGAGATGATTTATTTTGCAAAAGAGCATACATTATTTAATACAAAGCATATTAATTAAATGGAATTAGAATCTTTGTCCATTCAACCAGTTTATTGCCAATTGGGGGGGGGGGGGGGTAAATGTGATATAGAAAACTAGATCACACCTGCTCCCTACTTCCTGCCCACCCCATCATGAGTGTTGGATCAACTCTAAAGAAGAGGTGTCCATTTGTATATGTCAAATATGGTTGATTACATGTTTGAAGTGTAGGAAAGTATGCAAATGTTGGTCTAAAAATGACAAATTCCCCTGAATTCCCCACTATTAAATTGTTGTCAAATCAAACTAAGATAACAATTTAAACATATTGTTGGTGTTAAAATTCAAACCAATCTATTGTAAGATAAGAAATTTGTAACTGTTGAACATTTTGACCAAAGTTGGGATTGACACAAATTAAGCACCCCCTCCCCAAGTCCCCCACCACCAATCACGTCATAACCTATCAATGATTTAGTTGAACGTGATTTCATAAGTTATATTCATGTCTGGGCGACAAACATGTGTAAATGTCCCTCAGGCGAACTTCAGAGGAGGAAATATGATGGCGCTGGCATTGAAATATTGTCACACCTGGATCTTTCAATAATGCCTAGATTAAGTAAATGAATATAACATCTCATATTCTCCTGAGAGTAGATTTATATTACCATTGGTCATTTATATAGGCGGGCATGATTATGATACTATACTCATCGGGACTTTCAATATTTTATTTCTGCCTATTAATGTCACTTAATCTCCCGTATTAGGTATTTATTGTGTTATTTCTTAATATACCTGTTCTATTATGCAAATTACATAAGCTACAGTCATTATCTGGTTTAAAATGTCAGATACACAAGACTTTTTTTCGGACCCAAGTGCAGAAATTGTTCGAATAAATCTCAGGGACAGAACCGTCACAGCCATGGTCGGTTTGAAATAGAACCATAACACGCACCCGTGTTGATTACGAGGTAACAGCTCCCAATTATCCACCCCTATCGGGATACTTTCTCAGTTAGTTTACAGAAGAATAACACGGGTACACTTTATAGTCAGTGTTTGTCTTCAGAATGTGTTTCATATTTTATATGCCACGAAAAACAAAGAAATTGCGTCCACGTGGCTTGATTTTCAGTGATAACATGTTGATATTTACGCGTTAACTCGCTAATACCGAGTTAATTGTGGTCTAGAGTTCAAGTTTCGATAACACGACACTTCTGCTGCCTCTGTTCATTCAGGAAAGTATAATCTATTCAAGATATCTATAATTATGCGTGATTTTGTCACACAAATAATTATTTTCAATCATCAGGAACCGTAACAAATCAGGCAAGAACCATCACACTACCGGCGATAGAACGATTTCCGATGTAACAGTTCCTACACAGTGTGTTTTACATAGGGTTTTTGTATTGAATCAAGTACCAAGTAAACGTATAGAGACTTATATAACTAAAACGCGTTCTCGTCCACATACCAAGTAATTCAGGACAGTTATTGTCTTGAGATCGTAAAATGAGGTGGAATAATACTGGGCTCCAAAGTTACCCAGCAAATCTCACAATATGAATGCGATATAAACGTTACTCAGTGAAATTCTGTTCAGTTTTGTCAAGTAATAGCCCTCATTAAGCATAAATTTAAAAATATTAGTATACTGGAGGTGGTCATTTTGATCGCAAAATATGAATATGTTGTTGTTATTAATCTACCAGTAGGTAACTTTATTACAATTATACCCAACCTGAGTAACTTTATCACAATTTCGGGAACCTCAGTAACTTCGTCACACAAAAAACCGATGAGTGACCAATTCAACCCAAATAAATTAGGCAGAATAGTAGTACACGGGTGAAATTCGCATAACATAAACAAACAAATGAATCATTATTTCTGTTAAATGGTATATTATATGCCATATAACACCCATTGAGTGGAAATAGACGCTAGACTTACTCCTCACGAACTTGCAAAGTGTAACACGATTGCGATGTAAGAAATAGACGATGGATAGTACTCGAAAATCGAAAACTTACCTATCTATTAAGTAATGTTTTCGACCAGTCAGGACAGCTCCACGCTTCGCAAGTTATATCTTTAATTTCTTTATGGTATATTTATTATAATCATTTGAAGACATATCTCAATAGTTTTGTTGCGTTAGTATAAATAATGATCGGATGGATACAAAATACGCGTGTCGACTGAGGTAAACAAACGCCGATAGCGAAATCGAAAGTAATGCTATAACCAATCGGACAACAGCGCCGCCCTGGCGAGGCCTTGCGCGGTTCATCCCATTGACATATGTCACATATTGTTACGCAACATACGGGTATTCTCTGAAGTCTGAGGAATGTATTGAAGAAAAGAAATAGTCAATTGATAAACAGCAAAGAGTGGCTATTTGATCTAGTACATAAACGTAGATGCAATGTTTGTACATCGTATGTGCAATTGTCTGCAGCACATACCAATTGCATAATAATGTTTATCTATTTGTCCCACGGTCTTTATTATTGATATAAAACGGTCCAATAGGAACATTACACCTTATAACGGATTTGTGTCAGTGAATAACTGTGATAACACCATTTATACATAGCGTGCCTTAATTGCAAGTAAAAAAACACACAATTATGCAAATTAGCAAACTCCACAGTTCGCGGTTGTTATGAAACAGTGGGGTTTATAAAAAACAGTGTTTTTCGAAATTATTAGAGTGCTGTCAGAGAATCTCTGCGCGTTGAGTTCTTCGTAGTTATATGTTTACTGGTAACAACTGAGCGGTCAATAACTGAGCCAATGTTACCCTCGAGGGTAATAAGGTGATTTACGGCCCGCCATGTGATACACTCTCAGCCAATCAGAAAAGAGGGAAATGGGATGAAGGATAACAAATGTTATTACCATAGTTATTCTCGTAAAGCTCAAGCTTATCATACTAAATCATACTATATTGGGATGCAGTAACCTGAACAACGATCTTGTCACAAATCACCTTAAAGGTGGATTATCTCTTTGTAAACATGTATTATAGAAAACTTAATCAGATTTCGCGAACGGTAACGCGCATGAGATCAGTGTACCAATGAAGCTGTATTGTTGTGTTCTATATATAGTTCACGTTACCTGAGAATAGTATCAGAGCACGCGCTTAACGTAACGTAAAGTGTCGCTCTCTTAAATGAAAGGCGCAATAAAAACGATTTTCCAATTGGTCAGATTGTCAATCTTAACCAATCAGATTTGACGTTGCATAGACATGGTTGTTGCTAAGCCTTGTAGAATGTAGTTCAAATACAGAACTCACCACCTCGACGTTAGTATTTCCACAAATTACCTATTACCACACAACAAAAGGATGAGATGAAAACTATATACATAGAAGGTGAGTGATCTAAATGAAAAATTGTACTTCATATATTGTATCGGACCGAAAAATGTCACCAAAACACTTCGTTTACTGTGATTTGAGACTTCCTTTGTTTGAGTCTGACTTGGTCAAGTTTGTGTTTGAAACTGAAAGTTTCAAACTCTGAGTCTTTGTTATTGCCGTTCATGTTTCAATGAGTGATTAACTGAAAGTTAACTTGGCAAGATAACTAGATCATATGTGCCATCAACTGAATGAATATAATCGCAAAAATGCGTCTAATTTATCAATTCTCAGCAGTCTCTGTTCCAACTCCAAAGCTTAACAGTTGTCATTAGCGAGGACCGGAAACAAATCAAAACACATTTCCGGTTATTCCAACAAGGTGAAGGACAAGGTCGGGACAATTCTCAAAACAAAAATTAAAATCCTTGAAATTGAAATGAAATTAGGCTTCATCTTGGACGTGAGGAATTATTCTGACTTCGTCTTTTCAACGTGGATTTAGCGGGCGTTAGTTAAAAAATGGCCACATTTTCGGTGAATACCGTGAATCGTGATCACATTTACCAGTTTACACTACTCACTTGTCACAACGTGAATTCAAGGATTGTACTATTTGTATATAAATTCCGCTTTATTTAATTTGAATGTGAATACTACTAGTGCTAGTTTTGTGAAAGTAACATAAATAGGATACATAGATACACGGAGACACGCTTGTCCCAAACGACATATCAATAAATAGGATACATAGATACACGGAGACACGCTTGTCCCAAACGACATATCAACACAAGTAAGAAGAAGTAAGATGGATGCTGATTGTTTATGTCTAGTCTAGATCATGCCATGATCATGTATGATGATTCATGAATCTCCACTAAAGCTAGAAAGCTGTAGAGATCATATTCCACCTTTACAATGCCCAGGAAGGTTTTTTAAGTTTTGACAGGGAACCTTATAAAGTAACGCGAGGAATGTACTTCTTTGTTCATACCTGTTGCTTAATGATTTATTCATCGGTAAGTGAAGTTCCCAGCTCGAGATTATATTATTTACGTGACTTTTGAGACCCGATTCCACGATAAATATTTATTTTATTCGCTGTCACGAAAATTATTGTCGTAAGGCCAAAGTAAAAAGATACTATGTTTCCGTACATCGACCGACACTAAAAATAACCCGCCGACCATTAACTTTTTATTGATATTTTGAGAAAAAGTCAAAATTTTCTAAAATTTACTGTTTTTTTACCACTAATGCTCATAAATATTGATGACCTTTAGTGTGCAAACACATGGTTTCTAACATATCCCTGTGAAAAGTGACCATGAATTGACGGCTGTCTCAAAGGCCCCAGGTGTGTGATGGGTTGTGGATTGATGGGCAGGTAGCCAGTGAATTCGACCCAAAGTGATTGGCTACCCCCAGACAATGGGATGTAGTCGTCACAATACAAGTACAGTACAGTATATATAATGGCGGTATTATTGGTAAAATTCGTATAAAAAGTTAGTGACATCAATTTTCTACCAAGTTTATAGCCAAATTTATGAATATGTGCTACATGTCATGTACTAGTATGTGAATAATAAAAAACATACCTAAGCATGAAATTTGATTTTTTTTGGTCAACCTTAATGTATATTTCCAGTTTCCACTGTGTTGATCAAGTAATACTTTCCCCACAACACGGGTTGGCATTTTGTGTCACTTCGGTCGATGTAGTTCAATATTTCTGCAGCTGGATAAAAAATATCGAAATAAAATTAAAAACAAAAATTTCCCTACCTACTTACACTAATTTTTTCGCTCCGTTACCGGAAACATACAATCTTTTTTCTTTGGCCTAAGCGACATAACGCGAAAGCAATTCTGTAATATCGACCTGGGAACTTCACGTACCGATGAATAAATCATTAAGCCACAGGTACATGTATGAACAAAGAAGTACATTCCCCATGTTATTTTTTTGGACTTTATAAGGTTCCCTGTCAAAACTTAAAAAAAGTTCCCGGGTTTTGTACAGGTGGAATATGATCTCTCCGGACGTCAGCTTTAGTAGAGATTCATGGCATGATCTAATTTATGTCATGATGACATTTAAATCATACCACACAGTGGCGCTCTCTATTTGTGGAACTTTTGGGCAAATTGCATGCTGCTTCGGGGAAGGTTGTGCAAACTTACTGTAATTTCTACATTTCAGTCCGTTTATACCTATAATTCAACTTATTTGAAATATGTTTTGCTGCGTACATACAATTCATATTCTGAACTGATAGTGTGCCCTTTTTTTGGGACTTCTCCGGGTACCAAATGCATTTGTTACAGAGTGTTTATTTTAGCTTAGGCATGGAATAGGATGCTATTATAAATGAGAAACAAAATTATCATTATACGAGGTCACCATTCGTCACTGCGTGCTGAAATTTCAATAATTTGTCCAAGTCTAAAAGACCAAATTGAATCGCGATATGCATATAATATCATATCATTAGCACCAATAGTGCTATCAAGTACCAATCACTGTATCAGAAGTGTACATGCAATATCCAGTTCATTGAATGAATCATGAGTATAGCCTGGTTGAAATACTACTGTGTGGCGAGTCACACTCGTCTTCGGGCTTTTGAGGCCATGTATGCATGGTTTTATGAACGGTTTGTATTGTGAATGGGTTAAATTATCTGCTCGTAAACCCTCACAGTAGACAATTTTATACCAGGTTCTATTCAGTATTCAGAAATAGCTCGCAATGGAAATTTGCATGGTACATATTTTGTTAAGACTTTTTGGTCAAAGGTGGTAGCCGGATATTTGGTTTAAATAACCATCAGTGGCAGTGCTTTGGTTTGTTTTGTCCATCAGTCTGTCTGGATCACTTTACGTTTTACTTTTACAAACATATTTCAGAGTTAATAAATGGCTGATATATATAGTCCTGACAAATCTTCCAAAATGAGGACTTAGCCCACCAGATGTGCACAGGTACAATGAACCTAAATGCCTGACTTAAATAACTAATAGTTGTATTAAATGCTATTTCTAAATCATGTATATGAACCCCATGTTATGTACACAAACAGTATGTAAATAGTATGAGATAACCAAAACACTAATTGCCAGATATACCCCATGCATTAAGTGAACTTTGGTTAGAAATTCCACCAAATAGTTTCAACACATTTCCTCGGTGTTGAGTGTTGTTCTTATTGCTCACTCTCTATGTGCTGTATATAAACAAATGCTCGACTCACACAATGTGTATTTTGAGGATAATATGGCATTCATACTATCATAGTATTATACTATTATAGTATAATATTAGTGTATTCTTTACAACATACATGGTCAGGGTATTATAATTTAGTAACTGGTATTCCTAAATTATAACCTATGACGAAGGCCATCCATGTCTTAACCAATAAGGTCCAAATAATATGTATGCTTTCAGTAACAGTGCGTGGAACATACATTCAATTGTTATATACCGGTACATGCCCGTGAAATATAAATACACTGCACCATTGAAACCGGATTTAAACCGGCACATGCGACTTGAGAATATACTTCAAAGTATCAACCTGTGCGGGTACAATTATTATTCATCTAATATAATTGTATATTTACATATCATGGCCTTGGGTGGAGTAAGTTTTTGAATAACGTAGTACGTTCTTATCATATTATAGTTACCGGGGTATAAAATATTAGATTTGAATCGAAGACTCCTGTCCGGAAATGTTTCTATCAATCAATATTAATTTTATTTCGAATATTGTCTGGTCTAAAAAGGTGTGTTTGTTCAGGTAAAGAACAATAGTGGTTACTGTTAACAGAGACTAGAAATTTTATTTAACCATTTTGTCACAAATAAACGTTAATTATACTTATTAGCGCTTATATATGTGGAACAAAACAATACAAACAAACAATCTGTGACATTTGACTTTCATTGCGTAGCCGTAGGAACAGCCCAGTGCTCTATATCGCAATATGGTATCATCCGAATGGTCTGTTCTAAAAATAGTAACATGAACGGTCCCGATTTAATATTCGAAATACTATCAATACAAATTGATAGATGCTTTTCCGGACAGGGGTCTTCAATTCACATTTATTATTTTACACCCACGCATGCCGACTGTTGTACAAAATCCAAAACGATCATTTCTATACCACAATCGTGGGACACACAGTCGCTCGAAATGCAACCACAGTGTGACGTCGCAAATAATACTAAATCATCCGAAACGGCTAAATTTGTCGAATCGCACCAGAGTGATAATAGTTTGTCCAGTACTGACATGCCAGAAACACATGTTATCAGAGTAGGGCCTTGCGTAATCAAGAAAGAAACAAGGCGCACTAACTCTATATTTTCAATATGTTCAAATACTGAAACCACAGTCGAACAAACTAAGAAAAAACAATTTGCAAAAAGTCAACCAAAATGAATGGTCCTCGCTGTTTCCTGCAAAAATCATTGAAATGTTACACTAGTAATGAACTAGTAGCCAGGGCTGTAATCACACCATTTTCGTCATTATGGATGTTCACACTGTTAATATGGCGAAAGAAATCAAAAAGCTTCTTGCACTAACACTCTCCATGCAAGGCACGGACCTCGTATACCGTCGCGACATTAAGTAAGTTGTGATCTCATAGGAAAATACTAGATATGTGGCCTGTTTTTTATACAAATTTTCATTCACCAAAGCCAGTTGGTTTTTGGGCACACATGTAGATAAATTACATATGTATCGACATATAATTAGGGTGTTGACTACATCCACGAGCATTTCGTCACAATTTTTGTGCATTCCAAATCAATGTTTGCCGATTTGTGGACGTCAATTTAATCAATTGACGTATATTTGTATACCTCATATCCCTCATTGTCTAATTTTTCCTTGACAATGGTGGATAATAATTAATTATTGTTTGGTAATTATATTCCACATATATATAATGGCTGCATTGGTTCGGTGACAACTGCTGTTTCCACGTGATGCCTTGCGTCTAAAGGAAAAAGGGGAAATGGAGTCATATAATCTCAAACTGTATATATATAGGACCACCAGCTATTATGCGTTTTCCAGCACAGGGACGCATCTAACCTCAAACATTGCACCCAATCAGCTGAATGGGCTCCAGTAACTATATTACAATGTGTTAAGAAAAGTCCTAGTTACAATACAAATCAGTCGTAACACAGAACAGGGGCGTGTAACACAAGACAAACGGGACAGAGCTGCTGCTCTCGTTCCCACTCTCCTGCATCTAATTATAGTGACGACCCTTCCTTAAATGTAGGCTTCCATCAAATGTAGGATTGATACTGAAATGATCACGCAAGCTCACAAGCATCTTGTCTATTTTGACCTGCTGTTCAGAAGAGAATACTCAAGCTATTGTTAAAGGCACACCTGCATTGCATGGAGTTGCAGATATGGCCAGCACAGAAATATATAGCAACAGAAAGTAATGTTTACAAGAATTGAGATGAACCATAATGAACATCTGAACTTTCTGTTATTCCGAGAGTGCCTAATTGAAAAATAGTTACAACATTATGCCTTATCCTAACCTCCATTCTGCTCTGCTGAATAGACAATAAAGAACGTTTAATCACACGACCATAATGAAAACTATTACGGACTAAGGCTCGAATCTTACCAATGAGTTTCTTTTTAAATCTTATGTTTCTAGTTACCTTTCTTGGGTCGTGTCTAGTGGATTGGCGTTCGGTAGAAATTAAATAGGGATTAACTAATTTCTGTGTTTCTTCCAATTCACCACTAATATTGCCTTCATTTGTATTTGTATCATTATAAGTGCACGGGAGTCGGCTCTCGTTGCTGAAGTTAACATTATCACCCAGCAGTATAGGGCCAACTAACACTATCACCCATTGGTCCAGATTAGATATGAGAGTATGGTGTTGTTTATGTTGTAAAGTCTGCACCCTCTTTTTCATGGCATACGTAGGAACCCGCCAATCATCAAGTTGTTGTATTCCTACTTTCTGGTAACAGTACATTGTTGGGAATGTATATATATTTGACACCCATGCAGTCCATGATATCCACTTACAAAATAGTTTCCAATCGTATTATCATCATCATCCAATTGTGAGAACTCAAGAATCGTTAACAGTAACATTTAACAAAGAACAATAACTCTAAAATAAAACAAAATATCAAAGCATCGCACGCACAATAGACCAGCTCAGAGATGGGCCGATCCAATGGAAAGTTTATGATCATCAATGGTCTACAATAATGTTGGAATAATCGCATAAATATTGAAGATGGTTTGACTGCAGCTGCAGTCTGAATATGATGCGGTTCAATTGAATATATGATGCGGATCGGGGCAATATATCAAATCAAACTTAGCAAGAAATAAGTAAAACGACATACGTTAGAGCTTATCTCATACACAGGCACTAGTTTTAATTAATGCTAAAGTCAGTGATTTGACAAGTTCCCGATGAAGAGGACTGCTGTCCTTTTGACGCAAAACACGCCCACATGAGAGACATCTCAGGACACGAAAACTATGCCAGATTCAAAAGATCTCGTCACAAACACTCGTTCCTCATATTACTATCAGCTGATGGTAATAAATTTACCTCATCCTACGATTGAAGTTCAAAATTCTGTAGTTCAAAATTCATTTAGTTGGAATTTGTTAAGGGTTTAACAATAGCTAATATGATCGCACGTGACACGTAGTGGAGCAACCACACAAATACATCAAACTATCACAACAATTTCCATCTATATACGTAGTTTCCAACTGTTGCTGTGTCAGTCATGGGATTTCAAAATGTTGAATACTTTCACCAAAGTTGGAGGGGATGATTCCGCGGAACACTACAGTACAACCACCCAGCTGCCACCACGTATCTCGTTAAAACAACTCATACATATCCATGCCAAACTAAAGCTAGCAACTTCCCACGTTTATATATGACAAATATAAATGTTTACATGGGCGCTTTCTCCCAAAATATCACGGGGGAAATCTTTCGCGCGAACAGTTTCATGCGCTAGCTAGCTAGATCTTGTCAATAGAAAACATCTCTCGTTTGAATCCAGTCTGTATTGTTCTAGAAAATGGTCTTTAGAGAAGTCTCTTAATTACATTTAAGTGTACATATTGTGGAAGGCAGCTGAATTAGCTCATTGCATGGTCAAAAATTCAAACTGATAGTCAAAATGACATTTGAAAACATGATGAAGAATATAATCTGATATGCACTCACTAGTTTTAAAAGAAGAACAAACAAAAAAGGAACAATGAAAACCAAACAAACAAACAACACGTTTGTAGGGAGGGATCCCATATTTATTGTGTGCATATTGTATATAAAATGTCCTTTGGCCATTTTGTATATATAATTGCGTTTAGTCTAGCGATGTGAAATCGGTGTTTCCGGTAAAGACCAAATGTGTCTGGATTCTGGCCCACAAAACCAACTGACGTAAATGACGTCATGGACCATGTAATGACGTCTTCGCTGGTTTTCGGTCAGCTAACCAACGAAAATGGTCAAAATGAAACTAATTCATAAGCCTACATAACATAGGAATTGTTCAGAAAAACTGAAGTTGCTAATTTCATAACGATCCCACTTGGTCCACTTCCGATTCCGTGATTTCACAATTTGATATTATTGTTCCCAGGATGCTATGCAAAAGCGGTGCGGAAGTCACGTGATTTTTAACCCATTTTTCTTGTCCGGATTTCATCGCGTCGAAATTCTGTTTCATGGTATTGTAAAAATTAATGACGTCATTCACGCCTAAAGGCGGTTGCTATTAGCCCTGCTTTGGCTCGTGGGTTTGTAACATGGGTTTTTGGAACCCATCAGAGCGATGTTCATTGAGAGGTCTTAGGGAGGTGTTAACCATGTCTCTGAGAACTATGCTGCCTCATTTTGGGCCAAGAGGTGTTGGTATATCCACCTTCTCTGAATTTTAGAGTAGGTTGGTCGTTCTTTTTATTAAAATGGGGAAGAGTGTTGTATTTATGATATTTCATAGTTAGGCCTGGTAGAGTAAGATCGTTACCAAATAGTTACGTCTCGGCAAATGGCTCCAATATAGCGATATTGGAGCGAATATACGGGGAAATCCGGAAGCCATCGAGGATGCCCGAAGATAGCCGGACGCTCGCGAGATGACCAGGCTGACGGAAACCAATCACTCTGAATCTGATCTTCTTATTGACAACATGTATTGATGTATTGCTGTATTATTAAAAGGTAATATTTCACCCTTGCACTTCATGTATAATTATTCACAATGCACTGTACCCCAATAATATTACAGTGCGAAAGTATTTGTACGCACATATAAATATAATCCACGCTGGTGATCAACCTTTGCAAAGCGCCCATATAAAAATCCACGTTGGTCCCGCCGTGGTGGAACCATGGTGACAGCACAGTAAAGTACATTTACAATGCTAGGAGGTATGATACCACCGCGGTGGCACCAATGTTTTACCAAGGTGGTAGCACATTAAAGTTTTTTTCCACCAAGGTGGCACCTATTTCCACCAGAGTTTAATATTTTACCAAAGTAACATCATACCATGGCCAATTACCCTAGTGGAACCAAGTATTTCACAATGACAATAGAGTTTTGCAATCAAGGTACCACAATTAAAGTGTGGGTCTCATCTACTAAATACTACTATTATTATTTATATTTAGAATGGTACATGTGTATATTGTGTCATTATTGTTGAACATGTTAGTAACTTACAGTCTTTTACCAATGTTGCTTACTCCGGTAGGTATATGTAGTAGGTTTAAATATATATAATTTTGTGTCACACATACCATTTTATAGTCCAGAATCTTAAATACAGAATTGCAGATTTAAACAGGGTTTTGTATACCTTTGCAGATGATTTTGAAATTTAGTGGCCAATTCGAATAATTCAGTCAGAGTTAAGGTCATCGACAAGTGAAAAAAAAGACAATTTAGAGTAATTCATGTGTTGTATGATTGGAAGTAAATTTATTTATTTTCATGACACACTGACCATATATGGTCACTATTGAAATAATCTGATGGTATATTATGACTTAATATTAAACAAGCTAGTGCTAACTAATGTTTGGGATAGTTTGCAAGAATGTTTTTTCACCTGTCACATGGACCTTTACTTATATTGTTTCTTTTGATATTTGGATGAAGGTTAATATTTAATCAAGGAGTCCATCATCTTAAAGTCAAATAATTTATTCATCAATATTCAAAATGTTTGATTTATAATATTAATAAATTAGTACATGCATAGTCTATACATAAACAACAATGAAGACAATGGTATTATGTCAGTTAAATATTTGTGGGAACACTGGCTTAACTGGACTAACAGTTATTTATTATTAACCTGCATCTCGTAGAGAATATAATACATTAAAATGAGTAATACACAATACATTAGAACAGCAATGACAATAATAATTTAAATACAAAAGAGATATATATTTATGTACATATTAAAATGATGTATTAATGACCACATCCGAAGAACGAATCATATTCGCCTGTCACCCCAAGTGACCATAAATTAATTTCCCGTAATGATTTCTAGTTAATCGATAATGAGTGAAATATCCCCTTCCTGACGTCATCAATATGATATCGTTCAATACATACCGGATGTTGATGGTTAATGCACGGTATGAATACAACATGAGATGAATAAATATTAGCAATCTGCTTTCACTTGCATATATTATCGACAAAACATCTTAATATGCCAGTTAATATAAATCGTACGCGCTATAATCTATGTCGGTATTCACTGGGATTGTCTCTATAATCATACTTGCCTGTGGTCTGGAAATAACACATGAATCGCATTAACAAAGCCATAGAGTTAATCCGACTCACTCCACGGGACACGGTCTAACCAAATAGCCGATAGTCGTTTATACTGGAGCCGATAGTCGTTTATACTGGAGCCGATAGTCGTTTATACTGGAGCCGATAGTCGTTTATACTGGAGCCGATAGTCGTTTATACTGGAGCCGATAGTCGTTTATACTGGAGCCGATAGTCGTTTATACTGGAGCCGATAGTCGTTTATACTGGAGCCGTTAGTCGTTTATACTGGAGCCGATAGTCGTTTATACTGGAGCCGATAGTCGTTTATACTGGAGACGATATTCGTTTATACAGGAGCCGATAGTCGTTTACACTGGAGCCGATAGTCGTTTACACTGGAGCCGATAGTCGTTTATACTGGAGCCGATAGTCGTTTATACTGGAGCCGATAGTCGTTTATACTGGAGCCGATAGTCGTTTATACTGGAGCCGATAGTCGTTTATACTGGAGCCGATAGTCGTTTATACTGGAGCCGATAGTCGTTTATACTGGAGCCGATAGTCGTTTATACTGGAGCCGATAGTCGTTTATACTGGAGCCGATAGTCGTTTATACTGGAGCCGATAGTCGTTTATACTGGAGCCGATAGTCGTTTATACTGGAGCCGATAGTCGTTTATACTGGAGCCGATAGTCGTTTATACTGGAGCCGATAGTCGTTTATACTGGAGCCGATAGTCGTTTATACTGGAGCCGATAGTCGTTTATACTGGAACCGATAGTCGTTTATACTGGAGCCGATAGTCGTTTATACTGGAGCCGATAGTCGTTTATACTGGAGTCGATAGTCGTTTATACTGGAGCCGATAGTCGTTTATACTGGAGCCGATGGTCGTTTATACTGGAGCCGATAGTCGTTTATACTGGTCAGACACCGAAATGATCGAAAGCTCCAATTACTGTACAGTCAATCTAAAACTACATATCCGAACACGAACAATTGTGTTTTTATGTGTAAGCAATATTTGCTAAGTGTGTGTCTGACCAGGTAACACGTTGTCCAGACGTAGTGAACACCAAACCTGGCACACCAGAATGACAAAAACAAGTCAAAGTGAGATGCCGGCAGGTAGACCAGAGGCCTTTTGGAAAAGTCAAATGAGGATAAGAGCAAAAAACGGATTAAAACATATTTGTCAAAATAATCGTTCACGCAATACTGCTGGACACAAAATACACGAGCTATGTTGCAATGTCTCCTCTACACACACTATGCTTGGCAATATTTTAAGTTCCCGTCCCGATGACTCAGTAAGTAAGGCACATGGTACTAAATGGAGGGGACCTCGATGACCCAGTCAGCAAGGCGCGCGAACTCCCACGCGAAAACCCCGATGTCCCAGTCATCAACGTGTATGACCCTCTTATGGGTTGGACCCCGGTGCCTCAACCGGTAAGGTGCATGATATTCTCATGGAAGGACCCGGGTGATATAATTAGTAAGTCGTATACAATCTTATGGAGGGGACCCCGGTGTCCAATATTATTACGGAGGTGGCCCCGGTGCTTCAACCAGCAAGGCGCATGGCCATAAACACGAACAATTGTGCCAAAATAATATGCAGTTAATGCTACAAAACACACATAACATATAAAACATAGAATAGTATATCAACTAATATTCAGTGAATTGGCGATTGATGTGTTAGATATGTGTTATTACGAAATTATGATGAAATATGACACCACATGTAGTGAACATTTCATATAATACATTAACTATTCGAAGTGAATGAGTTCAATATGGCTTGACATTCGACTCGTCCTGATAAGCCCAATTGGGCACCTGTGTAAATCCTATGTGTGTGAAGGTAACTGGAGACGTGCGTTGAAGGTTTTTATATATCACACACAATCATCCATGTGGGGACCTTTGTAAATTATGTGTGTGAAGGTAACTGGGGACGTGTCGCGTGTGTTGATGGTTTTGATATATCACACACAAGCATCCATTTGGGGACCTTTGTAAATCCTGTGTGTGAATGTAACTGGGGACGTGCGTCGATGGTTTTGATATATCACACACAAGCATCCATGTGGGAACCTTTGTAAATTAAATGTGTGTGAATGTAACTGGGGACTGCGTTTTAAAGTTGAAAACTACCTGACATTGCCCACCTTGTGAACTATTCAAACCCAGCAATACTGAGCATAAAATCATGGTTATGATCAGTCCAAACATATGACTAAAGTTTGAACATCAGATAATAATAGCTGAGAACCTGCTGTGAATTAAACTGTGGTGGGGTCTCAATCAATCTACCCCTGCGCGTCAGAACAAAATTAACTCATTATTGTTTTCTTAAATTAACTAGCAGTTTTTGACTGGCCACGGGAGAGGGACCAGGACACAAGTTTTCCCAAGTGTTGGAAATGTCTAACCTGTCAGCCACCCCTAAGATACCGTATGAAAATTTCCAACTGATGACCATTTCAGTCCAAAATTTTGACAAAAATAGGAAAATATACAAATATTGGTCCAAAAACAATTACCGGTAATCCCCCCCACCCAATACATTGTTTGAAAATTAGAATACAGGAACATTTTCAACCTACTGTTGGTGTGAAATCTCCAACTTATGTTTTGGCAGGTAAGAAATTTCCAACTGTTGAAAATTTTGACCTAAGTTGTGGGGGATGAGACACCCTCCCAACCGCCCCTAGATTATCCCCGTTGAATACGATCAATGCTACAGAAGTAATTATTAAGCACTGTGGATTTTTCGTCAACTGACGAAACAATATTTCCCTGCCAAATCAGGGGAAGTACATTATCGTTCCTATTTGATGTGAGGCGATTGAATGTTTTCCACCACTTGCAGTCCGACGTATTGGGATTTATCAAAATTTATTGTACTTTTAGTAGATGAATACTTTTGGCCGTTCTAACTTCGGATATTACTACGTTACGAGCTTTTCGATATTTAGTCCAAATGGTGGGGGTTTTAACTCTTTTCGCTGTTTGGTGAATTCTTTTTCGTTGTCTAATTATATACTTAATTCAGAGATTCATCCATTCAGGCTCGTCTCGGCTAAATAGTATTGTTCTATGGGGAATATATTTACGCATGAGTTCTGTTATTTTGTCAGTTAAAGTACAACAAACATGTTCAATTGCTACATTACGGAAAGTTTTGGCCCATTCCGGTCATTGTATTTCCTTGTTTATGCTGGTGAAGTTTGCTTGACCATAGAGGTATACAGTGCGTTTATTATGTTTTTCTTGTCTGGGTGGGTCACTTGAAGATATTTTGACGTAGACGGGGACATGGTAGGGGATCAAGTTACAGAAAAAGGGTTCTAGTGTGCCACTTTCCTTTCTAATACAGTTGTCATTGATAAGAATGACGTCTATGAGCGTTTCTGAAACTTCTGTGAAATTTGTCGAGTCTTTGATGACTTGATCAAGAGAGAACTGGGTACATAAAGAGGATACTTTTGTCTTTGCAAGATTGAATTGATTTTCATTCAGATCACCACATATCACTATTTTATGATCTGGATGAGCATTAGCTACATCACTAATATTTCCTTATATGTCGTCCCAGCATTGGGTATTTGGTGGGCGATAAAATGTACCGACTAACATGTTTGGGCCATTCATTGAAATTTCAATCCAAATATTCTCTAAAGTTATTTTCTCTAAGTCCGCTCTTCGTTTAAATGCAAAGTTATATTTAACTTAACATACACTATGACACCACCTCCGACTGTATCGGTTTTTCTATCTCTTCGTTCGGGTTCGTGGAAACCTCTTATGAGTAGGTCATTTTGATCAGTTTTTGCACCTAGCCAGGACTCCGTAAAACCACACACATCATAGTTTTGTATCTCTGTAGAGAGAACGTCAAGTTTTGGGACTATGCTCTGCACATTTAAGTGGAAAATAGATAACCCCGAAATCAAGCCGAGGCCCAGGATTAGGTAAAATGTTGCCAAATATTATTAACAGCTGTCTGAGCCATGCTGGTATTCCAATTGTGTTCGTATATCTTGGTGTGTTTATTGGATTTCCAGTTCTATTAAATTTACCATGGTGCATTGATATGTAAGTATAGTTCACAATTGACATGATCAGTAGTATGAGTACGGCTTTGATTTGGCTTGTGCCTTTAATTACTAGCTTTAAGAAATGGAGAAGTAATTTCGATGAATGCGAGTCAAAGCGCTCTTTATGCTTCGCATACCGCGCGCGGCAATAGAACATGCCTATCCTCGAGCGGTAATAGTTATCCAGGATCATGTTGTTGGGAATGATTGACGTTGGTTAGGCGGAGGGTAGGCTTTCTCATGTATTTGTTAATCCGTTTGAGTGGTGTTGGCTCGGTTACAATTAGGTCATCACTGAACAGGCATAGGTAGGTACAGTGAGTTATAATAAAACAAGTACATTGAATAAATTAATGTGTATATGGTAGAACACATAATGCAAGATAATAATAATAATAATAATAATACTAATAATAATATGTATATAGCGCCTATCCCCCGCAAGGGGCCCTAAGCGCTTTACACATTATATAAATACACAAGAAATGCACATGGAAAATAATCAATAGATATGTGGAATTATATATAATCAGATTTTGTTAGTTTTCTTTGTGTCGGGGTAGCGTCGTCGGAATATGTGAGTTTTTAAAGCAGATCGAAAATCGGTTAGCAAGCAAGATTGTCGCATTTCAGTTGGTAGAGAGTTCCAAATGTCGGGACAGGCTACAGAGAAAGATCTGTCGCCGACGGTCAAAATATTTGCACCTTGAGGGCAGAGAAGGGACGATTCACCAGAACGAAGTGTTCGCCGGGGAGTGTATGGATATATCAGACTGTTAATATATTCGGAAAGGGATTCAGAGACAAACATCCGACGGAAACCAAATGTTGCTATTTTGAATTGTATCCGATCTTTGGTAGGTAGCCAGTGAAGGTCGGCGTGCATGGTTGTTACGCTACAGCCTTTCCTTCTTCGGAGGACAATTCTGGCGGCGGTGTCCTGCAAGCTTTGAAGTCTGTTGATTTGCGAATCGGGGAACCGGAATAATCGTATGTTACAGTAGCCTAGACGACTCATAACAAACGAGATATGGTGAAAAAAGAAATCATGCATAGCAAGATAACAATCTTGAGTTGGAAGACTAACATTGGTATTCGACGTTTGAATTATAGAGTCTGAGGAGTCGGGTTTCGCATTTGTACGTCCTAAATAATTCGAATAACTGACACTTAACAACCTGGGGTTGATTGTCGAATACGTCGAAGAGCCCTTATATTCGTTCTTATTGCCGTTACGATGATAGACTGCGAAGCCCGACAACCCCTTTCCAATGTGTGAAATTATTATAGTTAGGATTATATGGCACGTTCACACGCTGGCAGATATTCCCCGAAATATTTACATACATATATAGGCCATTCGCCATATGTAGGACATTACTGTGATATAATATAAGCGACGAATTTCTTACAAACGGCACACGATCTGCCGTTTACTACATGACAATGAGATATATGTACTTTCTAAACTTATAGAAATATAAATTTGACCGGAATCATACAGAAAAAAAATATATACGATCTCGTGAAGTGGTCGGCTCTTGTGGTCACGCTGCTTTGAAACAAGTATAAGAAGTACAAATTCAGGCATTTATAAATGTATCATTTAGATCGAGAAACCATGATGTCCATATACAAAATTTCATTGATATATCTGATATATTATATGCCAGTCAATTTTGCCAGACGAGTGAACGTTCGCATCCAAGTTGAAGAGCAAACACAATTTTTGGAGATGAACGCTTATGTTCAAGGGGCGATAACTCTATGATGTTGTAACAGTTTCCAACACTGGGTATATTTAAGGGTAGCTTACTCAATCGGATTTTCGTACGGCCTTTGTTTAGATGGGGAGAGAGAAAAATACAGATGTAGATTATTTGAGGTGGGAAGTCAATTACATCATTTGGTTCGGGAGTATCGAAATTGATATATAAGTGCGTGTATGATAGTGAAGTTGACATTTACATGTGTAATTATGTAGTAGACAGGTGGTTACATTTGAGTAAATCTGGTCTGTCAGATTTTGCGGAGACGTTATGCTACAAATGCATTTCAAAGTTGACAAAATTCTAAAGTCTGAAATATAGTACATTTGGATCAAAGTTTGAAATTTATACATTTGGATCTTAGGGAAAACAAATTTATAAAGTTTGTCCTCGTTATATTCTGATAAACAATTGTTATTTCGATCCGCATTTGGCAGTGAAATACTTGAACACATATGACGTATTGTGGTTCAAACAGCCATCATGTATAAGATGCTTAGAAACTGGTGTATATATGTTTTGGTGACATTAAAAATCGTCGTTATGGACATGAGCCCGAGAGGGAATTGGTTGTAATTACGGTCTTAAAAATATTGAAATCATTTCGGCCTTAAAGGTACTCAATCCGACCAGACGCCCACAAACCACTACCCCCCCCCCCCGGCCCCGGTGGCAAAAAAACATCAGAACCGAGCCGAGGAACCTCAGAGCGGCCAAACACCGACCCCTGAAGCCCGCCCGCCCCACCACGCGCATCCGCACAAGTTACGGCCCACAAACAATAGAAACTGCAAACCCCCAAACCGAGCCGCGACGGGCAGGCCCCCGACCGGAATCAAACACCCCCTACCCCCGAAGCCAAAGAAACAGCAATCTAGGAGTGCCGGATCGGACTGAGCACCCTTAAATAGTATAGTTCAATACAAGTTCAATCGTGCATGAATTATAGGTACATGTATACATACATATTTCAATTCTTTATGTGTAAGTATGATTCTGAAACTTCTTTCTAAAGTATTCGAGTTTGTGTGGGTCTGACATGAATATAATCGTGCCAATCCACCAATTTCGCCCCTTCAAACGAAATGGTGAGACGGAAGGAGCTATTAAGGGATGGCAGTTCTCCTATAGTCCCATCAGAGACACACTTTTAAATTCAAGTAGACAATCCGCTAGGCTTTTGAAATATTAGCAATAGAAAATATGTTCCACACGAAATTCAACTTGTGGGTTGTGACGAACATGTATGCAATAGCATGCGTTGTTATAAGTACATCATACAATACTGAAACATGCCGTCGACTGTTAAAAGTTAACTACTGTTTCTGGCACGAGTTCATACCCGTCACTCTACTGTTGGTGACAGGAGTGACACGTATGTGACAGAAATAGCCTTCACCCCCAATGTGTATCCCTTCTTGTGAGTCGAAAGTTGAATGGATGCATGATGGAAGGTTGGTTCTCTTGGGTGAACTCATGCCAGATTCATTCAATCTATCAAGGCAGTCTTCATAATATGCATGTCTACCTGTCTTGAATAGTTCCACGCATGCAATTTAAGCATGTGGAATGTTATTTACTATTGGCGTACTTGAATTATTAGCTAATGGTGCGATTGTCAAAAGGGATTTACATACATATACATATATATACGTATATATATATAGCCTGACCAAACTTGAATTACAACTAACTTTGTACAATACAATCACTACGTGGAAAGGTGGAATAAATATGCACAGCCATACGGCATCGTGTATAGTCATATATAATTGAGGCGGTGGAACATATATACAGAAACATTATATGAATAACATTTGACAATAATTGAACATTTTGTTGAATGTAAAATACAATTATATTGATCAAATGAAGTATATTAAGGTTAAAAAGAACGTATGCTACCACAAAAGAATGACAAGAGACCAGTACAATTGTATTCAATAAGAGCGCAATTTTGTGCTTCTTCACATGAACGTAATTCCAAACGAAAAGAAAGATCAGACGAGTAACACCAAAGATTTCTGGTCTGTCAGATACGGGGCCGATATTTGACGTTTATCAATACCACACATTATATGTATGACGCGATAGTCTATTTAACGTTGATTTGTGACAAAATTACACAATACAATTTCTGTTCTCTCCTAACAGTAACCACTATTGTTCGTAAGCTAAACAACCACAAGTTTTTAGACCCGAACATATTCGAAATATTAATCGGTAGAAGCATTCCCGGACAGGGGTCTTCGATTCATATATAATATTTTATAGCCCGGTAACAATATAACACATGTTTACAAAGAGATAGACCATCTTTAAAGTTGACTTCGTTTAAAATAATATAAAAAGTCTGCAGCACAGATATCATCAACAAGTACATGAACAAATTAATTTACTTTGTTCTTATTCCATTATTAATAAGTACTACGTCAAGCGTGGAATGTACCACTGACGCTCAGTGTTGAGTGGGCAATGCTAAATGTGTGTATGGATGGAAAAGCATTGAAATATATTCTGAAAATCCCAGATATGAAAATATTCTAAAGAAATTTCGTTATTGAAATGAATTTTATCAATGAAGAATAATTGAATATACATATATATATATATCTATATACATATATAACAAAGTTTACCATTTTCTTATAACATAATGGGCTATGCACATTAGTTCGCCGGACCAACACCAACTTAATATCATGGACAATTCGGACATTATTCATAGGCATACTTCAACAATAGAACCATTCATCCAAATTCGAAGTTTCATTCCAACCATGTAAATACCGGAAATGGCTACAACACACAGGCCATGTACCATCCAATTTAATTACACTCATTAGCTGACATACCATGACAGCAACAGCATATTATAAACTTTAGTACCGCAATTAAGAGACATGCGTGGACAGTCTAAATCGACCACATATTTTATGGCCCGATTTATCGACATGCGTGGGACAGAAACTCTTGATCTCCAGTTTAACGACCATGGATGATGAATGACCAGAGCTGTGGGTGGTTTACCATATAAGCCAGACCAAGATAACGGAAGGACAGTAGTTATCTTAGCTCCATTCCTATACAGCTAACTTACTAGAGACTCGCTATTTTATAGCTACTCGCAACGACGTGACTGTGTTCATAACATCATATGTAAATAAATATCATCAAACTGGTTTTGGTGCAAACCGTGGAAACTATATATAGCCGGCTATATTGCTATATTCTCCATATTTTATAATAAGTGGTATTGTTTTCAGACTTATATTTTATTTATTGCACATTTACCGATTATTTGTGCCTTGGGTCAGTTTAAGGAGATGTTCTGGCATAGTGAGTATTAATAGTCATGTCGGGGGCGGGTCGGAAACAAAGTGACTTGACAGTAGGCTCAAAAAACATTTTTCCGGCTCTTGTGTACCCACCACCCCCCTATTTGAAGGAAACAAATATTTTTCTATATCCATGTGGGGTTCCACCCCTAATTACCTCCAAATTGTAACCTCACACCATTTAAGCTTGATGGTCAGTATTGCAGTTACCATATTTCCGTTTCTGTTTCTTCTAAATCATTCCAACTTTTGTAATAACACGAAACAGGAAGTGCTCTAAAAAACCCTGGAAAAAAACAAAATAACACAGAGAATACATGTGCTGATCAGAAAATTATTGATTGTTTCGTCCCCAAATATTGTCTGACGTAGCTCATTAAACATGGAAATAAGCATTAGAGCATTAGTGTACATTCTTGTCATCACAGTAAATGTAACTTCAGATGTGTCCCATGGTATCACATGAATTTATGTCAATTATGATTTTTGAAAAAAAAATATTAGAGAAACACCACCTGGTAATTAACTCTCCAAAAATACAAGTATTCAGCTGAAATCCACCATGTATCATAAAAGGAATTTTCATTTCCATGAGCTGAGTTCTTGGGCTAGGTACTGTGCTAAGGCCAGAAACAGGTTAGCCATTCATACACATACATGTACGTGTAAATCGAAACTCGAAAATAAGACGACCATAAGCTCCAAGGAGGGTGAGTTTAGTGATGCTACCCAGCACAGTGGGCTATATCATTTCCAAATTCACCCTCATTCTGTAGCTAGTTTTCCACGGTTGGTCGGGACCAAATCGGAATGAGGTCGTCAGACATTGAATTTGTTGATGCTATGCCGGGTAATATCGCCAAATTCGCCCCTCTGCAGACCTCGATCATTTTGCTGATGACCAGCATATTATTTTGAGACTTGCAAATATATTACGTTATATTATATTTTCTCTCCCTTCTTTTCACTCGTCTGTTCTGATTCTGTTTATTCCACTTTGCAGCCTTTTCCATAACTACACATTCAAGTTATAAGTATGCTCGTCCAATCTTTTATCTGGGCCCCACCATCTCAAGATTGTTATCTGAGTGATATGCAATATTGCAGTCTACAGTCCCATGCCCGAGTTCCGATACAATTTTGACTGGGTCATCATGTCGCTTTGATAGTAATGCTATAAATGAATAGCGTTTTTCATTTTATTTACATTAAAATTTATTCATGTGCTACATAACTGTCCATTTTCATCTGGAACCAGCAGCATTGGTACATGGCAATGTGATCGGATGTAAAAGGTGAATTCCTGAGAGTTGGTTCGTAGTCTGGATTTCTGAGAAGCATCATGCCTATATCCACAATAAATACTCCCTAAGCACTACCCTAAGTGTCATAGACATCTTAACAATGATGCTGAACACTTTGAGGCAATTATATTGCAGAAATGTTTTAAGAGGAAAAAATTGTGACCACATGGAAAAAATGACTTGCTGTATGGGAAAAATTAATAACCTCCACCCCTGGTCATCTTATATTATATTGGAATCTTTCATTCAAGGAGGACCAAACCTCATAATTGGATCAATACTATGACCCACATTGATAAAGTGTCCCAGCATGGAGACAGGATCATGGGTGATCGGCATGGGTGATCAGTCATACCACTTTGTGTCTCCAAGTCTGAAAAAACAATTGAGAATGATATCATTTACTGAAAACAAACTTATTAAATGTAGCATGGAAAACTTCACATAACACTAAGTCTTATTGCTTCAGACATTCCGGTTTTTCGGTACGATCCGTCCCGTATCGGCCGAACTTAAAGTCCGCATTTTACATCCGCCCGGAATGCTGCCTCCTTCCGGTAACTGGAAAAGCAAGTCACTCTTGAATTATACGTATCGCGACCGGTTGTGTGTCGTCAATTCTTATCTGTTTCCATCCGTCACCGTGTTTCTTCACCAGCCTTCATTTATGCGTCTATCATCTTGTTCCTTGTGCGTTCTGTCTGCGTCCTGTTCCGTCGGCGTTACCTATTTTCGTGGGTCGCGCACGTGTTTCCCTGTTTGTCGTTCGGTGGCACTCAAAAAATTCTCGCATGGTTCGTACGGGATCTCGCGGTCGGGCCCGCGCCCGTTCGTCTCGAAGCAGTCGACAGGATGCATCTGCCAGATCGTCTCGTGCTGGTCCTGCTTCCAGTGACCGTGTTAGGCCTTCTTCTCGGGTGTCGGCCAGTGTGTCATCTGTGGCTGATTCACGGGTGCGTGACGTGGACAGCATTCGCGCGGGAGGCCTGCTCGTGGCTCTGGACGGGGACGCCGCGCCTCCCGTGGCCGGGTTTCACAGTCTTTCGTCAAACACGAGTCGTTAGATCGAAGACTATCTTCTCTCACAAGCAAATGCTCATCGACGGTTGGAACTATTAAGCAGCATGTTGACGGTGTAGAGAGACAGTTGTCTACAATGTTTGAGCTTTTGGCCCAAGATAATGTTGTGAAGTACAATACACTGGGAGCAGTGGTACAATCTTGCATGCAAACTGATCACACTCAACCAATCGATTTGATGTGGAAAGCTCCCGACATGTCACATCATAATTTGTCAATAGGAGATCCTCAGGCAAACAGCAGTAAAAACTCTGGAACACAAAACCAACATAGGACACCGGGTGATCTTGCTACAAATTCCAATGATATAATTATTGACAGTGTAGTGAGTAACAGTGATGTTAGCCCTAAAATCCTGCCCGAACCGTCGGTCGATCCACTCGACCACTTATCTCCTATAAATTGGTCAAAGGATACCAGCTCCCTAATGAGGGGAATTCTTGTCAAGACCAAAAAATCTACTGACTATACTACCACGAATCAAGCTGACACTCAGTCAAGATCTCCAACATTCAGTGATACCAGCTCCCTAATGAGGGAAATTCTTGTCAAGACCAAAAAATCTACTGACTATACTACCACGAATCAAGCTGACACTCAGTCAAGATCTCCAACATTCAGTGATATGCTGGCGAATACCGTAGGTTTTGGCAATTCGATTGCCTCTTCGAAGGCGCAATCTGACAATGTCGCATCGGGACAACATTCCTCGCATTCTAATTCAAACTATAACGAAAGTTTAAATAGCATTCCTGTCATTTCAACAACCAAGCAGAATGAGGAGAGACAACGAACGTCCAACACCGACCGCACGCGGGACGACATGAGAATGGCCCACAACTCGTCAGTTCGTAATAAATATGACAACTCGAAAATGCAAGTATACAATTCACACCACCAACAAACTTCAGCATCAGAAACCGATTCGACGCACATATTCCATGATGTCCCACCACGCGATTACCACGATGAAGAATATCGTCACGACGATACATGCGGCTTTAAAGGCGTGTTACCTAAAAGAGGTCGGAGAACCCGTAAAATCTTTATAGGAAGGATTGCTACAACTGCCAAAGAACGCGATCTTTGGACATTCTTCGAAAATAGAGGCATATTGCCCACATTCGTTCGACTCATGGCCAGTACAAGGAATGGCACACAATCAGCCCGAGTTAATTTATACGCAGATGATATAAAATTGCTGTACCAAGAAGATTTCTGGCCCAAAGGCATCATTGCCAGACAATGGCGTTCTGATCCACCTCAGCGTGACTATCATGGAGACACAGCCAAATAAGCTTAATATATTGACGTGGAATGCCACAGGCTTCATGTCATCCCAGCTATACATTTGTGATATTCTGAAAACATTAAAATACAGCTTCGTCGGAATATCTGAGCACTGGCTTAGTGAACAAAATGTTATTTCACTTGAAACACTACATCATTCCTATTCCGCCGTGGTAAAGCCGGGGCGAACAATCAAAACTAAAACTAACGCCACGTTCACAAGAGACGTAATAGCCATTATGATACGAAAAGACTTGCTCAACAGATGTACAGTGATCGATCTACCACACGAATGGTGCAGAGGCATCAACTTCAACGTTTCCCCCAGCATGTCACTGGCATTCATTCAAGTATATATGCCAAACACAAACCATGGAGATGACGAATTTCAGAAGTGTTTAGCATCTCTGTTGGACATTTATTCCATGCTATCACAAGAAGGTTCTGTTATTTTAATGGGTGATTTCAACGTACACCTAGGAGATGCCACAGGTGAAAATCTTCCCACGCGTCACTCGTTCCGTTCTATGGTTATGAATACATTCTCCAAAGACACATGCATGTGGTCTACTGTTTGTTCGCCTTCGTGCAAGGGTCCACGATTCACATTCTTTCCTTTCGCTGCAGTGGCCAGTCCAACCACTATTGATCATATCTTCATACCAGAATGTATGGTACATTTGGTATCGTCATGTCGCGTCTTGGATGATGTACCATCGAATGTGTCAAACCATCTGCCTGTAACCGTGGACATGTATGACCACCAAACCACAGCCACCCGCAAACACATCCGCACTGTGTATAAATGGAAAGGTGGTGACACTCAGGGATACCGTCTAATCCTGAATACGGCGTGCTCCGAGATGTTAAAGCGACATATCGTTGACAATTCTGACGTTGATAAATTATACGCGGATGTTGTATCCTCACTCCATGAGGCTGCCCTGTCAGCTATTGGTGAACGAAAGTTCCAGACACACATGAAGCCCTACTGGAATTCTGACCTATCTTCGCTACAACAAAAAGTGAAAGCAAACCGATCAAAGTGGTTATTGTCTGGGAAAAAACATACTACGGAATCAAGTGATTATCTGAACTACAAGGACTCAAAACGTCGATTTCGGCGGGCTCTAAGGATAGCCGTGCGCAATCACGAGCAAAAATTCCTGTTAGATGTTGAAACTGCAGCAAACGAAAATCCCACTCGTTTCTGGAAAATGACGAAGTCTAAAACTAACTCCCATGCAGTTACGAGTGGTATGGATTTCGGAAATGGTATGTGTAGAGAGCCTAGTGCGATCTTATCAGGCTGGAAATGCTATTTTGAGAACTTATACATTCCCACAGTACACGCTGATCCCGTGTTCAACAAATTCATTACCAACAGCCTCTCGTCGGAATTCGATCCCTCCTGCATAAATTATGACTCGACAGTATTTTGCAATGAAATTATGTCAGAAGATGTCAATGCTCAAATAAAAAACATGAAGAAAAACAAATCATCGGGTCCGGATGGTATTGCTAACGAGCACCTGATATTTTCTTCTAAACTCATGGTGTCAGTGATTTGTAAACTCTTCAATGGTATTCTTTCACGGGAATGGATTCCCACGGTTATGAAATCTGGTATCATAATTCCTCTGCACAAAGGCGACCCGAAGCCGCGGACAAAGCCAGACAGTTATCGTGCAATCACACTTCTCTCCTCATTGTATAAACTATTCGAGTCGGTCATCTTACACAGATTTCTGAAAAGTCCATCCCTTAATAAATTTCCACATGCTCTGCAATTCGGATTCCAGAAGGGAGTCAGCTGCACTATGATGTCGTTCATTGTGCAGGAAGCTATACACTATGCACGCGACAACCACTCCAAAGCTTATGTTTGCTACCTTAACTCTGCAAAGGCATTTGACTGCGTTTGCACGAGGGCCTCCTGTACAAACTGAACAACCTCGGATTCAATGGGAAAATACTTCGGATAATCCGCAACATGTACTCAAATTGCGCTAGCCGTGTGCTCCACAATGGTGATTTGTCAGAGTCATTTGAAATTCGCCAAGGAACAAGACAAGGGAACGTAACATCGCCTTTTTTCTACTTGACATTCATTGGCGATCTCTTGTCTACTCTGGAAGTTTCAGATCAAGGTGCATCTATTGGCAATATCAACTGTACCTCACCAACAACTGCAGATGATATTACTATTGTTTCCCTCACAAAAGCTGGTTTGGACAACTTGATGAAAATCTGCTTCAACTACAGCAAGAAATGGCGCTTCTGTTTTTCAAAATCTAAGAGTTCCGTTGTCGTATACAACGAAACGAAACAACAACACACAAACCAACAAAGATCGTGGATTCTTGGGAATGACACGATCGATGAAAGCACCGACTGTCGCCATCTGGGAATTTCTCAAGGAAAATTCGGCAATACTGTTAACCGTGCTACAAATATATCTGAAGTGTTGAGAAAAAGATACTTTTCTATCGCTGGTAGGAAATCCTTAAGTATGTGCACCCCTCTCACAATGAATAATCTCCTACGCACAGTTGTGCTTCCAAAGGCTCTTTATGGCGCTGAACTCCTATATTCAACAGATGACAACGCTCTCTGCACAATTGAAAAGGGTCTACGTACATGTATAAAGCACATACAGAATCTTCCAACAAGGGCGAGCACAAACCTCTCACTCAGTCTCCTGGGTGTTTTACCGATGAGTCGCCAACTACATTTGAGAAAACCTCTCTTCCTCGGCGAACTTATCCACTTGCCTGTGACTCGAGACTTTCCTTTACGAATTTTCATGAAAAACCTCTATATGCACAATTTATTCAATGTGAATACCACCGGTTATGTAAAAGACATCATCGATGTTCTAGAAGTGTACAATCTGTCTTCTTATCTTCAATAATTCTTATCTTCTGGATCCTTCCCAAAGAAGATCATTTGGAAGCAACTCGTTAAGTCGACCATAAGAGCTCACTATTGTGATGCATGGACTTCAGCAGTGGGTGCCAATGGTCGCTCTTCTAATCTTCTCCTCATTCATAATCAGCCTCTCGCAGTCTGGGGTGTGTGGCGTCTTCTTGCTGCCCATCCTAACAGGAGTTGGGAACTGAAAAATCTTGCTAGACTTCTAAATAGATTGTTGTTCGAAAACAATGACCGATGCATGCTGTGTGGCCACACATATAACAATGAAATTGGACATATTACTGACTCGTGCAGATCCCACTTCTAAGGGCCAGTGGTTTACCCACGCATCCTACAATAAGGTCCCGTAAACACATCCCACTTCTCACACTTAAGGGCCAGTGGTCTACCCACGCATCCTACAATAAGGTCCCCGCCTGAGTCATTGGAATCCCCTACTCAAGGCTATTATAAGGCACATTATTATTCCTCGCTACTAACGTGTCAAGTGAGCAGGGACGTGGGCTGGAGGGTATCCAATGTTGGGGCGTCCACCTTGTAATTTCCAACCGCACCATCCCCTTGAATCAGACCAAACTCATGCACAAGGCCTGGGCTTTGGTTTTCCCCAACTGCATGACACATTATAGCTCTAGATTGTATACCATTATGAAGTGAATTGATCAGTAGCCTTTGATTGGCACCATGCAAACCGGGGGAGAAACTCAGGATACATAGGCCCAGTGAGAAAATGTGGATATCTGAACCTGAAAATTGCAAAAAACATCTAGACTGGCTTCAAGATTCCCAAGTGTTGGAAGTTTAGTGTAAACATATTTTTATTTCCAAATTCAACATAACATAATACACATATGATACAAATGTGCATAAATAGAAGAGATAATGTATGGAAAGTTTCCAACCTGGCGCCCCCACCCCCACAAGATTGGAAATGTTCCCAACAGATGGAGAGAGAGATGATTTATTTTGCAAAAGAGCATACATTATTTAATACAAAGCATACTAATTAAATGGAATTAGATTATTTGTCCATTAAACCAGTTTCTTGGGGGGTAAATATGATATAGAAAAATAGATCACACCTGCTCCCTACTTCATGTCCACCCATCATGAGTTTTGGTTCAACTCTAAAGAAGAGGTGTCCATTTGTATATGTCAAATATGGTTGATTACATGTTTAAAGTGTAGGAAAGTATGCAAATGTTAGTCTAAAAACGACAAAATCCCCACTATTAAATTGTTGTCAAATAAAATTAAGAGAACAATTTCAACATAGTGTTGGTGTTAAATATATAGTAAGATAAGATATTTGTAACTGTTGAACATTTTGACAAAAGTTGGGGATAGACACCAATTAAGCACCCTCCCCCCAAGTCCCCCCCACCCCTATCACGTCATAACCTATCAATGATTCAGTTGAACGTGATTTCATAAATTATATTCATGTCTGGGCGACAAAATGTGTAAATGTCCCTCAGGCAGACTTCAGAGGAGGAAATATGATGGCGCTGGCATTGAAATATTGTCACACCTGGATCTTTCAATAATGCCCAGATTAAGTAAATGAATATAACATATCATATTCTCCTGAGAGTAGATTTATATTACCATTGGTCATTTATATAGGCGGGCATGATTATGATACTATACTCATCGGGACTTTCAATATTTTATTTCTGCCTATTAATGTCACTTAATCTCCCGTATTAGGTATTTATTGTGTTATTTCTTAATATACCTGTTCTATTATGCAAATTACATAAGCTACAGTCATTATCTGGTTTAAAATGTCAAGATACACAAGACGATTTTCGGACCCAAGTGCAGAAATCGTTCGAATAAATCTCACGGACAGAACCGTCACATCCATGATCGGTTTGAAATAGAACCGTAACACGCACCCTTGTTGATTAGAGGGTCACAGCTCCCAATTATCAAACCCTATCGGGATAATTTCTCAGCTATTTTACAAAAGAATAACACGAGTACACTTTATAGTCAGTGTTTGTCTTCAGAATGCGTTTCATATTTTATACGCCACGAAAAACAAAGAAATTGCGTCCACGTGGCTTGATTGTCAGTGGTAACATGTTGATATTTACGTGTTAACACGCTAATACCGAGTTAATTGTGGTCTAGAGTTCAGGCTTCGATAACACAGCACTTCTGCAGCCTCTGTTCATTCAGGAAAGTTTAATATATTCAAGATATCTCTAATTATGCGTGATTTTGTCACAAAAATGATTATTTTCAATCATCAGGAACAGTAACAAATCAGGCAAGAACCATCACAATACCGGCGATAGAACGACTTCCGATGTAACAGTTCCTACACAGTGAAGCGTAGTGTGATCCCTGGTCATGACATTACGAGAGGAGCAGAGGTACGAAGTTAGTCCAGTACGCATTTCTTTCAAATTTTGTCTGAGACTCTTTGGCTTCTGGAATCTTTCTCAGATCACTGATCGTGGCATCGATGATTGATTTGTGATGTTCATGGTACTGGGAATGCAGATGGCGACACAAAGTCGTGTCGAAGGTGTAGCTCAGAGGTCGGCCCACAAACCAACTGAGCTATCCGCTCCTCCTATTTAACAATTTTGTCATAAATAAACGTTAATTTTACTTATTAGCGCCATTTATTTGTGGAACAAAACAATACAAACAACCAATCTGGGAAATTTGACTGTCGTTGCGTAGCGTAGGAACATGTCAGTGCTTTATATCGCAATATGGTATCATCCGAATGGTCTGTTCTAAAAATAGTAACATAAACGGTCCCGATTTAATATCCGAAATAAAATCAATATTAATTGATACAAGTTTTTCCGGACAGGGGTCTTCAGTTGATATCTATTATTTTATACACACGCAAGCAACTATTTAAGATTTGTTATTTAAAGAGATAATCCATCTTTAATTGGTCGCAAGAATAATATGATCGTACGTGACACGTAATGGAGCAACCACCAAGTTGATCATTAAGTTCAATGTTACAATAATTATAGGATGTTCCGTACAGGGTACTTCATGTGCTACACCACTCGGATAAATGTCTGTGTCGTCACACAAATACCATGCTAGAACTTGGATTGATATATTCGTAATCGTATATAGTCACCAATAGCCGGGTTACCACCGTAGTAACGGACATTGCCCATATAGTGAACTATTCAAACCCAGCATTAAAATCATGGTTATGATCAGTCCAAACATATGAGTAAAGTTCGAACATAAGATAATAATAGCTGAGAAACTGGTGTGAATTGAACTGTGGTGGGGCCTCAAGCATATCTACCCCTGCACGTCAGAACAAAATAATGCCATGAAATGGCATAATTAGCTTGAGGATAGGATAGGATAGGATAGGATAATTTTATTTACAATACACATACATGGAAAGTACAATTACAAATAAATATAATATTAATAGACTATACATGTATATTGCTAGGGGTGATATAGTCATGGCTGACTGTCTTCATATCACCCCTGGATGTAGTGACAGATTATATGATGAAGATGGCCGAATTAACTTGATTGTTTTCAGGTTACGTTTATCGTGTGCAGACTGGGTTTTTTAATATATAGGCGTTGTTAGGGCGATGGTACGAAAAGTGGTTCATATGTATGTATGGGTACCTACTTGGTCGATATAATGAATGATTACTATGAATATACATGTGTGAGTGGAACCGAGTAGGAATAATGTGAGTGAGGTTTTGGGAATTGTTTTTTGTTTTTGTTTGTTTTTTTTCAATTAACTTGCATACTAGAGTGAATTTTGTTTTGTATTGTTTGTTTGTTTTATTTATTTTGTTATCAGAAAAATTATGTATCGTTTGTGCAATCAGGGCATCTTCGGTTTTTGCATCGCACGCTCGCTGAGTAGGTATTAATTATACCCGTTTTCAAACGTTTTCGGAACACATGTCTTGATTGTTTAGAGGTATATTTACTTTCTAGGGAATTCCACATAAAGGGGAATGAATGGTATGGTAGAACTTTAGAAAAAGAGATGGTCCTGAATTTTTTTTGTACTATAGGATTAGGTTGTCGTCTATTTGGTTCTGCTCTCTTGTCATACATACCAGAAAAAGACACCGGTAAGCGATCGTAGTACCAATCATGCATGAAAATGGATGCATGTAATTTATGTAAATCATCTATTTTTAAAATGTTTTCTTGTTTGAAAAGAGGATCGGTGTGACTTCTATATTTTTTGTTACATATAATTCTGATGGCTCGTTTTTGTAATAAATATAGTTTCTTCACTGCCGATACATGTCCCCATATTTGGATGCCATAAACTAAGTGGCTTTGAATTAGGGCAAAGTATAATGTTTTGAGAGCCTGGCTCGGGAGAAAATGTTTAACTTTATTAATGCAATAAATTGCATGTGCCATTTTTGAGCATACAATAGAAATATGTTTATTAAAGGTCAGGTTTTCATCTATATGGATACCTAAAAATTTGGCAGACGATTCGTTCCGCATGTTCCCTATCCGTCGAAGTTCGGCTCCATTGAGATATATTTTAATTGTATTCCATTTTTTGTCATTGTTTTGTGGATGCAAGAGCATATAATTGCTTTTGTTAGCATTGATGGCTAGGTTGTTGCAGCAACACCAGTCAGATAGATTTCTTAATTCGTTATTGACATAACTTTGGATTAACGCTTCATTTTGTCCACTGGCCATAAGGGTTGTATCGTCGGCATATGATAAGAGATCCATAGTAGTTGAATTTAACATATCGTTCACGTAGAGGAGAAAAATTATGGGCCCGAGTAAGGACCCCTGAGGAACACCACATGATGTTTTAATGAGATTTGACTTGCTTCCATTGAATTCTACGTATTGTCGTCTCTCATTGAGATAGCTTCGAAACCAGTTGTTTGCCATGCATCTAATTCCATAATGTTCAAATTTTGTAAGTAAGATTTCGTGGTTTATTGTGTCAAAAGCTTTGGACAGATCAAGAAAAAGGGCTACGGTGGAATCTTTCGTGGGCTTGTCGTTATTTTTCACAACATGATCCAGTAGATGAATGATGGGATGAAAAGTTGAATGGTTTGGGCGAAATCCGTACTGATGTTTAAATAAGATGTCCGATTCATTAAGAAAATCAAATAAACGTTTTTGCATGAGTTTTTCGAGTAGTTTAGAAAATGCGGGAAGAATGCTTATTGGACGATAATTGTTTATATCCCCCTTGTCACTATTTTTCGGTATTGGTACAACTTTAGCTATTTTCAATTTGTTGGGAACATGACCTTGTTTGAACGACAAGTTGAATATATGCTTTAATGCTGGTGCTACAGAAAATATGGTTTCCTTCATCAGTTTTGTAGATATTCCATTGAAGTCACTGCTGGTTTTTCCATTCATTGAGTAGCAAGTTAAAATAACCTCTTGGATTGTGGTGGGCGTAATATTTAGCTCGTTGCTTTGTCTATTCGTTAAATAATCAAGGAAGTTTACATCTGTGTGATTTTCAATAAGTTCTGTGGTTTTTTGACCTATATTGGAAAAATAGTCTTTACATTTTTCAGCGATAGTGTCAGGATTTGTAAACTGTATGTTGTTATCATGTAGAACATTCGGGTATCCGTCGGTATTTTTGTCTCGTTTTATTGCACCTTTGAGGGTCTTCCATGTTTCTTTTAAACTATGCTTATTCTTTTCTAATATTTCGCAGTAATACATGCTTCTACTTTTCCGGATAAGTTTGTTATATAGTTGTCGATATTTGAGGTAGGAATTCGTATGGATGGAGGAAGGCGAGCTTAGTTTACGGGTATATAGTTCTTGTTTCTTAAGTGAAGATCTTATTAATCCGGTGGTCATCCATGGTTCGCGTTTGATGAATTTTTTGGGTATGTTTCGGGTAATGGGCGGAAAAGCTACGTTGTATGCTGTCAGATAGATATCCAAAAAGTTTTCGTATGCTTGATCTACATTATCACAATCACAAACCGAATGGAAATTACACGATTTAAGAGTATCGTTGAATTTATTAATATTTTCTTGGGAAAAGTTTCGTCGGGGAGTGCGCATGGTTTCATGTGGGGTTTTTAGTCGGTTATGTCCGTTATGACCTTCGGTGTCAGTGAGAAATACCCCAAAGTGATCTGACAAATCACATGTAACTATACCAGAGCAGTGCTCGTTTCGAAGATTATTTGTGTATATATGATCGATAAGGGTCGCTGAGTGATCGGTCATTCTTGTCGGTTTTGTTATCATGGGCACGAATCCTCGTGTGAATACATTGTTTAAAAAGTCGTTTGTTTTATTGTGCGCATCGAAATTTAGTAGATCGATATTGAAATCACCGATTATATAAGTCTTATGATTTTTAATTATATCTAAGATTTCGTCGAATTTAGAGGCAAACTTGTCAAAGTCAGCTTTTGGTGCCGTGTTAGGTCTATAAATACATCCTATGATATATATTTCATGTTTTCCGAATTCAAGCTCAATGAACACCGTTTCAATAACATGTGGGATGAATATTGATAGATCGGGTCTATTTTTATACGTAATAGTGTCTCTTATGTAAATACCAACACCACCCCTACCATCATCGTGATCAGGCCTTGATTTATATTCTATGGGATGATAACCGGAGAGTATAAAGTCCGATGCTTGATGTATTTTAAATGTTTCGGTTAGCGCTATTATATCAAGATTGTTGTCATTGATTTTCATGTCACATAAAAGATTTTGTAAATTTTCAAAATTTGCATTGATGCTTCTGCAGTTAAGACCAAACATTGACAGTTTATTCTTCTTGTTGAGAATATCTTTTGCTTGTAAAGTTGAGAAGTAACGGCAATTGTTTTTATCAAAAATGGACAAAGTTGGTTCTTCGTCTTCCTCTAGGCGAGCCCATTTGGCGGCAAGATCGAAATTAGGCGCTTCCCTAACCTCACTCAGTGTTACGTTATTTGTGGCCATTATGTGATTTGATGATATTTGATATAACATATGTGCCCTTGTTCAAATCAGTTAGCATATACCCGTGGTTTAAGTACGGTCTGCACACGACGTTGCACCTGAAAATAATTTTAGACAAGGTAAGATGCATTTTTTTTTTCATGGGAAGAATTTTCTTTCGTGGGTATATTAATTATGATAGCTTCACAATGTGAACTCGGGAAATTGATTGCAGTATTTCAAGTTGTTTAGGGGAAAGAGTTTTCGAATTGAATTGTAAGCTAAAAACAACTTTATTTCTGTTAGTGACCACGGATTTTCCCAAGTTCACGGCGCGAATAACGAGGCAAATTTCCATTTATAAGCTAAATGATAAGAATGGTATAAGTACTTTGGCATCATTTTGATCGGGTGAGCATTTATGAAGAAAAAAATATGAATTGGGTGGGAACTGAGATATAAAGATATAAAGAGTCAGAGTATGTCGATACAGAGCAAAATAACAACAGCAATAACAACAATAAAGGTATTAAAAAGGACAAATTATGGTACAAGTTCATGAAGTATGTTAGATTTGTGCAAAGATTAATATGTGTTTATAGAGCTGAGCGATGGGTGCCTTTGATGGGTGGTGCGTTTATATAATTTACTATTTAAATAATAGTTTACACAATTTCGTATTATAGAACACCATCTATATTTTTTGGTCCATGGACGATTGATTAAAGAGAAATTATAAGTGTCTGTTAAGTAAGTTCTGCTAATTACTTAAACTGAACCAGACGGGAAAGGGTGAATTAAAATTATCATGCGGATCAGCTATCAAAATTGAATAAAAGTGGAAGTGAACCATCATCCCACAGCGAAATCAACCAGGCCTGTTGGGTTTGAATAGTTCACTAGATGGGCAATGTCAGGTACTACGGTAGTAACCCGGCTATTGGTGACTATATACGATTACGAATATATAAATTCAAGTTATAACATGGTATTTTAATGTGATGACACACACATTTATCCGAGTGGTGTAGCACATGTAGTACACTGTATGCATATATACATATATATATCACAGCAGAAGTTTCCTTATAATTAATGGATGGAAATGGAATGCCTTAGCTGCAGGCAATCAATGCAATGTATGTAAACTATGTAGAAAAAGAAATTATTGAATGAAGTGTAGTGAATATGATGCGTCACTTTAATATTTGAGTCGGACATAGCTTACCTTACCTGAAGGCAATCAATGCAATAAGTGATGTAGAAACAGAAATTATTGAATGAAGTGTAATGAATATGAAGCGTCATTTTAATGCAATATCGATTGGGTAGAAGAGAAATGTCACTTTAATAGTTAACGATGATATACATATAGAATTATAGATTATCCCCATTGAAGACGATCAATGCAATGAACAGTGTAGAAATGGAGAAAATGTTGCCTGAATGAATCAATGTGTGAACATAAAGTCTCACTTTAATGAAATATTGAGATGATGGAATCAACGATGAATTTGCAATTTCTTTAATGATGAAATTGGTTTACATATACATGTATATGCAGCTGAAAATGTGAATTGACTGAAATGTAATTATGAAAGTGTCAATGGCACTGTAGATAACGTCGAAAGGGAATAATTTCATGTGTTACAGTTAATGGAGCGATTAGGAATGTGGAAAGTTGAAAGGCCTAGTTATGCAAAGATTAAAATCAAAGATGGCCGCGACAGCCATGTTTTTTGGCAAATGACCCAAAAAAGACTCCTTCCTATTTACATGTCATTGTTAACATCCCTCACAAATTTCATGATGATCCGACAAAAGATACGACATGTAGCCCGTGTCAAAGGATTTAGTTGTGTAAAGAGTAAAATACAATGTGGCTGCTGGCGACCAGGTTTTTTGGTTGAATTTAAAATGAATCTTTTCCCATCTACATGTAATTGTTAACATCCATGACAAATCTCATGATGATTGGACCAAAGATTCGACTTGTAGCCCTTGACAAAGAATTTAGTCATGCAAAGAGTATAATCCAAGATGGCTGCTGGCGGCCATGTTTTTGGCCGAACAACCCCAAAATTACTCGTTTCCCAACTACATGTCAATTTTAACATCCATGACAAATGTAATGAAAGTGTCAATGACACTGTAGCTCAACTTAGTAGGGGAATGATTTAATGGTTGACAGTAAATGGAGGAATAGGAAAGGTGCTAATTGAAATGTCTATTTAAGACTAGATGTACATGTCAATATCAACATTCATGACAGGTTTCATAATGATCGGATCAGGGATGTGGTGATTATGGTGTGCCAAAGGATTTATTGATGCAAAGAGTAAATTCTAAAATGGCCAATGGCAGCCATGTTTTTTTCCGAATTACCCCAAAATGACCAATCTCATAATGATCTGATCAAAGGTACGACCTGTAGCCTGTGCCAATGGATTTAGTCATGCAAAGAGTAAAATCCACGATAGCTGCTGGCGGCCATGTTTTTCGGCTGAACGACGCCAAAATAACTCGTTTCCCATCTACATGTCTTTGTTAACATCCATGACAAATTTCATGAAGTTCCGACCAAGCTACGACCTGTAGCCCGCACCAAAGGATTTAGTCATGCAAAGAGTAAAATCCAATATGGCTGCTGGCGGACATGTTTTTTAGCCAAACGACCCCAAAAACACTCGTTCCCATCTACATGTTAATATTAACATCCATGATAAATATCTTGATGATCAGACGAATAGTACGACCTGTAGCCCGTGCCAATGGATTGAATTTTGAAATCCAAGATGGCCGCCAGTGGCCGTGTTTTTTGGTCGTATGATCCCAAAATGACTAGTTCCCATCTACATGTCAATATCAACATTCATAACAAATTTCATAAAGATCAGACCAAAGGTACGACCTGTAGCCCGCGCCAAAGGATTTAGTCATGCAAAGAGTAAAATCCAAGATGGCTGCTGGCGGCCATGTTTTTTGGCCTAATGAACCCAAATAACTCGTTCCCATCTACATGTCAATATTAACATCTATGACAAATTTCATTATGATCAGACGAACAGTACAACCTGTAGACCGCACCAATGAATTTAATTTTGAAATCCAAGATGGCCACCAGCGGCCATGTTTTTTGGCCGTTTATTCCAAAAGAACTTGTTCCCAACTACATGTCATTGTTAACATCCATGACAAATTTCATGAAGATCAGACCAAAGGTACGACATGTAGCCCGTGCCAAAAGATTTAGTCATGCAAAGAGTAAAATCCAAGATGGCTGCTGGCGGCATTGTGTTTTGGCTGAACGACCCCAAAATCACTCGTTCCCATCTACATGTCAATATTAACATCCATGACAAATTTCATGATGATCAGACGAACAGCACGACCTGTAGCCCGCGCCATTGGATTGAATTTTGAAATCCAAGATGGCCACCAGCAGCAATATATTTTTGGCCAGATGACCCCAAAATGACTCGTTACCATCTACATGTCAATATCAACATTCATGACAAATTTAATAAAGATCAGACCAAAGGTACGACCTGTAGCCCGCGCCAAAGGATTTAGTCATGCAAAGAGTAAAATCCAAGATGGCTGCTGGCGGCCATGTTTTTTGGCCGAACGACCCCAAAATCCCTCGTTCCCATCTACATGTCATTGTTAACATCCATGACAAATTTCATGAAGTTCTGACCAGAGCTACAACCTTTAGCCCGCGACAAAGAATTTAGTCATGCAAAGAGTAAAATCCAAGATGGCTGCTGGCGGCCATGATTTTTGGCTGAACGACCCCAAAATCACTCGTTCCCATCTACATGTCAATATTAACACCCATGACAAATTTCATGATGATCAGACGAACAGCACGACCTGTAGCCCGCGCCAATGGATTGAATTTTGAAATCCAAGATGGCCACCAGCGGCCATTCGTTCCCATCTACATGTCAAGGTCAACATTCGTGACAAATTTCATAAAGATCAGACCAAAGGTACGACCTGTAGCCCGCGCCAAAGGAAATTGTTGAGGGACACACACACACACGGACGACGGACGCCAAACCATGGCAATAGCTCAAACTTACAAAGTAAGTTGAGCTAATAATGATCCGACAAAAGATACGACCTGTAGCCCGTGCTAATGGATTGAATTTTGAAATCCAAGATGACCGCTGACGGCCATGTTTTTTGGTCAAACGACCCCAAAATGACTCGTTCCCATCTACATTGTACATGTCAATAGCCATGACAAATATCATAATGATCTGACCAAAGGTACGACCTAGAGCCTGTGCCGAAGGATTTAGTCATGAAAAGAGTAAAATCCAAGATATTCATGACGACCATGTTTTTTGGTCGAACTACCACAAAATGACTCATTCCCATCAGCCTGTCATTATTAACATCCATGACAAATTTCATGATAATCAGACGAACAGTACGACATGAAGACCGTGCCAATCGATTTAATTTTGAAATCAAAGATGGCTGCCAGCGGCCATGTTTTTGGCCAAATTACCCCAAAATGACTCATTCCCATGTACATGTCAATGTCAACATTCATGACAAATTTTATAATAATCTGACCAAAGTTAGGACCTGTAGCCTGTGCCAAAGGATTTAGTCATGCAAAGAGTAAAATCCAAGATGGCTGCTGGCGGCCATGTTTTTTGGCCTAACGACCCCAAAATAACTCGTTGCCATCTACATGTAAATATTAACATCTATGACAAATTTGATGATGATCAGACGAACAGTACGACCTGTAGACCGCGCCATTGGATTGAATTTTGAAATCAAAGATGGCCACCAGCAGCCATGTTTTTTTGGCCAGATGACCCCAAAATGACTCGTTCCCATCTACATGTCAATATCAACATTCATGACAAATTTAATAAATATCAGACCAAAGGTACGACCTGTAGCCCGCGCCAAAGGATTTAGTCATGCAAAGAGTAAAATCCAAGATGGCTGCTGGCGGCCATGTTTTTTCGCCGAACGACCCCAAAATCACTCGTTCCCATCTACATGTCATTGTTAACATCCATGATAAATTTCATGAAGTTCTGACCAGAGCTACAACCTGTAGCCCGCGACAAAGAATTTAGTCATGCAAAGAGTAAAATCCAAGATGGCTGCTGGCGGCATTGGGTTTTGGCTGAACGACCCTAAAATCACTCGTTCCCATCTACATGTCAATATTAACACCCATGACAAATTTCATGATGATCGGACGAACAGCACGACCTGTAGCCCGCGCCAATGGATTGAATTTTGAAATCCAAGATGGCCACCAGCGGCCATTCGTTCCCATCTACATGTCAAGGTCAACATTCGTGACAAATTTCATTAAGATCAGACCAAAGGTACGACCTGTAGCCCGCGCCAAAGGAAATTGTTTAGGGACACACACACACACGGACGACGGACGCCAAACCATGGCAATAGCTCAAACTTACAAAGTAAGTTGAGCTAATAATGATCCGACAAAAGATACGACCTGTAGCCCGTGCTAATGGATTGAATTTTGAAACCAAGATGACCGCTGACGGCCATGTTTTTTGGTCAAACGACCCCAAAATGACTCGTTCCCATCTACATTGTACATGTCAATAGCCATGACAAATATCATAATGATCTGACCAAAGGTACGACCTAGAGCCTGTGCCGAAGGATTTAGTCATGAAAAGAGTAAAATCCAAGATACTCATGACAGCCATGTTTTTTGGTCGAACTACCCCAAAATGACTCATTCCCATCAGCCTGTCATTATTAACATCTATGACAAATTTCATGATAATCAGACGAACAGTACGACCTGTAGACCGCGCCAATCTATTTAATTTTGAAATCAAAGATGGCTGCCAGCGGCCATGTTTTTGGCCAAATTACCCCAAAATGACTCATTCCCGTCTGCATGTCAATGTCAACATTCATGACAAATTTCATAATAATCTGACCAAAGTTAGGACCTGTAGCCTGTGCCAAATGATTTAGTCATGCAAAGAGTAAAATCCAAGATGGCTGCTGGCGGCCATGATTTTTGGCTGAACGACCCCAAAATCACTCGTTCCCATCTACATGTCAATATTAACACCCATTGACAAATTTCATGATGATCAGACGAACAGCACGACCTGTATCCCGCGCCAATGGATTGAATTTTGAAATCCATGATGGCCACCAGCGGCCATTCGTTCCCATCTACATGTCAAGGTCAACATTCGTGACAAATTTCATAAAGATCAGACCAAAGGTACGACCTGTAGCCCGCGCCAAAGGAAATTGTTGAGGGACACACACACACGGACGACGAACGCCAAACCATGGCAATAGCTCAAACTTACAAAGTAAGTTGAGCTAATAATGATCCGACAAAAGATACGACCTGTAGCCCGTGCTAATGGATTGAATTTTGAAATCCAAGATGACCGCTGACGGCCATGTTTTTTGGTCAAACGACCCCAAAATGACTCGTTCCCATCTACATTGTACATGTCAATAGCCATGACAAATATCATAATGATCTGACCAAAGGTACGATCTAGAGCCTGTGCCGAAGGATTTAGTCATGAAAAGAGTAAAATCCAAGATATTCATGACGACCATGTTTTTTGGTCGAACTACCACAAAATGACTCATTCCCATCAGCCTGTCATTATTAACATCCATGACAAATTTCATGATAATCAGACGAACAGTACGACATGAAGACCGTGCCAATCGATTTAATTTTGAAATCAAAGATGGCTGCCAGCGGCCATGTTTTAGGCCAAATTACCCCAAAATGACTCATTCCCATGTACATGTCAATGTCAACATTCATGACAAATTTTATAATAATCTGACCAAAGTTAGGACCTGTAGCCTGTGCCAAAGGATTTAGTCATGCAAAGAGTAAAATCCAAGATGGCTGCTGGCGGCCATGTTTTTTGGCCGAATGACCCCAAAAGGACTCGTTCCCATCTACATGTCATTGTTAAAATCTATGATAAATTTCATGAAGTTCTGACTAAAGCTACAACATGTAGCCAGCGACAAAGAATTTAGTCATGCAAAGAGTAAAATCCAAAATGGCTGCTGGCGGCCATGATTTTTGGCTGAACGACCCCAAAATCAATCGTTCCCATCTACGTGTCAATATTAACATCTATGACAAATTTCATGATGATCAGACGAACAGTACAACCTGTAGACCGCACCAATGGATTTAATTTTGAAATCCAAGATGGCCACCAGCGGCCATGTTTTTTGGCCGTTTATTCCAAAAGAACTTGTTCCCAACTACATGTCATTGTTAACATCCATGACAAATTTCATGAAGATCAGACCAAAGTTACGACATGTAGCCCGTGCCAAAGGATTTAGTCATGCAAAGAGTAAAATCCAAGATGGCTGCTGGCGGCCATGTTTTTCAGCCGAACAAGCCCAAAATGACTCGTTCCGATCAACATGTCATTGTTAACATCCATGACAAATTTCATGAAGTTCCGACCAAAGATACAACCTGTAGCCCGCGCCAAAGAATTTAGTCATGCAAAGAGTAAAATCCAAGATGGCTGCTGGCGGCATTGTGTTTTGGCTGAACGACCCCAAAATCACTCATTCCCATCTACATGTCAATATTAACATCCACGACAAATTTCATGATGATCAGACAAACAGCACGACCTGTAGCCCGCGCCATTGGATTGAATTTTGAAATCCAAGATGGCCACCAGCAGCCATGTTTTTTTGGCCAGATGACCCCAAAATGACTCGTTCCCATCTACATGTCAATATCAACATTCATGACAAATTTAATAAAGATCAGACCAACGGTACGACCTGTAGCCCGCGCCAAAGGATTTAGTCATGCAAAGAGTAAAATCCAAGATGGCTGCTGGCGGCAATGTTTTTTGGCCGAACGACCCCAAAATCACTCGTTCCCATCTACATGTCAATATTAACAACCATGACAAATTTCATGATGATCAGACGAACAGCACGACCTGTATCCCGCGCCAATGGATTGAATTTTGAAATCCATGATGGCCACCAGCGGCCATTCGTTCCCATCTACATGTCAAGGTCAACATTCGTGACAAATTTCATAAAGATCAGACCAAAGGTACGACCTGTAGCCCGCGCCAAAGGAAATTGTTGAGGGACACACACACACACGGACGACGGACGCCAAACCATGGCAATAGCTCAAACTTACAAAGTAAGTTGAGCTAATAATGATCCGACAAAAGATACGACCTGTAGCCCGTGCTAATGGATTGAATTTTGAAATCCAAGATGACCGCTGACGGCCATGTTTTTTGGTCAAACGACCCCAAAATGACTCGTTCCCATCTACATTGTACATGTCAATAGCCATGACAAATATCATAATGATCTGACCAAAGGTACGACCTAGAGCCTGTGCCGAAGGATTTAGTCATGAAAAGAGTAAAATCCAAGATACTCATGACGGCCATGTTTTTTGGTCGAACTACCCCAAAATGACTCATTCCCATCAGCCTGTCATTATTAACATCCATGACAAATTTCATGATAATCAGACGAACAGTACGACATGAAGACCGTGCCAATCGATTTAATTTTGAAATCAAAGATGGCTGCCAGCGGCCATGTTTTTTGGCCAAATTACCCCAAAATGACTCTTTCCCATGTACATGTCAATGTCAACATTCATGACAAATTTCATAATAATCTGACCAAAGTTAGGACTTGTAGCCTGTGCCAAAGGATTTAGTCATGCAAAGAGTAAAATCCAAGATGGCTGCTGGCGGCCATGTTTTTTGGCCTAACGACCCAAAAATAACTCGTTGCCATCTACATGTCAATATTAACATCTATGACAAATTTCATGATAATCAGACGAACAGTACGACCTGTAGACCGCGCCAATCTATTTAATTTTGAAATCAAAGATGGCTGCCAGCGGCCATGTTTTTTGGCCAAATTACCCCAAAATGACTCATTCCCATCTGCATGTCAATGTCAACATTCATGACAAATTTCATAATAATCTGACCAAAGTTAGGACCTGTAGCCTGTGCCAAAGGATTTAGTCATGCAAAGAGTAAAATCCAAGATGGTTGCTGGCGGCCATGTTTTTTGGCCGAATGACCCCAAAAGGACTCGTTCCCATCTACATGTCATTGTTAAAATCTATGATAAATTTCATGAAGTTCTGACCTAAGCTACAACATGTAGCCTGCGACAAAGAATTTAGTCATGCAAAGAGTAAAATCCAAAATGGCTGCTGGCGGCCATGATTTTTGGCTGAACGACCCCAAAATCAATCGTTCGCATCTACATGTCAATATTAACATCTATGACAAATTTCATGATGATCAGACGAACAGTACAACCTGTAGACCGCACCAATGGATTTAATTTTGAAATCCAAGATGGCCACCAGCGGCCATGTTTTTTGGCCGTTTATTCCAAAAGAACTTGTTCCCAACTACATGTCATTGTTAACATCCATGACAAATTTCATGAAGATCAGACCAAAGGTACGACATGTAGCCCGTGCCAAAGGATTTAGTCATGCAAAGAGTAAAATCCAAGATGGCTGCTGGCGGCCATGTTTTTCAGCCGAACAAGCCCAAAATGACTCGTTCCGATCAACATGTCATTGTTAACATCCATGACAAATTTCATGAAGTTCCGACCAAAGCTACAACCTGTAGCCCGCGCCAAAGAATTTAGTCATGCAAAGAGTGAAATCCAAGATGGCTGCTGGCGGCATTGTGTTTTGGCTGAACGACCCCAAAATCACTCGTTCCCATCTACATGTCAATATTAACATCCATGACAAATTTCATGATGATCAGACAAACAGCACGACCTGTAGCCCGCGCCATTGGATTGAATTTTGAAATCCAAGATGGCCACCAGCAGCCATGTTTTTTTGGCCTGATGACACCAAAATGACTCGTTCCCATCTACATGTCAATATCAACATTCATAACAAATTTCATAAAGATCAGACCAAAGGTACGACCTGTAGCCCGCGCCAAAGGATTTAGTCATGCAAAGAGTAAAATCCAAGATGGCTGCTGGCGGCCATGTTTTTTGACCAAACGACCCCAAAATCACTCGTTCCCATCTACATTTCATTGTTAATATCCATGACAAATTTCATGAAGTTCTGACCAGAGCTACAACCTGTAGCCCGCGACAAAGAATTTAGTCATGCAAAGAGTAAAATCCAAGATGGCTGCTGGCGGCCATGATTTTTGGCTGAACGACCCCAAAATCACTCGTTCCCATCTACATGTCAATATTAACACCCATGACAAATTTCATGATGATCAGACGAACAGCACGACCTGTATCCCGCGCCAATGGATTGAATTTTGAAATCCAAGATGGCCACCAGCGGCCATTCGTTCCCATCTACATGTCAAGGTCAACATTCGTGACAAATTTCATAAAGATCAGACCAAAGGTACGACCTGTAGCCCGCGCCAAAGGAAATTGTTGAGGGACACACACACACACGGACGACGGACGCCAAACCATGGCAATAGCTCAAACTTACAAAGTAAGTTGAGCTAATAATGATCCGACAAAAGATACGACCTGTAGCCCGTGCTAATGGATTGAATTTTGAAATCCAAGATGACCGCTGACGGCCATGTTTTTTGGTCAAACGACCCCAAAATGACTCGTTCCCATCTACATTGTACATGTCAATAGCCATGACAAATATCATAATGATCTGACCAAAGGTACGACCTAGAGCCTGTGCCGAAGGATTTAGTCATGAAAAGAGTAAAATCCAAGATACTCATGACGGCCATGTTTTTTGGTCGAACTACCCCAAAATGACTCATTCCCATCAGCCTGTCATTATTAACATCCATGACAAATTTCATGATAATCAGACGAACAGTACGACATGAAGACCGTGCCAATCGATTTAATTTTGAAATCAAAGATGGCTGCCAGCGGCCATGTTTTTTGGCCAAATTACCCCAAAATGACTCATTCCCATGTACATGTCAATGTCAACATTCATGACAAATTTCATAATAATCTGACCAAAGTTAGGACCTGTAGCCTGTGCCAAAGGATTTAGTCATGCAAAGAGTAAAATCCAAGATGGCTGCTGGCTGCCATGTTTTTTGGCCTAACGACCCCAAAATAACTCGTTGCCATCTACATGTCAATATTAACATCTATGACAAATTTCATGATAATCAGACGAACAGTACGACCTGTAGACCGCGCCAATCTATTTAATTTTGAAATCAAAATTGGCTGCCAGCGGCCATGTTTTTTGGCCAAATTACCCCAAAATGACTCATTCCCATCTGCATGTCAATGTCAACATTCATGACAAATTTCATAATAATCTGACCAAAGTTAGGACCTGTAGCCTGTGCCAAAGGATTTAGTCATGCAAAGAGTAAAATCCAAGATGGCTGCTGGCGGCCATGTTTTTTGGCCGAATGACCCCAAAAGGACTCGTTCCCATCTACATGTCATTGTTAAAATCTATGATAAATGTCATGAAGTTCTGACCAAAGCTACAACATGTAGCCCGCGACAAAGAATTTAGTCATGCAAAGAGTAAAATCCAAGATGGCTGCTGGCGGCCATGATTTTTGGCTGAACGACCCCAAAATCACTCGTTCCCATCTACATGTCAATATTAACACCCATGACAAATTTCATGATGATCAGACGAACAGCACGACCTGTATCCCGCGCCAATGGATTGAATTTTGAAATCCAAGATGGCCACCAGCGGCCATTCGTTCCCATCTACATGTCAAGGTCAACATTCGTGACAAATTTCATAAAGATCAGACCAAAGGTACGACCTGTAGCCCGCGCCAAAGGAAATTGTTGAGGGACACACACACACACGGACGACGGACGCCAAACCATGGCAATAGCTCAAACTTACAAAGTAAGTTGAGCTAATAATGATCCGACAAAAGATACGACCTGTAGCCCGTGCTAATGGATTGAATTTTGAAATCCAAGATGACCGCTGACGGCCATGTTTTTTGGTCAAACGACCCCAAAATGACTCGTTCCCATCTACATTGTACATGTCAATAGCCATGACAAATATCATAATGATCTGACCAAAGGTACGACCTAGAGCCTGTGCCGAAGGATTTAGTCATGAAAAGAGTAAAATCCAAGATACTCATGACGGCCATGTTTTTTGGTCGAACTACCCCAAAATGACTCATTCCCATCAGCCTGTCATTATTAACATCCATGACAAATTTCATGATAATCAGACGAACAGTACGACATGAAGACCGTGCCAATCGATTTAATTTTGAAATCAAAGATGGCTGCCAGCGGCCATGTTTTTTGGCCAAATTACCCCAAAATGACTCATTCCCATGTACATGTCAATGTCAACATTCATGACAAATTTCATAATAATCTGACCAAAGTTAGGACCTGTAGCCTGTGCCAAAGGATTTAGTCATGCAAAGAGTAAAATCCAAGATGGCTGCTGGCTGCCATGTTTTTTGGCCTAACGACCCCAAAATAACTCGTTGCCATCTACATGTCAATATTAACATCTATGACAAATTTCATGATAATCAGACGAACAGTACGACCTGTAGACCGCGCCAATCTATTTAATTTTGAAATCAAAATTGGCTGCCAGCGGCCATGTTTTTTTGCCAAATTACCCCAAAATGACTCATTCCAATCTGCATGTCAATGTCAACATTCATGACAAATTTCATAATAATCTGACCAAAGTTAGGACCTGTAGCCTGTGCCAAAGGATTTAGTCATGCAAAGAGTAAAATCCAAGATGGCTGCTGGCGGCCATGTTTTTTGGCCGAATGACCCCAAAAGGACTCGTTCCCATCTACATGTCATTGTTAAAATCTATGATAAATTTCATGAAGTTCTGACCAAAGCTACAACATGTAGCCCGCGACAAAGAATTTAGTCATGCAAAGAGTAAAATCCAAGATGGCTGCTGGCGGCCATGATTTTTGGCTGAACGACCCCAAAATCGATCGTTCCCATCTACATGTCAATATGAACATCTATGACAAATTTCATGATGATCAGACGAACAGTACAACCTGTAGACCGCACCAATGGATTTAATTTTGAAATCCAAGATGGCCACCAGCGGCCATGTTTTTTGGCCGATTATTTCAAAAGAACTTGTTCCCAACTACATGTCATTGTTAACATTCATGACAAATTTCATGAAGATCAGACCAAAGGTACGACATGTAGCCCGTGCCAAAGGATTTAGTCATGCAAAGAGTAAAACCCAAGATGGCTGCTGGCGGCCATGTTTTTTGGCCGAATGACCCCAAAAGGACTTGTTCCCATCTGCATGTCATTGTTAACAACCATCACAAATTTCATGAAGATCCAACTAAAGCTACATGTACAACCTGTAGCCTGCGCCAAAGAATTTAGTCATGCAAAGAGTAAAATCCAAGATGGCTGCTGGCGGCCATGTTTTTTGGTCGAACAACCCCAAAATGACTCGTACTGATCTACATGTCAATATTAACATCCTTGACAAATTTCATGATGATCAGACAAACAGTACGACCTGTAGAACATGCCAATGGATTTGAAGTTTTTTGGCGAATGACCCCAAAATGACTCGTTCCCATCTACATGTCAATGTCAACATTTATGACAAATTTCATAAAGATCAGACCAAAGGCACGACCTGTAGCCCGCGCCAAAGGATTTAGTCATGCAAAGAGTAAAATCCAAGATGGCTGCTGTCCGCCATTTTTTTTGGCCGAATGACACCAAAAGGACTCGTTCCCATGCAAAGAGTAACATCCAAGATGGCTGCTGGCGGCCATGTTTTTTTGGCCGAACAACCCAAAAATGACTCGTTCCCATCTACATGTCAATATTAACATCCATGACAAAATTTCATGAAGATCAGACTAAAGGCACAACCTTGAAATCCAAGATGGCCGCCAATATGTTTTTCGATCGAAACACCCAAAAATGATTCGTTCCCATCTACCCTGCTGGGAAAAACAAGTGTCCACTTAACCACGGTGCGGTTAGCATTGCCACTGCGGCCGAAATGCAACTACACCGCGGCTCCATTGGCTAACTACAGTTGGGCATTGGTTTATTTGCCATCCGGCCATGGTGTACAAATGTAGTTGCCGCTGTGTACATTCATCAAACTGAAAAAAGACAATACAAACCAGAAATCTAACCACGGTGTACATACCATTCGGCCCCGTTGTAGTTGCTTTTTGGCCATGGTGTACATGTGGACTTGTCGTGCGGCCGCGGTGTACATGTACTTGCCACTCGGCCGCGGCGCTCAACTGCAGTTACAAACTCTGACACTGCACCCGAATGGCAAATACACCGCGGTGCCAATGGACACTTGTTTTGTCCAGCAGGGTACATGTCAATGTCAACATTCATGACAAATTTCAAAGAGATCAGACTAAAGGCACAACCTGTATCCCGCGACAAAGTAAATTGTTGACGGACACACAGACACACGGATGACGGATGCCAACCCATGGCAATAGCTCAAACTTACAAAGTAAGTTGAGCTAATAAAATGGGATGCGTTGGAATTTTGCAAAATGAATAAAATGAAAACAGTCGGGAGCTCCGAAATAGGGGTGGGCGGGTCACCGGAAACACAGGTATATATTTTTTTGGCTTTACTACTTCGGGGTTCATGCAGTTTGCTGAATTTTTCTTGCGGTCAAAATCCGATGACCACATTGAACCCGCCGTTCATTTCTTATATAATACAGCAGTATTACATGGGGTGACACCACTATAGAGGGGGTCAATTACTTAAATCTAGGGAAGTCGATAGCCGAGAGGTACTGTAGTGTATTGGTCTCTCGTGCTAGCGGGCAAGGGATCGCAACCTGGTCAGGGTATTCTGACAAAAATCAGAACTCGGTCAGATACCAAGTTTGTAAAGCTGAAAAGTCTCATTTGAGATCACTGAATAAAGATCCGAATGCAAAAATACCGACTTCCCCCATTACAACATCTATCCAGGTATTTTGTTGTTCTGCAGTATGCTGTCTGATTGGGGGTGCAGACATTAATGGCTGACCTGTGTACATGCCTCGGGGTATCTGGAGAAGTCAGCCCAAAACAAGGTCGGCCACAAGAGAAGTCGGCCCGGGTAAATTAAAGATTGGTCAAGAAAAGTCGGCCCCATTATTATTTTACTGCTTGTTAATGCCTGTGGCACAATAAGATGAGACCGACATTTCGCCACACGGTGTCATAAGGGATTACATCACCTCGTAGCATTCCATTTTATGTGACTATGTTCTGGTCACATGGTGTCAAGGAGGATTATATCCATTTGCTTATCGCGCACTGTCATGGCTTTACGCAGATATGTCGATAGGGTTCGTTAAACGGAAATTTAAATCTGTACCGGAAAAATAGCCATATATACAAGACATGGTATTAGACCAGATACGAACCTTCACACTTGGTCAGCCAATTAATCTATAGACCTAAACAATGTCCTGTCATAATTATAATGGGTGTCGCGCCAGAGGGATTTCCACATGGAAGCAGTCAGCGAAACGCCGATCAAGATCAACACTAAGTCATATACAATGTAGTGTTGAACAAAGTTTCCGTGACACCTGATATACATGTATGTTACTCAATTGAGTAAACATGTCACTAACTGATGTTAATAGCTGGGCCGACTTCGTACGGGGCCGACTTCTCTGGGGCCGACTTCGTAGCGGGGCCGACTTCTCCTGTATTCCACCTTGGTGTGTGCACATTAAAGAACGCTTTTGCAGTCGCCACAGGGTTATAAAGTTACTAGAACTCGTCCGTGGTAGCACCTGGACCCGGCAGGAATGATTAACAGCCCGAGGGCCTATTTATAGACCCGAGACGGAGTTAATCATTCCTGGAGGGCTGTAAAGAAACCAAGGTGCCCGACAAAATAATGTTATTACTATTATTACCACATGGTCCTGGTGTGAGCATGCGTTAATGAAAACAAAGCTTAGCGCTCGCTTCTGTTCAACTTCACCTTAAAATCATGGAATCATGACGTGTGGGTAAAATAATGTTCATCTAATAAAGAACGCCCTCTAAAGTGGTAAAAATATTAAGTAATAGTGTTAACGTTGGAATCAACAGAAATATCAGACTTTAATTTTTGAGGCGCGCGATCGCTCTTGCGCACCATCGCGCGGCTAAAATTGAAAACCAGTGAGCGATCAATTGCGCGCCTAGGCCAAATACGGAGAGCGTACAAGTATAAAGAAACAGCTTGAATGTTGTAGCAAAATATCAAATGAATTCTCCAAAACCAACATTCATTGTCGGCATTCATCAAAAGGTGATCCCTCGTGCCACGATGATTGGAAGTTTAAGTTTTTTGACGTCACACGATGTGAAGTGTCAAATGCACTATCTGTCTGAGACTGAATGATTCGAAGCTAAAAATACATTTGAACGATTTCTATGTATGACTTATGACGTCACATAAATTCCTGGAAAATCAAAGCGAGACCACGTGGCCGGGAGATGTTACCGTATTTATTTCGTCAGCATTGAATCGGAGTATTAAATTAATTCCTTATTAATAATTATGAATTACAATTAATATATGAGCATGTACAATATGAAAACACAGTGTGTAACATTCACTTGTGCTTATGGATAGTGGATTAAGCAGTGTTAAACCATCAAAGAGTTTCAATGGACATCCATCGTGAGTAAACTAATTCAATTTACGCAACATTTATGAATGTATTTCCGCTGTTTATTTTATCTTGATAGAAACCGCGCGGCTGGCCAAAACCCAGCGAGCGGGACTATGCGCGCCTACATTTTGTAAACATGAAAGTCTGAAAGATATCTGTATGAATTTGAACTGAATACACATGTACTACCCTGCTGGGCAAAACAAGTGTCCACTTAACCACGGTGCGCTTAGCATTGCCACTGCGGCCGAAATGCAACTACACAGCGGCTCCACCAGCTAACTACAGTTGGGCCGCGGTGTATTTGCCATTCGACCATGGTGTAGTTGCCGCCAGGGATGTGGCTAGAGGGGGGGGGGGGTGTGGGGGGTGTCTCACCCCCCCAGCAGAGAGCTATATTTTCAATAGTTGGAAATTTCATACCTGCCACAACGAAATTTCACACCAACAATAGGTTGAAAATGTTCTTGTAGTTTGATTATAAAACAATTTATTGGGGGGAATTTATTGTTTTTCGACCAATATTTGCATATGTTCCTATTTTTGGTCCAAAATTTTGACAGAAATGGTCATCAGTTGGAAATTTTCCAACCTTAGGGGGGTGACAGGTTGGAAATTTCCAACACTTGGAAAGCTTGTGTCCTGGTCCCTCCCCCGTGGCCAGTCAAAAACTTCTAGATAATTTAAGAAAACAATATTGTCATACAATTGGTCAACATTGTCATTGGAATTGTCATCAGTTGGAAATTTTCCAACCTAAGTGGGGGTGTAGGGTTTGAAATTTCCAACAGTAGGAAGGCTTGAGGCTAGTCTAGATGTTAGGATTTTGCGATTTTCTTGTTCAGATTTCAAAATTTTCGCACACCGGGCCGAACCATGGTCGGCCCGGTGTGTCATTGCCCCATCCACATGGCCAATACAAAACTGCTAATTAGTTTAGCAAAACAATATTTTACTACATTTGGTCAAACTTGTAGACATAAATGGTCATCAGTTGAAGAATTTTCCAACCTGAGGGGGAGCATGAGGTTTGAAATTTCAAACACTAGGAAAGCTTCAGTTGAGGCCAGTCTAGATGCTAGGATTTGCGATTTTCTTGTATAGTTTTCAAAATTTTCTCACACCGGGCCGAACAACCATGGTCGGCCCGGTGTATCCTGGTCTGTTGTCGGTAGCTGTGTGCATTTGTCTGGAATTAGATCACTAGTTGTTTTTTTTTGGTGAAATTTTCAGGTTAAAATATCTTAATGTTCTCATACTGGGAAAATAGAAGCATGGCTTGTGAATATATAGGAAATTAGGCCTGAGCATGATGTACAAGGGGGGGGGGTGGAAATGGAATTATGCAAAAAGTTGTGTTGGTGGCGATTTTCTGACTCAAGGGGGGGGGGTGCAAATGGAATTATGCAAAAAGTTGTGTTGGTGTTATTCCGACTGAAGGGGGGGGGTGCAAATGGAATTATGCAAAAAGTTGTGTTGGTGTGATTCCGACTCAAGGGGGGGGGTGCAGTTGGAAATTCCCAAGGTGGACATCCCCCCAGCGGAGACCCTCTAGCCACATCCCTGGTTGCCGCTGTGTGCATTCATTAAACTGAAAAAAGACAATATAAACCAGAAATCTAACCACGGTGTACATGCCATTCGGCCCCATTGTAGTTGCTTTTCGGCCATGGTGTACATGTGTACTTGACGGTCGGCCATGGTGCACTTGCGCTCGGCCGCGGTGCTCAACTGCAGTTACAAACTCTGACACCGCCGCCGAACGCCAAACACACCGCGGTGCCAATGGACACTTGTTTTGTCCAGCAGGGCAGTACGATTGATCAGATGATCTTTTCAATTTGAAAACAGAAACAATTCTTTTTCAGTCCTAAATCAAATGATTAAATTAATGATAAGCAAATACCTGTGCAACCTTTGATGATTAGAGAACAAATTCAACAATGCCTCCAAGCTCCTGTCGAAAGTGAAAGTGCAATAATCATGTCACAAACACAGTTTACACATGATGTCATGAAATTGTATACACTCAACATTGAATTGCCTAGTCTTCGTGTATCTGTGGTACACAATAATCCATAAAATCCTCAAAACAACATTCATTGTTGCAAATTACATGAAACACAGATCAATTTCTCGTTGATTTTTCAATTTCGTGCCATGTGGGCCTTGACCTTGTAGTGGAGAAATCGGTGTATATAAAGTGTTTGTCGACGCCGATGCCGGCTCTAAATAAAAGTGTAATGTCGCGCTTCTTCGTTGTTTCTCAGTGGATGTGAATGCGATTTGGTATGTGTGTCCGGGTTGGGTCATGGATGATATTGATTATCGCACATGCACATTTGATTTGTTTTTTTTAATTTACAAATTTCGAGTAGAAGATTTGTTTACAATCGAGATGGCTAATCACAAACTGTGCCACGATAATACCATGTTATGAGACTAGAAAGGCTGTGATTAATCCTCGATTAATCTATTATTTGATTGAGTCTCTGAATGACTCAGTGAGGACAATTAAAAAGTGATCATCGGCAATCGTTGTTGTTGTTGTACTTGTATGTAAATTCCTCCGTCGCGGTTGTCTTCGGAGCACGCTGCTCTCCGAACTCAGTACCGTTACTAACACTAGTAACAGTCGATTGTGTTGAAGTTGAAGTGAAGAAAACGTAATTCTTCGATCAGTTTCTGCTGGATTCTGCGCAGTAACCTCCCGGAAGTCACGTGTGAAATTTACAAAAAAAGCATACACGCTATTTTGGCTCTTGGTATAGAAATATAGAAAAATTATAAAAATTATATGACGTCATAATTCACATGCATTTAGGTATAAACACCCACTGGGTGGTTGCTATAAGTGTATTTTAATTTAATAACACTGCAGTCAGAACAAAATCCTACGTAATCAAAGAAAGCTGTCAATATGGTGTAGATTATTAATTATTTCTCGTGCTTATTAATTTCGTCACCCTGGCTGAACAGACGTCACGAACCCCCTGATTTAATATGTATGCCCTGTCATCCCCGATTTAGTGTATGCCCTGTCATCCCTGATTTAATGTATGTCCTGTTACCCTGATTTATTATGTATGCCCTGTAAACCTGATTCAATGTATGCCCTGTAACCCTGATTTAATGTATGCCCTGTTACCCTGATTTAATGTATGTCCTGTAACCCTGATTTCATGTATGTACTGTTACCCTGATTTAATGTATGTCCTGTTACCCTGATTTATTATGTATGCCCTGTAACCCTGATTTAATGTATGCCCTGTTACCCTGATTTAATGTATGTCCTGTAACCCTGATTTAATGTATGTCCTGTTACCCTGATTTAATGTATGTCCTGTTACCCTGATTTAATATGTATGCCCTGTCATCCCCGTTTTAATGTATGCCCTGTCATCCCTGATTTAATGTATGTCCTGTTACCCTGATTTAATGTATGTCCTGTTACCCTGATTTAATGTATGTCCTGTTACCCTGATTTATTATGTATGCCCTGTAACCCTGATTTAATGTATGCCCTGTTACCCTGATCTAATGTATGTCATGTAACCCTGATTTAATGTATGTCCTGTTACCCTGATTTAATGTATGTCCTGTTACCCTGATTTAATATGTATGCCCTGTCATCCCTGTTTTAATGTATGCCCTGTCATCCCTGATTTAATGTATGTCCTGTTACCCTGATTTATTATGTATTCCCTGTCACCCTGATTTAATGTATGTCCTGTTACCCTGTTTTAATGTATGTCCTGTTACCCTGATTTATTATGTATGCCCTGTAACCCTGATTTAATGTATGTCCTGTAACCCTGATTTATTGTTTGCTCTGTAACCCTGATTTAATGTATGCCCTGTAACCCTGATTTATTATGTATGCCCTGTTACCCTGATTTAATGTATGCCCTGTCATCCCTGATTTAATGTATGTCATGTTACCCTGATTTAATGTATGCCCTGTCACCCTGATTTAATGTATGCCCTGTTACCCTGATTTAATGTATGTCCTGTTACCCTGATTTATTATGTATGCCCAGTAACCCTGATTTATTATGTATGCCCTGTAAACCTGATTTAATGTATGTCCTGTAACCCTGATTTAATGTATGTCCTGTTACCCTGATTTATTATGTATGCCCTGTTACCCCGATTTAATGTATGCCCTGTAACCCTGATTTATTATGTATGTCCTGTAACCCTGATTTATTGTTTGCTCTGTAACCCTGATTTAATGTATGCCCTGTAACCCTGATTTATTATGTATGCCCTGTTACCCTGATTTAATGTATGCCCTGTCATCCCTGATTTAATGTATGTCATGTTACCCTGATTTAATGTATGCCCTGTCACCCTGATTTAATGTATGCCCTGTTACCCTGATTTAATGTATGTCCTGTTACCCTGATTTATTATGTATGCCCAGTAACCCTGATTTATTATGTATGCCCTGTAAACCTGATTTAATGTATGTCCTGTAACCCTGATTTAATGTATGTCCTGTTACCCTGATTTATTATGTATGCCCTGTTACCCCGATTTAATGTATGCCCTGTTACCCTGATTTAATATATGTCCTGTTACCCTGATTTAATGTATGTCCTGTTACCCTGATTTATTATGTATGTCCTGTTACCCCGATTTAATGTATGCCCTGTAACCCTGATTTAATGTATGCCCTGATTTAATGTATGCCCTGTAACCCTGATTTAATGTATGCCCTGTAACCCTGATTTATTATGTATTCCCTGTTACCCCGATTTAATGTATGCCCTGTCATCCCTGATTTAATGTATGTCCTGTTACCCTGATTTAATGTATGCCCTGTAACCCTGATTTAATGTATGCCCTGATTTAATGTATGCCCTGTAACCCTGATTTAATGTATGCCCTGTAACCCTGATTTATTATGTATGCCCTGTTACCCCGATTTAATGTATGCCCTGTCATTCCTGATTTAATGTATGTCCTGTTACCCTGATTTATTATGTATGTCCTGTTACCCTGATTTAATGTATGCCCTGTTACCCTGATTTAATGTATGTCCTGGACAAATTTATTAAACTTATGAATGAAAAAATGGTTCAGTTTGATAATGATCATAAAAAAACAATTTTAATGGGTGATTTCAACATTGACTTATTAAAGTATGGTAGACATGAAAAAACGAATAATTTTATCAATTATATCTTTGCTTCTAGTTTCTTACCAACAATAACTAAACCAACTAGAGTTACAGAATTTACTGCTACTCTGATCGATCAAATCTTGATTAATGACCACTCAGTTGATTATGAAACTGGCATAGTACTGACTGACTTAGCGGACCACTTCGGTTCTTTTCTCTGTTTCAAGAGTAAACAAAAAGTGAAATATCATGAAAAAAGACCCGAGATACAATACCATCGTATATTTAGTGATGAAAATATATCTTGTTTTAAAAGACTGTTAATATCCGCGAATTATAATAATGTTGTTGGGCAAAGCTGCCCACATGAATCATATAATTCATTCATGGAAATCTACTTGAACGCCTTTGAAATAGCTTTTCCGCTAAAAAAGCTCAGAACAAAATCTATTAAACAGAAACCATGGATTACCAAAGGACTTATTAAATCTTCAGAACACAAAGCTAAGCTCTTTCATATAAAATTAAAGGAACCATGTGAAGTGAATGTAAATAAATATAAAGAATTTTGTAAATACTTTAATAGAATTAAACGAGCAAGTAAAACCTTTCATTATAAACATATGATTAATGAATACAAATATGACATGAAAAACACATGGAAACTAATTTCAGAGATAATCCAAAAGAGATCTAAAAAAATGGAATATCCTTTGTCATTTAATATAGATGGCATTGACAGATCAGATCGTAAAGATGTTGCAGAAGCATTTAATAACTATTTTTCTAACATTGGAGCCATTGAATCTGAAAAAATACAAAGTACAGGGGAACATTTTTCTTCATACCTACCTACACCGTGTAATGAAACACTTTTTTCCGCCCTACTACACCAGAAGAATTACAAAGAATCGTCTATTCTTGTAAAGTAAAACATAGCACAGACTGTGATGGTCTTACTTCTTCACTAATGAAGAGTGTCATCAATGAAATTTCCAAACCTCTAAGCTATATCATTAATCTATCTATGGAAACTGGAATTATTCCTGACAACATGAAGATAGCACGGGTCATCCCTTTATTTAAATCTGGAGATCCAAAACTGTTAGAAAATTATCGCCCTATTAGTATTCTTCCTACATTTTCAAAAATCTTAGAAAAAATTGTCTGTTTAAGACTTGTCGAATTTATTAACAAGCATGATGCCCTCTATCACAATCAATATGGATTTCGTAAAGAACACTCCACAATTCACCCCATACTGAAGTTAATTAACGACGTGGGTCTAAATAATGATAAGAAAACAAAAGATTGTACACTCTCTGCATTTATCGACTTCTCCAAAGCTTTTGATACAATAAACCACAAAATTCTATTAAAAAAACTTGAAACCTATGGAATAAGAGGCAAAGCCAATCATTGGTTTAGAAATTATTTGAATAATAGACTTCAATACGTGGATCTAGAAGGTAGGGTTTCATCTAAACTTCCCATTACATGTGGAGTCCCCCAGGGATCTGTGGCCGGACCGATTCTCTTTTTGATTTATGTAAACGATATGCACAAATCTACTGACTTGTCATTGTTATCTTTTGCAGATGACACCACTGTATACTCATCAAACCATAACCTTGATTATTTGTATGACAACTTTAACAAAGAACTTGCAAAACTAAGTAAATGGTGTCGAACTAATAGGCTATCACTAAACACTAAAAAACCCAAATATATGCTGATACAACCTAAAAATGGCCCATATATAGTTGGAAATCACACACTAACTATAAATGGAGAGCAAATTATAAGAATTGGAGTAGACTGTCAGGAGAAATCATTTAAGTTTCTTGGAATACACATTGATGAACACCTATCATTCGAACACCACGTGAAAGCTGTTTGTGCAAAAATTAGTAACTCCTTATATGCTATGAATCGAGTAAAAAATTTCCTTCCATTTGACTGTCTACGTATGCTGTATCTTACATTAGTACACTCCCATATTCTTTATGGAATTGAGCTATGGGGCAATGCCGGTACCCACAACCAAGTTGTTGTTTTACAGAAAAAAGCTATCCGAGCCATTAACAAAAAACGCTACAATAGCCATACTGAACCTTTATTTAAAACTAACAACATCTTGAAATTACAAGACCTTTACATGCAACGGGTATGCCTTTATATGCACAACTGGATGAATACCAACCCCCCCCCCAAGTCATTTAATAACAGCTTTAGCATATACACACACCCGAGTATGAATACCAGATCAACAGGCAAAATCCGAGAAACAAAATCACGAATTAAATTCACAGAAAAATTACCTCTCCATGTTTTTCCGAAAATCTGGAATAATCTTAATAAGGCTACCCAAAATATTCGACCTAAGTCGGCCATTGTGAACCACATTTCTAAGACAATTATTGGAAATTATTCACTGACTGTTAAATGCACAAACAGATTTTGTCCAGATTGTTCAACATTAACACAGCTCACTCTGTATTTTGGTACTAAACGGAAAAAAGAATACGTCAATATAAGTCGTACCTCACTTATTTGCGATATGATTTCAGATGCTTGATTTCTTACACTCATCTTATTTTAATTCAATAACCTATTACCGTTGTCTCATTCACGTCGCACGTTCTGTCAGGTGCCTAGTTCAGTGCTATTACGGTGGAAATATATATATGGAAAATATATATTGATTTTATATATTTACTAATACATTGAAATATACCATATAAATACTTGTTATGCTAATGATATATGTGCAGGTGGACTTTCAGTATAACATTTTAATATTATCTTGCAAATTTAATCAAAGAATTCACTTATGGAAAAAGTTCGAGGATATAAACGAAATATCAAACAGCCCACTTGCACCATTAAATAAATTGAATGCTGTAAACCGACAAATTCTAATCTAGACGAAATATTTAACTTAATCCTGAACAAATGGATAAACGACGATGTAACCAGCTCTCAAATGTCATGACCGGATTTATTATTATCAAAGAATCAATAACAATATCTTTAATTTTAGGGTGGCGACAGGAAGGCGACCCGATAGGTCATGTCGCCTCCACATGACTTGTCTATTTTTGTTATATTTACTTTTTTATGTACTAGATACTATATATGATTTGTCATGAAATAAACTATTCTGATTCTGATTCTGATTCTGATTCCTGTAACCCTGATTTAATGTATGTCCTGTTACCCTGATTTATAATGTATGCCCTGTAACCCTGATTTAATGTATGCCCTGTTACCCTGATTTAATGTATGTCCTGTAACCCTGATTTAATGTATGTCCTGTTAGCCTGATTTAATGTATGTCCTGTTACCCTGATTTAATATGTATGCCCTGTTACCCCGATTTAATGTATGCCCCTATCATCCCTGATTTAATGTATGTGCTGTTACCCTGATTTATTATGTATGCCCTGTTACCCCGATTTAATGGATGCCCTGTAACCCTGATTTAATGTATGCCCTGATTTTATGTATGCCCTGATTTAATGTATGCCCTGTAACCCTGATTTAATGTATGCCCTGTAACCCTGATTTATTATGTATGCCATGTTACCCTGATTTAATGTATGTCCTGTTACCCTGATTTAATGTATGTCCTGTTACCCTGATTTATTATGTATATGCCCTGTTACCCTGATTTAATGTATGCCCTGTTACCCTGATTCAATGTATGCCCTGTAACCCCGATTTAATGAATGCCCTGTAAACCTGATTTAATGCATGTCCTGTTACCCTGATTTAATGTATGTCCTGTTACCCTGATTTATTATGTATGCCCTGTCATCCCCCTTTTAATGTATGCCATGTAACCCTGATTTAATGTATGCCCTGTCATCCCTGATTTAATGTATGTCCCGTTACCCTGATTTATTATGTATGCCCTGTAACCCTGATTTAGTGTATGCCCTGTTACCCTGATTTAATGTATGCCCTGTAACCCTGATTTAATGTATGCCCTGTAACCCTGATTTAATGTATGCCATGTAACCCTGATTTAATGTATGCCCTGTAACCCTGATTTAATGTATGCCCTGTAACCCTGATTTAATGTATGCCCTGATTTAATGTATGTCCTGTAACCCTGATTTAATGTATGCCTTGATTTAATGTATGTCCTGTTACCCTGATTTAATGTATGCCCTGATTTAATGTATGTCCTGTTACCCTGATTTAATTTATGTCCTGTTACCCTGATTTAATGTATGCCATGTAACCCTGATTTAATGTATGCCATGTAACCCTGATTTAATGTATGCCATGTAACCCTGATTTAATGTATGCCCTGATTTATTGTATGTCCTGTAACCCTGATTTAATGTATGCCCTGATTTAATGTATGTCCTGTTACCCTGATTTAATGTATGTCCTGTTACCCTGATTTAATGTATGCCCTGATTTAATGTATGCCATGTAACCCTGATTTAATGTATGTCCTGTTACCCTGATTTAATGTATGCCCTGTAACCCTGATTTAATGTATGCCTTGATTTAATGTATGTCCTGTTACCCTGGTTAAATGTATGTCCTGTTACCCTGATTTAATGTATGCCCTGATTTAATGTATGCCATGTAACCCTGATTTAATGTATGTCCTGTTACCCTAATTTAATGTTTGCCATGATTTAATGTATGTCCTGTTACCCTGATTTAATGTATGCCCTGATTTAAAGTATGTCCTATTACCCTGATTTAATGTATGTCCTGGTACCCTGATTTAATGTATGCCCTGATTTAATGTATGCCATGTAACCCTGATTTAATGTATGCCCTGATTTAATGTATGCCCTGTAACCCTGATTTAATGTATGCCTGTAGCCCCGATTTAATGTATGCCCTAATTTAATGTATGTCCTGTTACCCTGATTTAATGTATGTCCTGTTACCCCGATTTAATGTATGCCCTGATTTAATGTATGCCCTGATTTATTATGTATGCACTGTCATCCCTGATTTAATGTATGCCCTGTCACCCTGATTTAATGTATGCCCTGATTTAATATATGCCCTGTTACCCTGATTTAATGTATGTCCTGTAACCCTGATTTAATGTATGTCCTGTGGCCCTGATTTATTAAGTATGCCCTGTCATCCCTGATTTAATGTATGTCCTGTTACCCTGATTAATTATGTATGCCCTGTAACCCTGATTTAATGTATGTCCTGTAACCCTGATTTAATGTATGCCTTGATTTAATGTATGTCCTGTTACCCAGATTTAATGTATGTCCTGTTACCCTGATTTATTATGTATGCCCTGTCATCCCTGATTTAATGTATGTCCTGTAACCCTGATTTATTATGTATGCCCTGTCATCCCCGATGTATTGTATGCCCTGTCACCCCTGATTTAATGTATGTCCTGTTACCCTGATTTATTATGTATGCCCTGACATCCCCGATTTTTTGTATGTCCTGTAACCCTGATTTAATGTATGCCCTGATTTAATGTATGTCCTGTTACTCTGATTTAATGTATGTCCTGTTACCCTGATTTAATGTATGCCCTGATTTAATGTATGTCCTGTTACCCTGATTTAATGTATGTCCTGTTACCCTGATTTAATGTATGCCCTGATTTAATGTATGCCATGTAACCCTGATTTAATGTATGTCCTGTTACCCTGATTTAATGTATGCCATGATTTAATGTATGTCCTGTTATCCTGATTTAATGTATGCCCTGATTTAAAGTATGTCCTGTTACCCTGATTTAATGTATGTCCTGTTACCCTGATTTAATGTATGCCCTGATTTAATGTATGCCATGTAACCCTGATTTAATGTATGCCCTGATTTAATGTATGCCCTGTAATCCTGATTTAATGTATGCCCTGTAACCCCGATTTAATGTATGCCCTAATTTAATGTATGTCTTGTTACCCTGATTTAATGTATGTCCTGTTACCCCGATTTAATGTATGCCCTGATTTAATGTATGCCCTGATTTATTATGTATGCACTGTCATCCCTGATTTAATGTATGCCCTGTCACCCTGATTTAATGTATGCCCTGATTTAATGTATGCCCTGTTACCCTGATTTAATGTATGTCCTGTAACCCTGATTTAATGTATGTCCTGTAGCCCTGATTTATTAAGTATGCCCTGTCATCCCTGATTTAATGTATGTCCTGTTACCCTGATTAATTATGTATGCCCTGTAACCCTGATTTAATGTATGTCCTCTAACCCTGATTTAATGTATGCCTTGATTTAATGTATGTCCTGTTACCCAGATGTAATGTATGTCCTGTTACCCTGATTTATTATGTGTGCCCTGTCATCCCTGATTTAATGTATGTCCTGTAACCCTGATTTATTATGTATGCCCTGTCATCCCCGATGTATTGTATGCCCTGTCACCCCTGATTTAATGTATGTCCTGTTACCCTGATTTATTATGTATGCCCTGACATCCCCGATTTATTGTATGTCCTGTAACCCTGATTTAATGTATGCCCTGATTTAATGTATGCCATGTCATCCCCGATTTATTGTATGCCCTGTAACCCTGATTTAATGTATGCCCTGATTTATTGTATGCCCTGTAATCCCTGATTTAATATATGCCCTGATTTAATGTATGCCCTGTCATCCCTGATTTAATGTGTATGCCCTGTAACCCTGATTTAGTGTATGCCCTGATTTAATGTATGCCCTGATTTAATGTGTATGCCCTGTAAACCTGATTTATTGTATTCCCTGATTTAATGTATGCCCTGATTTAATGTGTATGCCCTGTAACCCTGATTTATTGTATGCCCTGATTTAATGTATGCCCTGATTTAATGTATGCCCTGTAATCCCCGATTTAGTGTATGCCCTGATTTAATGTATGCCCTGTCATCCCCGATTTAGTGTATGCCCTGATTTAATGTATGCCATGTAACCCTGATTTAATGTATGTCCTGTTACCCTAATTTAATGTATGCCATGATTTAATGTATGTCCTGTTACCCTGATTTAATGTATGCCCTGATTTAATGTATGTCCTGTTACCCTGATTTAATGTATGTCCTGTTACCCTGATTTAATGTATGCCCTGATTTAATGTATGCCATGTAACCCTGATTTAATGTATGTCCTGTTACCCTAATTTAATGTATGCCATGATTTAATGTATGTCCTGTTACCCTGATTTAATGTATGCCCTAATTTAATGTATGTCCTGTTACCCTGATTTAATGTATGTCCTGTTACCCCGATTTAATGTATGCCCTGATTTAATTTATGCCCTGATTTATTATGTATGCACTGTCATCCATGATTTAATGTATGCCCTGTCACCCTGATTTAATGTATGCCCTGATTTAATATATGCCCTGTTACCCTGATTTAATGTATGTCCTGTAACCCTGATTTAATGTATGTCCTGTGGCCCTGATTTATTAAGTATGCCCTGTCATCCCTGATTTAATGTATGTCCTGTTACCCTGATTAATTATGTATGCCCTGTAACCCTGATTTAATGTATGTCCTGTAACCCTGATTTAATGTATGCCTTGATTTAATGTATGTCCTGTTACCCAGATTTAATGTATGTCCTGTTACCTTGATTTATTATGTATGCCCTGTCATCCCTGATTTAATGTATGTCCTGTAACCCTGATTTATTATGTATGCCCTGTCATCCCCGATGTATTGTATGCCCTGTCACCCCTGATTTAATGTATGTCCTGTTACCCTGATTTATTATGTATGCCCTGACATCCCCGATTTATTGTATGTCCTGTAACCCTGATTTAATGTATGCCCTGATTTAATGTATGTCCTGTTACTCTGATTTAATGTATGTCCTGTTACCCTGATTTAATGTATGCCCTGATTTAATGTATGTCCTGTTACCCTGATTTAATGTATGTCCTGTTACCCTGATTTAATGTATGCCCTGATTTAATGTATGCCATGTAACCCTGATTTAATGTATGTCCTGTTACCCTGATTTAATGTATGCCATGATTTAATGTATGTCCTGTTACCCTGATTTAATGTATGCCCTGATTTAAAGTATGTCCTGTTACCCTGATTTAATGTATGTCCTGTTACCCTGATTTAATGTATGCCCAGATTTAATGTATGCCATGTAACCCTGATTTAATGTATGCCCTGATTTAATGTATGCCCTGTAACCCTGATTTAATGTATGCCCTGTAACCCCGATTTAATGTATGCCCTAATTTAATGTATGTCCTGTTACCCTGATTTAATGTATGTCATGTTACCCCGATTTAATGTATGCCCTGATTTAATGTATGCCCTGATTTATTATGTATGCACTGTCATCCCTGATTTAATGTATGCCCTGTCACCCTGATTTAATGTATGCCCTGATTTAATGTATGCCCTGTTACCCTGATTTAATGTATGTCCTGTAACCCTGATTTAATGTATGTCATGTAGCCCTGATTTATTAAGTATGCCCTGTCATCCCTGATTTAATGTATGTCCTGTTACCCTGATTAATTATGTATGCCCTGTAACCCTGATTTAATGTATGTCCTGTAACCCTGATTTAATGTATGCCCTGATTTAATGTATGCCCTGATTTATTATGTATGCACTGTCATCCCTGATTTAATGTATGCCCTGTCACCCTGATTTAATGTATGCCCTGATTTAATGTATGCCCTGTTACCCTGATTTAATGTATGTCCTGTAACCCTGATTTAATGTATGTCCTGTAGCCCTGATTTATTAAGTATGCCCTGTCATCCCTGATTTAATGTATGTCCTGTTACCCTGATTAATTATGTATGCCCTGTAACCCTGATTTAATGTATGTCCTCTAACCCTGATTTAATGTATGCCTTGATTTAATGTATGTCCTGTTACCCAGATTTAATGTATGTCCTGTTACCCTGATTTATTATGTATGCCCTGTCATCCCTGATTTAATGTATGTCCTGTAACCCTGATTTATTATGTATGCCCTGTCATCCCCGATGTATTGTATGCCCTGTCACCCCTGATTTAATGTATGTCCTGTTACCCTGATTTATTATGTATGCCCTGACATCCCCGATTTATTGTATGTCCTGTAACCCTGATTTAATGTATGCCCTGATTTAATGTATGTCCTGTTACTCTGATTTAATGTATGTCCTGTTACCCTGATTTAATGTATGCCCTGATTTAATGTATGTCCTGTTACCCTGATTTAATGTATGTCCTGTTACCCTGATTTAATGTATGCCCTGATTTAATGTATGCCATGTAACCCTGATTTAATGTATGTCCTGTTACCCTGATTTAATGTATGCCATGATTTAATGTATGTCCTGTTACCCTGATTTAATGTATGCCCTGATTTAAAGTACGTCCTGTTACCCTGATTTAATGTATGTCCTGTTACCCTGATTTAATGTATGCCCTGATTTAATGTATGCCATGTAACCCTGATTTAATGTATGCCCTGATTTAATGTATGCCCTGTAACCCTGATTTAATGTATGCCCTGTAACCCCGATTTAATGTATGCCCTAATTTAATGTATGTCCTGTTACCCTGATTTAATGTATGTCATGTTACCCCGATTTAATGTATGCCCTGATTTAATGTATGCCCTGATTTATTATGTATGCACTGTCATCCCTGATTTAATGTATGCCCTGTCACCCTGATTTAATGTATGCCCTGATTTAATGTATGCCCTGTTACCCTGATTTAATGTATGTCCTGTAACCCTGATTTAATGTATGTCATGTAGCCCTGATTTATTAAGTATGCCCTGTCATCCCTGATTTAATGTATGTCCTGTTACCCTGATTAATTATGTATGCCCTGTAACCCTGATTTAATGTATGTCCTGTAACCCTGATTTAATGTATGCCTTGATTTAATGTATGTCCTGTTACCCAGATTTAATGTATGTCCTGTTACCCTGATTTATTATGTATGCCCTGTCATCCCTGATTTAATGTATGTCCTGTAACCCTGATTTATTATGTATGCCCTGTCATCCCCGATGTATTGTATGCCCTGTCACCCCTGATTTAATGTATGTCCTGTTACCCTGATTTATTATGTATGCCCTGACATCCCCGATTTATTGTATGTCCTGTAACCCTGATTTAATGTATGCCCTGATTTAATGTATGCCATGTCATCCCCGATTTATTGTATGCCCTGTAACCCTGATTTAATGTATGCCCTGATTTATTGTATGCCCTGTAATCCCTGATTTAATATATGCCCTGATTTACTGTATGCCCTGTCATCCCTGATTTAATGTGTATGCCCTGTAACCCTGATTTAGTGTATGCCCTGATTTAATGTATGCCCTGATTTAATGTGTATGCCCTGTAAACCTGATTTATTGTATTCCCTGATTTAATGTATGCCCTGATTTAATGTGTATGCCCTGTAACCCTGATTTATTGTATGCCCTGATTTAATGTATGCCCTGATTTAATGTATGCCCTGTCATCCCCGATTTAGTGTATGCCCTGATTTAATGTATGCCCTGTCATCCCCGATTTAGTGTGTATGCCCTGTAACCCTGATTTAATGTATGCCCTGTAACCCTGATTTAATGTATGCTCTGTAATCCTGATTTAATGTATGCCCTGTAACCCTGATTTAATGTATGCCCCGTAACCCTGATGTATTATGTATGTCCTGTCATCCCCGATTTAATGTATTCCCTGTCATGCCTGATTGATTATGTATGCCCTGTCATCCCTGATTTAATGTATGCCAAGTAACCCTGATTTAATGTATGCCCTGTAACCCTGATTTAATGTATGCCCTTCAACCCCGATTTAATGTATCCTCTGTTACCCTGATTTAATGTATGCCCTATAACCCCGATTTAGTGTATGCCCTGTCATCCCGGATTTAATGTATGCCCTGTCATCCCCGATTTAATGTATGCCCTGTAATCCCGATTTAATGTATGCCCTGTAACCCTGATTTAATGTATGCCCGGTAACCCCGATTTAATGTATGACCTGTAACCCTGATTTATTATGGATGCCCTGTAACCCAGATTTAATGTATGCCCTGATTTAATGTATGCCCTGTTACCCTGATTTAATGTATGCCCTGTAACCCTGATTTAATGTATGTCCTGTTACCCTGATTTATTATGTATGCCCTGTCATCCCCGATTTAATGTATGCCCTGTAACCCTGATTTATTATGTATGCCCTGTCGTCCCTGATTTAATGTGTATGCCCTGTAACTCTGATTTAATGTATGCCCTGTAACCCTGATGTAATGTATGCCCTGTAACCCTAATTTAATGTATGACCTGTAACCCTGATTTAATGTATGCCCTGTAACCCTGATTTAATGTATGCCCTGTAACCCTGATTTAATGTATGCCCTGATTTAATGGATGCACTGTAACCCTGATTTAATGTATGCCCTGATTTAATGTATGCCATGTAACCATGATTTAATGTATGCCCTGTAACCCTGATTTTATGTATGCCCTGATTTAATGTATGCCCTGTAACCCTGATTTAATGTATGCCCTGATATAATGTATGCACTGTAACCCTGATTTAATGTATGTCCTGATTTAATTTATGGCCTGTTAACCTGATTTAATGTATGCCCTGATTTAATGTATGCCCTGTAACCCTGATTTAATGTATGCCCTGTAACCCTGATTTAATGTATGCCCTGATTTAATGTATGACCTGTAACCCTGATTTAATGTATGCCCTGTAACCCTGATTTAATGTATGCCCTGATTTAATGTATGCCCTGTAGCCCTGATTTAATGTATGCCCTGTAACCCTGATTTAATGTATGCCCTGATTTAATATATGACCTGTAATCCTGATTTAATGTATGCCCTGATTTAATGTATGACCTGTAACCCTGATTTAATGTATGCCCTGTAACCCTGATTTAAAGTATGCCCGGATTTAATGTCTGCCCTGATGTAATGTATGACCTGTAACCCTGATTTAATGTATGCCCTGATTTAATGTATGCCCTGTAACCCTGACTTAATGTATGCCCTGATGTAATGTATGACCTGAAACCCTGATTTAATGTATGCCCTGATTTAATGTATGCCCTGTAACCCTGCTTTAATGTATGCACTGTAACCCTGATTTAATGTATGCCCTGTAACCCTGATTTAATGTATGTCCTGTTGCCCTGATTTATTATGAATGCCCTGTCATCCCTGATTTAATGTGTATGCCCTGTAACCCTGATTTAATGTATGCCCTGTAACCCTGATTTAATGTATGCTCTGTAATCCTGATTTAATGTATGCCCTGTAACCCTGATTTATTATGTATGCCCTGTCATCCCCGATTTAATGTACGCCCTGATTTAATGTATGTCCTGTCATCCCCGATTTAATGTATTCCCTGTCATCCCTGATTGATTATGTATGCCCTGTCATCCCTGATTTAATGTATGCCATGTAACCCTGATTTAATGTATGCCCTGTAACCCTGATTTAATGTATGCCCTGCAACCCCGATTTAATGTATCCTCTGTTACCCTGATTTAATGTATGCCCTGTAACCCCGATTTAGTGTATGCCCTGTCTTCCCGGATTTAATGTATGCCCTGTCATCCCCGATTTAATGTATGCCCTGTAATCCCGATTTAATGTATGCCCTGTAACCCTGATTTAATGTATGCCCGGTAACCCCGATTTAATGTATGACCTGTAACCCTGATTTATTATGTATGCCCTGTAAACCAGATTTAATGTATGCCCTGATTTAATGTAAGCCATGTTACCCTGATTTAATGTATGCCCTGTAACCCGGATTTAATGTATGTCCTGTTACCCTGATTTATTATGTATGCCCTGTCATTCCCGATTTAATGTATGCCCTGTAACCCTGATTTATTATGTATGCCCTGTCGTCCCTGATTTAATGTGTATGCCCTGTAACTCTGATTTAATGTATGCCCTGTAACCCTGATTTAATTTATGCCCTGTAACCCTGATTTAATGTATGCCCTACAACCCTGATTTAATGTATGTCCTTTTACCCTGATTTATTATGTATGCACTGTCATCCCTGATTTAATGTGTATGCCCTGTAATCCTGATGTAATGTATGCCCTGTAACCCTAATTTAATGTATGACCTGTAACCCTGATTTAATGTAAGCCCTGTAACCCTGATTTAATGTATGCCCTGTAACCCTGATTTAATGTATGCCCTGATTTAATGGATGCACTGTAACCCTGATTTAATGTATGCCCTGATTTAATGTATGCCCTGTAACCATGATTTAATGTATGCCCTGTAACCCTGATTTAATGTATGCCCTGATTTAATGTATGCCCTGTAACCCTGATTTAATGTATGCCCTGTAACCCTGATTTAATGTATGCCCTGATTTAATGTATGACCTGTAACCCTGATTTAATGTATGCACTGTAACCCTGATTTAATGTATGCCCTGATTTAATGTATGCCCTGTAGCCCTGATTTAATGTATGCCCTGTAACCCTGATTTAATGTATGCCCTGATTTAATATATGACCTGTAATCCTGATTTAATGTATGCCCTGATTTAATGTATGACCTGTAACCCTGATTTAATGTATGCCCTGTAACCCCGATTTAAAGTATGCCCGGATTTAATGTCTGCCCTGATGTAATGTATGACCTGTAACCCTGATTTAATGTATGCCCTGATTTAATGTATGCCCTGTAACCCTGACTTAATGTATGCCCTGATGTAATGTATGACCTGAAACCCTGATTTAATGTATGCCCTGATTTAATGTATGCCCTGTAACCCTGCTTTAATGTATGCACTGTAACCCTGATTTAATGTATGCCCTGTAACCCTGATTTAATGTATGTCCTGTTGCCCTGATTTATTATGAATGCCCTGTCATCCCTGATTTAATGTGTATTCCCTGTAACCCTGATTTAATGTATGCCCTGTAACCCTGATTTAATGTATGCTCTGTAATTCTGATTTAATGTATGCCCTGTAACCCTGATTTATTATGTATGCCCTGTCATCCCCGATTTAATGTACGCCCTGATTTAATGTATGTCCTGTCATCCCCGATTTAATGTATTCCCTGTCATCCCTGATTGATTATGTATGCCCTGTCATCCCTGATTTAATGTATGCCATGTAACCCTGATTTAATGTATGCCCTGTAACCCTGATTTAATGTATGCCCTGCAACCCCGATTTAATGTATCCTCTGTTACCCTGATTTAATGTATGCCCTGTAACCCCGATTTAGTGTATGCCCTGTCATCCCGGATTTAATGTATGCCCTGTCATCCCCGATTTAATGTATGCCCTGTAATCCCGATTTAATGTATGCCCTGTAACCCTGATTTAATGTATGCCCGGTAACCCCGATTTAATGTATGACCTGTAACCCTGATTTATTATGTATGCCCTGTAACCCAGATTTAATGTATGCCCTGATTTAATGTATGCCATGTTACCCTGATTTAATGTATGCCCTGTAACCCGGATTTAATGTATGTCCTGTTACCCTGATTTATTATGTATGCCCTGTCATCCCCGATTTAATGTATGCCCTGTAACCCTGATTTATTATGTATGCCCTGTCGTCCCTGATTTAATGTGTATGCCCTGTAACTCTGATTTAATGTATGCCCTGTAACCCTGATTTAATTTATGCCCTGTAACCCTGATTTAATGTATGCCCTACAACCCTGATTTAATGTATGTCCTTTTACCCTGATTTATTATGTATGCACTGTCATCCCTGATTTAATGTGTATGCCCTGTAATCCTGATGTAATGTATGCCCTGTAACCCTAATTTAATGTATGACCTGTAACCCTGATTTAATGTAAGCCCTGTAACCCTGATTTAATGTATGCCCTGTAACCCTGATTTAATGTATGCCCTGATTTAATGGATGCACTGTAACCCTGATTTAATGTATGCCCTGATTTAATGTATGCCCTGTAACCATGATTTAATGTATGCCCTGTAACCCTGATTTAATGTATGCCCTGATTTAATGTATGCCCTGTAACCCTGATTTAATGTATGCCCTGATGTAATGTATGCACTGTAACCCTGATTTAATGTATGTCCTGATTTAATTTATGGCCTGTGAACCTGATTTAATGTATGCCCTGATTTAATGTATGCCCTGTAAACCTGATTTAATGTATGCCCTGTAACCCTGATTTAATGTATGCCCTGATTTAATGTATGACCTGTAACCCTGATTTAATGTATGCCCTGTAACCCTGATTTAATGTATGCCCTGATTTAATGTATGCCCTGTAACCCTGATTTAATGTATGCCCTGTAACCCTGATTTAATGTATGCCGTGATTTAATATATGACCTGTAATCCTGATTTAATGTATGCCCTGATTTAATGTATGACCTGTAATCCTGATTTAATGTATGCCCTGTAACCCTGATTTAAAGTATGCCCGGATTTAATGTATGCCCTGATGTAATGTATGACCTGTAACCCTGATTTAATGTATGCCCTGATTTAATGTATGCCCTGTAACACTGACTTAATGTATGCCCTGATGTAATGTATGACCTGTAACCCTGATTGAATGTATGCCCTGCTCTAATGTATGCACTGTAACCCTGCTTTAATGTATGCACTGTAACCCTGATTTAATGTATGCCCTGTAACCCTGATTTAATGTATGTCCTGTTGCCCTGATTTATTATGTATGCCCTGTCATCCCTGATTTAATGTGTATGCCCTGTAACCCTGATTTAATGTATGCCCTGTAACCCTGATTTATAGTATGCTCTGTAATCCTGATTTAATGTATGCCCTGTAACCCTGATTTATTATGTATGCCCTGTCATCCCCGATTTAATGTATGCCCTGATTTAATGTATGCCCTGTAACCCTGATTTAATGTATGCCCTGTCATCCCTGATTGATTATGTATGCCCTGTCATCCCTGATTTAATGTATGCCATGTAACCCTGATTTAATGTATGCCCAGTAACCCTGATTTAATGTATGCCCTGCAACCCCGATTTAATGTATGTTCTGTTACCCTGATTTAATGTATGCCCTGTAACCCCGATTTAGTGTATTCCCTGTGATCCCCGATTTAATGTATGCCCTGTCATCCCCGATTTAATGTATGCCCTGTAATCCCGATTTAATGTATGCCCTGTAACCCTGATTTAATGTATGCCCGGTAACCCCGATTTAATGTATGACCTGTAACCCTGATTTAGTATGTATGCCCTGTAACCCCGATTTAATGTATGCCCTGATTTAATGTATGCCCTGTTACCCTGATTTAATGTATGCCCTGTAACCCTGATTTAATGTATGTCCTGTTACCCTGATTTATTATGTATGCCCTGACATCCCCGATTTAATGTATGACCTATAACACTGATTTAATGTATGTCCTGTTATCCTGATATATTATGTATGCCCTGTCATCCCTGATTTAATGTATGCCCTGTCATCCCCGATTTAATGTATGACCTGTTACCCTTATTTAATGTATGCCCTGTAACCCTGATTTAATGTATGCCCTGTAACCCCGATTTAATGTATGACCTGTAAACCTGATTTAATGTATGCCTTGTCATCCCCGATTTAATGTATGACCTGTAACCGTGATTTAATGTATGCCCTGTCATCCCCGATTTAATGTATGCCCTGTAACCCTAATTTAATGTATGCCCTGTAACCCCGATTTAATGTATGACCTGTAACCCTGATTTAATGTATGCCCTGTTACCCTGATTTTAATGTATGCCCTGTAACCCTGATTTTAATGTATGTCCTGTTACCCCGATTTAATGTATGCCCTGTAACCCTGATTTAATGTATGCCCTGTCATCCCCGATTTAATGTATACCCTGTAACCCTGATTTAATGTATGCCCTGTCATCCCCGATTTAATGTATGCCCTGTTACCCTGATTTAATATATGCCCTGTCATCCCCGATTTAATGTATGCCCTGTTACCCTGATTTAATGTATGCCCTGTAACCCCGATTTGATGTAAGACATGTAACCCTGATTTAATGTTTGCCCTGATTTAATGTATGCCCTGTAACCCCAATTTAATGTATGCCCTGATTTAATGTATCTCCTGTTACCCTGATTTAATATGTATGCCCTGTAACCCCGATTTAATGTATGCCATGTAACCCTGATTTAATGTATGCCCTGTCATCCCCGATTTAATGTATGCCCTGTTACCCTGATTTAATGTATGCCCTGTAACCCCGATTTAATGTATGTCCTGTTACCCTGATTTAATGTATGCCCTGTCATCCCCGATTTAATGTATGCCCTGTAACCCTGATTTAATGTATGCCCTGTAACCCTGATTTAATGTATGCCCTGTAACCCTGATTTAATGTATGCCCTGTAACCCTGATTTAATGTATGCCCTGTAACCCTGATTTAATGTATGCCCTGTCATCCCCGATTTAATGTATGCCATGTAACCCTGATTTAATGTATGCCCTGTAACCCTGATTTAATGTATGACATGTAACCCTGATTTAATGTATGTCCTGTTACCCTGATTAAATGTATGCCCTGTAATCCTGATTTAATGAATGTCCTGATTTAATGTATGCCCTGTAACCCTGATTTAATGTGTGCCCTGATTTAATGTATGCCCTGTAACCCTGATGTAATGTATGCCCTGTAACCCTGATTTAATGTATGCCCTGTCATCCCTGATTTAATGCATGCCCTGTCATCCCTGATTTAATGTATGCCCTGTCATCCCTGATTTAATGCATGCCCTGTCATCCCTGATTTAATGTATGCCCTGTAACCCTGATTTAATGTATGACCTGTCATCCCTGATTTAATGTATGCCCTGTAACCCTTGTTTAATGTATGCCCCGATTTAATGTATGCCTTGTAACTCTGATGTAATGTATGCCCTGATTTATTGTATGCCCTGTCATCCCTGATTTAATGTATGCCCTGTCATCCCTGATTTATTATGTATGTCCTGTAACCCCGATTCAATGTATGCCCTGTAACCCTGATTTAATGTATGTCCTGTTACCCTGATGTATTATGTATGCCCTGTTATCTCCGATTTAATGTATGCCCTGTAACCCTGATTTAAAGTATGCCCTGTAACGCTGATTTATTATGTATGCCCTGTCATCCCCGATTTAAAGGTGGTTTATCTCTTTGTAAACATGTTTTATATAGTTACCGGGGTATAAAATATTATATCTGAATCGAAGACTTCTGTCCAGAAATGCTTCTATCGATTAATTTTAATTTTATTTCGAATATTTTCTAGTCTAAAAAGGTGTAGTTGTGTAACTAACGAACAATAGTGGTTACTGTTAACAGAGGCCAGAAATTTTATTGTACAATTTTGTCACAAATAAACGTTAATTATACTTATTATCGCTTATAACTATGGAACAAAACAATACAAACAATCAATCTGGGACATTTGACTTTCGGTGCGTAGCTATAGGAACAGCCCAGTGTTTTATATCGCAATATGGTATCATCCGTATGGTCTGTTCTAAAAATAGACACATAAACGGTCCCAATTAAATATTCGAAATAAAATCAATATTAATTGATAGACGAATTTCCGGACAGGGGTCTTCAGTTCATATTTATTATTTTATACCCACTCAACTGTTTAAAATTTGTTATTTAAAGTGATAATCCATCTTTAATGTATGCCCTGTAACCCCGATTTAATACGTATGCCCTGTCACCCCTGATCTAATGTATTCCCTGTAACCCTGATTTAATGTATGCCCTGATTTAATGTATGCCCTTTAACCCTGGTTTAATGTATGGCCTGATTTAATGTATGCCATGATTTAATGTGTGACCTGTAACCCTGATTTAATGTATGCCCTGTAACCCTGATTTAATGTATGCCATGTAACCCTGATTTAATGTATGCCCTGTAACCCTGATGTAATGTATGCCCTGTAACCCCGATTTAATGTATGACATGTAACCATGATTTAATGTATGACATGTAACCCTGATTTAATACGTATGCCCAGTCACCCCTGATCTAATGTAAGCCCTATAACCCTGATTTAATGTATGCCCTGTAACCCTGAATTAATGTATGACATGTAACCCTGATTTAATGTATGCCCTGATTTAATGTATGCCCTGATTTAATGTATGCCCTGTAATCCTGATTTAATGTATGCCCTGATTTAATGTATGCCCTGAAACCCTGATTTAATGTATGCCCTGATTTAATGTATGCCCTTTAACCCTGATTTAATGTATGCCCTGATTTAATGTATGCCCTGTAACCCTGATTTAATGTATGCCCTGATTTAATGTATGCCCTGTAACCCTGATTTAATGTATGCCCTGTAACCCTGATTTAATGTATGACATGTAACCCTGATTTAATGTATGCTCTGGAACCCTGATTTAATGTATGCCCTGATTTAATATATGCCCTGTAACCCTGATTTAATGTATGCCCTGATTTAATGTATGCCCTGTAACCCTGATTTAATGTATGCCCTGTAACCCTGATTTAATGTATGCTCTGTAACCCTGATTTAATGTGTGCCCTGATTTAATGTATGCCCTGTAACCCCGATTTAATGTATGCCCTGATTTAATGTATGCCCTGTAATCCTGATTTAATGTATGCCCTGTAACCCTGATTTAATGTATGACATGTAATCCTGATTTAATGTGTGCCTGTAACCCTGATTTAATGTATGACATGTAACCCTGATTTAATGTATGCCCTGATTTAATGTATGCCCTGTAACACTGATTTAATGAATGCCCTATAACCCTGATTTAATGTATGCCCTGTAACCCTGATTTAATGTATGCCCTGTAACCCTGATTTAATGTATGCCCTGTCACCCCTGATCTAATGTATGCCCTGTAACCCTGATTTAATGTATGCCATGTAACCCTGATTTAATGTACGCCCTGATTTAATGTATGCCCTGTAACCCTGATTTAATGTATGCCCTGATTTAATGTATGCCCTGTAACCCTGATTTAATGTGTGCCCTGATTTAATGTATGCCCTGTAACCGTGATTTAATGTATGCCCTGTAACCCTGATTTAATGTTTGCCCTGTCTAAATAAATGTGACATACAAGTCAGTATCGTGTACATGAAACAGATGGCATCCAGCATTCGTTCTATATTATAAATTTATTATACATTGTTGCGTACATTATGTGCTTTCTTGTAGTCGTCCAGGTTGTGGTAAAAAGTCTTATTGGACGAGACACGCAGTGTCGAGTCCAATATGACTTTTGACCACAACCTGGACGAGAACAAGACAAAATCATACTGTAAACAACATTGTATAATGACATTTTTATTATGCATCGGTATGTTTATCCAAATTTTTTGAATAAAACTTTTGTGGTTATATTTGGTATTTGTCGGCACTTAATTATCTATAACAGCCTGCATTTTATCATCAGAAAGCATGATTTGGAAATACGGAAATGAAAAACAACAACTCAGTGCGGACGTGAAACGTCTGCTTAATCCACCAGTGTTAATCCACCAGTGTTAATCCACCTGATTAACACCAGTGTTAATCCACCAGTGGTGTGCGCGCATCACAATTTGACCGATTCAGTTCCAAAAGTTAAATAGCTGGTGTTTCTCGATAGTACTGAACGTGGTGTCTTCTGTGGGGTCAGGCTTCAATGAGCAGTTGTGAAAGAGTACTAAGTCTGTTGAGATTGTGCTCATACTGTGTCGGCGGAAGCAGACGTCTATTTTTGACAGCGTATTTTCATCGACTAAAACTGTTATAAAGTGTTGTAATACACAGTGGATCGTAATGGATTATAGGTTTCCTTTTCTGTGTGATATTCGTGCGATTTGATGATGGCTACACAAACACAACGTAAGTTGACAATATCTTTCTCAAAAGAAAAATTCGGCTATGTCGGCCATGAAACTGTAGTGAAGTCAATTGAAAGAGTCGTCGGGACATGACAATCTGCGGGATGGGATGGGATATGGGACAAAGCGACAATCTGCGGGACAGAATTTCAAATTGCTTGGGACGGCCGATATCTCGAGGTATACAGGGCGTAGGGGGCTCATTTTGTTGTCTAACGAAAGGCCCACATTCGCCCTATCCAAACATATTAACTCCGCCACTGACCGGACACCATAAGTTGCATTATTTGATCGACAACTGACCTAACATGGGGTTAAATTTGGGATAGAATGACAATCTGCGGGACAGGATTCTCAAATTGCGTGGGACGGCCGATATCTCGAGGAATACAGCGCGTAGAGGGCTCCTTTTGGTGTCTAACGAAAGGGCCACATTCGCCCTATACACACATATTAACTCCGCCACTGACCGGACACCGGAAGTTACATTATTCGGTCGACAACTAACCTAACATAAAATGCCACAAACACGAAAAACTGCGTTCGACATTAATGTTTAGAATTTAGATTTCTCGATGAATACGCAAGCAAACAACAAGTTTTAGGTATCAAATAACGCAATGGAATAATGTGCATTCGTTTTTAGCTACAATATGGCTGTTTTAGTGCGAATATTGTAATGGCGAACACGCAAACACGCGCCGATTAAACAGTTAAAAATAGACTCGATGTTTACAATTACAGGATCGATTTCAGCTGGTATATTCAATAGAATGGGGCGTATGGTATATCAAAATGTAGGATTAGACACAGGGAATGTATTTTTTTAAATGGGTCCCCCAGGCGGTGAAATTGTTGCAGAAATTCGCTCCAAGATATTCGCACTTATTTTTATTTCAGTTGTGACTAAAAGCCCAGATGCCGGAGCCCGGCGACTAAAAGCCAAGTTACAAAATAGATCAACTGGTTTGAACGAATGAATATGTCAATGGTAAGACTATTCAAAAGAATATTAAATCAAATAGTGTTTATAGACTTAAAAACTTATGTGTCCGCCATTCATATGCGGTGGAGGTTCTCATATTATCTGCCAGTCATACGCGGGGGAGGTTCTCATATGAACATATTATCTGCCGGTCATACGCGGTGGAGGTTCATATTATCCGCCGGTCACACGCGAGGGAATTTCTCATATTATCCGGCGGATTATATGTTCATATGAGAACCTCCCCTATGTATGACTGGAGTATAATATGAGAACCTCCCTCGCGTATGACCGGCGGATAATATGTTCATATGAGAACCTCCCCCGTGTATGACCGGTGGATAATATGTTCATATGAGAACCTCCACCGCTTATGACCGGTGGATAATATGTTCATATGAGAACCTCCCCCACGTATGACTGGAGGATAATATGAGAACATCTCTCGCATATGACCGGTGGATAATATGAGAACCTCCCTCGCATATGACCGGCGGATAATATGTTCATATCAGAACCTCACCCACGTATGACCGGAGGATAATATGAGAACCTCCCTCGCGTATGACCGGCGGATAATATGAACCTCCACCGCGTATTACCGGTGGATAATATGCTCATATGAGAACCTCCCTTACGTATGACTGGAGGATAATATGAGAACCTCCCCCACGTATGACTGGAGGATAATATGAGAACCTCCCTCGCATATGACCCGTGGATAATATGAGAACCTCCCTCACATATGACCGGCGGATAATATGTTCATATGAGAACATACACCGCGTATGACCGGCGGATAATATGTTCATATGAGAACCTCCCCTGCGTATGACCGGTGGATAATATGAACCTCCACCGCGTATGACCGGCGGATAATATGTTCATATCAGAACCTCCCCCATGTATGACCGGAGGATAATATGAGAACCTCCCTCGCGTATGACCGGCGGTTAATATGAACCTCCACCGCGTATTACCGGCAGATAATATGCTCATATGAGAACCTCCCTTACGTATGACCGGAGGATAATATGAGAACCTCCCTCGCGTATGACCGGTGGATAATATGAGAACCTCCCTCGCCTATGACCGGCGGATAATATGTTCATATCAGAACCTCCCCCGCGTTTGACCGGAGTATAATATGAGAACCTCCCTCGCGTATGACCGGTGGATAATATGAGAACCTCCCTCGCGTATGACCGGCGGATAACATGTTCATATGAGAACCTTCCTCGTGTATGACCGGCGAATAATATGTTCATATGAGAACCTCCCTCGCGTATGACCGGCGGATAATATGTTCATATGAGAACCTCCCCCGTGTATGACCGGCGAATAATATGTTCATATGAGAACCTCCCTCGCGTATGACCGGCGGATAATATGTTCATATGAGAACCTCCCCAACGTATGACCGGAGGATAATATGAGAACCTCCCTCGCGTATGACCGGTGGATAATATGTTCATATGAGAACCTCCACCGCTTATGACCGGTGGATAATATGTTCATATGAGAACCTCCCCCACGTATGACCGGAGGATAATATGAGAACCTCCCCCACGTATGACTGGAGGATAATATGAGAACCTCCCTCGCATATGACCGGTGGATAATATGAGAACCTCCCTCGCATATGACCGGCGGATAATATGTTCATATGAGAACCTCCACCGCGTATGACCGGCGGATAATATGTTCATATGAGAACCTCCCCTACGTATGACCGGTGGATAATATGAACCTCCACTGCGTATAACCGGCGGATAATATGTTCATATCAGAACCTCCCCCACGTATGACCAGAGGATAATATGAGAACCTCCCTCGCGTATGACCGGCGAATAATATGAACATCCACCGCGTATTACTGGCGGATAATATGCTCATATGAGAACATCCCTTACGTATGACCCGAGGATAATATTTGAACCTCACTCGCGTATGACCGGTGGATAATTTGAGAACCTCCCTCGCGTATGACCGGCGGATAATATGTTCATATGAGAACCTCCCCCGTGTATGACCGGCGGATAATATGTTCATATGAGAACCTCCCTCGCGTATGACCGGCGGATAATATGTTCATATGAGAACCTCCCCAACGTATGACTGGAGGATAATATGAGAACCTCCCTCGCGTATGACCGGTGGATAATATGAACCTCCACCGCGTATGACCAGCGGATAATATGTTCATATCAGAACATCCCCCGCGTATGACCGGGGGATAATATGAGAACTTCCCTTGCGTATGACTGGCGGATAATATGAACCTCCACCGCGTATGACCGGCAGATAATATATTCATATGAGAACCTCCGCCGTGTATGACTGGCAGATGATATGGGAATTCCACCGCATATGAATGGCGAACACATAAGTTTTTAAGTCTATAAACACTATTTGATTTGAATATTCTTTTGAATAGTCTTACCATTGACATATTCATTCGTTCAAACCAGTTGATATATTTTGTAACTTGGCTTTAAGTCGCCGGGCTCCGGCATCTGGGCTTTTAGTCACAACTGAAATAAAAATAAGTGCGAATATCTTGGAGCGAATTTCTGCAACAATTTCACCGCCTGGTGGGACCCATTTAAAAAAAAATACATTCCCTGTGTCTAATCCTACATTTTGATATACTATACGCCCCATTCTATTGAATATACCAGCTGAAATAGATCCTGTAATTGTAAACATCGAGTCTATTTTTAGCTGTTTTATCGGCTCGTGTTTGCGTGTTCGCCATTACAATATTCGCAATAAAACAGCCATATTGTAATGCACAGTATTCTACTGCGTTATTTGATACCCAAAACTTGTTTGCTAGCGTATTAATCGAGAAATCTAAATTCTAAATATTAATGTCGAACGCAGTTTTTCGTGCTTGTGACATTTTATGTTAGGTCAGTTGTCGACCGAATAATGCAACTTCCGGTGTCCGGTCAGTGGCGGGGTTAACATGTGTGGATAGGGCGAATATGGATCTTTCATTAGACATCAAAAGGATCCCTCTACGCACTGTATTCCTCGAGATATCGGCCGTCCCACGCAATTTGAAAATCCTGTCCCGCAGATTGTCATTCTATCCCAAATTCAACCCCATGTTAGGTCAGTTGTCGATCAAATAATGCAACTTCTGGTGTCCGGTCAGTGGCGGAGTTAATATGTTTGAATAGGGCGAATGTGGGCCTTTCGTTAGACACCAAAATGAACCCCCCTACGCCTTGTATTCCTCGAGATATCGGCCGTCCCAAGCAATTTGAAATTCTGTCCCGCAGATTGTCGTTTTGTCCCATATCCCATCCCATCCCGCAGATTGTCATGTCCCGAGTCGTCCCACGTTCGGCAGTCAGAGCAGTGCAAATCACCGGTAAAGACTGCTATATAACCGTACAAGACACTGAGACTATAACCAACCAATTGATAATGGATTCTACATAAACAGAATTTGTGCGCCCCTTCGATGTTGAAAATCGGGCAACACATATAACAATAAGAAATGCTCCAGTTGAAATGAAAGATCAGTTATAATTAGACGCCATTGCAAAATATGGTCAATCGTCGAGGGAAGTTTCCGAAGAGAATTTCTAAAGGGGAGGGACAATATTGAAAATGTATCACGTTATATGCAGCTCAAAGTGAATGATGATGTAGAAATTCCCAGTTTACTGACCGTTGATAACTTCATGATCGAAGTTTATTCTGACAAAACTAAACAAAAATGCAGTTTCTGCAATGGCCTATATTTGCCACAGGTCATCTGTCAACAACAGCTGAATAGATATAACCAGTGCTCACGATGCTTTTCTGATTCACATACGTCACGCATGTGCTCCAATCCAATTGTGTGCAGGCACTGTCTGGTTTCTGGTCACGTGATCGCCCGGTGTCCCCAATTGAACGAGTACGACAAATGAAGTAACGGTACTGGGTACTACGACAGACGCAAGCCAACAACCAATTATCGACAAGAGGCCAACAAGAAAACCATAGTCAGAAATGGTAACGCCACCAAGATCATATTATTAGCCATAAATATAAATTATAATAATATGATATAAACTAGCTTTCAAATCCCATGTGGGGGAGTTTGGATACTTCCATATATAAAGTTTTCCCCGTTTCTCGTGTTATACATTACATTCTTCAAGCTGTCTTTTTTAGTACACTAGCTGATGGGCCCGACTTCGTCCGGGCTGTTTCCCATCTGATTTCCGGCGAAAGGCGCAATTTGACCTTGAATTGACTATTTTGAAAGTCAAGGTCAGGTCTTGGTCATGAATTGACCCGTCCAAAACACTCTCCGGAGAAAAGTTCCCCTAGGTGTCAAATTTCGTCGAAATCAGTTCGTTTTACCCGATTTGACTTTGAATTGACCATTTCGAAGGTCAAGGTCAGGTCGGGATCACGATTTGACCCGTCCAAAACACCCCCTGACAAAAGTACCCCTAGTATCAAATTTCGTCGAAATCAATCCGTCTTACCTGATTTGAACTTTGATTTGCCATATTGAAGGTTAAGGTCACGCCGGGGTCACGATTTGACCCGTCCAAAACACTCCCCGGATAAAAGTAGCCATATGTATAAATTTGTGTCGAAATCCGTCCGTTTACCCAATTTTACATTGTCAATTGTCAAGGTGAGGTTGGGGTCACGATTTGACCCGTCCAAAACACTCCCCGGACACAAGTACCTCTAAGTGTCAAATTTCGTCGAAATCCATCTTTGATTGCCACACGATCGCATGCTTTCCAAAGGGTGTGGTAATATCAATTGCAGCACATGTGCTAATATGTGTCGGACTATTTTATTAAGCGGGGTAAGACTACAGCTTTTAAAGCGACCCATTTTTTACTTTTACATCGACCTAATAACTAGCCTAGTAACCAGGCCAGAAAGGACATATCTTGGGATATGCATTTACTGAAGCGCGTGATGAAATTGCAAAGGAAAGTAATGGCGGCGATTCCAAATGTGAAAGCGAAGAAAACCCAACACATGAATCTGTTTTTGGGTATGTAATGACTGAGACGCGTGTTGAAATTTCAAAGGAAAGTAATGTACGTGACTCTATCGGTACGATTGAGCCACTTACGACACTACCTAATTACCCATAATGCAATCCCCCATTGGACAATAACATATTACACCTGTGGCAATTACATATAAAATTATATGTAAAATTTATTCGATCAACGTATTCGGAAACACACACGAATAGTACAACCACCGGCCCCTGGAACAAATTGGTCATAATACTAAAAGTACATATTTATAAGACACTCGGGTCTGGGATTTTTTTTTTTATATTATTTTTAGGGTCACATTCCCCATTTTAAAGAAATAACACCAAGCTTCGTGAAAATGGCTTCAAAATCACTATTTTTAAAAATACCAAATGTGTTGACAGGACTGCCCCTTCCTTAAATATTATAATAGTCTTCAAAACTAACATCCATAAAATAGAATAAAGCAAAACAAGTTTTAAAAATCTATTCCCAAATTTAAAACAAAATTATAAATTTTTAAAACATCTGCCGATCTGCATGCCCGTCCGTTTGATCGCCTATATAATTTATAGCAAAAGTTATAAACCTTATTAGCGCCCTTAATCCCCGGGTTACTTGCCTGCTATGACCCCATGTTCATATTTTCAGAGGGGTTCAGTCGCTGTGTCGCCTTTTGCCTGACAGATACACGTACTCAATTTATTTTTATAATAGTAAAAGTTAATGCTAATATGTCACTCTACATCTGCACGCCTGACATCCCGTCAACAACCCCGCCATCGCCATTGTACGCCCGTGACATCGGCACATAAACTGGCCAACATCCCGCGACTGGATGTCGCCTTGATATAAATCAAGCATAGTTCCCAGTTTTACTATACGAGTAGGCTGCACTTTCAAGAATGGACAGTCCGTAGGTAAAATAAAGTCCACCCTGATTACGATACGGCAAACTAACTTCATTTTTATTATTCGATTAATACAAGTTGTTACTCTTTTCATCATTACTATCAATAAAACAAGAATTATGCATGCACGCAAGAAACAGGTCTGTTGTCTTGTGAAACGCATGGCCAAATAGCCTACATGTCTCTTTGAAAAGCCGACGAAATTTCTAACAGATGTACACATCGTTTATGAATTTCGTCTGCTTTTCAAAGCCAAAGGCGAAGCAGTTAACCAAACTCCAGACAGAGGTATCTCATCGTTTCGGGGCGATAGTGTAGAGGGCGCTTAATGGAGTTTGGCAGTTAAAGGTGGATTATCTCTTTGTAAACATGTATTATATAGTTACTGGGGTATAAAATATTAGATTTGAATCGAAGACTCCTGTCCGGAAATGCTTCTATCGATTAATATTAATTTTATGTCGAATATTTTCTGGTCTAAAAATGCGTGTTTGTTCAGCTAACGAACAATAGTGGTTACTGTTAACCAAGACCAGAAATTTTATTGTACAATTCTGTCATAAATAAACGACAATTATACTCATTATCGCTTATATCTGTGGAACAAAACAATACAAACAATCAATCTGGGATATTTGACTTTCGGTGCGTAGCCATAGGAACAGTACAGTACTCTATATCGCAATATGTATCATCTGAATGGTCTGTTCTAAAAATAGTAACATAAACGGTCCCGATTTAATATTCGAAATAAAATCAATATTAATTGATATAAACTTTTCCGGACAGGGGTCTTCAGTTCTTATCTATTATTTTATACACACGCAACTATTTAAAAAATTTTATTTAAAGAGATAATCCATCTTTAACGCATTCTGTGATAAACACAATCTATTAATAATCATCTTCATCCCGGCACTCTGAACCAACCAGCATATCGGTACGATTGAGCCAGGGTACAAAACATAATTTTCCCCACAGTGATACAGTGATACAGGCGATATGAAAAACTTTAAAACAACTTACACCACCTTGTGGCGTAATGAGCGACAATCGCAGGCCGGCGACGGTGAACACTCCGAGACGGACGCGGGAAAAGCGGATGAGGGGAATGATAAGCACACAATTGACACGGTTATTCTGGGAGCGAGTAACTGTCGCAGTCTAAATATTGGTGAACCAAATATAAAATTATTTCAAATCTCTGGTGCATGTTTTGAAAACATAGGTGATTTGTTGAATATGGCAACGGCAGACAAAACAATTAATATAGGTACTATTAATTCAGTCGTCGTTCATTTGGGAACAAATGACATCGTCCACCACAAGGGGACATCTGGCGTTGCTATTGGCCTTATTCCTGACACCCTGAATGACATTAAGGAGATTTTCCCGACAGCTGATATTAGCTTTTGCAGTGTTCCGCCAAGGAGGGGCAGGAGCGCTAAGACACAATATCACAATAGTGCAGCAATTCTTGTGAATCAATATATTTGGAGCATGTGTGCTGTAGTCCAAGTCGTCTCGTACTAAAACCAGCTAAGATATTGGGATAGCTGGATGCTGGCATTTAGTCCGAGTTCGCGCCCGATGCATTCTTATGACACGAGTTATGCGTTAATGACCATGTGACAAAATTGTACAATAAAATTTCTGGTCTCTGTTAACAGTAACCACTCTTGTTCGTTAGCTAAACAACTACACCTTTTTAGACTAGACAATTTTCGAAATAAAATGAATATTAATCGATAGAAGCATTTCTGGACAGTAGTCTTCGATTCGGATCTAATATTTTACACCCCGGTAACTATATAAAACATGTTTACAAAGAGATAGTTCACCTTTAAAGAAATTTTGTTCGAAAAGAAATTTTTTCACCCTTTTATTTCTTGACTTAGAAAAAATTGTTGTGCTTATTTTTCTAGCTATTCTCCCTAGAAAATTTCTCATTTCAAATTTTCTTTTTCCTGAATTGAAAAAATATTTTTGGCAGTGTGCTGGATGTATGTGCTGTACAAGGGTTTGGGAATCTATCCCAGAAAAAAGTGTAAAGTACAAAGTTCTAAGTACATGGCACATAATTTGGCACATGCATACATATAGAGTGTACAGAAAATTAGACAAACTGGGGAGATAGAAATTTGATAAGATGAGGAATCACATTCTCCATTCTTATGGAACGCTCAGACTTTATGTATGTTTAATTGAATTAATTTATTCGACAATGTCATTGTATATATAGTTCGGCACTCTGATGATATATCAATAACAAAGAGGGATAAGTCTTTGACTAAACATCCAGGAGTCCAGGAATCGCTGTTTTTGGATAATGAATACCACAACGAACTAATATATGTGGCAGTGGATGAAAGTACTATACTTTTGAAAAAAGGGGCATTTTATTCACGAATAACAATTCCATGTAAAAAGGGAGGAGTAGAGTAAATTCTGAATAAGGAATATATAAATGTCGTAGAATAAGGTACCCATAATTGGCCAACAAGTGGGGTCATGTGCCCCCATGTCAGCCCGACCCAACCGCCCCTGATATACATATATAATGAATACCTAGTTATGCTACTCCTAATACTTTTATGTTAATAAGAGTTTGCATCCAGTCTGATATGCATATAGAATGAATTCCTAGTTATGCTACTCCTAATACTTTTATGTTAATAAGAGTTAACATCCAGTCTGATATACATATATAATGAATGCATAGCTATGATACTCCTAATGTTTTTATGCTAATGTTGTAAAGTGGCGAATCGGGCGGAGTTAAAGTGGGGGGGGGGTCTTCTCTTCTGGATTTCTGGAAGAGCAGTTGCTTCATCGTGGATCTTAGACGCCTTAGAATCCCACATATCGGTTTTAAGTGGGTTCATGATATGTCGCTGATCATTCGCATTTGGCATGGTCAATCGTACGTCAATTCCAGTTATTTCCTCATTGAGAGTTTCCCTATACCCATTTTCATGATCCTATCTCGGAATCTAGGGACACACCTGCAGAGGATGTATTCAACCGGGGATTGGCCATGGCAAAAGATAATTTGTCTCCCCTTCAATCAATCCATCTGAATTGTTTCACCGGCAGTACGACAATGGTTGTTAATGGATTGAAGCGTTCCCCAGATGTTATTTTGGGTTCACTGCAAAAGTTGGAGACTTCACCAAGGCCCAAACAGATTCCCTACGGGCCGTGCCCGAGTAGAAACTACTAACCGATAAAGATGCCCCATACCTGGGGACAAACCTGGGAGTAAGATGGTGGGAGATGTCGCTGTACTGATGGCAGAAGCAAGAGGATCTAGAGTCGAACAGATCCTGAAGGTCACCGCCAAGAACGCCCGTGACCTGTACCGACTGTGAGGGCCATCTAAATTATACACAGAGAAGATTGAGGCAGAAGGACTCGGTCCCATCATTCTGTCCCTCTCATGAGGAGTAGCCCTTGTATACCTCAGGAATGGAAAACAAGGGTTGATGGGAGTTCCCCTCCAATTATAGAGAGAGACAGCGTCATGAGGACCGAAGACCCCTGATTGGGGAATGAATAACAGATAGTCAAATACCCCGGTGGGGGACATGACAAAACAGAGGAAAGACCCCTAAAGGGAGAGGAATAAAATAACTCAAATGTCAGCATTATTATTGGAGATAAAAGACTATCCTCCATTGAGGAACATCCTGCAATAACGACATGCGCACAAGAACCGACTGTTGACATGGCTCAAATTATAAACAATATAAATAACAACAGTAGTGATACAGGGCCACCCTCTATCGAGGGACATCCACAGGTAATGACATGTGTCAGGGAACAGACTATATGTGATGTATCTCAAGAAATTGAAGAAAACATTATCAAACAACTGTATGCCCTCGTGTGAGGGAGATCGTACCTTGACTGTATCCGAAGGTGAGCAAAGAAATGTTCATTTAATAAATAACCTCACCCCCTCATGTGAGGGATACTATACATTGACAGTATCCAAAGGTGAGCAAGGAAAGGTTCACTTAATAAACAACTTCACCCCTCCACAGAATTCTTAGGAATCCATATAAATGAAAACCTGACTTTCAGAAAACATGTGTCTTCTGTTTGTTATAAAATGGTGAATGTCATATACCACATCAATAAAGTTAAACACTTCTCTCCTGGTAGCGCACTTAAAACATAACATTATGCTCTAATACAAAGCCATTTTGTCTACGGTGTTCAAATATGAGGACACGTCCCTGCGGTCAAAAACATTTTAATGGTTCAAAAACGCGCGATACGAGTTTTATGTATAAAGAAATATGGAAGCCACACAGAACCTCTTTTTAGAAAAGAAAGTATACTCAAAATCTAGACAAACAAAAAGTCCAAGCGGCTGTTTTCATGCATGATTGGTATTATATGCGTTTAATAGAATAATTCACCAACATGTTTACCAAACGCGAAACCGGACCAGACACCCGGCAAAAGCACCCACTATTTAAAAAAAAAACCAAGAACATCTTGGTCCCAACAACTACTATTGCATTCTTACCCAACTATATGGAACAACTTAGATAACGAATTTACATCATACCAATCCAGACACACATTCAAACGGCATTAACATGCCGATGGCATTAACAAATATGCTGCAACAATCGGTCAATAGAATGACCTCCCCTATATCGCAATCCACAACCTCACTCAGCACATTCCAACGCGACTTTCAAGGAACATCCAACTGGCAAGAAAGAGACAAGCCATCGAGTAACCAATAAGCGAGTTATCTATACGTATGCCCTCCATGTATACAAGTCATTTAAATGCAACCATTATGTGATACATAATTATATAGCCGTGCATTGTACAAAAAATATTGACCGGCTATCTTAACATCTATTCATCTTAAGACGGTAAGACAGTCTAGCCTGACTTTGCCACCCCTCGAATATACAATACAATATTTGTCAAATGTATTATGTATTAATGTGTGTATATTGAAATACAATATCCTATCCTATCATATCCCACTCATTCGAGGGAGATAACATAATGACTGTGTCCGAAGACAATGACCAAGTACATATACTTGTGCGAGAAAACTGTATAGATGGAGGGCATACGTATAGATAACTCGCTTATTGGTTACTCGATGGCTTGTCTCTTTCTTGCCAGTTGGATGTTCCTTGAAAGTCGAGTTGGAATGTGCTGAATGAGGTTGGGAATTGCGATATAGGGGAGGTCACTCGATTGACCGATTGTTGCAGCATAATTTTTAATGCCATCGGCATGTAAATGCCGTTTGAATGTGTTTCTGGATTGGTATGATGTAAATTCGTTATCTAAGTTGTTCCATATAGTTGGGTAAGAATGGAATGGTAGTTGTATGACATCGAAAAAATCCATAATAATACTCAGCTAGAAAACATAACAAAATACCCAGAATCATACATTCCAAAACAGGCCAGTAATACTAAGACCTTGGAATCCCTCTTCGCGAGGGGCGATGAATTGGATCTTTGGAGGCCGGGAGAAGAAGATCCAAAGAATGCCATTATAAGCCTCTTAAATATGGATCCAACAATGTCTGAGCACCTGGCTGTTAAAGATAACAATGGTGATCTATTGCAGAAGATGGAAATGCATACTGGTACCAATGATACCAGTCAGGAATACCTCATAGTGAGGGCCAAGCAGATAAGACTGCAAATTACTAAGGAATGTGAACCACACGAGGCAAGAATAAATATTCATGAAAATGCCAAAAAAAATAACTTTCACAAATGACAACAGAGACTGCCACGGAGACATGATGACAGCTGAATGTATATCTGAACAGACAGAGATAGTCAATATGGGCACCAAGCTGTTAATGATAACACTAGTGACCTAGTGCAGAATATGGAAACGCATACTGGTACCAATAAAATAAGTCAGGCATCCCTCATAGTGTGGGCCAAGCAGATAAGACCGCAAATGACTAAGGAATGCGAACCAAGCGAGGCAAGACTAAATACCCATGAAACTGCCCAAAGAACAGCTTGTATAAATCATAGAGACTGCCATGGAGATATGATGACAGATGAATGTATATCTGAACAGACAGACGGAGAGAGTTAATTTACTAATAGTAGCACTGAAGGCCATACAATGATACAAGTCTATTAACTTTTCCACCTAGTTACGGAAACTGGAGTGATACTGAACCTTCTGATTTGATTAGCTGCATATCAGATACATGCGACACCCAGCCTGATAATAAAGACTGGAAGGAAACACAAATGGTCACATGCATATCAAAAACTTGGGACGACGACAGTAGAGTCTACGAGCCACCACCAGTACAATTCCCATCAATGGTAACACTAGTTGTCGACGACTCACACAGTGATAATACAATGCAAGATATGGGTGAACTGCCTTGGGATCCTGGTGGGCATTCGTCGCCAATGAAATCACATTCTAGAGAATCGAAAAAGCAGCATTCTGTAGAATGGGTAGAGCAGCATTGGGACCCGGAGTCAGAGACAAAAATCCTATATAGGGGTATATTGAAGATCGATTCCCTCTATGAGGGAGCTATAACTCAACACGTCAAAATTATAATTGGCCACAAAGAAGACAGTAACTGATAATTCCCACATAGCCGATAGATAGTGGGTGAGAAATCTGCCTTAAAAAGTGAAAATTCCACGAGCCCTCGTGTGATGCAAATATCCAGACTACCCCTTTAATGTGTGTAAGTAAAGAAAGACTCAAAAAGAAGAATAAAGTGGGGAGAGGAACACAGACAATTAGAAGTAGACTATATTTCTCAATCCCATATGTACAGGGGAAACCTGGAAATCACACTCTAAAAAATTGAGGGAATTACATAATCCAAATACTGCAATGAAGACCAACAAGCATCACCAATGCCAACTCTAAAATGATAAAGTGAGGAGGGAAAGGAATGGCTAATAAAACAATATGATTAGAGATAGCCATATCAACAGAACATATCCCTACATATGCAGATTTCGCAGTGCGAAATAGGATCATGGAAATGGGGATACGGGAACTCTCAACGAGGAAATAACTGGAAGTGACGTATGATTGACCATGCCAAATGCGAATGATCAGCAACATATAATGAACCCACTTAACACCGATATGTGGGATTCCCTTTATATGGTAAGGCGTCTTAGATCCAAGGTGAAGCAACTGCACTTCCAGAAAGCCAGAAGAGAAGACCCTCCACTTTAAGTTTGAATGATGTCAGTGTGAAGTCCACTGAGGATGGGGTTCTTGGTGAGAATAAGGGAGGAGTGTTGTAGAGTTGCGGATCTGCGGTCAAGGACGCCGAATGACGTCACCCAGAGTGACTTCCGGGGAACCCAAAACCACAAACATTGATTGTTAATATATCGTGTATTATCTTGTATTTTGCATTGTTATTGCTTGCCATCGAGCTATATAACTTGTGTTCTATGAAACATTGTTTCCGTGTATTTTATATATCCACGGTATTGTAACTTTACAACATTAATAAGAGTTTCAATCCAGTAATGGTGTTGCTTCATCCCATCAGGAAGAAAGTGTACCAGTATCTCTTGGAAATGGCAGCTCCGTCAGTAGTATAGACCAGTCCAGCATCCCATTTGACGATACCGAATATGGAATAAGTGCCCACATTGTTAAGGATATGCTCGTTAACCTTATATAATTCCGCGGCGTTATAATATCTAGTATATCTGTATCCACTTTCATATTCCTTTATTTCGTTGGCGAGAGCAGAATTGGCATAGGCAAGATTCATCCTCGGTTCTGCTTTGGTTTTACTAGCAACAAGCACATTTCGTCCGTGGAATAGGAACCTCCTAAAACCACCAATTTCGGTGCAAGCGTGATTATCCGAGCCATATATGTCATCATATACAACGGCAAACCATAGTCTCCAGGAATATTTGGCGACAAGAAAGTCATTGACTTGATTCAAAAAATCTTGATTATTTAAGTCGACTTTTTCCGCTGCGAGAGTGTCGAAATCCTCCTCTGACTGACTTGCCCATTTCGATTCCACTTCTCTGTCATACGCCAGCACGTCAGTGTAGACTGTCGTCATTCTTGTATCCCATGTGTTTGTCGTGTCATTCATTACTGCTATCGACTTGTTGCTGAGTTGCAGATATGCCATCTCTAGCTTATAGCAGTCGTAAATGAGATTGATGATACCCATCATGAATATCTGGACCTTTTGGCGGTCGTTCTTGGTGTATTTCATTACAGCTATGGGGATATTTGTCTCAAACACGTGGTCTGAATTTACCATCGCATCAAAAAGTTGCCATCCTGCATTATCGTACGAACTCGCGTAAGTATTCAAGAATTCGGTCCTATAGTGACTACGTAATTCTGGTGGTGAGTCGGACAGAGTGTTGAGAAGCACGATATTCGATCTGATATTTCTTTCTATTTCTGCGAATGGTATGTGGGTTTGACTCCACACGATCTCGCGGTTGACTCCGTCCAACTTGTTAGACATCTCATCGAATCTTGTATTCATTCTATTATAAACATTTTTTATTTCTGTGAGTTCCGGCGACTCCTGCGCTCCTAAAGCAAAAAACATTGTCAGAAGCTGTGCAATCACCGCTAACAGTGGTCCCCCTGCTCCGCTTAACTGGATAATGGCATTTCCAAAGTTGGCTGCGTCTGTAAATAAGCCAAGAGCAGTCTCAGTCGCCTCTATATTACTCAATATGGCTTCTTTATCCATGGCTCCTGGGTTTGGATATTGTATTGGTCGGATGCTCTAGGCTTTGTACCAATGCTGTCTCTAATATACCCCAGAAAATCTGAAATATATATACAAATAAGATATTACAGGCGTGATACCGACCGTATAATTCAGCCTTATCTTGATAACCCGAATGAATGGTAGACAATTCCAATGTATACTTTTATAACTGAGTGGGAGAATCCATTTAGAAAAGAAAGGGTTAAAATCTCATACTTTATATTGTATTCTGAAGTAGAGCAGTGAATTGTAAAAAATTGTAAAAAAAAAAAGTTAGGCCAATGCATTCTCTTATATATGCGAGGCGACATATGGTCGACTCGCATATATAAGAGAATGCATTGGCACAGGGTATATGGGTTGATACCAAAATCGGACCTGGCACTCAAAGGGTTAGAATGATACTCCGGCCTTATATACATGTACAGTATGTTAGGTTGTAACCAATGAAAACAACTTAAAATCATATTATATCGGGACAAACATGATGAACGATGAGGTAAATGTACACTGTTTACATTCTTGTCTGCAACATGTTAGTGATATACCACTGGCATTGATATTTGGTATGCATTGTTAATCACGATTTTAGCTAACCATTTAAAAATACTATATATTTTTTTTCTTCAGACAAATGGTTTAACTCGAATAAATTGTCTGTGTCAATAGACGGCATATAGTATTAACCAACGATTACACGAGTTTATTTCATGAAACAGTGCGAGTAGTGTATATGATAAACCATCTCGTATACTTGACAGAAGGAAAGGTTTTGTAAGACATACTAACAACTATTTCTAGGCAGATGGTTATAGTAAGCAAACTATTTCTAGGCAGATGGTATAGTAAGCAAACTATTTCTAGGCAGATGGTAATAGTAAGCAAACTATTTCTAGGCAGATGATATAGTCAGGCTAACTAGTAACTATTTGAAGGATTAGTACGCACGATTGAATACATGTATTGATATATAGGTTAGTTATGATAGATTAGTAAAATAATAGTCGATGAATTATTCGCTAGTGAATAACCTCGTGCATGTAAAAAACCACAAGGCTAAAACACATGGAATATTTGTTAGTTTCGGAACTTTGTCTTCTTTACTGTAGATTTGTAGGTAACACTATTCGATCTCATAAAACTCGATATTACAGAGTCTCGTAGAAAACGAAATGTGGAACCCAACACTTTAGTTCCTTTAATGAATATTAATAATATATATCATAAACAAACACAATTATATCAATATTTTGATCAATATATATTAAATATATCATAAAACAAACATAATCAAATCAATCTTTTTTAAGATATGGACAGTCTGGTCTTAAATGATCTCCGTTACATTCATAACATCTAACACGAGTCTTTTTAAATTTATCAGCTGAATTCAATTTAGATATCCTATACAAAATTTTAGCATTTTTATCAGCTAATATTGAAATTTGTTGTCCTATCTCTTCTATATCAGCCAAATTATCTAAAAGTTTTCTTTTTAAACTCCCTCTGTTCTTTCCTTTCTGAGAAACTTCGAATTCACTGTCAGAAGACATTTTGATTTTAAAAATATTATAAAAAAAGCATTTCATTTATAGCAAAAAAAAAAACTAAATATCGAACAACACGGGTAGATGTTGTTTACACCAATTATAAACGTAAGTATCATTATGAAAACCGGGTTTATTTAAAATGTATAGACAGTCCAATCCTCTACAAGTATGATACAAATAATATAATACGAAATAACCACACAAAAAAGAAGATATATGTTGAATATAATTTGTACTATAATACAATCTACCATATTTAGCTAACATATTTTTCAACTGCTCAGATGGAGGTAATCCGATAGGATCAAAATATATTATAAAATTATCATCGCGTTTCCATATACATATCCAATGTTCACCATCTAACCAAGATGGGTCAGTATTACAAATTAAACCTCTGTTCGGCTTAATAGTATCAGGTAATTCGTCCAAAGCATAAACGCCTATTATCATAGAATTCAAAACTGAGTCTGATTTTAATGCATCAGATATATCTAAGTTGCTCAACATAATGTTAAAATATTCCACCCGTGTAAACGCTACGTTCCCCGCTAATTTCTATAGAACTATCGTATTCGGCATATACTATTACATTTACTGTATCTGGTAAAGCTGTTGAAAATTTTGCACTTAACCGTGCACTATCTCGCTGTTTTGGGTGCCAAACTAAACTATCAGCATTATGATCTGCAGTTAAATCAAAACCGAAAGTTGTAAAACCATTGGCATAATCAAAAAAGCTAACTCTGAAAGATTGCTCGCAATATAATTTATTTATAGAATTCAAAAATGTGTAATATGAACCTACATATAAATCATCATCGAAAGTTTGTTCGTATTTATGCCCATTCACGGTTTTACCATTAACAGACAATTCCATTTCGTAGCAATCATAATGTTTAAAATTAAAAGGAGAAGATGCTATAGTACCATTAAATGCTGTATTATCTACTAAAAATATTAACACTCTCTTAGGAAGAAATGGATCACCCAAAAACAAATCGTCTTTAATCAAGCTTAAAGTCCTAGGTGCTACGCTAAATGTTTTTAACGAAACTCTATCCAAAGGATATTGAGCATTGGTTCCACTTAATAACTTTTTGCTTATTTCATTTGAAGTGACATCACTTAACTCTACGGTTCGTACAAACAATTTAGTATCTGACAGCTCAATCTTATAATCACCAGCACTACCTTGTAAACAAAAAGTAGGCTTTGATCTATGCAGTCTGAGTTTTATGGGTACGTTTGGAATTAACAATTTTGGTTGATTAAACATGTCCAAATGTAGTTTACCGCATAATTGAATTTTTTTTCCAATATTACCGTCTTTAATTATTCCAAGTAACTGCCTACCTCTGGGAATGTCTGCCGGTACATCATCCAAAGTCCCACCTTTCTGAGGTATAAATAAAGTTGTTCTCTCTAATTGATTTTCTCTTGTAGAACTTAAGAAAGTTTCTATGTAAGATCTATAAGCATAATATCGACCAACTCCACATTCTACACCGTTTAATAATAAATCAGCTCTCTCGAATAAAGAATGAAGAAAATTATTTATTGGAAAAGCGTGCTGATCGCCTGCAAAAACGGTTCCATCGGTTTTCGATATTTTAACGTCGGTTTGCAAATAACTTTCCGAAAGATCAACATAATGTGCAGATGGAGACTCTAAAAAGAACTCTAGTACGTTACTATTTGAATAATTTGAATTCGATGGATGTTTCTCTGTAAATGAACCGTCTGTTATAGTTACCACAGTAGGTGGAATTTCAAAAACATCCACCTCGCTCTTAGAAACTGGACAGCTGTTGGGATTCATTTATTCAAAAATATCACGTTTTGTTTTTCGTCTCTTCCTACGTCTTTTTGAAGGAATATCCGAATATTCTTGTAATTTACGTCGTTTTGATGGAATATCCGAATTATATTGTAATTTACGTTTAGGCCGTAAAAGATCTAAAGCTGCTTCTTTACCCCGATTTCGAATAGATTCAGATAAATTTTGCCCACTCAATATATCGCTACCAACATTAGAGGCTGTTTCTAAACCTTTTGTTAAAAGAGATTTTCCCAGATTTTTTGCAATTGGCGCAATTGATCTGGCTAATTTACCAAAAATAGAACCAAGTCCGTAACCTCTCTGATACCTATCTCCTATAAAAATAGGAATAGGACTATTCGCCATAACTTTAAATAATGAAACATCTATTTATATACATTTATATTTAATATCAATCCTTATCCAATCAAAATGCGTTTAAATAATAAAACTAGAACAGTTTTACCATAATCCGTCCAAGGAGGTGGCATACCTGTAGAATCACGAATATATATCGAAATAGTGTCAAAATTCTTATGATGTATAGGACAAAATTGCAAATTTGCGAATTCATAATATGTTGTTGATACAATATCATCAGAACGTGGGCATATTACTTTCAATAATTGTGAATTAGAATCGCCTACTATACTATGTGTACATATATCTGAATAAATATAAAGAGCGTCTATATGATCCAATTGATTAGTTACAATTAAAAAACAGTCTTTGGATTTTCCACCGGTATCTTTTAATTTTAGTTGATAATTTTCACGCAAATTAAGAAGATATCCCAATTCAGAAGTCCTTGTAATTTGCAAATCCATCGCCAACGAATAACGAGACATGCTTGTATGGTTTGCCATTCTAGTGAAACAAAGGTAGTTCACGTTTTGACGTTTTCTCACCTTAATGTCAATAACTACATCCCCGATTAAATCCTCAAATATGGTTTGGGACTCTTTCGCATCGATTGAATTCAAACCTGGTTCGATTAATTTATATTTCGTCTTTTCTAATTCTGACATAAATTCAGAATCTTTGTAAAAATGCAAAATTAATTTTCGTTGAACTAATTGCATCCTATCTATCAAATCTTCGAACGAACATTTGTCATCAAAAATAACACCATATTCAATCTTTGTAAATACACTTTTCCTCCATCTAATCGGACCTTTAACCCGAAGTTTCCTAGCAATAATACCGTAATTGGGATCTCTAACAATTGGTAAATCAGTTTCTGGCGTCAAGAAATTCATATCCACCACTATTCCATAAACAAATGCATAAGATTGATCATCTGTGGAAAAGGTAAAATTTCTTTGTTCCAGGAGCGGGCTTTTAAATCTGGTTGGAATAATGGCTGATGATAAAGCTACACACCAATCATCCTCCTGTAACCGAATCTCACTAGGCAAACTCACGGTATATTCAGATAGTGAATTTCTGAATAAATCACCAGAAACATTAGACGGTAAAGTCACCGAAAACAGGCCCGTTGCTTCCATGTTTACTTAATTTAGGAGATGGAGACAAAAGTCCAACAGAACCCGACAGTAAACTAATCCAAATAGACGGTGTGTCCACGCCGTGTATACTAATATTTAATATAGCAGAAACACATACTATATAAAGCAAAAATACTTGACTGATATACACAACCTGTCCTTTGGAAACTTTATTATTGAAAAAAGTCCATTTTGACGATTGTCGTTTTAATCTGAGGTCGTGATCCATTCTCTTGGAATGTACCAATCGAAACTGGCTGGATAGCCGCTCCATCTAACTTTTATTTGATCCCCGTCTCGTTCTAATACACGTTCAATTTTCCACATAGTATCGGAATCAATCGTTACAGGTGATAACTCGCTCTCGTAGAATGTACCCAATATTTCCTCTGAATTGAGATCAGCTATTTTATATCTATGTGGTTTAGAACCAGGTACCAAAGACGTAATCTTAAACACTTCATAAGTATAATTGGCCAAAAAACCCTTTTCAAACTTATTTTTTAATTTTACCAAGCGAACGCTCTCTCCCACTTTAAATTTTGCTTTTGTAAGTGGTAATTTATAAGTCTTCGATTCATTTCTAGCTGCAATTGCTTGCGATGTCAAACACGAGACATCTTTCGGTGCCATTTTAATCGCTCTGTGTATCTTCGAATTATAGGAATTCACCAATTTAGGCAAAACTGTTAAATAGCGCATAGATTTAGATTTGAAGAAATATTTATACATTTTAGACTTTAAAGAGCGTTGTACTCTCTCAACCAAAGCGGCTTTCGTGTCATAATTTCCCGTAGAATATAAATGTACACCATTCTTCTTCAGAAATTGCTTAACGTTAGCGTTGTAGAACTCGGTTCCGCGATCAACATGTATAGCGTTCGGTCGTTTGCGCTGTTTAAAAATCATTTCTAAAGCCTTCATTATGGAAACACCAGTCTTGTTCTTTAATGGTTTAACAATTAAAAATCTTGAAAAGCAATCAATGCAAAACAACAGGTAGCAATAACCATCGTTTTGCTTGGATATATTTCGCACATCACTCAAATCCATCTGCCATATATTATTTACAGAATAAGACTCTGTTCTTGACCTAGGAAATATTATTCGTTTCGGCCTGTGCAACGAGTACGAATTTTGTTTTTGTAACCAAAGTCGAACATTTTTTCTCGATATTTTTTTTTTTACTTCCTTATACAAATTATATTCAGATCCATAGGATGAGCGGTGAGATGGGTCATAATAAATCGATGATAATATATTATCAATTTGACGAGGAGTCTGATGTCCATTTAAAATGCTTCTGTTTTTTGCCTTTGGGGGCATCTGCAAATATCAGATCTGCTTTACGAAATTTATTTCCTATGAAATGTGTTGGTATATTATTATCTCGTAATGATCGGGACAAACTATCCCAATTTCTAAGTGCACTGGGTTTCCTGACCTTGCTAGAAGGTATTATATCATTTACCAAATCAGTTATGCTTCCGATTGGCTTGTCAGATAATGAAATCATTCCACTGTCGTTAATGTCAATTCCTGGCATTCTTTTTAAATGCGATAAAAATAACGAGCCTTTTTTCTGGTAAATTTTTGGCAAACTCTCAATCGCTAAATCAATTTGGTTAGGTTCAGATAAAGCGACGTCACCGGCAGGCTCTTTCGTGATTTTAACTGGAATCGGCGTTGTTTTTATAGAATTCTTAGCCATGTCATATTCAATAGACGTGGAATTAATTTTTCTTTTCTTAACTGACTCGGGCATATCTTTATCGTCTAATATTTGATGCATTTTTTGTCTCACATCCTCTGTTTTCAACGATTGAATAGACTGAGAATTTTGCCAGTTTGCAAAAGTCTTAAAAGGCACCAAAACCATTTTTTCCATATTCAGAAAACTTTGCCTAAAATATCTCCTAAAACAGGAATTAAACTAGCAGCCAGTGCAGCCAAAAAACCGCCGTGTTGTAATTTTTTTTCCCTGCTGTTAACAGGATTAGACTTCTTTGACAAATGACGAATAGAACTTTTAAATGGTCTTAAATTAGCTTTAATTTTAGACGAAATTGGTACATTTCCTTTAAGCAAATTATTACAACATTCAGATAGACTGTCTAATCTCGGTCTGTTTAATGCCCTCACGTCTCCAGTGCGTAACATGTTTCTCAAATATTTGGCATTTTTTCTTAATTTCACGCTGGGGCCCATATCGTAGGATTTTCACTGAGCACGTCTGATCTCAATCGAAGGTTATCCGGACAAGTTTGGTTGAAATCCACCAGTAAATGAGAATATGGATCTGTTGTACACAATTTATATGCTTTTGATAAATTATTAATACCGCATTGGGTAGATAAGAAATTTATCTGACCACAATCTCTAGGAGATTTGAATAAAATAAAATAATTCGCGTTTAACGATAATTTTCTACATTTTCTTTCAAAAAGATTATGCGTCACGTATACCACACTACATCCTTCGTGATGTGATTTTCTAGCGAATATATCTGTTACATTATCGATCTCTTTGTCAATATGATCCATATCATCCAATATTAATAAATCGCAATCGCACAACGATTCTGGAATTTGGTTTACTAATTCTACATTATCAGACACCTGTTGATCACAATTAGGAGTCACATAAGTTATTTTTTCCGGAACTGGGAACATTAATTTATCTTTATTTTCGATTAAACTATATATAAACGTAGATTTCCCACTAGCTGAAGGGCCATTTATTATGGCCCTAAATATATCCTGAAAACATACGTAATTGTACGTTTTCATTGTTACGGTTTTGTCAAACGCTCTTTAATTCAGTAAAACACAATTTGTTTTTCCCACACACTGGATGTCCGGCAAAATTGACAAGAGAGAATCTGATGTATACATAACAGTGGGTAGCCATATATAATTACACGCTTTGTCGACTCGATGCTATCGCGTTACAAAATGCCTCAGCAGTTTAATGTCGCGAAACACCTATTGAATTAAGATTTTACTACCTGTTGTCGACCACCGCCCATAAAGATATACCGTGCTAACCCATTACAAACTGTCACCTCTGTTTAATATGGCGGAACCAATCTAAAGCCAGCTGAAATAAAACATTTACCACATGGGGGGGGGGGGGGGGCGCGGAAGGGCGTTGATATATCGTGTAAATTTAAGTTTGCGGTAAAAAAAAGGAGGATTTTATCGTGTTGAACAGATAGTTCAACTATAAACATTGGTAGAGGACATGAATAGTGTTCGGGAACGATTGATCAGCGCGATAGAGTTGGACACAACACCATCATGGATTAGACGGCCTGCTGTTGCTCAATTTGTCGACGATAGTTTCGACGAAACATTAGATGATGATCAATTCCATGACGCTCCTGCATGTGTAACATTCTACTTTCTCATTAAAGGGAATGGAGGCCCTCATGTTTTATTTCAGTGTGTTTTTTTTTTTAATCTAGTGTTGGCATACGGGAATTATTTGCTACATGTGTTTTCTTAATAATCAGGTAAGTGTAATTTCTATATGTAAACAAAACTGTTACAGCAGTAGTAAGAATGATGCACTGCTTGATACATATAGATAATTGAAGCACTCAACATTTTATAGTCGGATCTGCGCAAATTTAGTTCATAGATGTTAAGTTCATCATGTTTACAGACAATGATGGCCTTGTCGGTGGGTATCCTATGAAAAAAAATCTCCATAAACAGTATGTTTTGGTCATACGTTTGTAAACAAAAGCATTAAAAAGTTACATTTCCGGGGTTTGAAATATTATTGTGGTAAACATAAAGAGCGTTATATAATACCTGATATGTAATGAAGAGCGTTTATTCCATTTTATGCGCGATTAGTCAGTAACATTTTGCTGTATTCTGTAACACAATTAGTAGAGTGTTGCATAGGTGTTTCTGATAACATACTGTTTACGTGATCAACCTGTTCAGCAACAAATATTCAATTAAATCCCGCATTTGCAACGCCGTCATGACACATACATAATTCCATAAAATTTAACATGCTGGTGCTATATTGGTTTTAAGTTGGACCATATATCTCAGATGATTAATCTTGTCTATACAATTCAACCAAATCGCTGTTGGAATACAGGTTCATAGATATTGCTCTGCACACCTATAGTATGATGATGGAAATTACTCCAGTCCACCCGCGATGCGCTTGGCAACATACGAATATTAGTTGCCCGATAGGAGATTGTGTATACACTTCCAACTAAATCGAGTTCCATCTATAAATAGAACATAATTGCGTAAACAAAGCTGTTACAGTATATTGTAAACAAAACTGTTGTAGTGAAATTTAACATGCTGGTGATAATTTGGCTTTGTTTTCTTCCGCCTCGGCCACGTACATATCTTTTTATTGCTCTGCAGATAGAATTGAGTGCTGTCCACCATATTTAACTATCCAAATTATATTGGAGGGTAGATTTCCGTGCCGATTTAAAAATGTGCAGATAATGAACGGGGACATGCATATAAAACACACATTAACCTAGTCTAACGACATCGAGCAATTCCAGATGTAATGTTGCAACTAATTGGCTTAATATTATTGTTTGATTGATTCTGTGAGATAATTGCATACTATTGATAGCCGTATCATTGCAAGTACATGTGCTCCTGTGTGCACATAAGCATTTTATATTCTGGTTCATCATTATACTTTACAGAAATGCGAGAAAAATAATTACTCTAAATGTTTAAATTTCAAAATGGCGGTGATTAATGAGTTTTATGCATGTGTGCAGATTCCAGTTTAAAAACGAACGACCGGGCATTGTTTTTGTCCGATCGTGTTTACATTAAATGCTAAATTGCGTACGGATTAACCAGCATGTTTTTTTCCAACTCATGTTGCCATTATGATTAAGAGAAGAATTATTTGCCATAATCAGTTAAGTGTTATCTTTATTTATTATGTAAACAAAACTGTTACAGTATTTATTTTTTTCAAAAATTAAAAAAAAAATTTGAATTTGAATGTTAATTTGTAGAAATTAGAGCGCATTTGCTAGATAAATGTAAATATACTGTTACGATATCCTTAGCCACAACGTGTAGACAAATAATATTTTACATAAAAAAAAAAAATTGTAAAACTATGATTATTGTTTTTAGTTTGCATGTTTAAGGATAACTTTCCGTAGAATCGGAATTGCAACAATGTTAATTTGGATACTGTAATATACTATTTGAGTGTAACAGTATCCGTTTTTTATAATTAAGAGTTGCATACAAACAGATAATAAACGCTCTTTAACGATAATTTTTCAACCATATTTAAGTTAAATTATTGGCGCCCTTTTAAGAATTAAGATGTGAATAAGACATATTTATTAACATTTCTGAGGTAAAAATTATTACAATTTTTTTTGCTGTGATATTGAAACACTTTTGGTATTGAAATTATAAAATGAAATCTTAGTGCCATTTTAAGACATCTGGTTTAAACAAAGTATGAAATAATAAAATAAGTCATTTTAAGATATCTGGGATGAACAAAGTATACTGTATCCAAATATTACGATGGGTTTGAAAGAGTTGCATACAAACAGATAATAAACGCTCTTTAACGATAAATTTTCAATCATATTTAAGTTAAATTATTAGCTCCCTTTTAAGAATTATGATGTGAAGAAGACCTATTTATTAACAATTCTGAGGTAAAAATTATTTTAAAAAACAAATTTTGCTGTAATATTGAAACACTTTTGGAGATTATACAATGAAATCTTAGTGCCCTTTTAAGACATCTTGTTTATAAATAGGATAAAATAATAAAATAAATCTTAGTGCCATTTTAAGACATCTGGTTTAAACAAAGTATACTGTGTGCAAATAAGAAAATAAATCTTAGTGTCACTTTAAGACAACTGCTTCAAACTTCCTCAATATGTTTTGCTCCGATAAATATACAAACTTGATTCTAATTTATCGTTTTAAATTATACAGAACATAGGTTGAATAAGATATGAATTAATTTAAAGTTATCTGAAAACATAATTTAACTAAACTCACCAGGTGTTTTAAATCCGTGACTTTATAGGCCATTTACCTGGCTTATATATTATAATTGGAATGTTTGGAATGTTTACCGTAAGGTAAGTTGATCTTCAAATAAGCGACATGACAGGTGTATTTTATATTACTGGTTTTGTAAGGACGGGTCGTTAACGAATGAGTTCTTTGAAATATGATCCAAGCTAGGTAGCCTAGTTGAATAAATTAGTCGCCTTGTACAGATATATGTCGACATGAATTATATTATTCATGTGGTCGGATAAAATGGGAGGGTACATTATGATAGGCATACGAGAACATTTAACAAGATAGCTCGACTGATTTGTTTGGGAGTATAGATAGCTTGAGTAAATTAATGTGTTACTGTATATAAACAGAGCTCGACATGAATTCTCGACGAATGATATTAGATTATTCGGCTTGGGTCGTATGACATCATTTTGATGGGACCTAAAGATAGAATGAATAAATTAATGTGTTTTTATATAAACAGACGATTCTTATAGGTAAAATTGAGAGATAGAACTATACTTCGATGGATTATCTGTTGTTTAATAGGTAAGTAGCTTTTACTATGCAAAACAGAGGTGGACATGAATTCTCGACGAAGACCTCATCATGTTTAGTGCTATATGTTGGTAGATTATTCGACTTAAAGAAAGATGGCTCGAATGACATCATTTGTTGGGACTAAAGATAGAATGAATTTTCCTTATATAAACAGATACATTCGCATAGGTAAAATTGAGGCAGAGTAAAAACATTTGGAATATCAGTTGATTGCGTCAACAGTCAACATTTTTTCAAAAAATTAGCAATAAATTGATTAAAGTTTTATTGAATTTTCATATTATTTTATTGACATATAAAGTTTGTGCTTGAATTTTGTTGACGAAAACATTAGTGTTTTCCTAAGATTATAATATTTTTACATTTTTTGATTAAAGACAAAACATTTATTGTCTTTTACAATTATTGTGGTAATAAAAAGGGACTTTTGATGCTTGCGAGCGAAACATATAAAGTTAACATTGAAATTGTTTTTTTTTTTAAATTCGGCTTTCAATTGAGATATTTGATTAAGGATTTTCATATTTTTTTGACGCATTATAACATATAACTTCAATTTTGTTGACGAAAATGTAACTTAAATTGTGTTTTAATTGCTTTATCGTGCTTTTAATATTTCATTAAAAGAGAGATTTTTTTGATTTTTCTGAAATACTGAATTTGTGTTGGAATTGAAATACGTTGTCTTGATATAAACCGAAAATAGTTACTATTTGTTCCAGTTTTCTTTCCTAAAATACTATAGATTATGAATTAACGTTGGTGTGATATAAATAACTAATTATTCACAATTTAACATGCTTGATACACATATTTTTATATATTCCAACATAAGTTGATTGATTTGAATATATTTCCATCATTCATAATGTTTAAAGGAACCGATAATGGTTATACATGGTTATACAAATGTGTTGCCTACTAATCTACAGATGAACGTTCCTAAAAAACTTCAATGAGTTTAGACCTGTGGTTTTACATGCATAGGTTTATTCGCTAACGAATATATCACTGTATCATTCATTAACATATATCAATCGTTTAACATCTATATTGAACTTAATAAAACAGATTATTCAAATGCACAGGGGAGCTAACTCTGTTCTTTATATTCCAATTAATATTTGTAGATTTACTCAGTATATTTTTGGAAATGTTTGAATAACCTAGAAATTGTTTGTTTGAGTATAGCCTAGAAGAGGTATTTAAACACCAACCTAGAAATAGTTAGTCTGACTTTAAATATTGACACATTTTTGTCAGAAGATATTTCGATGGGGAGACCAGACTGTCCATATGTTAACAAAAGATTGATTTGATTATGTTTTGTGATATCTGTTTGTATACTAAGATTTATTCATATACCTAATATTCATTAAATGAACTAAAGTGTGAAGGGTTCCACATTTCGTTTTCTACGAGACTCTGTAATATCGAGTTTTATGAGATCGAATAGTGTTACCTACAAATCTACAATAAAGAAGACAAAGTTCCGAAACTAACAAATATTCCATGTGTTTTAGCCTTGTGGTTTTTTACATGCACGAGGTTATTCACTAGCGAATAATTCATCGACTATTATTTTACTAATCTATCATAACTAACCTATATATCAATACATGTATTCAATCGTGCGTACTAATCCTTCAAATAGTTACTAGTTAGCCTGACTATATCATCTGCCTAGAAATAGTTTGCTTACTATTACCATCTGCCTAGAAATAGTTTGCTTACTATACCATCTGCCTAGAAATAGTTTGCTTACTATACCATCTGCCTAGAAATAGTTATTAGTATGTCTTACAAAACCTTTCCTTCTGTCAAGTATACGAGATGGTTTATCATATACACTACTAGTGCGTTATTCTCTTTTTCTGGAGTTATTCACATCCGTGGGTACATTGAATAATGATAAAGCGGCCATACTCGATATATAACACGGCCATGTGTACCATATATTTATTATGGTGGCCTCGTTATATATCGCGTATGGCCACTTTATCATTATTCAATGTACCCATGTCTACATGTATGAATAACTTCAGAAAAATCATATACCACACAACTTCGTGAAATAAACCAGTGTATTCGATGGTTAGTATCCCATGTCGTCTATTGGCATTACAATTGATTCGAGTTAAACCATTTGTCATAGGAAAAAAATTAAAATGGTATTTCTTACATAAATAGGTAAAATCGAGACCAACAACGCTTATAAATGTCAATGCTACACTCTTAAAACAATAGGTACTCTAGAGTAACTACGTTGGTACTAAGATTTGTCCCAGGGGGAGTACCAAATTTTTGGTACTCTAGTGAAACTAATAAATATTTAGGTTCTATCCGGGCATTATGCATATATTAGCCACCCGCCGTTATGTCACCGAAACCATGACGTACACGATATGAAATGCCAAGAAATACACGCTTTCTTGACACGCCCATTATATTATCTGAAGTACCAAATATCAAAACAGGTACTCTGAAGTATTTAGGTACTATGCATAGTACCTAGCAATTTGGTACTTCAGGGAACCAAACATATAGGTACTAAGCGGAGAACCTGCCCAGATGCCAAGCACTCGAAACTACGAAACATGACCGACTGCAAATTTTACAATGTGGCATGTTAGATTCCAAATGATGCCACGGCGTTTAAATATCAAATTAATTACTAAACCACATGGACTCCATTGCATTGTACTAAATGAAATAATCCGAATTATACATGTATTACTTTTATTAGTATAGGAACTTGACCCTGATTTTGTACTTAATTCATGGTTTAATATCTCGATTTCAGGATTTCCATGAACTGTTCCCTACATATAGAGTAAAATTGGTCTGAATGTCTAAAATAATTTCTGAATTGGTGTGCAATAATATTAAAGTAAACGTTATAAATCAAACATCTTAAACAGGTCTGGATGAAACACCAATCGATCTAGAATAGCCCGATAAATAAAAAAACTACACTGCGATAAAACCGCAAACCGCAAACTACTTTGCAATAAATATATGCGATTGATTGTAAAGGTTTTTGATTGATCACAAAGGTATGCAATTAATCGCAATGGTTTGTAATTTATCGCAGATATATGGGCTTGAACAGTATAAATATAAATCAGACATCTACAACAGGTCTGGGTAAACTACCAATCGATCTATAATAGCACGGTTTGGCTAAAATAGACCGATCAGTCTCCCATAGTCAGCATGCATGTGGGATAAGGGGAGCAAACCTTTGCGATAAATCACAAAACAACTTTGCGAAAAATAACAAACACCTTTGCGTTAACTCGCAAACCTTTATGATAAATCTCAAACATGTTTACGATAACTCTCAGACTGCGTATTGGGTGATTATATTTTGAGATTTATCGCAAAGATGTTTGAGATTTGTTGCAAATTTTTTTTGGCGCCAATTGGCTTCTGTAAACATTATAAATCAGACATTTCCCTGACCTGTCGCCTGCACGTGGAGTAATATTTGTCTCAAATAATCGTCCAAATTTCTTAATTTGTGTGTAAACGTTATAAATCAGACATCTGATTCAACAACCTATCAATCTATAATTGCCAGGTCGGGCTATAATAGACCGATCAGTCATTCACAGCCAGATGCATGTGTGATGAGGGGTGCAAACCTTTGCGAAATATCACAAACACTTTTGCGATAACACGCAAACTTTATCGCAAAGATGTTTGAGAATTGTCGCTAATGGGCTTCTGTAAACATTATAAATCAGACATCTTAAACAGGTCTGAGTGAACAACCTATCAACCTACAATTGCCCGGTCGGGCTAAAATAGACCGATCGCCGGCGATCGGTCATTCACAGCCAGCACGCATGTGTGATGAGGGGAGCAAATCTTTGCGATAAATCACAAAACGACTTTGTGAAAAATCACAAACACCTTTGCGATAAAACTCAAGCATCTTACGATAACTCTACAACTACTTGGTGATTATACTTTACAATTTATCGCAATCATGTTTGAGAATTATCACAAAGATTTGTGATTTATTGCAGATATATTGTTATGCGTTGGCATTAATGGGCTTGAACTGTATTAAACATAATAAATCAGACATCTTAAACCGTTCTGGATGAACCACAAATCGATCTACATGTATAATCGCATGGTCGGGCTAAAATAGACTGATCGGTCTTTCACAGCCAGCATGCATGTGGGACACGGGTAGCAACCAATACATAAAACAAAATTAATTCTGATCTCTTTTGCAGGACATCATATAATTATTTACTGAGAATTTTCAAAATAAACATACATGTATACAGATATTCAAACAAACAGATTCAAATTGTCAAGAAATTTAGAGTTCCCTCTCTTACAACAGTGAGCACTGTGCCAGGAAGATCGATCGATCTATTTTAGCCCGATCAGCCTATTATAGTTAATTTGTGGTTCACTCAGACTTTTCTTTATACCCATATAAATATCGCGTAAATAGTATGTAATCATAGTTCCAAGCTGCATTATGTGAACAAAGCCAAATTATGTTCCAGAACCTGTTGTAAATAGCGTGCGATAAGCAAAATACTCAACAATGGGGATACCATTAACTTTGGTTAATTAAAACTGACACTATGTTGTTTGAAAAATACCGCTATAGCACTCACTAGTCCTCGCCACAAGATTTTGGTGTTGAATGGGTCACCAGCAGTATTATCACTCTCCCAAACAAATCGCCATGGTGTTGTGTGTTTTGCTTATCGTACATTTCCAATGTGCTGTATTGGTATATGGACAAATGCTAAGATAACACAAAGAGAGCTTAAAGTATTTAATATATGATCAAGTTTGGTACAGCCTTAGTGAATAAACAATGCGTCAACGAGTCAATGTCATTGCCTGATCACCAGAGCCATATAATGTAGAATTTCGCGAATCTGGTTTCCAGTTATGGAAAATGTTATTTCCTAGCAAAGCGGAAATGGCTGAATCGCTCAGAATGATAGCCACACATGTTTTGATAAGAACATAACGCATCTGGACATTGGAATGGTCTACATGTCCATGTATGTATACAGCTAAGCTCTAGTTACCCCCCACTTACGATGTTGGCCACCAATATTACCGAATTGTTGATGCTATTAACCATGATCAATCCTACCACGACCGACCTTCGTATCGTTTTAAAGTCAGCACTATAACCACCACAGAGTGTATATTTCTGGCATGGCTTGACGCTGCATTGATGATGCAGTTGCGAATGTCAGTCAGTGACCAACTTCGAATTTGATTTAACCGTAAACAAATCATGAATTGAAATATCGTTTTGTGTATAGTTATCACGGTACATGGCGCACACGAAAAGCTGGACTGGGTGTAAGGTGGACATGTGAAAAATGAATGCGGAGTACAGTTGTTGCAAATTATTATTAATAGTACTGTAGAAAGAATACCTGCGGTTGCCACATGTCAACCGCTTGCCCGTGGTTGAACGGCGGTATGGTATAACAGGTGTCATTAACGCCCTACAGCCTTGTTAAAGGGGAGGATTTAATTAGAACATAGCTGTAGTACGTTACTAAAAGCTTATGATTGATTCAGTGATAATGTGTGTCCCACAATTGGATATGTATCTCCGAAATTATCCGTCATTTCATAAATATATCACAACAATATCACAGCGTCACCGGCGTTTCGATCAAAAATCAAAAGAATAGCAGACTCGGTAACTGTGCGATATGTCATGGCGACATGGTTCACAAATCACGTTTCAATGAAAATTGAAGAATATGATCCATCGTCCTTTGTACAGGTACTTGTACGTTGTAGCCAACAAACTTGTGACTGACTCATGAATCATGACTGATCTGTGACTTCATAATTCTGACTTATTTCTACATTGCTGTATGTCTCATAATCGTAGTCACCAATGGTTGACTATTGTGAGTAAATTGTGCCGTTTCTAATTTTGTGAAACTTAAGTATAGATCTGTCTTTTAAAATTTACAATGTTGTCGTGCATGTCAAGTGTAACCTCATTGCACTCAATGACTCATGCTGTTTGAATTTGGTCTGTCTCAGTTCACTGAAAATTGCTGCAGAGGAAACTATCAATGAATAGCGCCCGTTAATTTTTCGAGATTATCTCATCTTGTCCCGTTCATATACAAACATAATCCACACAGTGCTAACAATATTACAGGTTATTAAGAAGAAAGTTAGCTCCAATTTCACACACAAAAAATATGTTGATGAATTTCCGAGAAGTTCACTACCCTAATCTTAAAAACCCCCAGCGAGAGAACGTACCTAATTGTGCACACGCTACAGCATGTAAGCCGAGGCCGAATGCGATTCCAACATAAAATGTGTAGTTTGTGTCTTTCGTCCATTTTTATATACTGTAAAAAAACTCAATCGCCTCAAGTGGCCTTACGACGCCATGTTTTCGTAAAATGTATCGTACATCACGTGATGCAATCACGTGGGTTAATATTTGGTTCCGAAATCGCCGCTAGTACCAAATGCTTAGGTATAATATCAATATATAGAACCTAATTATTCTCTGTACCTATGACTTTGGTACTACAAGACATATATGTACTACGGAGGACCTATACGGCTTGTTATTTCTAAGAGTGTAGCGGAATATCACGAACTTGTAATCTATGTACACTTACACCATCGTTTATTGTGTTTGCTCCGATACTCCGGTGTCTTTGATACCGTTTTATCAGTTACAATCTAACTCGTACCTCCATTATATTTACAAGGCCGTATTATCATTGACAAGGCCGTATTATCATTGACAAGGCCGTATTATCAATGACATGGCCGTATTATCATTGACAAGGCCGTATCATCATGACAAGGACGGGTTATTATTGACAAGGCCGTGTTATCAAAATAAGTCCGAATTATACGGATACCCCCGTGACAAAATATGCTGTATCTTAATATATGCAAATAAAAAATACATGAAGATAGATAGATAGGATATTGAGATGTCCCTCAAACCAAATCAAGCTTGAAAATCTGTCCCTATTTTCACCCTTGCCCACGATCTTATCCACGACCTAACCACCTCGACTATGGGGACATGCTTAAAAGGACGCCCTTTCGCCGAGAGTTAGGAAGCGTATCAGTCTGAACATGGGTTCGAACCCACCACCAACCACACCCTTGAATGACTAATTTTACCTAATGACTGATCAAACCGGGAGAGACTACAGACATATAATCAGAATTAAATATTAATAATCTATAATATATTTTGAAGACATCTGTCTGTATGTCTGTCTGTCATTAATACAAATCTACGATTCTTGACCGATCGGGACGAAACTTGGTACGTGTGTGTAGTTTGACCAGGCGGTCGTCGTTGTCGTATTGGCGAGCCCGTGCGGCGCCCGCTTCGCGCATGCGCAGACGAGATCTCGGAAACGGGTGGAGCTATCGACTTGAAATTTGATATGTGAATGTATCTTGCTCCGGATGCAAATTTTATCGGGTCGCCGAGCCCGTGCGACACCAGCTTCGCGCATGCGCAGACGAGATCTGGAAACGGGTGGAGCTATCGACTTGAAATTTGCTATGTGAATGTATCTTGCCCCGGATACGAATTTTATCGGGTCGCCGAGCCCGTGCGACGCCAGCTTCGCGCATGCGCAGACCGGATCTCGGAAACGGGTGGAGCTATCGACTTGAAATTTGGTTTTTGAATAGCTATCGACTTGAAATTTGGTTTTTTAATATCCCGGACAACGTCGGGCTCATCGGCTAGTCTGATATATATTTTGAAGACCTCTGTCTGTCTGTCTGTATGTTTGTATGTTTGTCATTAATACAAATCTACGATTCTCGACCGATCGGGACGAAACTTGGTGCGTGTGTGTAGTTTGACCAGGCGGTGGACGTTGTCGTATTGGCGAACCCGTGCGGCACCCGCTTCGCGCATACGCAGACGAGATCTCGGAAACGGGTGGAGCTATCGACTTGCAATTTGGTACGTGAATGTATCTTGTCCCGGATACGAATTTTATCGGGTCACCGAGTCCGTACGACGCCAGCTTCGCGCATGCGCAGACGAGATCTCTGAAACGAGTGGAGCTATCGACTTGAAATTTGGTATGTGAATGTATCTTGCCCCGGATACGAATTATATCGGGCCATCGAGCCCGTGCGACGCCGGCTTCGCGCATGCGCAGACGAGATCTCGGAAACGGGTGGAGCTATCGACTTGACATTTGCTATGTGAATGTATCTTGCCCCGGATACAAATTTTATCGGGTCGCCGAGGCCGTGCGACGCCAGCTTCGCGCATGCGCAGACGAGATCTCGGAAACGGGTGGAGCTATCGACTTGAAATTTGGTATGTGAATGTATCTTGCCCCGGATACGAATTGTATCGGGTCGCCTAGCCCGAGCGACGCCAGCTTCGCGCATGCGCAGACCAGATCTCGAAAACGGGTGGAGCTATCGACTTGAAATTTGGTTTTTGAATAGCCCGGACAACGTCGGGCTCATCGGCTAGTCTCCTATATATTTTGAAGTCCTCTGTCTGTCTGTCTGTCTGTATGTATGTATGTATGTATGTATGTATGTCATTGATACAAATCTACGATTCCTGACCGATCGGGACGAAACTTGGTACGTGTGTGTAGTTTGACCAGGCGGTCGTCAATGTCGTATTGGCGAGCCCGTGCGGCGCCCACTTCGCGCATGCGCAGACGAGATCTCGGAAAAGGGTGGAGCTAGAGACTTGAAATTTGCTACGTGAATGTATCTTGCCCCGGATACGAATTTTATCGGGTCGCCGAGCCCGTGCGACGCCAGCTTCGCGCATGCGCAGACCAGATCTCGGAAACGGGTGGAGCTATCGACTTGAAATTTGGTATGTGAATGTATCTTGCCCCGGATACGAAGTTTATCGGGTCGCCGAGCCGTGCGACGCCACCTTCGCGCATGCGCAGACCAGATCTCGGAAACGGGTGGAGCTATCGACTTGAAATTTGGTATTTGAATGTATCTTGCCCCGGATACGAAGTTTATCGGGTCGCCGAGCCGTGCGACGCCAGCTTCGCGCATGCGCAGACCAGATCTCGGAAACGGGTAGAGCTATCGAAATTTGGTTATTGAATAGCCCGAACAACGTCGGGCTCATCGGCTAGTCTATTATATATTTTGGAAAATCTGTGTGTGTGTGCGTGTCTGTCTGTCTGTTCGCGATGGATTCGAAAACGGCCGAGCCGATTTCGATGGTATGTGAGGGTACTTTCGGACGGGAAGTGGCATGTGCCTATTCATTTGCTCGTGTGACGTGACCTTGACCTTCAAATCGGGTCATTTCAAGGTCGAACGCCCGAGTATCACGGGATTTCGATGAAAATTAGTGTCTATGGATACTTTCGTATGGTAAGTGTCGTAGGCCTATTCGTTTGCCCATGCGACGTGACCTTGAAATCTGGTTAATTTAAGGTCAAACCGCGAATTTTTATGGGATTTCGACGAAATTTGATACGTAGGGTTACTTTTGTCCACTGAGTGTTTTCGACGGGTCAAATCGTGACCCCGACCTCACCTTGACCTTCAAAATGATCAATTCTATGTCAAATCGGGTAAAACCGGATGGATTTCGACGGGTACTTTTGTCGGGTACTTTTGTTTGGGCAGTGTTTTTGACGGGTCAAAATGACCTTCAAAATGGACAATTCAAGGTCAAACCGCGCAATTCGCCGAAAAGCAGAGGGGAAACAGCCCGGACGAAGTCGGGTCTACCTATATAGAATGGGCTACAGACAAATAACTCAGTATTACATATTAATTTATTAATACATATAACTCATAATTAAATAATTATAATATGTTATATAAATATATAGAATGGACTACATACATATAACTCAGTATTAATATTAATTAATTGAATAATAATATGTTATATAAATATATAGAGTGGACTACTTACATATAACTCAGTATTAAATATTAATTAATTAAATATTAATAACATGTTATATAAATATATAGAATGTACTAGAGACATATAACTCAGTATTAAAATTAATAATATCTTATATAAATATATAGAATGGACTACATACATATATCTCAGTTTTAAATATTAATAATATGTTATATAACTATACATAATGGCCTAGAAATTTGTTCAATCGTGGACCGTTTGTAAATAGGGTTTCATAAAACAAGAAATTCAATTAATTGAGGAAAAACACCCACTGTCCCGAGTGGTATTGATAAGCTATTGGAGGGTCTACCACTTCGCTTGCAAAATAGCTAAATAACATTTAATGTCTCAAAGACATCAACAGCTTTAAGATGGGAATAACCCACCATATATGATAGATATTCAACCAGGCTCTGCTTAAGATTGTTAATTGATGACTGATTTACATGTACATTACACACAACAATTAACGTTATTATTTTGAAACTAACCATGATAGAATATTGACAGTAAGGTGGTATTAACTACTACGAGTACTATTCGTAATAATAGTACTATTCTAGCATAATATATGTGTACATGATGTATGGGAAATATTAAAGGACAAAACAATATTTACAATACAATTATAACAATTTTTTTAATTAATCGCAAGAGCTAATTGCGCTTAAGCACATTAAGGAATATTCCTTAAAGGCGTTTAAGCGCAATAAGGGAATTTCTATTGTTCTTAATCGCAATAAGGAAATATTTAACTGAGCTTTAGCGCAAAAATGGAATTTTCAAATTGCGCTTATATAATAAAGCTCAATAAGGAATCTCTTAATAAGGAATATATTATATATAGTACATAAACTCCCTATAATTCAGGTGGTGTAGTCCATATCCATGGTACAATGGGTGGAACAAATATAGGTTTATTCTACTATTTGCAGAAGGGTGATCTAATGAGAGATATATTAATTTCGCTTAAGTGCAATAGGGATGTCATTGCGCTTACATGTAATGAGGAATGTCTTATTACACTTAAGCGCAATAAGAATATTCCTTATTGCACAGGAATATCATATTGTGCTTAAGCGCAATAAGGTATCTCTAACTGCGCTTAAGCACAATAACTTTAAAAATATTCTTATTGCATTAAGATCCACGAGAAATATTCTCATTGGGCTTGAGCTCAATTAGAGATTCCTTAAGTTATTGCAGTTAATCGAAATTGTCAACTAAATGTCAATTTGGTTTCCCATAGAGATCATCAATGATGTCTATGCGCAAGGGACGCATGCCAATCTTTGTTGGGATTGCAATTGTTTATTGCTTATTAAATATGCACATATGCTTAAGATACAGTTGTGCGCGAAGCGCGCTCCCGTATATCAGGTTTTGGAACCCAGTGAATTAAAATATCATTGAAATAATTCTCCCAATAAACATCCATATATTCAATATACATTTTTTGGAACAGAATTAGGCAGTCCATTTTGGACGCCATCATGGAATTTAATTTTTTTGTTTAATTTTCTCACATATTTATTAGTTATGTGCATGGAAAGATCATTAAACTTCACATCCTTATATTGGTTATAGTAATGCCCAAAGCAATTGGCCACTTAACCACAGCAGAATTATGGGTATTTTTTCAGGATTTAGTCGGAAATTTGGCTTGTTGCCATTCATCGAAAAGCTCTCGCCTTTCCTGAAAAATTACCCATAATTCTGATGTGGTTAAGTGGTCAATTACTTTGGACATTACTGTATGTATGATGATGGAGTTATCATTATACCTCACATCCTTATATTGGGGATTTTGGACCTTGACTTGGGACCTTTGGTTTTTAACGCAACAAATGCGAGTACACCTTATACACAAATTTCTTGGATAAGATGAGTTTGAAGCCTGCTTACATTTCAAAATGCTGTCAGTTTTGTATCGTCTGCAGCGGAACTCGGCATGTTTAAGCAAAAGTTACAAGAGATAAAATATGTACGTAACGAGACTATAATACAAATGAAAAAATAAATTGAGGGAGGGTGGGCGATACACGGAACTCATGGTTGAACCGATATATATCTGTGGAGCGATAACTACCAATGTTGACATATTATGCATCTCAACTCTACTGTTGCAACAAGGCTATAAAATAGGGGGTGTCAGAATCTTAGTTATCTCTATATAGTGCCAGAATAGTTATTTATGGACTTCTATAGTGGTAAAATGCAAATTAGAATTAAATGACAAAAATATGTATGTAACACAACTATACCGATGAAAAGACAAATAATAATTTAGGCCTGGATTAGATGTTGGTTTGGTTATAACTTATATGAACTCGGAGAAAAAGGGGTATATACCGACGAACTGACATAATTTAGTAGAGCGATAGCGATCAATGTTGCCATGAATGCATCGCGATTGTACTGTAGCATCAATGATATAAAATTGGGGTGGGGGGTCTGAAATTATCTCTATCTCTATAGATGGCACCATAATTATATAGAAAGAAATAGGAATTGATATACATATACGGTATACTATATAGTAATACCATAGACATAAGTATAAGTATCACGTGATAAAATATTATGTAATGAGACTATAGCGATGATAAAAATAAATAAATTGGACCGGGATTAGAGGTTGGGTTGGTTTTATGTGGATAATTGGATATGGAATTCATACCGATGAAACGATATAAATTAGTAGAGCGATAAAAACCAATGTTGACACTTAGTCAGGCTATGCGGGGGAAATAGGGGTTCATACGATAGACCAAAATTAATTTGTTAGGTGATAATGACCAATGTTGACGTTTAAAGTAACGCGACTGTACTGTCGCACAATTATCAAGTAGAGCCGGTCAAATATCAACTCTGGTGCCCAATATGGAGCATCTCAGAAAACATTCGCAGGGCCCTAAAATTTATTTAACATGGAATCTGCCATTCAAATCGATTTATGTCGATAAAAGTCTTATTTTTCAAACTTTTAAGCTGAGACTTGGTGTGTCTGAGTGGAATACTTATATATTCCTAAAATGACAGGGTCCAGCACGTCATTATTTTCTAGATGGAAGAAATAATTTTTTTCGATGATAAATTTTAAAATGGGATCTGCCATTCAAATCGATTTATGTCGATAAAACTCTTATTTTTCAAAATTTTAAGCTGAGACTTGTGTCTGGGTGGAATACTTATATATTCTTGAAATAAGAGAATCCAGCACGTTGTTACGTTTTAGATGGAAGAAATTGATTTTTTTCGATGATAAAAATCCACCGTGGGCTGGGCACTGAAATTGTCAATGAAAATGTAATCATTTTCGGGACATGACAATCTGCGGGATGGGATGGGATATGGGACAAAATGACAATATGCGGGACAGAATTTCAAATTGCGTGGGACGGCCGATATCTTGAGGAATACAGGGCGTATGGGGCTCATTTTGGTGTCTAACGAAAGGCCCACATTCGCCCTATCCACACATATTAACCACGCCACTGACCGGACAACAGAAGTTGCATTATTTGATCAGCAACTAACCTAAAATGAAGGAATTTGGGATAGAATGACAATCTGCGGGACAGGATTTTCAAATTGCGTGGGACGGCCGATATATCGAGGAATACAGCGCGTATTTGGTGTCTAACGAAAGGTCCACAACTGACCTGACATAAAATGCCACAAACACGAAAAACTGCGTTCGACATTAATGTTTAGAATTTAGATTTATCGAAGAATACGCAAGTAAACAACAAGTTTTAGGTATCAAATAACGCAGTGGAATACTGCGCACTCGTTTTTAGCTACAATATCGCTGTTTTAGTGTGAATATTGTTATGGCGAACACGCAAACACGCGCCGATAACAGCTAAAATAGACTCGATGTTTACAATTACATGATCGATTTCAGCTGGTATATTCAATATAATGGGGCGTATAGTATAGTATATCAAAATGTAGGATTAGACACAGTGAATGTATTTTTTTCCAAATGGGTCCACTACGCGGTGAAATTGTTGCAGAAATTCGCTCCAAGAAAGAGCGCTACTTTTCTCGTAAAAAATAAAATGGCCAACTGAAGCCGTTCTATCGTTCCAACTAAGCCGTTCTTGGCAGCACTTCATCCACAAAATACGAATATTACACCATGTATCAGAAGACATATCAAATGTAACCTTTAAAAGGTCTTGGCGCTTTTCATTTGTTATAATTCACACTTATTTTTTATTTTTGTTGTGATTTAAAGCCCAGGCCGGAAGACGGTGCCCGGCGATTACAAGCCAAGTTACAAAATAAATTAACTGGTTTGAATGCATGAATATGTCAATGGTCAGACTGCTCGAAAGAATATTCAAATCAAATAGTGCTTATAGACTTAAAAACTTATGTGTCCGCCAGTCATACGCGGTGGAAGTTCTCATATTAGCTGCTGGTCATACGCGGGGGAGGTTCTCATATGAACATATTATCCGCCGGTCATACGCAGGGGAGGTTCTCATTAGAACATATTATCCACCGGTCATACGCTGTGGAGGTTCATATTATCCGCCTGTCATACGCGAGGGAGGTTCTCATGTGAACAAATTATCCACCGGTCATACTCGGTGGAGGTTCATATTATCCACCAGTCATACGCGAGGGAGGTTCTCATATTATCTCAATTCAAATGAGGATAATATGAGAACCTCCACCGCGTATGACCGGCGGATAATATGTTCATATGCAAACCTCCCCCGCGTATGACCGGCGTATAATATGAGAACCTCCCTCGCGTATTACTGGCAGATAATATAAACCTCCACCGCGTATGACCGTCGAATGATATTTTCATATGAGAAACTCCCCTACATATGACCGGCAGGTAATATGAGAATCTCCCACCCGCGAATGACCGCAGTTAATATGAGAACCTGCCTATGACCATCGGATAATATAAACCTCCACCGCGTATGACAGCGGATAACATGAGAACCTCCCCCGCATTTGACCGGCGGATAATATGTTCATATGAGAACCTCCCCGGCGTATGACCAGCAGATAATATGAGAACTTCCACCGCGTATGACTGGCGGACACATAAGTTTTTAAGTCTATAAGCACTATTTGATTTGAATATTCTTTCGAGCAGTCTGACCATTGACATATTCATGCATTCAAACCAGTTAATTTATTTTGTAACTTGGCTTGTAATCGCCGGACACCGGCTTCCGGCCTGGGCTTTTAATCACAAATAAAATAAAAAATAAGTGTGAATTATAACAAATGAAAAGCGCAAAGACCTTTTAAAGGTTACATTTGATATGTCTTCTGATACATGGTGTATATTCGTATTTTGTGGATGAAGTGCTGCTAAGAACGGCTTAGTTGGAACGATAGAACGGCTTCAGTCGGCCATTCTATTTTTTACGAGAAAAAAAGTAGCGCTCTTTCTTGGAGCGAATTTCTGCAACAATTTCAACACCTAGTGGACCAATTTGGACAAAAAATACATTTACTGTGTCTAATCCTACATTTTGATATACTATACGCCCCATTATATTGAATATACCAACTGAAATCGATCCTGTAATTGTAAACATCGAGTCTATTTTTAGCTGTTTTATCGGCGCGTGTTTGCGTGTTCGCCATTACAATATTCGCACTAAAACAGCCATATTGTAGATAAAAACGAGTGCGCAGTATTCCACTACGTTATTTGATACCTAAAACTTGTTGTTTGCTGGCGTATTCATCGAGAAATCTAAATTCTAAACATTAATGTCGAACGCAGTTTTTCGTGTTTGTGGCATTTTATGTTAGGTCAGTTGTCGACCGAATAATGTAACTTCCGGTGTCCGGTCAGTGGCGGAGTTAATATGTGTGGATAGGCGAATGTGGACCTTTCGTTAGACACCAAAAGGAGCCCTCTATGCGCTGTAATCCTCGAGATATCGGCCGTCCCACGCAATTTGAGAATCCTGTCCCGCAGATTGTCATTCTATCCCAAATTCCACCCCATGTTAGGTCAGTTGTCGATCAAATAATGCAACTTCTGATGTCCGGTCAGTGGCGGGGTTAATGTATGTGGATAGGGCGAATGTGTGCCTTTCGTTAGACACCAAAATGAGCCCCCCATGCGCCCTGTATTCCTCGAGATATTGGCCGTCCCACTTTGAAATTCTGTCCCGCAGATTGTCGTTTTGTACCATATCCCATCCCATCCCGCAGATTGTCATGTCCCTCATTTTCTCAAGTGTCGTTTTGGTCAAAATATCGCTTTCTCGACGGGGAAAACTGATCGGAATAATAGCTAAGACGAATTTAGACAGAATTATCGGAAGAATTCGACCGATTAGGGTGCATTTTAAGAGAATCGAGTTGACATATCACTGTAACTTTTGCATCAAACAGCCATTGCTCCGCTTCGATTATCAATGCCGTTGGCAATTGTCGCAATATGATAGGGGAACACTTTGACGTTCGTACTCATAGTTCACCAATTTTTGTACCTGGCTCGTCTATCCTAAGTTTCATGGGAAAATGTCTAATCTGATTCTATTTGTCGTTATATACATATTATACATATTTTTCACCACATTTCGCCGCGTCGGTCAGTGGGTGAAAAACTAGTTAATTCATTGTTTCCGACGTCTGCCACAAGCTCTACCAGTCTCGCTATACTTCCACCGTATGTTGCCTTGAAAATTGGTCGCTGTGTATGATAGGGATTTGACCGTCCTGATATAGAGGTTCCCCGTATATGATGTTGACATTTCCAACTGCATCACCCCCTCTTAAACCAGAACAAACTCACAGGTTTGCCGATTCAATTATGTTCAGGTCAAGTAGTAAACTTGTAAAACTTTCTGAACTGAGGGTCTGCTGTGACGGCGTGGATATAGCATCATCTACATCGGTTAAATATTTGGGGCTGGTTCTTTATCAACGGCTGAATGGCGAAGTGATGGCGGAGAATGTTCTGAGTAAGGTAAATACGAATTGGCAGGATGACTCATCTAGGATGTAATGAATTTGAACATGTGAAATGGCTAAGTATAATAACAGTATTTGGCTTAATTTATATTGACGCTACTACTTGTATTTCTTAATTCAATCATTTGATAATCAGAATACAGAATACAATCAGAATACAAGTTATATATATTATAAACAAAAGTACGATAGTTTTGATTTTGAACAAACAACGTTTGGTCACTTCAGATACGCGCCGCTAACGTGTGGTTTGATAAATTCATGATATTGCAGTCAAATGCCGTGGGTGTGGCTTGTATGAATAAGTGAATACTAACTGAATTTGTAGGAAGCTATTCATCAATTTGGTCAAGCAAGGCATCGCTCGCTTGATAGATATCTCTCGTTTGGAATAATCTCAACCATGAGAGTCTTTAGACCGTAAGTTGATTGAAATAAAACACAGTCTAATTTTATTAGACTGACTCATTTGTTATCTGATTTGATAGCTAATATATTTTTATGTTTTACACATGTTTTTGTTTATAACTTGCTTAGATCACATTAACCCCGTCCACTCATTCTATAGACATGCTCAAAATGATAACTCAAATAAGATTTCATCCACTAATTTCATAATTGTCAACATAGTTCTTCATCTGTATATATGTTGGTTTCAATTGGTTTGTCACGTTTGAAAATGTTAATTATTATATCCATGGCAAAGACGAATGCTGCGTGACACAATAAATTATGAAACCCTCACACAACACTCTTAAAGAGTTCTGATTCTGAATGATGAATGATAAGTTTTGAAATAATAACCCTTATATCCATGTCATTAAAATATGTTATCTAAAGCAATACTTGTTTATCTACCTGGGTTCATATTCCACACGACCTTTCATGGTGGCACACATCCACCTCTCTGGTTGTTGGTATCGTTTCGTTTCATTTATCAGCTCATATTAACCCTGTTCACACATTACATAGAATCATGCTATCCGATGTGATAACTCAATTATTTTTCACCCAATATGTTCTAAAGTTCAGATCGAGATGCCAGTCAATAATGCAGTATGCGGCAGTAGAAAAACTATTGTGATAGTTACTATGTCATTGATATCAACATATCGCAAGCGGTAGACCGAATTAATTGGATTTCTATCAAACACTCGATTTTCACCTAACTTCATATTTCTGCGGAGAACATCGACATATCTATATGGTGTCGCATAAACTGTTATGTAATATTTCCTCGAACTCGATTATTTATCGCCAACCAAGGGGTATTGTATCATCTCACCTGTACTATAAAGAATCGGTATAGACTGATAGGTTTTGAAAATGTATGTTAAACCCATGTACTTATCTATGTTTAACACGGAGGATATTTCTGGTGTTATGCCATATGACGTGTCTTGTCAATCATCTTCCCTTTTCGTGTACAATTGTGTAATTAGTTCCAGATTGATGAATTAGATTCTGGTAGACAGTTTTATTGAAGATATGAATAAAAAATCCGCCGATCATGAGTCGGCCTCTCATTTCTTAAGTATTTCTATTTTCACGGTGTTTGGCTAATCTAGAAAAATCTAAAGAAAAACTAGTGGCTGTATGAAACATTTAATAACCGATAACTTTAACATAATTATTTTAACAATGGATGTGCTGGTTCATGCCGTGGCTGTATGAAACATTTAATAACCGATAACTTTAACATAATTATTTCAACAATGGATGTGCTGGTCCGTGCCGTGGCTGTATGAAACATTTAATAACCGATAACTTTAACATAATTATTTCAACAATGGCTGTGCTGGTCCGTATCGTGGCTGTATGAAACATTTAATAACCGATAACTTTAACATAATTATTTCAACAATGGCTGTGCTGGTCCGTGCCGTGACTGTATGAGACATCTAAGAACCGATAACTTTAACATATTTCAACAATGGATGTGCTGGTTCGTGCCGTGGCTGTATGAAACATTTAATAACCGATAACTTTAACATAATTATTTCAACAATGGCTGTGCTGGTTCGTGCCGTGGCTGTATGAGACATCTAAGAACCGATAACTTTAACATATTTCAACAATGGCTGTGCTGGTCCGTGCCGTGGCTGTATGAGACATTTAATAACCGATAACTTTAACATAATTATTTCAACAATGGCTGTGCTGGTTCGTGCCGTGGCTGTATGAAACATTTAATAACCGATAACTTTAACATAATTATTTCAACAATGGCTGTGCTGGTTCTTGTCGTGGCTGTATGAGACATTTAATAACCGATTACTTTAACTTGTTTCAACAATGGCTCTGCTGGTACTTGACAAAATGGAGAAATAACCACCGCACCCGTCATTGAAATATGTAATGACTTAAATGTTGTTGAATGTTTTATACACATAATGCCTTTTCCTCGATTTGTTCAGATTGACAAAACACTGCAAAAATGGCAAAATCACAAAATTGACGGTACTTTTTAATAACAACATCAGTTGGACCTACCAAAATCATGACTACTTAACATGACTTTAGCTATATGTTTGTATTACATATTCAAGTAATGGTTAAAGACTCGCATTCTATTTGCAATCATTATTGATCGATTTGGAAAGTAGTAAACTCCCTTTGAACAACGCCATGCTTTATTGTATACACACACGCTCTGTGTATATTCTGGTTATGACGTATTTTGTGTCGGTAACTCAAATATATGTCATTCAATTGTGTTGATATATCATGACATAGTTTATGATAAAACACCATCATCTGTATAGTTTGGATCATTTGGTAGACCTGCTAAAAATTGTTATCCGTATCGACCCATTTCGTAGTCATGTGCTATCCCATTTGATAACCCAAATAATTTACCTAAGCACGCACATGATTCAAATCCAGACTAATCATTACAGAATCTTCACCTGTAGATATTTTGGTATTGATTAGTTGGTTTTTAAAGTATTACCGGCACCTCTAACCATGACAGGAACACGTGCTACCCAAACGCAATACTTAATCTGACCAGTCGCATATCTATACATATCAAAGTAACCATCCGATTGTGCACAACCTGCATGGTGTACCCTCGTTTCCCACATAGGTAGCCATGTCATTTGCACCCAGATGTGTTTATACCTCGGCTAAAACCTGGTTGGTGTGTGTACTCCCTCAGCTCCTGGTATACTGTATAGTGCTTCCACCCTAGTATAGTATAGTAGATACTGATCCACCACATCGATGTATTTTTGTACAGTTTTCAGGTAAATGTATCATATACATTTCATATTATATTATATAAGTAGGCATTATTGTCCCAAATACATGCGCACATTAAGGGTTAGACACACGTTTGGCCAAATGAAGGCTGAAAGCATTGAAAACATTACTGTTGTATGAGCCAATACAACAGTGGTAAAAAGCAAAATACATAGGAACCATATTTCAGATAGCTCAGCATTATAAATAGAATATATCGGTGAATTGTTTTAGTATGCTGGAGGAATGGTTTCCTTTAGAAAGCACTTTGGTTTGACAAATGTGGGAGATATACTGAGAAAATAAAATGTCTTTAGGTACCGAGAACTTTTAAATACCTAACGATATTGGACAAAAGAATGGGCCATGGTATGTTATGATATCTGGTTTACATGAGAGGCGCCATGTTTTGTTCGTAAAATGAGCTGCTTTGTCATCAGAGACGGATTCCAAGATGACGACAATCTGCTCTATCAATGGCTGCCGTTGAAAAACGTAAGTCAAATTTTATTATGTTCGTTTGCTGACTAAAAAGGCAAATATAGCAATATTCGTACCCGATCAGCACCCGATCTGCAAGGGTTATCTGAATAACAATCAGGAGAAGTCATATTGATATTACTGACTTCCAATCCAACTATTTTATTGGGAAATAAAGAAGAAAACATTTTTATGGAAATTTGAAGTAAAAATCAAATTTCGCCCATCTATCGAAAATAAGCTTGATATCATTGCGACAATATTAAAACGACATAATTCATCTCTTAACAGTATCATAATTGCACATAATTAGTAACTGTTATGTTTAGTTACATTAGTTTTCCCACATAATACGAAAATATCCGTTTGTTGTGTAAAATACAGGGAACTCTATATTGCGGCATAGTAAATTGAGTTATGGAACCATTTCCCGTAATTTGGGGGGAATCTGAAACGGAAGTTGATTGTCACTTCAAATTTGTGAATTTACACATTGCATAATGTCCGATCACTCTCAACGACGACCAGTATTTAAGGAAGAGTAATTGGGAACGTGTCAGCACTTGTGGTACCAACGATTGCATGAATTATTTTGTACTTGGTGTAAGTTTGTTAAATTTTCGAAGGCTTGTAATATTTGTTTACAAAATCGCTTACCGACGACAATTTCGTACAATCTGATATATTTTCACAACAAAAATGTACAACACACAACGCTTGAAACGCTAGTCATATATATGCTATTTTTAACATAATACTCATGGTTGCCATGTATTTTTTTCTAGGGTTATTTCCCATAAAAAAATGAACCCCTGCTGCCAAGTTTTTGTCACGTGCTGTTTTCTATTGCTGGCCAGAGTGGACACACCACAATTTTTTTTTTACAATTTGGAGGACCAACGTCTAGATATTGTGTCCTATTTTGGTTGTAATTAATTATAATAGTTGATTTTATAATACTATCACGTGCCTAATAATCGTGTCCTTACTGTCTTCAAAACAAGGGAAATAATCCAACAATAAATATTATATACAATGTATGTGACTTACTAGATCAAGCCATGAATCGCTATGTATGGGCATAGCCAAAGTAGAGATTCATGGCACGATCTAACACCACACAAATGATTCTTGTTGCTCGAATCAAATTTTATCTAAAGCTTGTTCATTTAATATATTATTACAATTCAATGTGGCTGCATGTTCAAGGATCTCAACACTGACGCATATATAGCAAGGAAATTGGTTCGATGTCGTCATATTTAACTATTCATATTTAGTCAAATGTAGGATGTGCCAAACCTGGTTGTCATGCTACAGGTAATCATCTTGCATGTACATGATCAACATCTTGGGAACAGGTAGCGGAAAAGCTATAATTCATTGACTGGTATATATATAATGCAGGAGTAGGTATATAATTAAATAACAAAATAAATTTGATCAAAACAGTTGGAAATGAATGTATTAAGTCTCACCAAACATTAGTAGTTGGAAAATTCACAACGATTATATGTAGAAATTGTTCTTATAGTTTTAATTTTACAACCAGTAATTAGAAGGGAATTTGATTTTTTTTGGCCAATAATCACACAGTTTGATTAGTTTCATATTTTTGACCCAAGTCTTGAACTGAAATGACCATCAATTGGAAATATCCAACTTTACGGTATCATTTGGAAATTTCCTACAGTTGGAAACTTTGAGATATCAAATTAGAAAATTATAACCCAACATAGAGGGGCGCTAATTGTATTTTGCAAAATTGGGACTGGGAGGGAGTTTGTTTGGTCTGGTCAAGGGACGGTGCTTTTGGAAATTTCAAAGACGGTGGATACCCCACCCTCAACAGAGCTCATCTAGCTATGTTCATGTGTGTACTGGTTACATGGTACTAATGAATTACATCTGTGCATTATTTTAGTAATTAATATGCAGCAATCTGATTTCCCCTCAACATGTGGAATAGTATTGCAACTTAACCCTCAAACAATATTTTAACTCACTCAGTCTTAAGATGGATACACACATGCATGTAATCTCTGTAAATATCGTGTATTTGGTGTTTTACATGGGTCATACAGACATGTAATATGTGCCCGCTGACAACCCAATCATTGTGGCGATGCTTGACCACAGTGAGTCAAGCTCCGAACGTGTAGAAGCCGCATACAATAATTGTTCGCACGATAACCCAAATGGTGGACGTTCTGTTTAAATCAGTGTCATACTTCTCTTAATTTTTATACCAGGTGTGGCCCCAGGATTTCTCCAACGCAAGGGATATGATCCCCAACACGGGGCTATATTATCTCGTAAGATATTTGACTGACCATTGCATATTTCCACGACGGGGGGCATGCAGCACCATGAGTCCTGACCCCCTGCAGCCACACCTGATTTATAAGTTATATATTGTAGTTGACAGTCATATCTGTCGTGCCTGTTTGCTACGAGTGATTGATCTGATATACATCAATTTATGCTATTCATATAATTGTGAACATATTATTACCGCTTTAAATTTGAAGGTACAGAAGGTTGTGTTGCTGTGTCTTCATTCGGGAAAAGGGTTGTCTAGCTATGAGTTCGCAACTTCGTAAACGTTCTCTTGTGTTATACACGTATACGTACAACTTACAACTGGAACGTCTACGTAAAACATTACATTGTGCATTCTTTCCCAGATAATCCCATCTGATACATTCAACTAAATCCCTTACTTATTCGAAGCTTTCGAGAACCAGCCCCTCCCCAATCATGGATTCTTGTAGAACATGTTATAATGCAAGCCTGTGCAGACTAAAATTGTGACAGTTAGGAACTAGTTCAACCATATACTGTTCTGAAAATTATGCGTGAAAAATGCTGTACCTGCATTAATTTTTTTGGCGCTGTAATGGATATTTGCATTGAAATCTCAATTTAATGTCATCACATGAGCTCGCTCTCAAATTATCCGAGCAATATCAATAAACTGGTATCACCCTATACAAGAGCTTCAAATTCTGCATATTTTATGTTTGTTTTGGATGATGCTGTTTCCAAGTAATACGAGAAACAAATCAAGTAATAAATCCACGGACCACTTTTCGAAATTAATTAAAACTCGTGAAAAACACCATCATATATCAGAAGGATTTATTCAGCTCGGCATCCATGAAGGAAGATATGTTTTTGACTGGCCTGAAATTTCTTGATAGCAGATAGTTTGGTAATGCCTTATAACTACTCACTGGTCTCGCCATTTGAAATTGACCGATCGCGCGCAGGCGATTAATACTAACAGTGATAGGTGAAACCATGTAAAATACATGTAATACATGGATTTTTCATACATAAATTACATACAAGTATGTATCCACCCTTACCCTAATTTTAATAAAATATTGCTTTTGGATTATTTTGTTAACCTGCAAAATGTTTTGTCTCAATTACAGTTGACTGGAAACTGACACATTGGATTGTTATGAGTTCTCCTGTTCCCGGTAGCAACGATAGGTTGGAGAAGTGCAATGAGAGGTTAATTCCTGATTACCTGTAACTGTCAACATGCACAGGTAAGTTGAGATATATAATTTAAATTCATTAAGGCAGATTCCCCAATTAGCTGAAAACAAATGTTTTGAACATCCCATCACATGTAATAGCTTTAAATAACAGTTGTAATTTTGTTACCCCCCTGTGTACCTATAATATATATGTTATGCTTGCATCAGAGTTAATGAACTACAGGAGTTGTCGCCGTGAACTGGGGTCTTTGTTAGTTTCAATCTAAAATACATGTGAATTATCAAAATATCATTTGTTTTATTTTATCCTGTCGCTGCCATCCAATCGCAAAGACACATTCAGGATCTCTGACATTTTATACGAATTTTAAAATAATGATATTGAGTTGAGCTTGTATGAAAACAAAACCATAGTTATGTTAGGGCGATTCAGATCAATATTAAATGAAACCTCCAACAGTTGCTGGAACCAATTTGAGGTGTTCATTAAATATAATTTGTCGTTCCCCCATAAAGCATTTTACAAGGCATTGAGATTGACCTCTCAACGCTTCATGAACTTACATTTTTCATGAAAATAGTTTGTGTTATTTTATTTATGTAATATGTGGTGTCTAATGCGAATTTACCCCGAGAAAGCTTTTGTTATTTTATTTATGTAATATGTGGTGTCTAATGCGAATTTACCCCGAGAAAGCTTTTGTTATTTTATTTGTGTAAATGTGGTGTCGGTGGTATCCCCCCAGAAAACTAATGCTGTTATACATCGGTGGTGCGAAATTGAAAGTTAAAATAATTTGTATTAACACTTGGCTGTCTCTTATATGTGATTGAAATAACTTGGAATCAAAGAAATGGAATCCTTGCCATGTGTAATCAATGACAATGCCCATTAACTTCAGGTTTCCTTGCTGATACCAGTGGGTGTTATAATGAGCAGATGGGCTGGTGTGTAATTTAATTTAGCGTCAATACTGCACTTTGATACACGGTATGACCTTCAACAGTTATGTGCGATTTTTGTTATAACCCATTACCCGTGGTCCATTATATGACAAATACATTACCCTACAGAGAGTGACAACTTTGAGGTCGATATAAACTGTATTTCAACATACTTGTCACCAATAGTCAATGGCATAGTGAGATTGATTACTTTGATATAGTGGGAATACTTTGAGTCATCGGGATACTTCAGTCCTGTGATAACCACAGAATGTCAGAAGCAAAATTCATGATTTATTCATGTGTATTTATTTGGTCAATTCAGTTAAGTATGATATCAATGACAATCTATCATATATTGAGTATGCATTGGAAATCTGAATAAGAGTGCTATCTTTTGAGATTTCAGCAAAAAAGTAAAACAAATTGAAAATTCAATAATAAGTAATAATTAATTATTAAATTAATTATTTGTAATAATAATAAATTGATACATATAAAATTGCATTATTTTATTATGATTGTTGCCATTTAGTATCCAAATATACAGACTGTTTGCTTTTTTTTTTACAAGTTCAATTGATTTATTATTTGGCAATCCTGTCCTCCATACATTTCTAAATAGTCCCAATTGCAAATGTCTTTCTTATTATTGCCAATTGTCAGAATAGGGTACTCATAATTGGACTTCATTTATATGAATGGTGTTCCTTCTTCTGCAGAAAGACTCTCCTCTCGTGGAAAACAGATATGATGCTACATCTGTTAAACGATGAAAGTGGAAGTAGATAAAAGTTATCGGTACCTAAAGTGAACTTATTATAAAATGTTACAAATCTCTCTTACTTACTCTCATGATGTTCATATTTCAAAATGTTCAATGCATGGTATAAATTCCATAATATGTGTTTTACATCCCTGTGAAGTTCCATTGTGTACGGTTATGGATTTATCAAGATATTACCAAATTACCTGACCCACCCATTTTAGTCAAACGTTCGTCTCCCTCTGAAGTATGTCAGTGGGTATCTTGAGTTCATGTTCCGATGTGTGTCACACGTATAACGTGCGCATTGTGCAATAAAATGTCCGTCAATTAATTTGATTACGTCTTGTTTATACGTGGAAATTCATAACTTAATTTATGAAATTGATTGAGCCATAAATTAAATTCTTGAATTAGATTTGATGATTAACCTGTTAACTTGTACGTTTACAGAAGACAACTTCGACTCAAATTAATTATTTCTGTATATAATACATACTAGATCGATGCTATTATCGAAAATTTATTTAAATTGGCTTATAGTCTTCCCTTAAACTGGGTCATGCATTCCATGACAATTTTATAACTGGATTCCTGAACCCAAGTGGTGATATACCCTTCTATAGCGCATTATGGCGGCATCCTGTCCTCGCAGCCGCAATTATAAAAGGGTCAATGAGGGACAGGGATATCCCAAGCATTATATTCTAGCTAAATTATATTACCGTATATAGCTTTGCTATGCTAGTACTGTCATGGTACATGCATAAACTTTATTAATTATTAACTGAAATTATTAGGTACTTAATTGATAATTCAACGAATTGTGTGGTGTTAGTTGGTGTAGTATTCGTATTGGTGTATATTGTTCCTGGCCGGAGTTCTGCAAAGTCATGAATTTTAAGAGGTTCTTTTGACGTGCAGAAAGAGATGTCTCAGTGTCACCAGTTTAGACGAGAGTCTCTCGAGTAACGACACACATAAAGAGATGTCTCAGTGTTATCAGTACAGACGAGAGTCTCTCGGGTAACGACACACATAAATATATGTCTCAGTGTTACCAGTACAGACGACAGTCTCTCGAGTAACGACACACATAAAGAGATGTCTAAGTGTCACCAGTACAGACGAGAGTCTCTCTAGTAACGACACACATAAAGAGATGTATAAGTGTCACCAGTACAGACGAGAGTCTATCGATTAACGACACACAGAAAGAGATGTCTACGTGTCACCAGTACAGACGATAGTCTCTCTAGTAGCGACACAAATACAGACATGTCTAAGTGTCACAAGTACAGATGACAGTCTCTCTAGTAACGATACATAAAGAGATGTCTAAGTGTCACCAGTACAGACGACAGTCTCTCTAGTAACGACACACATAAAGAGATGTCTAAGTGTCACCAGTACAGACGAGAGTCTCTTTGTTAACGACACACATACAGAGATGTATCAGTGTCACCAGTACAGACGAGAGTCTCTCTAGTAACGACACACAGAAAGAAATGTCTCAGTATCACCAGTACAGACGAGACTTAAACATCATATTATTTTGCATATCGTCCTTCAGAGGAGTGTCATGTTAAATTAAAACGAATATCCATAACCAATACGTACATACGACACCGAATGCAGTTCGCATTCACGAGCGAATATATTTTATAGTAAGTATATCATGCATATACTGCTTTGTAACGTATCCCTCGCTGTCGTGTTGGGTTAGTTCCAATAATAAGCGGAAATCCAGATAATAATTTAATATATATCTACACTAACCATGACAATCACGTGCAACAACCCTGACCAAAGCTATACTCTGCCTAAAACTACCGTGCTCGATGAGCAGATTACAAACTATGTCTTATGACACTATTCCATACCATGTATTATGGAAATTAGTAAAGTGAGATTGCACCCGATTTTTTAATTATTTAAAAGAGTGCTACTAAATGAGGATTCTCTCTGTCTATATCCATATTCTGAAAACATCCATACAAGTGGTCAATGTACTATTCATATGTATACTTTCAGAACTGAATGGGACAGTCCATTAGCCTTTATTAAGAGACCAATACGTTGAGCATGTTTATACAATAAAGGTATTATACAATGTTGTGTACAGTATGTGTTTTTCTTGTACGAGTCCAGGTTGTGGTGAAAAGTCATATTGGACGAGACACGCAGTGTCGATTCCAATATGACTTTTCACCACAAGCTGGACGAGTACAAGAAAAAACACATAGTGTACACAACATTGTATAATGACATTTCTATTATCCTTCTGCACGTTTATTCAAATTTTGGGAATAAAACTGTTGTGTTTATTTTTGGTATTTGTCGGCACTCAATTCTCTATAAAAGCCTGATTTGGAATAGTAAACACGGTAGTGGAAAAAATTCAATGAGGAAGTGAAACGTCTGCTAAATCCACCAGTGTTGCGCGCGAACCCAATTTCACCGATTCATTTCGCAATAGAGTTAAATTGTGACGTCACGGAGTCCCGATTAAAAAGTCATATTGCACGCTTGGGAGCCCAATGTGACTTTCGGGAGTGCAATATGACTTTCTCCTGGATTATCACGTGAGGGCTTTCGCCCAATCAGAAATAGTGATAGTTAATGGGTCGATAATAAAAACTATTATAGAAGGGGTCAGATGATCAACATATAAAGTTTGTATTCGGTGAATGAACGACATACTGAAAACAGATGTACTGCCCGTTTATGGTTCGTCTTCCTTTTCCCGAGTCGAAGAGTTCTCTCAACTTAATTGTGTTAGAATTTCGGTAAAAAATATGGTGTAATGTATTTCTGACGGAGATCATATAATACTGGATTTTTCAGTATTACATGAAATTCGTCGCCCAATTCTGAATGACACAAGGTAAATTTTCTCTCAGATTAGTTTAGATAGCTCCAGAATCCCGTTACAACTGGGAGGTGATGGTTTCTTTTTATAATTCGTAGGATGCTTGACACGAGATTATTATCTACGCTACCAAGGTTCGTTAAAATGGTTATACCGCTCTGTATGCCCTCCTTATGCTTCTACCGACGAATCATACCATATTTCACCATGGGTTGTCGCACTATATGTGTTAACTTTCATTTATCTCACATGTAGATGTATATGTAATACACCATGCAATGATGAACTGTGTCCAAATATGATAACCCAATGCACACCCTGCACACACAGGCACATAATTCATCATATATGTATATACACGTATGTACTCAGTATATCAACATGATGATGAGATGAATAACACAAATTGTATTTGAGTATTTCATATTATATTCTATACAAGTATGCAAGATTAAAATCATTGTAAGTCAGCTGTATTAAACACAACACCTTACATGATACACGAAACCATTATATACGACACTGGTAATATTCTTACTGAATGCCTATATGAAGGGGTTGATATAGGGTCAGTAAGGAAATCCCAACCACAAATATTTTCAGTTGGCCTTTTTCGATGGATATCCCACTGCTATTCCGACATAAAAAATTCCATAACATTTGTTTACACAAAATGAACAATGATCGAATTATATCGAGCATTAATGGTACCTATTCTGATATATAAACGTGACGGGGAAGCGAATAAACTGACATTGGACACTATATATATATACCAGTGATTAAAGATGGATTATATCTTTAAATAACAAATTTGAAATAGTTGCGTGGGTATAAAATAATAAATATGAACAGAAGACCCCCGTCCGGAAAGGCTTCTATCAATTAGTATTAATTTTATTTCGAATATATTATTGGGACCCTTTATTTGTCTATTTTTAGAACAGACAATTCTGGTGATACCATATAGCGATGTAGAGCATTGGGCTGTTCCTATGGCTACGTACCGAACGTCAATTGTCCCAGATTGAATGGTTGTATTGTTTTATTCCATATTTATAAGCGATAATGAGTATAATTAATGTTTATTTGTGACAGAATTACACCATAAAATTTCTGGTCTCTGTTAACAGTAACCACAGCTTTTTAGACCAGAACATATTCGAAATAAAATTAATATTAATCGATAGAAGAGTTCTCCGGACAGGAGTCTTCGATTCAGATTAAAAAATGTATGCCCCGGTAACTATATAATACGTGCTTACAAAGAGATAATCCACATTTAAATTATTTAACTTTATCTGCAGTATTGGCTTGCTAGCAGTTTTGAGAGTAATGATCGCGCGCTAACACGCAACTCAACTGCGGTTCATCACTAACAATACAGTTACGTCTAAACACTTATAATATGTATGTTACATTCCATAATCAGGAGTTATCAGCCGAAAAAAACTATAAAAAGAAAAAATCAGCCCAATCTGATAAAAGTGAAAGGCCAGTTTCAAATATTGACCTGTATTTTGTGGTATTGAACCTACCGATACATGCATACTATATTTCTTTCCATTTAATTCAGTAAAGTTATCATTCGGAAATGACATGAATATAATTGTCGCACAGACGGACGGACGACTCGATGCGTATGGACTGATGAATACATAATGTTCAACATTTGTTCTTACATTTAAAAAAAAAATTTTTTTTATCATTATATGTTAGATTATTTACCATTTTTTTTCTTACATTGTTTAACAATTATAAAAAATAATAAAAAATGTGTTAGGCCAATGCATTCTCTTAAATATGAGAGGCGACATATGGTCGACTCGCATATATAAAATAATACATTGGCACAGTGTTTTCGCAGATAATCAGGAATCCCCCGTCATGATTAATGTACATACCTTTTCGATCCTTTTCGAACAGGAGCTGTATTGCAGAATGTTTCTCACTACACCATGTGCCGATATATATATGGTTCAGCCAGCATACTACTCTCGTGACATCAGTCTGTAAACGGCCTGCTGTGCAAGATCGTTATCGTTATTTGCATAACAAAAACATTTGTTTTGTCATGTAACAAAGGATCCTCCAGTGGCATATTGGATGCAGCACAGTTAATACTGAAAGTTCACGATCACGCACGTGCACGGGGATACAACCCACATGGTCGCAAGTAGGATTCTGTTTTGGTTTAGAAAACAACAAAATTGGTTTTGAACTTTGTCCCATATAAGTCTAACCAAGTTGGGTTTTAATAACAAATACTGTTTTTAATCTTTATCCCTTAAATGAAATAAATTTTGGTTTTGATCAAAAACAGATAGTATAAGTATTCGTGACTTCTGTACAAAATATGGAACCAATTTTGGTTTTGATTAAAATCAAAACTGGTTTTGAACTTTGTCCTACATAGTAAACCCAGTTTTGGTTGTAAACTAAACGAAATATTCAAATTACTCTCTGGATTTGAAAGAAATTGTTATTTATGTATGTATATATATATTTATTATACGCTCAACAGTGAATTATAGAAAAAAACGAGTTTAGATAAATATCGATATCACCCAGAAGGGGATATAGAAGAATATACTTTCACACTAGCTTGCGCGTGCGACCGATTCACTTGCGAGTACCAATACTGTTTCCGGTTTGTACTATTGAAGAATGTCAAAGTGAAAGAACCCATTGTGATATTCTAAATTATATTATATTCACTGATACGGTTATAATTAAAATCTATTTTATGTTGAAATTCGACATATTTATGGCGGAAATAAAGGGAAGAATACGGGAACTATATTTGTATATTCTGCGGATGGTGAAGTAGCATTGCGAGAACAGGCATCGATCAGCTGATGGCTTCAAAAATTATGCATCGATTGAAGACGATTGTGATATCATTTAACGTCGTAAGTGGTGAATTTCTTTGGAAATGCGTATGATAAAAAGAATATCTAGTGGTTTTTTTAGTGGATACCGAAAAATACGTCATTCGTGACCGCGACAAATGTTTATTTTCGCTCGCGGCAAGCCGCTCGCGAAAATAAACATTTGTCTCGCTCACTCATAACATATTTTTCGGTATCCACTCAAAAACACTAGATATCCTCTATATATATATGTATATAGCTATATATATATATATATATATATATATTATTTATCGCGCATGGTTAAAATGAAAGACAAAAATGTAATAAGTTTTAGCTACCTGTTTAGAAAAAAAAAATTAATTAGAGGAAGCCGATACAATAGATGGTAGTAATACAAAAACAAACATGTGATATACAATTCTTGATGCGCAATAACCGCCTATAAGCAAAAAGGCAAAGACATCAATCCTGTGTGAACTCCAACAACACAAACGAAACTTCACGCGGTCAATTAATTGGAAAAAAAAGTTAACACCAACCGCATCGCTCATCCCTACCGGTAAAAATATAGTTCTCCCAATTCTTGATTCACTATAAACAGCATTATTGCCAAAATTCTTGTTTTTCATAACTTTGTTGTAAATTCGTCTATGTACTTCACCACGTCAATTATTGCTTACTTCAGTGGAATTCCATGCGGTGTGGCGTAATGATCTATGTCGGTGAAATATCTCGCTACCAAATATGTATGAGTTTCTACAAATTTCCTGGTTTAAATTCAAGCTTTTTGTTAACCCTTTGGGATAAAATACTTCGCTCTTATACGACTATGTTTTATCCCACAGCGTTTTAGCTACATGTTTAGAAAAAAACAATTAATTACAGGAAGCCGACTCAATCTGACGATAATTGTTTGTAATAACAAAAACAAACATGTGATATACAATTTTTGAGGCGCAAAAACCACCACGGAGAAAGAGTGCCATTTGTTGTGGCACTTTTGGTCCCGCCAAAAAATTGAGCTGGCCAGGAGGACACTTGCTGGTACGAACACAGGATCAAAGTCTTTGCACATGGACGACACATTATTGAAATTAACGAATTAAAGAAAAAAAACAGGCTAAAAGTCATTGCACTTGGACGGGAAATCATCAAAATTTTTAAAAAGCCATTGACGTAGAAACCACGGCAATGGACCACTGTCCCTACATGGGAACAGAAATGTCTATTGCATAGCTAACTTTATTATACATCAATATACTGGGAATAATCATCTGCCATCCCCTCCGTTACCCAAAGGCAACTCGCTCAAGCAAAGTTTTTGAAACACTGAGACACAACCTCGCTCAAGCAAAAGCGTCATCAATGGGCCATACTGCTATTGGGGGCATTCTTGGAAAACTGTGGCAAACTGCATGTGCAACACGGGATACCCATCTGGTCAGCTAAATACGGGCCCATTACCACCGCCGCGACAGCCCAGAAATTGTATTAATTCCCGGTTATGTGGGCATCGGATGTATACGACATGGAGTCGACCACTTAGGTTATGTTTGACCCTTTTTATAGATATTTTTGGATTGAATTTTGTTGGGTATGCTTAAGCATGCGAATTTAAAAACAAACTGGATAAAACCGTAGGGGCATGTTATAACTCAAAACTATCACCAAGTATTGATAGTAATAATTTTGATGCCCATGAAAAACGTAAGATTCCCTGGCACTAACCCTACAAAATAAGTCTGCTAAAGAATATAAGAAAACATTATTAAAATTGTAAAAAAAATTGTAAAAAATAATAACAAATGATGAATAATTGTTAGGCACAGGGTATATGGGTTGATACAAAAATCGGACCTGGCACTGAAAGGGTTGAATACTGAATATTTATTGCAAATTTTGTGGGGAACAGAAGGGCCATAATTATATGCGTACTTAATTACTTCCCCTGCAGGACACAGCTGACCAATGCGAGCGAACACATAAACAGAAGTCACGACGGGCCCCCGGTAAAACTTGCATTCGGAATAGTATTGATTGATTGATTTAATACGCAATAACATAACAAAGTACAAAATTAGAGTGAAGGCATGAACATATGTGACTCGCCATATCAAATCCAGTCGTAAGTCGGGATTTTGTTTACCCTGTGCCAATGCATTCTCTTATATATGCGAGTCGACCATAGGTCGCCTCGCATATATAAGAGAATGCATTGACCTAACAATTTTTTATCATGTTTTTTTAATAAATGTTTCTTACAATTTTTAGGACATAAAATAAAAAAACATCCATTACCCTGCAGGGAGCCCCACACATATATTGAAGCATATAGAAGAGTGTCGTCTGCTCGTTTGTCTGTGGCTCTGTATGGGTGAAATTTTAAAATTGTTAAAGAATACAAGATCAAATTATTTAAATTGTAAAAAATTGTTAGGCCAATGCATTCTCTTTCTATGCGAGGCGACCTATGGTCGACTCGTATATATAAGAGAATGCATTGGCACAGGGTAAAACATCCCGACTTACGACTGGATTTGATATGACGGGTCGTATATACACAGGGAAAGCTGTTTACATGTGGCCCAATGGCGGTTAAGTTAGTATACTGCGACACAGAAGCGGATCCATTATTTCAAATTATTGATACGCTGGAATGGATATTGTATCAGAAACAGACCAGAACAAAATTATCGCAATAGGGATAAGATTGAAGTTTATTTTGTTTTTCATTTATGACTGACTACACTTTAAATAATCGAATAATAATAAATATGTGTTCCGATTATAGAAATAAACATATGTATATTCAAAATCGGTATGTGATTATGAACAATTGGCACACACGAGTTTTGATTTAACTGTGAAACGGGCGCGCTTAATAGTAAACGCACCACACCGCGTAGTATCATGATTTGAACCACATACATGTAATAACATTATCATCCCCATTATCATTTCTGAATTATATAGTAATATTTTTTGACGATCCTTAACGTTTATACGCGGGATCATGTTTTTGAGTAGAAGTTTTACCAAATTTTCCAAATATATACAAATTTTCCAAATATATATTTGAGGAGTGTGTGTCTGTCTATGTGTGTGTGTGTCTGAATGTGTGTGAGGGAGGGTGTGTGTGTGTGGCCGCGATGGACTCGAAAACGGCTGAACCGATTTCGACGAAACTTGGTACGGACACGAATTATCACCCGAGGACCAACATCGGCTCATCCATTTGCCCGTGCGGCGTGACCTTGACCACTCCCCCATTGCTAGAGTCCTCGACACGGCGTGACTGTGACCCGATGCAGGAAGGACAATTCCATATTCACACGACGTAAACAGCACGACGTCGACGAACGTAACACACATATATTGTCAAATTGCAGGCTATTAAGAGTCAATTTGCAGGCTATTAAGAAGTGTATATCTGCTTGAGTAAAAATACGGAATTTCCCGACTACGTCCCAAAATATAGCATTTACAATTTCTGATATATACATTTTTGTTACAGCTGATATTCTTAAGTCTATTTTGGATACATTTATGTTTTTATGCTATTATTTTCCACACCTCGCTTAGTGCGAAGTCGTGTAGAGTTAGGTCACGGGTAAAAGTTCGCTAAATATCATCATCGTTATGGTCTGGAATCTTATCCAAGAGCCTCGATTCTCATCCACCACTCCATTTGGCTGGGGTTCCGGACCATAGGGATGGTGCTCATTCGATCGCTTCTCGGCTTTTTGGCTCGAGCCCGTGCTGTGAGATACGTCCCCGACGATGGTCACCCCATCGGACGGGACTTCCACGGTGTGGGTTCGCAGCCTGGGGAGGACGAGTGGTCGTGACGGACTTCCGCTTTAGCGGGTACTGACCCCGACAGGCAATTTGACCATCTCGTAAGGGTGAGTCACCTCTTTCGGGGTGCTCCAGCCGATATGAGTGGTCCGCAATAGCCCCGGGTCTAAAAAAAAAAAAACAAAAAAAAAAAAATTCTCATCCACCACTCCATTTGGCTGGGGTTCCGGACCATAGGGATGGTGATCATTCGATCGCTTCTTGGCCTTTTGGCTCGAGCCCGTGCTGTGAGATACGTCCCCGACGATGGTCACCCCATCGGACGGGACTTCCACGGTGTGGAGTCGCAGCCTGATTAGGACGAGTTAACCGCAGTCCAGTGGTATCACCGCTAATGCTAGCGGCTGACATGTGATGTCCATCGTTAATCTCACAGTGGTAATATTTTTTTAACTGCGATAAACCAAGTAAATTGCCTCAGCGTCAATGTTTTGTTTTCCGGCTGCAAAAATGCTAAGTTCGATCTTAATAGTTGAAACACTCGAGCGTTTAAAGTCCGGCACCGTTTTCAATATAATAAATTGTTTGCGGTTAATTCAACATACGAAGTTGGTCACTGCCGCCATGGAGCCATTTGCAATTTCATCATCATTCACCAATGCAGTGCCACGCCATGCAAGAAATAAATACTCTGGTGCGGTTACAATACCGACTTAAAAAGATATAATTAATATAAACATCGCATGAAGAATGTGGTCGATCAGCGACCACGATGTGGTTAGTGTGGTATCATCGACTTGCAGTTGATCACGACACATGAACATGGTCGAGTATTATGGGAATACCGTTAACCTCGTTAAGGAAGGTCGATTAATTGGAGCATAGCTGTAAGTATGTCCAGGGATTCGGAATTTCCTTTATCGTACATAAAGGTGAATTAAACTCTAATAGTCTTGTTCCTTTATCTCTTCAGAACAGAAAACATGATGTGTACCGGTATATGATTTATATTGGCTGTAACTTGTAATTAAAGGTACTCAAACCGATTCGACGATCCCCATATCAACAGATTCCTACAACAACACCATTTGTTTTAAATTGCCCAAAAATAATACTAACCACAGTCAACTAATACAACTATAGTATAAAACTGCCCAAGACCTGTTTTTTATCAACGTTTTCTTCAACGAAATTTTGCCAGTTGCCAAATACCTGACGCAAAAAAGTCACTGGATTTTAGAGGTATCCATCTTCATCCGCTATTTGGTCAGATAAGTTCTTCTCGTCTACAGTTTACTGGGCCACTTAAAATTAAGATAATAGATTTCAAACATCGATATCTGACCAATCTTAGCTTTGATGGGTGGGTTCCTCGAATCAAATCAAATATGTTTTACCCCCAAGCTAAGGAAATAGTATTACATATAGAACACTCTGATCAGATTGAGTATGGTACCTTTAATATCATTAAGCATATTAAACAAAATTGTGATGTCGAAAAAACATAAATCACGTTTATCAATATATGATCGTAGTAAAATAGTGACAACCAGTCAATGGCTTGGATTATTTGCACTGGAAATCTGGGATTGGTGGCACCCTTCAGTTCAACGGCTAGGTTGATAGCGACAATGCTTATTACAAATAATATCAAGGATTGTTTATCCATTGCAATAAAAATCCAGCAATGTGCTGATTGTGTCCTATTATCATCGGTTGTGCAAAGGGTATATATTCAGAATAACATACTTAAAAATATCCTTCACCGCCCAAATATACTATTTTTTCCTTGCGTCACTATTCCATTTTAGTCATTTTGGTGGAGTTGCAACTCAAGGATTGAGTTAGGACTACGTTTAGCTAGTCGTAGTTGTAGATTCATTTTTGGCGAAAAACATTGCTTCCCAAATATAATGACGATTATAATTAGCGAATCGTGCGCAGTGTGATTTATCACAATGCACAATCTACAATGTTCTATTTTTATTTTCAATTATTAATAGCTCTCCAATTACATGATTTCGTTTCACAAAACCATTGTTATGTAAACATTACTGTTACAGTCAGAGTTGCATTGCTGATTAATGTTTAATTTGCCCAATAAGATACTAAAGTTTGTAAAAAATCTTGATATTAAATATTGGAAAAGGTCTAAACTATTGAAAAATATTCTAATAATATTTCGACTAAATATTTGAACTTATTTCACGATTGCAATGTTTGTTGACAAATCACTGTAACAGTTTTGTTTACATAACGATCGTTTCAATGTACGACATTTTGTTATTGGAGAGCTTTCAATAATTATTTAGCAACACAGCCTATCTGTGGTAGTTGGAGTTGTGGGCTTTTAGACCTTTCATGACGGGAGCTGCGTTGGTGCAGCATCAAAGCATTCTGTGCCAATCCATTATTTTATATATCAGAGGCTCACATAGGAAGCCTCGCATATATAAGAGAATGCACTGGCTTAAAAGGTCAAGGTAAATATTGTTAGACCAATGTATTCGTTTATATTATACTAGCTGGGTACCCGTGCTGACGGGGAGAGTCGTTGTGTTGATTTGTTTTACACCCAACACCCCAAACATGATGGAAATCAGCCCAGCGGATACCGAGATACAGGTTCAAGGTCATTTGAAAGGTCAAGGTAACGCTGGATGGGACGAAATATATAGGCATCCCCATCTACACCAACACCACAAAATGGTGGAAATCGGTCCAGCGGATCCGGAGATACGGGTTCATGGTCATTTGAAAGGTCAAGGTCAATGTTTGGCTACCCGAACTATTCCTACATACGAAATTTCCGAGAATCAGAGGCAATGTCATTTGAGGTCAAGGAACAACCTTTAGTAATGCTTATTTGTCAATATAAGCACACTATGGTATTTTATGAAACAGTGATATCAGTTAGATTGCCAGAAACTCATAGAGATGGTATGTGTCCAATGGTCGGTATGTCCCTTACAACAATTACACAACCCTTAAGTAACACATGTCCACATTAACAACAACTAGTATAATTGTTTCCAATATAAAATGTTACATGACGTAGTTTGGTTTGTTACAACTACAATAATATCAGTCAAATGTGCATTTTTCAAATTTAGGTATGTCCCTAGCAACCACTACATCCCTGTATGTAATATAGTTTCCCATGGTATAAAACAATTGGCCATAACCATCTTACTTCTGACTTTATAAGAAACGAAAGACAACGCTTTGCGTGAATCGTCATATTCTTCTCACCCTAAAAATTATTTGACGTCACATGACGTCATGACTGTCATTCTGAGATTCAATGGTTACATGTATTACCTTATTCTGGTTATCACCCCATTCACAGGTATCAACATTGGACGAATATTTCTTCTCAAAATGTGTGAATATACTCTGTAAAATATGTCGGCTTTATTTAAAAAATGACCGATTTTATCACCATGTGCCTCAATAAAACCACGTAGTGCGAAAAAAGTCCGCCTATCTGACAAAGCCAACATACGGATTCCGAAAGTTAAGTGTGCATGCTAACCAAAAATGTTGGTCTCATAAATTCCCCCTCCAGGCGACACCTATGTCCATATTTGCCTAGACTAATATGGTAATATTTCAGTCAGATCCACACACTAATAATCGATATTGTTATTTTCACAATAAAAATGCTACATGAGGTAGTTTGTCTGTTAACCTGCCATAATATCAGTCCTATTTGTATTTTTCGATTTCGGTTATGCCCCTAGCAACGGTTACCATTCATGTAACTGGAAAGTATATTGTACTTTTTCAGTCGAATCCACACTAACAACTATTAAAATTGTTTCGCATTGAAACAACAATGACGTAGTTTATAATAGTTTGTTAAAACTACCATACTATCAGTCAGATGTTCATTTTTCGATTTCGGGGTGGGCGGATGGTCCAGAGGCCGAAAAAATCGTGCTTGTATTTTTTTCCCAAAATGGTCTTTTTTCAAACGCATTACAAGTACTGACCATATACTGGTGTGTGTAAGCATGTTAGTACCATGTTTGTTGGTATAGTGTTATATAGGCAGCTATAGTGACTCTGTAGCCTCAGATTGAGCAATATTCTGGATTTCACAGGATCCCGGCCCATTTCACAGTGGACCACCGTAATAGCGTTCAGGAAACTTATGAACAATAGAAGAAATATTTAGTAACAAAATTAATATATTACCCAGTTGTATTACCTGAATAAAAGTAACCAAAAAAAACGGTATCACAAATTGGATACTACATGGCGAATACTCAATGATGACTAGATATCATTAACCTGTTTGTTGTATTACATGAAATTGAAAATGGAATCTCAAAAATTTCTGTCCGAAATACTATCTTGTTCTGGCATGTAATCAAATTCATTCTTTCTGGTTATTTCTCATCTTGAATGATTGCTAGTAATGTTAATCCAAATAAAACTGAATTGGTTATGATGAATGACCGTTGCTGTTTACTGCTCAGACAATCCCAACTGAATGTGACGCTATTCTCATTGAATTTCCGAACTTCATTTTGGAGCTTTACTGCTCAACAAGACTAAACTAAAATACTAATTGTATATTGTTATCGCTTACAAATAGATGAACTGAAATAATGTGATGCATTCAGATGCATTGAGAAATGACATTATTCAATGTCTTCAAAGTTCAAACTAAAAGTATAATCAAGAATAAAATCTGACTGAGACTATACTGCAGACTCTATTGCACAAATATACATGTAAATGGTTGAGTTATAATAATGCAAACTGTGTTTACGGATGGAACAAAGCCGGTAACTCTGGTATGCATTGACAGGCGAAACATGTGATACGCAGTAATATGTGAATAAATCCGTCCCCTATCATTCTGGTCTATCAGCAGACCAAACCACATCAAAATTCGACAACCGACACTTCAACTTATTTTGCAAAAACTTTGTACGGACTGAATTTCATAAAGTCGAACAGGGCCCATAACTCTGGTAGGCATTGGTGCTCACAACCCATGATATTATGCATATTCGTTCTCCATTTCTGGTCCGTCACATGAGCATATGACAACCGACTCTTAAGTTATAATGCTAAATGTTTGTACGGACTGACGGCTTGAGACGTCAACTATATACCCACCGACTAATATCGGGGGCATAATAACCATATATATATGTGTATACCTAACAAAAACAATTCCCCTCCCCCACCCCACCCCGGTGGATAAGACTAAAGAGTTCTTTGGTCATGCATAAATAATTGTGGAACCCCTGACCTGCTTACCACTATTTACACTGGCCAGTGTTCTCTTTCAGACACAACACACTCGATATATTAAGGTTATAATGGGGTGTAGGAAAATATGCGACATATAGTGTACATAAACAATACTTTATTATTGTTGTTAGATACTGAAAACACCAGGAAACACCTGGAATACAGTTTATTTTTCGTGTTTTCTGATCTGTGTTTACCAATTAACCATGTTATTGCTGGAGTCTTAATTTTACACCAAAAAGAGTTTGCACCAAAAATGGATAGTGGAATGGGATTGAAAGGCAGTTAACACAGTTATTGAAGAACGGCTAAATACAACTCTGAAATTTTGATAAAAACACGAGAAAGGGGGATGGGTCCCCAAAATTTGGAGGAACAAAATTGCACAAATGGGGTGGTGGGTCCCTCGGGGTCGGAAAAAAACTTTTTGGGCCCTATATGTGCATTTTTTTCCAGACCCCCCTGCTTGTAGTAAGAAATATGCTAATATTTCAGTCAGATCCACACTAACAACAACTTATATTTCGTTATTTAACCATAAAATGTTACACGAAACTTGCCATAATATCAGACATATTTGAATTTCTTCTATGTCGGATAGTTGCCTAGACATCTGAAAAGTATCAATATATATGTATAGTGTATAAGGAACATAGGTGCCAAGTTCATGGTTTTAACACCCTTTGCACAATTGTTACAACAAACGCCAGGGCTATTGTGTGATATTGATTGCCTTTCAGACAGCCGACGCTATGGTGTGCGTTTTAAGGTGGTAGTGCTAAGTATTTTGCTATAAAATATTGAGAGTGGTGAGGTTCCGATATATCTTTTGACATTTTCTGATCTAACCTCTGTTCTAGTATAACGCTTCATATTTCAACTCATTGAAACTGTTTTCGTTTCCAGTCCTGGTGAGATTCTGCGAAAAATAAGGTCCCAGTAATAATCGTGGGTTGATATTATACGTAATGCCATTTAATTGTATGTCTGATTTCGTTTTACTATTGACTTCTGGGTCAGGAAATATTCGTCAACTAAAAACAACCAATCCAAATATATAATGTTTTGGGTCTTAATATATTATATCCACCAGAAGCACTTTGCTAATAAACATTGCACTGGAATGTTTGGTCAAAGCTTTTATAATGATTGTCGACCCAAAGCTGAGTCAATATTTTGGTAGAAGTAGCCATTTTGATAACTCTGTGACATGCGCCATGTCCTTAATCTGACCAAGCCACTATCGCGCGAGACTCAACAGACCACCGATTTCGGCGAACTCATCCCAGTCCGTTATGGTACGTTAATATACTCGACATTTTGCCAGACTATATCTGGAAGGCATTTTGATATAGCATGCTACAATATGACAGGAACCGATTTCACAGATGCTTATAAAATATATATATACCACAGCTAACTGCACACGAAGTAAAAACTATGTTTTTCACACAGTAGCGATGATAGAGACAATTCCTTGTAAATAGCATGCAATTATCTCGTAATATTCAACCATCCAGGTATTTTATGGCAATGCGTTAGTAGCTTTGGTAAATATGCTTTTTATATGAATGCTGCCGTTCATATGCTGGCACCATAGGGTTGTCTATGAGAACATGTCTGCAACAATGCCGGACAACCTTGCCAGTGTACGAACGCACCCTTATTAAATGGCGCATGTTTATGTGCAGTGTATGAACGTACCCTTATTAAATGGTGCAAGTTTATGTGAAATCCGACAGCACATTCTCTCCAGTAACGTACACACGCGATTTTGTTATTAATATATTTTTTATCTAAATATACATTCGTTCGCGACATATGTTCACAACATTACCCGATAGCATCTCATTCGGTTTCTGTAGAACTGAGTACGTATATATAATAGATTTGTCATGTTTTTATCATGAGCAAATATGAATTCATTCACGACATATGATACAACATTACCCGATATCATCTCGTTTAGTTGTTGTGGAAATAATGATCACGTATATCTCATCCATCTATCACGTGTTTTCATATATATATGCATTCGTTCACGACATGTGTTCGCAACATAACCTGATAGCAGCTAAAATACGCCTTTATGGTGTATACTAATGTAGAAATTCTTGATACACATGGGCGCTGGCATTTAATTTATAGATATGTTTTTTTGGAACGCATTTTGCGACCCCGAGTCCGGTTGTTTTTGGACGCATTAAAATATGTAGTGTGACCACGAGTCCGGTAAAAGGTGTAGTTGTTTCTTAATAGTTATTCGGATGCCAAAAAGTACAAGGCGATTAATTTTAACGGGAATTCGCGCGTTAACCATTATCGCGATGCGCGTGCTGTGTTTATATTGATATTTAACCTGCATTGTTGCATTGTTATTTGAACAACTTTCGTTCACTTTTGCGTGACATAAATCGGAATGCTATTTACTTTTATACTGCAAGGGGATTTGTCGATTGTATAAGAACTTTATGTCGGTGTATAACATGTTATCTAATATCGTTTAGTAAACTTTTTCATTTAGTTATTGTCTCAGATGCCTAATAATAGTGTCAGCACGATTATTAATTTTGGACAAAATTCCCAAATGATCACTATTATTTGGCATTGAGACATAGAGTGAAATTGCCATCACTATTATTAATTTCAGCCTAAATCCCCCACCGTCACTATTATTATGCCATCACGATTATTAGGCACCTGATCGTACGCGAAAAATATCGACATGTTATATTCTAAATGAATTGGGATGGTTACTCTTTCGTGCTGTTTGTAAATATTGACTTTTCATTTCTTTGTATATATGCGGAATATATCGGAGCTATGAATAGAGATGTTATTAAGAAAAGTTCCAGCACTAACCCTTCACATTGATTGTTTAATATACAATGTGGCCTAATTCTAAACATTATTTTTATTTATGTGTACCGAAGATATATCAGAATGCTATATGAATTGAAGAATGTTCAGAAATTACCACCACCCTTCCTGGGACCATGTTTTAATCGATACTCATGGGGGAGGGGGCATATTATAATTAGTCCTCATTTGACCATAGTTTAACTGACCATCATGGGACTCTATTGTATTTCACTCCTGTGGGACTGATTACACCATATTTTAATTTTAATTAACCCTAATAATGGGACCATACATTTATTCTTTAATTAAGTCACGTTTAGTTGACCTTAATGGGACCATATTTCAATTAATCCCGATGGGTCCATATTTTTATTAACCCTCATGGGACGCTATTTTAATTAACAATCAAGATACAATTTTAATTAACCATCATGGGACCATATTTTTATTAACCCTGATTGGACGATATATTAATTAACCGCCATGGAACCATATTTTAAATTACCCTCATCGGACCATATTTCAATTAACGCTCTCTGTGAGTGGCGATATTTTAATGTACCCTCATGGAACCATAGATGTATTTTAATTAATCCTTTATGAAAGGTCATATCAGGAGTGCAATGCCTGAGGCCATTCTTAAATCAGCATTACGCCCTCATATGGTGTATATTGGCAAGTATATTTGACCCTGTCGCAGTAGGTGTTGGACTAAATGCGATTAAAACATTAGATACTGAATGTGATTAGAGACGTGTTCGTACTTGAACCAAGTTACGAAGATCGCAACTTGTTGCCCGATTATTATTCTGCATGCTATTTCATGCGCTACTCAGACCACTATTTCAAATGGAATTCGAAAAAAATATCACATAAAATCAACTACTTAGGCGTTACCTATATACTGATTTTTCACAAACACCACATTAAAGTTGTTATATTGTATATACACACTTAGAAATAACAAGCCATATAGGTACTACGGTAGTGCCAATATGTCTGTTAGTACCAGACCAACGGGTACCGAGAAGAATTTGGTTCTAAATATTGATATAGTACCACTCATGTTGGTATTATCCACTCTCGGAACCCAAATGTTAGCCACGTGATGCCATCACGTGATAATTAATTTGGCACTAGCGCGATCTCGGTACCTAAGTGTTACCCACGTGATGGCATCACGTGATATAATTCTTTTGGTACTAGCCGATCTCGATAAAATGGCGGCGTTCATCACTTCAAGTTGAGACGATTGAGATTTTTCGAAGTATATAAACATGGACAAAGAGACAAACAAACCTCAGACTTAGACATTTTATGTTGTTATCGGAGTCGGCTTACACGCATTAGTATTGTGCCAGTTTCTAGTTACGTTGTTCGCTCGCTGGGTGGATTTAAGATTAGGGAAGTAACTTCTCTGAAATTCATCAACATATTTTTTGTGTGTGAAATTGGACCTAACTGCTTCTCAATAACCTGGGATATTGTCAGCACTCTGTGGATTATGGTTGTACATGGACCGGACAAGATGATATCTAACCTCCGAAAAAATAACGGGGGTTTACATTATTGAAAGAGCAAATTTTCGGTGAACCGAACCAGACCGAATTGAAAAGTCATTGAGTGCAGTGGTGTTACATCCACAACACAAAAGTATTGTGAATTACAAAAGACAGATACTTAAGTTTCACAACATTTTAAACCTGAATTAACCCACAAGCGTCAACCACTGGTGACTATGATTACGAGACATCCGATTCTGTAGAAATTAGTCAGAGTCATGACGTCACAGTTCAACAAGTTTGATGGGTATAATGTACAAGTACCTGTGCAAAGGACGACAGATAATATTCTTCAATTTTCATCGAAACGTGATTTGACAACCATGTCGCCATGACATATGTCGCCCAGTTACGGAGTCTGCCATTCTTTTGATAATAACGCCTGTGATGCTGTGATACTGTTCTGATATATTTATGGAATGGTGGATAATCTCGGAGATATGGATCCAATTCTGGGCTCCACGTTATAACTGAATCAATCGCAATCGCAAGGTTTTAGTAACGTACTACCGGTATGCTCTAATTGATCACCCCCCCCCCCACTGTAACAAGGTTGTAGGGCATTAATGACATCGGTTATACCATACCGCCGTTCAACCATGGTCAATTGGTTGATATGTGGCAACCGCAGATAATCTTACAGTCTTATAAATAATATTTTGCGACCACTGTACTTCACACTAATTTATCACATGGACACCTTGTAAACACCCAGTCCACCTTTTCATCAGCGCTATGCACCATATTAACTATACACAAAACAATATTTCAATTAATAATTTGTTTATGATTTAATTAACATTCAAAGTTGGTCACTGACCATCATTCGCAACTACTCGTAATATCGGTGGCCAATGTCGTTAAGGGGGAGGGGTCAATTAGAGCTTAGCTGTACGGTATACATACATGAACATGTAGACCATTCCAATGTCCAGATGCTTCATGTTCTTATGAAAACATGTCTGGCTACATGTGTGGTTATCATTCTGAGCGATTTGGCCATTTCCGCTTTGCTAGGAAATAACCTCATCCATACACTGTAACTGGAAACCATATTAGCGAAATTCTACATTATATTGCTCTGGTGATCAGGCAATGCCAAGTGTTGACTTATTGACGCATAGATGCGAATGGAGAATAATTTATTAGCTATGGCTTTACCAAACTTTATCATATATTAAATACATTAAACTCTCTTTGTGTTACATGTATCTTAGTATTTGTTCATTTACTGATACAGCGCATTGGAAGTGTACGATAAACAAAACACTGAACACCGTGGCAATTTTTTTTGGAGAGTGATAATAATTCTGGTAACCCATTCAACATCTCCTTGTAGCGAGGACTAGTGAGCGCTATAGCGGTATTTTTCAAACAACAGTTAATTAACCAAAGTTACCATAATGGTCTCCCCAATTTTGAGTATTTTGCTTATCGCACACTATTTACAAAGGTTTGGGAGTTTTCGCAAAGATTTGTTCCATTGGCTGTGAATGACCGATCGGTCTATTTTAGCATGTCCGGGCAATTATAGATTGATAGGTTGTTCACTCAGACCTGTTAAGATGTCTGATTTATAATGTTCACAGAAGCCCATTATCGGCAAAAAGCCTTTGCGACAAATCTCAAACATCTTTGCGATAAATCGCAGAATATAATCGCCCAGTACGTAGTCTGAGAGTTATCGTAAAGATCTTTGAGATTTATCGTAAAGGTTTGTGTGTTATCACAAAAGTGTTTGTGATTTATCGCAAAGATTTGCTCCCTCATCACTCATGCATTTGGCTGTGAATGACTGATCGGTCTATTTTAGTCCGACCGGGCATAGATTGATAGGTTCACTCAGACCTGTTTAAGATTTCTGATATTCATAGAAGCCCATTAGTGCCAACAAAAAATCTTTGCGACAAATCTCAAACATCTTTGCGATAGATAACAAAATTTATTCACAGAGTACGTAGTCTGAGATTTATCGTAAAGATGTTTGAGATTTATCGTAATGGTTTGCATGTTATCACGAAGGTGTTTGTGACTTTTCGCAAAGTTTTGCTTCTCTGAACATTCTTGAATCTGGCTGTGAATGACTGATCGGTCTATTTTAGCCCGACCGTTCAATTATAAATTGATAGGTTGTTCACTGAGACCTGTTTAAGATGGCTGATTTATAATGTTTACACACAAATTAAGATATTTTTAGCACCAAAAAAGTTTGCCACAAATCTCAAACATGTTTGCGATAATTCGCAAAATTTAATCACCCAGTACGCAGTCTGAGAGTCCTCGTAAAGATGTCTGAGATTCATCGTAAAGGTTTGCGCGTTATCGCAAAGTGTTTGTAATTTTTCGCAATGTTTTGTGATTTATCGCGAAGGTTTGCTCGCCTTATACCACATGCATGCTTGCTGCCAAAGAACGATCGGTCTATTTTAGCCCAACCATGCTATTTAGATCGATTGGTGGTTTACCCAGACCTGTTGAAGTTGTCGGATTATATTTATATTTATACGATTCAAGTCAATTAATGCCAATGCATGAAAATATATCTGCGATAAATCACAAACCATTGCGATTAATCGCAAACATTTTGTAATCAATCGAAAACCTTTACACTAAATCTGATATATACCGGTACTTGTTGCAAAGTTGGTTGCGAATCGCAAAGGTTTGCGATTTATCGTAATGGTTTGCATGTTATCACGAAGGTGTTTGTGACTTTTCGCAAAGTTTTGCTTCTCTGAACATTCTTGAATCTGGCTGTGAATGACTGATCGGTCTATTTTAGCCCGACCGTTCAATTATAAATTGATAGGTTGTTCACTGAGACCTGTTTAAGATGGCTGATTTATAATGTTTACACACAAATTAAGATATTGTTAGCACCAAAAAAGTTTGCCACAAATCTCAAACATGTTTGCGATAATTCGCAAAATTTAATCACCCAGTACGCAGTCTGAGAGTCCTCGTAAAGATGTCTGAGATTCATCGTAAAGGTTTGCGCGTTATCGCAAAGTGTTTGTAATTTTTCGCAATGTTTTGTGATTTATCGCGAAGGTTTGCTCGCCTTATACCACATGCATGCTTGCTGCCAAAGAACGATCGGTCTATTTTAGCCCAACCATGCTATTTAGATCGATTGGTGGTTTACCCAGACCTGTTGAAGTTGTCGGATTATATTTATATTTATACGATTCAAGTCAATTAATGCCAATGCATGAAAATATATCTGCGATAAATCACAAACCATTGCGATTAATCGCAAACATTTTGTAATCAATCGAAAACCTTTACACTAAATCTGATATATACCGATACTTGTTGCAAAGTTGTTTGCGAATCGCAAAGGTTTGCGATTTATCGCAAGGTAGTTTTTTTTATTTATCGGGCTATTCTAGATCGATCGGTGTTTCATCCAGACCAGTTCCAAGATGTTTGATTTATGTTTACTTAATATTATTGCACACAAATTAAGAAATTATTTTTGGACATTCAGACCAATTTTACTACACATGCAGGGAACAGGGAATCCTGAAATCGAGATCTTAAACTTTGATTTAAGTACAAAATCACGATCAAGGTTCTATACTAATAAAAGTAATGCATGTATAATTCGGATTATTTTATTATCACTATGTAATGGAGTGGTTTTGTTCTTTATTCAATGTTTAAACGCCATAGCTTCATTCGGAATCTAAATTGCCACATTGTTAAATTTGCCGTCGGCCATGTTTCGTAATTTCGAGTGCTTGGTATCTGGGCAGGTTCTTTACTTAGTACCTATATGTTTGGTACTCTGGAGTACCAAATTGCTAGGTACTATGCATAGTACCTAAATACTTCAGAGTACCTGTCTTTATATTCGGTACTTCATATAATATAATGGGTGTGTCAAGAAAGTGTATTTCTTGGTACTTCATGTCGTGTGCGTCATGAATTCGGTGACATAAAGGCAGAGTGGGTATTATATGCACAATGCCCGGATAGAATCTAAATATTTATAAGGTAAGTACCTAAACTTTTGGTACTCCAGAGTACCACTTTTGGTACTCCAGAGTGCCACTTTTGGTACTCCAGAGTACCTAAACTTTTGGTACTACAGAGTACCTAAACTTTTGGTACTCCAGAGTACCACTTTTGGTACTCCAGAGTACCAATTTTGGTACTCCAGAGTACCTAAACTTTTGGTACTCCAGAGTACCTAAACTTTTGGTACCCCAGAGTACCAGACAGTTGGTACTCCCCCTGGGACAAAGCTTAGTACCTACGTAGGCACTCTGAAGTACCTATTTTTTTAAGAGTGTATGGCAAATAATATGATCTTGAGGGCGTTACCATTTCTTGTCAAGAGGTGTACAATATGCGACAATGTCAAACTGTACACAGAAAATGCATTGGGGTAACGTTATTCTCGGTTTCTTTCAGGACTTCATCCATTCTACGAAATGGCGGCGAACTAGTAAACTCAAATTTTGCTGCGCGTGTTTTTCGTTCGGGACGGCATTATAAGACCAACCAGCACATCAGAATGCTATATAAATCGACATCATCATATTCTTCTATGTATACAATTGAACGACGACTTCTAAAGGTACACGATCACTGAAATTATCGACTTTATATTTGAGTTCCTGTCCTGGAGACCCTAAATTCTATAAATAGAAACAATTTCGAAAAGAAAACAAAGATGGCGGATACCGAAAATAGTGTTCCTTGCCAGATAAATGAGATAACTAAGATGGTCACTCCCAGTCACTTCATGTATTCAATGATGATACAGTTTCAAAAGTTATCAACGAAGTTGCTGATATTAGTTATGATATACCACCAAGTCAGAACTCCACACCAATTTTCCATTCCAAACTGACTCTAAGTTCCACTCATCAAAGTACTTCAAAAGGTTTCATCTCTGCATTCGGTTCAGTTTCTGAAAGAATGAGGGGCCTAAGGGCCAGTGAAAAAAAAAGGTGAAGAAACGGTTATGATGAAGATGATAGTATAAACAAGACCATAAAATAGCAGATCAGCTGCTGCATGCATGAAGAATTCAAAACCCTAACTGATCAATTGAAAAACCTTACAAATATGTTCGGGTCAATGAACAAAACCATTGGAGAGTCTGACACGTCCAGCATCAGCACCACTCAGCAAGAAATGGCCTCAGTCAAAGGTGAATTATCAAACATGAAAACAGAAATGGATTCCCTTAACCCTTTACCCAACAAACCGGTCAAAACCGGCCAAATAAAGCTTCAACAGCCTAAAATATCTTGGGTCTGTCTCAATAAAACCATACAAATATGGATATCATTGGAACCGGCTCCTTGACCACATTGTGATAGTTACAGTTATACCCTGTGCCAATGCATTCTCTTATATATGCGAGTCGACCATAGGTCGCCCGCATATATAAGAGAATGCATTGGCCTAAAATAATTCTTTTTTTAACACTTTTTACAATTTTTTCTTACATTCTTTAACAATTTTTAATGTGTTAAGCCAATGCATTCTCTTATATATGCGAGGCGACCTATGGTCGACTCGCATATATAAGAGAATGCATTGGCACAGGGCCGTTCTGTTGGGTTAAGGGTTAAAGCAGATCTCTGTATACTAAAGGCAGAAAATGCAAACCTCAAATCCAAAGCAGAGCTACAATCACATGCCCAATTAGGACAATCTGATCTAACATGGATAAACAACCTTGTGGAAAGGAAATTCCATGAGGCGGTAAATCACAGTGAGCAATTATTCGACAAATGTGAACAATATAGTCGAACAAACTGTCTAAGGTTCCATAATATACCAATTCCCGACAGCATTAGCAACCCTAGATATATCAATGCTAAACAAATAATAATGGATATGTGCCAAGATAAAACTAGGACTTACACTTCATCCTAGGGATATCAGCAATGCAAATCCTTTGGGTGCAATAAACACCAACCTAAAAACATGTCAGCTGACCACCCGGTTCAGTAACTGGTATGCCCGAAGTTATGTCTATAACAACAAAAAGAACCTGAAAGGGAAAAGTAAAGTAGTCATTACTGAAGACCTCACCGAACCAAGACGTGCTGTAGTCAAAGAGCTGTCAGACAAAAAGCGAGGAAACAGAATAAACTCGTACTGGACCATCAAATGCAAAATTATGCAATGGTAACAGAAACCTCATTAAGGTTGCAAATAAAAACCCTTGAAGAAGCCAAAGCTCTAAGCTGAACTCTTCTACTGGTTCTCATTTTTTAAACAACATTGTTGTTAATTGCACAATCCCCAACATATCCCATATTGAACCCTGATCCCAACAGAACCACAACAGTGTTAACACATCCAGTGTCAGAACCACATCATACCCCCATCCAGGTCTATATATCTGTATTGAAATGCAGTATTTATTGTATGGTGGTCATGTACTCGGACCACACAGCTGTAACATAAAATGCCTAACATATTCTTGTGCTAAAGCTCCCTTCAGACATTAATACCGGCACTCATTTGAGACTTTAGATACTCAAAATACTGACAATAAGTGGGTATATGGGTATATACATATATATATATATGTGTGTGTATCCATGTCGATATATGCATGTGTGTGCATATATATATAGATATATATATATATATATATATATATATATGTACATACATATTGCTAGATTAGGAATTAGTGCGACCGCTTCTTTTATTCAGTAAACTTAAGTCGACATTTTACTGTATCCCTATGTTTCTTCCCCTAAAGGCGACGAAATCAGATTTTTTGAAAATTTTCGTCCGCACTAGGCGGAAGTATTGATGCGCATGTGTAATAAGATGACCGTTATTTCGTTAATATGACCTCCTAATTATAATATTAACGAAATAACGGCCATGGTCATAATGCACGTTATTTCGTTAAAATGTCGTGCTAAGTCTAATCGAGATATATATATATATATATGTATATGTGTGTGTATGTCTGTATATATATTTTGAAATGCGTATATATGGTTCACTGGATACATGACAGGAAATGTTTTCAATGCCACCCCCTCCACCTCCTAGAAATAAAAAAAAATCCAATCACTGATATCAAATTATCATTGTTACTGATATGAACTGAATACTTATCTACAGGCCAATTAAGTGATGTATCCAGTTTCCCTGGATTTATGTTTTCATTCTTTACTATCTTAATGTTAGACCTAAATACTACGGCTGAATTATAAAAAATCCATTTCAATTTCCCACCGTAACACATAGACCAAATCCAAACCGGGAACACTGGATACATGCCTGTGAAACCTTATAATGCTAGGGAAATCTTTCCCAAATGCCCCCCCCCCCCCACATGAAAAACTAAAATCATTGATACCAGAATACCAAATTGTTTTACTAATATTTCAGACATTGGCCCAATTGGCATACTTTAGTGGACTAGAAAAGGAGAGTAGTCTATTTCTATTTACGAAACTTGATGTAATTATGATGCATACAATACATTCCTACCCAAAGCGAACTGGTGTACACAAAATCAGAAAATTATCTTAATTCTTTACAGAGCCAGTGTTTGGCTACATCCAACTAGGGCTATGCATCCCTTTATTGTCCCTTCCATTCAACTTTTCGGGAAGGGGGAGTCATAGGGGAGAGCATACCCCTGACTGGTCACCTTCCAATTTATAAATTACCAGTCGACGATGAAGCCGAACACCTCCATGGTCTCAAAAACCCTGGCAAGTAATTATTTATTGTCTCCCCTGAAAACTCTTCCGATCCCCTTTCGGGGAGAGTAAAACACCAGGCTTGATATTATCATATATGGTTCATGTAATTAAATAACTATAAAAAATTCAACCCTATCCCATAAAGTTCATATCTCCGAACTATGATATTGAAGTTCTTAATAATTTTTCCAAATATAATTTTCGGGAAAAGTCGTAATATCGGGCTAATGATTACCCCGTACTTATATATCTAAATTATAATAATAGATCTGACCTTAATCTCAAAACTAAAAAAAGATGTTTACAAAGATACAAAGTCATTCCAAAATAAATAAATAAACAAAAATAGTTAATAATAGTAAAAATAAATGAATAGTGAAATGAAATAAATTAATAATAATCTTTTCCCACTAGCCTCTCTAGATTATGGTCACCAGTGCGCTTTGGGTAGACATTGTTGAGAAATTTTGATGAACCAGTCCACCACTCACATAGTTAAAGATGTGATCTCCCCTAAAAATAGTTTTGAATTGTCCCAAGTTTTGTCTCAAAAAAGACAAATTGTCAAATAGTAAGAAATCCTTATCGTATTTTGGGACAAACTGATTCATATATGTACTTTATGGTACTCCTTAAAATGACAGATTGAGCAAAAGTCCCAATTAAAAAATCATCTTCTCATTTAAACTAGTATTAAAGTATGCATCAAATTACACAACGTATTGCATTTATATGCAAAACTCTAATAGCTAGAGTTCTGTTAAAAATACCACTGGACACCAAAATCATTTATGGGAGAGATAACTTTACTATACTAAGAGAATTTCCAATACTGATACTGGGTAAGTGTATATGTTTTGTTATATATTGTTATTTAAGGCTATAACAATAGCTGTTGTATATTCTGCCAGGTATCAAACATCTTAACCTACTGAATAATGCGTCGTAATGCCCTAATTAGTCGACTCCTTGGCCACGGTGGAGCTGTAGGTGGCTTTTTGGGATTTGGTCGGGGGTGTGGCTTGTTGCCATTCATCAGAAGGCTCTCGGTGAGAGCTGTCCGATGAGTGGCGGCGGGCCATATTCTCGACTGGGTCCTGGAGGGTTGCCATGGGTTCCGCTGTGGTTGAGGGGTCGATTGTTTGGAGCATTACTGTAGTACACTAAATGACATTGCATAATAACCTCAATTCATACCACCCTCTTGGGTGCCAAATGATGGTGATAATAATAGTGCCAGACAGAAATAGTCACTAAAATAAACTAAAATATACTCCATATCCTCTTCCTAAAAACAAAAACAAAATTCTCAAACAATAATGCCAACACTATCACTGGGCACCTAAGAATGCATTATGACTTGCATGGTAACTGTTAAATTGTAAATCACATGAAAATGGGCAAATAAAAACCCATACACTTCCTTGAAATTGGAAGAAATCCCACTTACAATTATTTATAATTATTTCTAATACCTTGGCAAACTGGCAAGGCTATAGTATTTATCTCCCCCTTAAATATGTAAAAATAGTTTTGATAAATGATATTGCGTGTTAAGGAGTGGGCAGGGAAACGTTTTGAATGGGGATTTCCTGGTAGATCATCCGCAGTAAGGTTTATATATGAAGCAATGTTTATATATAAACAGTCAAAACATTTGATCAGCAGGAGGGACTGGGGAATTACAAAATCTTTGCTATAAATCTATTTCGAGAATTCTTATCTTGAACCAACAACACTTCACCTAGTTTAACTCTTTAGTTCCCACACTAGCTGTATAAGCCACCCCGTCATCTCCCTGCAGCTATAACATGATACCGACGGTGTGTTCCCGGGTATATATCAAGTACAAGACGCTATTTCCCCATAAGTATTTGGCTTGGCGGAAAGTATCCCGTTGCTCCATAAATGGTGATAAACCTGTTACTGTGTTGACGCAGTGAGGGTAATCTATTGGAGTGACAGCTCCAACTGGGGATAATGAGCGTAAGCCGGGACGTGTGTCGTAGTATGAGAAAAATCGGCACCTGAGTATAAGAGCCCTGGGCAAACTAGTATCTTTGACTTTTTCATTGGGATTAGTTCAATATCAGTATATATGTATTGTAATATGTATTGTGCGTTGAAATGTTGCTTTTAATATTCCATACAAAATGTGATTATTTACTCAGATTACATGAGGTGAAGTGACCACGACGTGTATGCACACGAACGTCACATTGTGACAATAAAATATGTCTTATACAAATGATCCTTGCTCAGGATTTAGACCCGTCTTATTTGGAAAAAAAGTCACCAACTCCCGAAAGTATTTTGTAAACAATTCAAAGCAAATGTGTTGTGTTTTCTTCTTATCTAGAAGACAATTAAAGAGAGGATATCTATAATATTTTAAGTGGATGCCAGAAATATCTCATGATATGGCACAAGGACTAAATTTCGCGACCAACTTGTCGTGACTGAAAGTACATTGTTTCTGGAGATAATGAGTTTCTGTTGCTACTGCCAGAAATAATGTATTTCCGCGATGTCGCACTAAGAAATTCAAGTAAGGTTTTAAAATATATTTTCAGAACGATGATGTTTGCGATTGCTTATTACTATAAACTAACATGCAAATGTAACATTTATCAGCATTTTCGACTTCAAACACACCTATTATATAACACGTCGTGCTAAGTGTGGAAGTTCATCTTCGTGCAAACAATGTATGGCATCACCATTTAAAATTTAGCATTATAGAATATAAGAGAAATTTGCAACAATCCATATACCGGTATATAGGTGTGCGAATACACACTATTTTATCACATACGTCAGAAACATATATCAACATTATCGAAAAAGGACCGCACAATGTACAAATTGTGTTGATATAGATCTTTCCTTTTACTCAAGAAAACAAACATGTTTGAGAAAATAGTTTGTGAAATCTTCGATCATGCAAATTGTAACATAACGTCCGACTGAAACATGCATGTAACACCAGCCATTTGATGTTCAGCGGTTTGAAACAATAATACATAATTGTAGCTGAGCTGTCGTGTGTCCACCCCTGGTCAAGTGGTCATGCTAATATGGTACGATGCCGGTGGTCATGTTGAATTGCTATGATACGGGTAGGGCAAACTGATTCCGTTATTTTTCTAAAGTTGTAATTTTCACGGTGATTGGATAACTTGAGCGATTTGATAAAAAAAAACATTCAAGAACATATATATTTTTGAAAAATATAATAATAACTCCGCTGGTGTTTCTAAAACGACGCAAATAGCCATCTTGATTATAGTGGATTTTCAACTAATGCAACCATTATTAAAGTCACGGGCGGCACTCGTTGCAGAAATATTTATATTTGTTCAACAGAATGAACGCCAACATATATACAGTTCCACTCATATGCCAAACACAATCAGCGCGTAAATAGTATATTGTCGTCAAGACGTACAATGGTGTACGTAAACAAGAGACGGCTCGTGTTACATAAGTTGTGATTCTGTTTATATAACAGACCGAAATTATATTGGTTAATCATACCAAAATTATATAAACGCTCTTTATTATTTCCATATCAGGAAAACAGTAACAAATAACGCTCTTTATGTTTACCATATCCGGATCTAAACAAAAGCCAGGAAACGTAACGTCTTTTGCTTTTGTTTACATAACAAAGGGGAACAAAATGACAATAACACTGTTTATGCCATATTTCTGATTGGCATAAGAACAAGGTCTGTCTATATCTTACTATTCCTTCTGTTTATGGTGGTTTTCGACGGAGATGAATATTTTAACACCATACCCACCGCGAACGCCGCCGGTATCTTTAAAAATATTTCGCAATAAATTTGTTTTTTAATGTTATAATTTGATACGCATAATGGATTTTCAGATTATCGGAACACCGCGATTGAGACAAATTAAAAATAAAATAACGGTGATTTTTGTTAACAGCAACAGTTTGCCCTAACATCATCATATCAATTCAGCAGGACCCAACAGCATTAGCATGACCATTTGACCAGGTGTTGTCGACAATTCTTTGGTTTTAAATTATAAATGAGTCAAATCGTGCAATTCACCAAATTTGAATTTATATCATGAAATGTGTTGCGTGAACAATTAATATAGTTGGATAGTTTGAATGTTAACTGAGTATATCAATATACAGTCGATACACATTGGGTTCTCTATGATGTCCATTCACTATATATATTCTACCATTTTCCACTTGGCATAGTTGTTAGTATGCCTGGTTATTTCGGCATACTTCGATGGCGAAAACATCAAATTGAAATAGTCCAAAGCTGTTGCTGTATCAGTATCGAATTCATCTGGTATAACTCGCCCTGTCCTTTTGGTAAATGGCAGAAGTGATACCTTTCGAAGTTTATTTGACCAGCCAATCGGGTTAGTATTCAAGCTACTATCGGCGATGGAGGTCACATTGTCGCTGGTAGCAGGGGGAGAGTAATCATCGTCTGAATCTTCTAATGACGAGGAACCGCAATCTCCGCTAAAATCGCTATCATCTCCCATTAACATGTCGATCACTTGCTGTTTCGAAAATTTTACATCCATGTTGTTCGTAAACACTTAGAATGGTACCACTGATGTCTGTCCCCAATATAAACCCCAAGTAACACAGCATGTGTCGCGCGCGGTGCCCACCGTACCACGTTTATTGGTATTAGATAGGCAAATAACGAGTTGACATAACCGGGCGGTCTCTATTAGAAACTAGCGGGGGGCATATGAGCGAACTCATTAGTACAGTCTGGGCCTAGTGTGGCGCTCTAGAGCGCTTGTGGGGAAGTCTGATAACGCGCTCTTATGTGCTTCTAGGGATATGCTGCGAGGCGTCCACAGGCGCTTATGGGGAAAATAGTGCAAAGCGTCCAGGGAAGCTTATGGGAAGTAAAGAGTTAAAAAAAAATCATAACAAATTAAAATATAAATATACCAAGTCTCTAATGGAGAAAACAAAAACAAAAAACAAAAAACCCATACAGACTTTCTGTGTAAAAAAAAATATATGCATCGTTTACAATACCGATCACTTACTCCCAGAAATATTTACAACTCGGTGACCTTTGCTGCCGATATTTTGCATGGAGGTGCCCACTCGGAATAGGTGACCTGACCTCTCCTCGTTAACATGAATTATGATAATAAATTGCTTAGATTTTTGTTACCCCTCCCGCCGGCAGCTGTGAACAGAAAAGCAGCCATGGTAAAACCGCACTGACTATAAACCCACCCTCTCGATTAAAAAAAAACCCATCAAAATAGCCAAGAGTAATCTGATACATTCCTTTAAACTAAAATCAATTACTGATATTTCCAGTTCAATGAACAGCACTTGTCAAACGCAGCTAAAATAGAACAGGATAATTGTTTTTCACTTAAATGTTAGCCACTGTGGCTACCTCCACTGCGACCAGCAAATAGATACATACGGAGAACACATATATGTTACATTTTGGTACCTTTCAGCCAAGTAAATCATTTTCAATTTAAGCGGCATTTGGCGAGAGAGAGAGAGCGTGAGAGAAATTCCCGAAACACGCAGCCGGCAAATGGACCAGGCTATTTCCATAAAACCATTTGACCCAATTCTATCATATAGTATAGTAAGCCGCAACAACAAATCGGTTAGGCACTCGATTTAAAGTGATGTAACACACTCCGGTTGGGTGATCGATTAAAATGGAAAATTTCTATTTCTTACGAATATTAATATAAATTTACAGTGATCACACCATCATTCTGATATATAAATTAAATGCAATGGTGAAATAATATGCGTTAGTTAATCTGTCTTGCTGAACATCGTATATAATTTGAAGCACCCCCCTCGTCTCGAACCAAAACCGCGCCAGCTGACCCACGATGGAACCCCATCAACAAACCACCATTATGTCATATCACCATTTCTTCATTTTTGTTACTGTCATTTTCATGTTTTCATCTATGCACAGATCGTATCATGTTGCTTGCACATTTTGTACATTCCAGGGGTTCCATCAACCGACCACATTTACACCGAACTATTCCCTCGCACACAGCAACGTAACCTACGGGTGTCAGGTGCCAACACCAAATCAGCTCTATAAATACGACGGATCTTCCACAGGACCAGGACTCAATCGCTCCCCTATACTCACATCGAATCACAGACTAAAACACGGTTATGACTTGTTCGACACCATGCACAGTATAGGGCAGCGATTGGAGTCTTCGACTTGAGGAAGAAAACTCAAAAATATCAGGCGGCAAAAAATTTTGGATTCTTAAAATGCAATTTCCGAATACTCAATCTGAAGATATGTTTGATTCTGATCTGTCAAATCCTTAAGTTATCCGGCGACATCGAAAATAACCCAGGCCCAAATACCTTACCTGTAAATAGTCATTCAATCTCTATATGTCAATACAATATCCGAAGTATCCGCAATAAACTGGAAATGATAGTCGATATCATTAACGTGTATGACATCCTGTGATTCATTGAGACCCATCTTGAACTTTCATTTCGATCCGATAAATTAATTATTCCTGGCTACTACCAACCTTTCCGAAAGGACCGTGATTCCAAAGAAGGGGGAATGTGCGTAATGTTTTCAAATCACATCGTCCATAGACGAAGACACGATTTAGAATTCGATTCCTCGATATTCTGGTTTTTTATTTTCACGAAAAAAACTCACATTCTCTTAGGAATGTCATATAGATCAAACAATACTGTGATCCAAACTATTGGGAGTACCCTGATACATCAATAGCAGACGCTCTAGAAATAACCGACAATATTATCATTACAGGTGACTTTAATTCTAACCTTCTAGATAGCTCTTCTAAACTTAAAGAAATTATAGATTTTTATAGTATTCAAAATGTGATAACAGCCCCTACTAGGATCACAAATACAACGAACACACGTTTTGATCCAATTGTAATCAGCAATACCTTCCGCGTTCTTGACACCGACGCCATTAATCCAGGAGTCACAGACCACCGTGGTGTATATGTAACATTATAATACGATTACACCCCACCACCTCTTTCCAGAGAACGGTTGGTAATTTTACCAGAGCAAATTTTGAAAGAGCAAATAGCCTGCTTAGTAACACAAACTGGGATGATCTCCTATCTGCACCCGACATAGATACTATAGTTAACAATTTTCAGGAGACATTCCTCTCCGTCATGAATCAAACAATCCCGCTGTCAAAAGTGACAATACGCCCAAAAGACAAACTTTGGTTTAATTCCGACATTAGAAAAGAAATCCCAAAAAGAGAAAACTTACGAAACAAAGCGCTAAAAAAGATCGCCCTGATACGTGGCAACAGTATAAGAATACCAGAAACAAAATTAATAACATGAAAAATTTCGCAAAAGCAAAATTTGAAGAGAAACTGGAAAATCGGGTTAAAGACTCATCATCCCCCCTGCGAATTTTGGCAATTAATAAATTTCTTACTATGTAAAAAGAAAACAAATTGTATACCGCCCCCATCTACTCCGAGCTCCTTCCCCAACACGAGGTGAATAAAAGTTTCATTTCCAATTCTTCGATTAACGATTCATCCCATAAATTACCATCATTCAAATCGAGTTGTGAAAAAGAGCTAACATAATTGGAATTTACGCAGGATGAGATAATTTCTGTATTAACATCGCTCAAACTGAATAAAGCCCATGGGCATGATGGAATAAGTGCGAAAATGTTAAATTCAACTACTGAGTCAATAGAATATCCTCTGTCAATATTTCAATAAATCAACAACGCAAAGTTTCCATCTACCTGGAAAAAGGCTAACGTTGTCCCAAATTAAAAAAAAATGACCCAGCGGACACTAAAAACTATCGACCTATCTCCCTGCTTCCTTGTCTTGGGAAAGTTATTGAAAAACTTGTACTAAAACAAATAAGTCAGTTTTTTGACGACAATAAATTAATTTATTCCAACCAATCGGGTTTCATAGCCGGCCACAGCACATCTCACCAACTGATAGACCTCTACAGTTACCCATGTCGATCTCTCGACAAAGGACTATATACATGCTCCGTTCACTGTGATATTTCCAAAGCCTTCGAGAGAGTTTGACACAGTGACTGTTATGTAAGCTATATAATTACGGAGTTCGCGGGAGAACATTGAGATGGATATAAGACTACCTTCATAAACGGCAACACAGAGTTTTAGTAAATGACACCTTTTCTGAATACGAGATCATCCCAGCTGGTGTACCACAGGTTTAAATCTTAGGACCCTTCCTCTTCCTTGTCTATATCAACGACTTACCAGACAACATACTTTCTTTTACGAGAATGTACGCCGACGACGCATGTCGAGCAAATAGTCATTATGACCTAAATGAATTAGGCCGCGTCATGAATAGTGACCTCCAAATCATAGCACAATGGTCTGAAAACTGGTTAGTAAACTTAAATCCTTTTAAAACAAATAGTATGTCCTATGCACTAACGGGGACTTCTGGGGAAGCCCCCGACTGAACCTTTAAACAGGATCCAATCTCATTTGTTGCAATACATAAACACCTCGGTCTGGAACTCCAAGCTAAATTAAATTGGAATAATCGCCTAAATGGTATAAAAAAACAGAATATCCTCACGCTTAGCACAGCTCCGAAGATTTAAGTATCAGCTTGACCGAAGATCGCTTGAAAGCATTTATAAAACTTTTATCCTACCACTATTTGATTACTCTGATGCAGTCTGGGATTGTGCCCCCAAATACCTAACCGAGAAGCTCGACCGATTACATTGCGATGCCGCCCGAACAGTTAGTGGCCTCACACGATCAGTGTTCAATATAAACCTCCTAAATGAAAATGGCTGGCCAACACTGAGCAAGAGAAGAGAGATACATAAACTGCAAGCAATGTAGAAAATAGTAAATGACGATGCCCCCGAATACCTATAAAATTGTCTAACACTTAGATCATCTGAAATCTCTGGATAGAACTTGAGAAAACCGGGAAAATTCTATTCTTACTTCTGTAACACCGAGCATTTAAAAAAATCATTCTTTCCCGCTACTTTAAAATCGTCGAATGTCATACCCACAGAAATAACAGATGCCGAATCTATCGCAGCCTTCAAATTTTATCTCGAATTAATAGATCCTACAGTAAAACCACCATCATACTTCTGTACAGGTCGTAGAACGCTTAATGTTGCAAATGCCAAATTGCGTAACAAATGCAGTAGCCTACGTTCCGATATGTTCCCAAATTATATCTCAGATAGCCCCTAATGCCATTGTGGAAATCCATGCGCAGATACTTACCACTACTTCTGGGCGTGTCCCATATTTCACACTGAACGAATGGAAATGTGTCAACAATTATACCAAAAAGGACTGAAAATTACACATATCAATGATTTACTTCTCGGAATTCCCGATATCTCAAATAGAACAAAAAATATTCTCTTCAAAATAGTCCATCGATATATAACAGCGACAATTCGATTCGAAGTAGGATAACCAGACGCATTTCAGAATAGCCACAAAAAAGCAAATTATTCACAAACCCCGAACCCACTCATTTGTAAATGTAAATATGTTTAACCAATATATGATTTTGAATCTTTCCTTTGCTATTTTTATGAATAATATTATTGTAAACAGGGAAAGGGGCAAAGTAAGTTATTTAACTTGTCCCCAATCCCTTTTGTATTATTCGATATACAAATAAAATATGTTTAAACTAATCTACATGATATCCTGTAACTGTATCTGGACATAAACTATGGTACTAAATCGGATTCGATCAAAGTCTACTCGGATGTCGAAACTATCAACGGCTTGGGGATAGGAAATTACATGCACCAGTATTCCAGCATGGCATATATTGTGTTTCACATCGTTATATTGTGAATATGACATCAACGTGACCAACAGAACACCATGTACGACATTCATTCATCAGTTTATGGTTATTCACTTGGATGGATATTCTTACTTTTCCTGTGTTGTGCATTCAATGAGATGCCAAAACTCTGCATTCTTCGGTGTATCGATAATCGGCACTGAAAGGATGTATGTTCTTGTTGTTGTTTGCAGTTACATCTGATAAGCATACTCATAACCCATGGAAATGGTCAATTTCAGATAGTCAAAGAAGTGAATATATAATGGTTTCTCTCGCGATATGATTTAGACGAATTGTCAACCAATGTCCTACAAAACAGTTGCTTCATACAAGCCAAGTTCCTGCATACATTTTTGCATGAGCTATGAGAACACTGAATCCAGTTTATGACACATCATGGAAATGTTATATTTCACATATGTTGGGTTTTGTATACATAAATTAATCTTTAATGATCCATGAGTTTAATTTCTCTCAGATAAATCAATCATCCCAACATATGCAAGAAGCGGCATACATGTGCGAAGATACAATTAAGCTTAGTAATTGCTCATTTCATAAGATGTCAATAGGTCAAATTAAGAAGCCACAAGGAATAACCCTTGTGGCAATTTATACAAGCTCAACGTCCTCGTTTAAGTTGCAAGTCGCGATGAATCAGGTAAGTGTAGAACACCGGAGTGTGACTTCCCAGAGCTACATTGTCATTGACAACTAGACTCAATCATGCCATATGGAGTTATCCGCCATGCCAACAAAAAGCTTCGAGCATGCGTAGTTAAAATCACCACTTCCGTCCCGACCAACTCCGGATCGCATAGAGTAGTGTAGTGACTTAGCGACAAAATTTTGTCATATTGGAACGGACTGGCCAAAAGTGCCATTTTTTTATATTATGTCAAGTTAGGTGTGCTCTTTCAGAAAGTGAACTAGAAACAGGTTTCTGATCAATATTAACCCTTGATTCCAGTATCAATCCAAGATGGCGGCCAAATTCAATCATTATTTCACCATGACGTTCCAACTGGTATACAATTTAAGGAACATGCATAATAAAGGCGTCAATCCATCCGGCATTGTCATATTTTGAAGATATTAACAATCCAGTCTGACCAATTTGAAAATTTGACCAAATTTGAAAATTATAACTTTTTGAACCAAAAGCATCAAATTTTGTCATAAAATCATTCTCGTTTCAATTATTTCGGAATAATAAACAGACAATTTCTCAAAACTGTTTCAGTGCAGATCAAAGGTTAAGATCTTAAAATTTTCAGAAATGTATACTGCAAACAAAATATACAACATCTAAGACAAATTCATAACCATATTTTAGACATTTTGGATTATGTTACCCCTCACCCCAAAAATCATGAAATTTTGTTTTTGTGATAAACATCCGATAGAACATGGATGAGAATCTATAAAGGACACTATTCGATCACATTTATAAATACTGTAATTGCTATTACACACACAATGACCAAAGTTGAAATTTACAACTTTTTCGACTGAAATATGCAATTTGGTAAGAAAATCCTCGTCATTTCAAATATTTTGGTCCAATAAATGGTCATTTACACATAGGATATTTGCGATAGTTCAAAATGTTTGTTCTTAAATGTTTTGGACATATATACTGAAAACAATGAATACATTTTCTGTGGTTAATAAATATGTAACAACGTTTCCGAAAATTTGGTTTATGTTACCCCTCACCCCAAAAATCACGAAAATGTGACTTGGTTGTAATGATTCAATAAATCTTTGGTTAAATCTTATAAAGTGAGTTTTTCGATGACAATTAGTCATATATTGTTATGTAACAATCTCATTGACAGTATACTGTTTAAATTTACAATTGTATGCCTAATAACGGCTATATTTTATGGTAAAATAACCATAATTTCAAATATTTTCAACCAATATATGGGCAATTTCTCAAACATTTCCAAAGATCATATACCACATGCGGCCTTGAAAGTTTCGAAAATGACTGTCGAATACAACACATTTAAAGGTGTATACATGTCATGTCTTGGTGAAATAGAATAAAATTCAAAAAATCTATTATACCATAAATAATTTGAAGGTGTTGACTTATAGCGCCCGCTCTCCCGCGGCGAAGCCGCGGAAGCGAAGCGACCAGGGTATACGTATGCGAATATGAGATATACTAATCGACTTTTTCGGCGAATCTAAACATAGATAAAATTACCTAAAATGGATAATTTATTCATAACTGAAGGGTCAGCCAGGGTCAGCGGAGTCCAAAATTCTATTGTTGGCAACGGCCGCCATTTTGTTTTGATTAATTCCCACCTCGATCAGCCTCGATCGGCAGCGAAGTTAGTGTAATTTATCAAAATGACCAAGAGCGAAAACTTTGATAAATAATTCTTATCGGCACATGTTAGTTATACATGTACTTCATTATATATGGGCAAATAATGTCTTTAATACAAGCCAAAGATATTAAAAATTGTGAATCTGAGCACTGAAGTTTAACAAAAAGTGAAATAATCAAATTGCATGAACAAATTTTGTTTACATATTTTATAAAAATATTAAAAATATTTGCCCCGAAAGAGGATTTTAGAGGCCCCACTGGGTGTTTAGATATTTGCTTCAATTTTCTATCGGTGTTTCCGCCTAAAAGTTGGATGGAATATTCTCAAAGTGCAAAGCCGACAAACGAAAACTATAAGTTCCGATAGATTGATAGATCGCAGAGTCCTTTTAAATAAATCGAATTAGTGCCACCGCACACGCTGCGATTAAAATCGTAAGTGGGGAAAATCGCAGGAGGAAGCATCCAATGCGCATGCCCACGACAATATCGTAGCCAAATCGTAGCAATCAAGCACTGTTTGATTTTACCAGGAAAATCGTGGCGTGACTTTGGCAACGCACGCGATCGTAGCTGTCACATGACCACTGTCGCACTGGTCATGTTGTAAATACCACGAAAATCGTAGCTGCAAAGATCGCAGCACCGTAGCGTCTGCGGGCAAGCTACGATTTCTCCACCTACGATTTTCCCCACTTACGATTTTAATCGTAGCGTCTGCGGTGGCACTTAATCATAGATTCATACAACTTTAGTGTGTCCCAAATCAAATATTGGGTGATGAGGCATGGGTCGAGACATAATATAGTTCCAAAGATATTAACTATTTTAAGCCATTTGATTCATTGATGGTGTGAACCAATCCAATCATGTTATTGATAATGGCTTGTATATCATGTATTTCTATTCACAACGAGCGAAAGAAATATGAGTTTGTTGCTTGATAAGTTTGTATCAGTACGCACACATAAAAAAAAACATGCAGACATGTTTCGCCGCTCAACATTCACACTGAAAACATGTTAAATAACTCAACACCTACGATTATGAACACAACTGAGGTAAGCAATGTGTACATATTTATGAAATCCATTCTAAGAATAGATTTCTTAAAGCCAAAGTCGACACTGACTGGCGAAATATTGCAGACAAAACCAAATAAAAACAAAACGCACAGTGACAGTGACTTCGAGCTTGAATTGAAAAAAAAAAAATGAATTTACCACAAGACCTCTCGGGTAGAAGAGTCATCAGCCTTCTATATTTACAACCATATTAGTCCTTTTCATGAAAATAAATTAAATTTAAAGCAAGTCGAAGATGTTAAATAAGTTATGTTTAAAAATATTATGCAATAATGCATGAAATTAATAAGTTTACGTTCAGACGACCACGATACAATCGTAAGCGGAAAGATTTCCGTCGCAGGAAGTAACCGGTAGCTCGATTGCGCATGCTAACATCAAAATCGTTGGTCATAAATTGATATCAAGCGCCGTTTGATTCTAGATGCGAAATATGGATATCCTTGGTTACCTCCACTTGCGATGTAATCGCAGCTGTATAGGCCTGCAACGATTCATCGTGATTTCGATTCATCGCGATTCGTCATTCATGATTCTATACGCGATTCATTTGTCTGTAATTTCGATACACTACGATACAGTTCCGCTTCCGTATTATGCAGTTACCATCCGAAGTAAATCGGGACCCCTCGTTCGTTTCCGTAAGCTGTGAATGCTTACGAAGTTTTATTGGAAGTAAATCTGTAAATTTCGTTTGTTTCCGTGAGCTCGCACTTTGACCTTTGACACAAACGTTTGCGGAAGTGATATGACTGACCTACGTAACCTAGCCTCAGACTGTAAGCCATGCTCTGATTGGTTTAATTTGATGAACTGCTGTGATTTCAATCAATCAAATACTAGTATATTGGATATATCGTCTGCGCAAAACAACAACACGTGGGCCGTGGAAATATGTCTGCTCAAGAAAGCTTAAAACTAGTCAATCCGACAGCGCCCTACAGGTAGAAAATCTGGCAGTATTTCGGTTTTGGGACGTAACCCTTTGAGGATGGAAAGCCATGCATTAAGACAGACAGAACTAAAACGATCTGCAAATTATGTTCGACGACAACCTCTTACAAGACTGGTGTTACGACCAACATGTCACACCATTTGAAACGACATCATTCTCAGCCAGCTGTTGTGATTATATGATATATAAACAGATGAGTGAGAAACTTTTCAACTCTTTTACCGTCTTCAGTATCAATATGTCATGTTGTACTGGTATTTCCGGATGTGTACGAGCATACTATATTACTACATACTACAATACACATGTATATAACTAAACAATTATGAAAGTCCACAGTAATATTAGAAAAACTATCATTAAAACTCAACCTGAGAGTGTGCAAATTTGGAGTGTTGAATAGCTATTTACTCGTGGGATAAAATTTTGCCTATCACGATACGTATTGTATCATTGGCCCCATATCGCGATACATATTGTATCGTGACCAAGCATATCGTTACAGGCCGACAGCCGTGTGTACGTAAAAATCGTAGCTGGCAATGGTCGTAGGGTAGTCAATCACATTCTTTAGAACAACATATGCTATCATAATGTACGATGAGATTGCAATCGTCTGAACAAACTATTCCTCCACTTATGATTGTATCGTGGTCGTCTGAACATACACTAAGTTGTTCCCACAGTATGTTATACTTGTGATAGTTACTAGTACAGTATGCATGCAGTGTTCACCTGCCCCTGGCGTATTGTGATAATCACCAACCAATCATCAGAAATTAGGAAATGATGGAATCGAGATAAAAAAAAGATGCATGCAAATTTCAATGACGTGCCTAAAAACCAGGTAGAAAATGTAATGTTGCGAAAAATACATAATAATGCAATACTTCAGTATGGACAGTATGTCGTGATATAATATTAGTATACGAACATTTGCAAAACTAACTGTCAAGACTCAAGCAAGGTTTCGTTTCGGTCAACATTGTGTGGCTATATAAATCACTAAACACTCACATGACGCAAACATTCTATTATTGGCTGACCTCGGGTTAAGTCAGAACAAATCGTGTTATGTTCCAGGTGATGACTTGCTTTCACATGCCCAAGTTGTACCCACTAACCAAGTTGTCCCTACCATCTAGGAAGCCCAGGTTAGACCGTTAACTTCTGGGTTGCCCTGGCTGATGTACCCTGCTGGACAAAACAAGTGTCCATTGGCACCGCGGTGTATTTGCCGTTCGACCGTGCTGTCAGAGTTTGTAACTGCAGTTGAGCACCGCGGCTGAGCGGCAAGTACACCGCAGCCAAACGTCAAGTACACATATACACCATGGCCGAAAAGCAACTACAACGGGGCCGCATGGCATGTACACCGTGGTTAGATTTCTGGTTTGTATTGTCTTTTTTCAGTTTAATGAATGTACACAGCGGTAACTACACCATGGCCGAATGGCAAATACACCGCGGCCCAACTGTAGTTAGCCGGTGGAGCCGCGATGTACCGGTAATTGCATTTCGGCCGCGGTGGCAATGATAACCGCACCGTGGTTAAGTGGGACACTTGTTTTACCCAGCAGGGTATAAAGCTTGGTGAGAAAGCTTATGGTACATAAACCCGAGGCATCTGGGAGACTAGTGCTGTATGGTATTTTCGTTAATCATCAACACCAAGATACCATATGCAAAAAAACGCTGCCTTACACCGCCCACATTATTAGGTCAACTTTACTTTGTAAAGTTTGAGCTATTGCCATGGCTTTGTCGTCTGTGTGTACATGTATGCGTGTGGGCGTAATTCGTCAACAATACAGGCTACAGGTCGTACCTTTGGTCAGATCATTATGAAATTTCACATAGCTGTTGACATCAACATTTAGACCGGAATGATTCATTTGGATAAAAAAACATGGCCACCAGCGGCCATCTTGGATTTCAATATTCAATCCATTAGAACGGTCTACAGGTTGTACTGTTTGTCTGATCATCATGAAATTTGTCATGGATGTTAATATTGACATGTAGATGGGAACGAGTAATTTTGGGGTCATTCGACCAAAAAACATGGCCGTCGACAGCCATCTTGGATTTTACTCTTTGCATGACTAAATTATTTGGCACGCCCTACAGGTTGTACCTTTGGTCGGATCATCATGAAATTTGTCATGGATGTTAATATTTACATGTAGATGGGAAACGAGTACTTTTGGGGTCATTCGGCCAAAAAACATGGCCGCTGGCAGCTATCTCAGCTGGCTATCTTGGATTTTACTCTTTGCGTCGGATCATGATAAAATTTGTCATGAATGTTGACAATGACATGTAGATGGGAACGAGTCATTTTGGGGTCATTTGGCCAAAAAACATGGCCGCCAGCAGCCATCTTGGATTTTACTCTTTGGATGACTAAATCCTTTAGCACGGGCTACAGATCGTAGCTTTAGTCTGATCATCATGAAATTTGTCATGGCTGTTTAAATTTGACTGTAGATGGGAATGATTCATTTTGGGGTCATTCGGACAAAAAAACATGGCTGCCCGCGGCCATCTTTGATTTCAAAATTCAATCCATTAGCACAGGCTACTGTTCGTCTGGTCATCATTAAATTTGTCGTGGGTGTTAATATTGACATGTAGATGGGAACGAGTAATTTTGGGGTCGTTCGGCCAAAAAACATGGCCGCTGGCAGCCATCTTGGAATTTACTCTTTGCATGACTAAATCCTTTCACACAGGCCACAAGTCTAACCTTTGGTCAGATCATCATGAAATTTGTCATGGTTGTTAAATATGACATGTAGATGGGAACGAGTCATTGTCCAGTCATTCGACCAAAAAACATGGCCGCCAGCAGCCATCTTGGATTTTACACTTTGCATGACTAAATCCTTTGGCACGTGCTACAGAACGCACCTTTTGTCAGATCATTGTGAAATTTGTCATGGATGTTGACATTGACATGTAGATCGAGTAATTTTTAGGTTATTCGGCCAAAATCATGGCCGCCAGCAGCCATCTTGGATTTTACTCTTTGCATGACTAAATCCTTTGGCATGGGCTACAGGTCGTACCTTTAATCGGATCATCATGAAATTTGTCATGGTTGTTGACACAGGCATGTAGATAACAAGTCATTTTAGGTTCATTTGGTCTTAAAATGTGTCCACTGGCAGCCATCTTGGATTTTACTCTTTGCATGACAAAATCCTTTGGCACACCCTACAGTCCACTTCCCTCATCCGATCATCTCCAGACTTCATATTAATCTTGATATTGATCTTACTAGATGGAAGCTATCAAATGTTTTAAAATTTTATTGGAAAACATAGCCACCTGGATTTTACATCTGTAACAATCTTGGATTTAACTTTTTTATATACCGGTATACATGTACCGGTATATGTATCTCTTCATGTTGATAATCTAGTATTACTTAGACATTTCAACTTTCCGCACCCCTAATCGCTCCACATTAAATTATTCCCTTTCCAAGTTGAGGTACAGTGTCATTGACACTTTCATTATATGAAGTACAGCTATGCTCTAATTAATCGACACTCCTTAACGAGGTTGACATGCGGTGTAATACCGCCTGACCGCGGTGTAATAACGCGGTCAGCCGCGGTATTGAAAACGCGGGCAACTGCGTGGTCGCGGTTGAGTTTTTGGTGCCACTACCGCTGTGTAAGTTTAAACCACAGTAAAACCTAGCGTCCGTATCGCAACTGAGCATTGTAAATTATCGGACAATAGACTGACATATTGCGCATGGAAAATATTAATCTGAAATTGAAAATAAATCGGTTCTAATTTACCACGGTCCCGATTTCCTTAAGCGTGCCAAATAAAGAGCGTCTGTTTATTCGTGATATGGTATATGGATAAGGTGTGCGCGATTAAGAATTAAAATGGCTTTTCGGTTCGAGCAAGATAATTATGCGATCGCCATGTGCACATTTCACCGACACAAAAATCATTTGGTTCAAGGAATTACGTGGGGACGTCAACCATTGAAGACGTCAGTACTCTAAAATAAATTTAGTTTGGCGCGAGGAATGAATGTAAGGTCAGTTTCTTAATTATTGGTGAAATGTTTTGAAAATTTAAGGGTACATTACTACATGTATGTTTGGGATCACCTCTAGATGGGAACGATTGAATTTGAACAATTTTCGATGAAATACATGGCACCCCCTCCCCCTTGAATCTGACCTAAAACACAATTTTGCATAATTCCATTCGCACCTTGCACCCCCCCCCCCTTGCCCCTCAATGCTCAGGCCTAATAACCTAGATATATTCATAAACCATGGTTCTATATACCGGTACCCGGTATCTGAACCTGAAAATTCCATAAATACACAGAACGACATGATGTGTAAATGGGTTTGTCGATATGAGAGGGGATGGGTTCACATCAGAAGATTGTTTGCAAGATTGTCGGGATAACTTGGTTACTGGGTACAACTTGGGCATGTGAAAGCGAGTCATCACAGCAGAAAACCTGGAACATAACACGATTCGTTCTGTGTCCAGTAAATATTTAGTAACACATGTTTCCTATAAGAGATCTGAATATCAACTAACTTAAAGGTACTCAATCCGAACAGAGGGTCCCCATCTCAACAGATCCCAATAACAACAATCCGATCAGATGGTCCTATATTTCTTTGGCTTTGGGGGTACAAAATATTTGATTCGAGTCGAGGAACCCATCAAACAAAGCTCAGAGTTATTAAATATTGATTTTTGAAATTTGTTATTTACTCGAGATGAGTACTAATAATTGCCTTAAACTGCCGTAATCTGCTCTGGATGTGTACTCCAAGATCTATTAAAACAGACAAGGATGGATAACTCTAAAATCAAGTGGTAATAACAGCGCAATTTTGACTGAGTTCTGGGTCAGATAATATTCCCGATAATGAAAATTAATAGATTTCTAAAATCGATATCTAACAAATCTGAGCTTTGATGGGTGACTTCCTCGACTCGAATCAAATATTTTTGACCCCCGAAGCCATTGAAATAGTAATTGAGAGGAGTTTTATCGGATTGAGTACCTTTAATGTTACCAGTCAATGTGATTATGTCCCAAACCATGTGAACTCAGGATTAGATGCATGGCCAAGTTTGTGCCACACTCAGGAAGATTATAATCCCCACTCTATGCTAAACCAGGTCATACATGTGTATTATACCAGCGCCGAAGCCGACCCACCCAAACTCAGTTGCGGTAGTTTATGACAAAAAAATTGTTTTAGTATATCTGGGATAAATCGCAACCATCTTTCATACGGTACTTTGCGATAATTACTTTGCGATATTATCTTTGACTGATAAATCACAAACAAATTTGCGACACTTACCTTTGCTATTGCAAAGGTATGTTAATTTGTTTGCAAAGTAATTAACAGTTTTTATCGCAAAGATGATTGCTATTCTGTTATATAAATTTGCGAAGTATTTTACGATCTATCGTAAAGATGTTTGCAATTTATCGCAAAGTTTTGCGATTTATCAACATGTATTTTTAAATAGATATTTGGAAAGTGACTGGAGGGTTTTCAAAACTTGAACCCAAATTTGTTTGTGATTTATCATCAGTCAAAGATATCGCAAAGTAATTATCGCAAAGTATGAAAGATGGTTGCGATTTATCCCAGATATACTAAAGCAAATTTTTTGTCAGAAACTGCCGCAACTGAGTTTGGGTGGGTCGGCTTCGGTGCTGGTATAGGATAGGATAGGATAGGATATTTTATTTAAATATACACATATTAATGCATAATACATTTGACAAATATTATGTTGTATATTCGAGGGGTGGCATAGTCAGGCTAGACTGTCTTACTGCCACCCCCTTAAAAATGAAAAGATGTTATGATAGGCGGTCATGATTTCTTGTACAATGCACGGCTATATAATTATGTATCACAAAATGGTTGTATTATATACATGGAGGGTATACGTCTAGATAAATTGTTTATTGGTTACTCGATGGTTTGTCTCTTTCTTGTCAGTGGGTTGTTCCTTGAAAGTCGAGTAGGAATGTACTGAGTGAGGTTGAGGATTGCGGTATAGGGGAAGTCACTTATTGAGGAGCTACTACACAGTCGGGACATCTTTGATTGTTGCATTTAATTGTTGCAGCATATTTTTTAATGCAATCGGCATGTAAACGTCGTTTAAATGTGTGTCTGGATTGGTATGATGTAAATTCGTTATCTAAGTTGTTCCATATGGTTGGAAAGGAATGAAATGGTAGTTGTTGGGACCAAGATGTTCTTGGTTTTTTTAAAAATAGTGGGTGCTTTTGCCGGGTGGCTGGTCCTGTTTTCCGTTTGGAAAATATGTCGGTAAATGATTCTATTAAACGCATATGATACCAATCATGCATGAAAACTGCCGCTTGTACTTTGTGGATGTCGTAGATTTTGAGTATATTTTCTTTTTTAAAGAGAGGTTCTGTGTGGCTTCTATATTTCTTATTACATATAACTCGTATTGCGCGTTTTTGAAGCCTGAAAATTTTTTTGACCGCAGGGACGTGTCCCCATATTTGAACAGCGTAGACTAAATGGCTTTGTATTAGAGCATAATATAATGTTTTAAGTGCGCTACCAGGAAAGAAGTGTTTAACTTTATTGATGTGGTATATGGCATTCACCATTTTTGAACAAACAAAGGACACGTGTTTTTTGAAAGTCAGGTTTTCATCTATATGGATTCCTAGGAATTTTGTGGAGGATTCGTGCTCAAGATTTCCTATCTTGTTTAGTTCCGTATTATTTAAGTAAACCTTTATAAAGTTCCATTTGTCATCATTGTTCTCTGGGTGTATCAGCATATAATTGCTTTTTTTAGTATTGATCACTAACTTATTGCTACAGCACCAAGCAAATATGTTGCGTAACTCATTATTCACATAACTTTCTACAAGGATGCCATTTTTTCCACCAGTTACTAGAGTCGTATCGTCCGCGTATGATAAGATATCCATTGTTGTCGAATTTGACATATCGTTAACGTAAATTAAGAAAATTATCGGTCCCAGAATTGATCCCTGGGGCACACCACACGTCACTTCCGTCAATTTAGATTTGATACCATTGAGTTCAACATATTGCCTTCTATTTTTCAGGTAGCTCTGAAACCATGAGTATGCTGTGCCTCGTATACCATAGTGATCTAGTTTATGAAGTAAAATATCGTGATTTATCGTGTCAAATGCTTTTGAGAGGTCGAGAAATAGAGCTAAAGTGGAATCTCTTGTCATTTTGTCATTATTTGAGACAACTTGATCGAGGAGGTGTAATACAGGATGGAAGGTTGAATGATTAGGGCGGAAGCCGTATTGGTGTTTATAAAGTATGTTTTGTTCATTTAAGAAGTCTAGTAATCGTTTATGCATTATTTTTTCGAGAAGTTTAGAGATAGCTGGAAGAATGCTGATAGGTCTGTAGTTGGAAATTTCATGAGTGGTATTATTTTTTGGGATCGGAACTACTTTAGAAATTTTCATTTTGTCAGGGACTATTCCATGCTCTAAGGACAAGTTAAAAATATGCAATAATGCTGGGGCTATTTCCTCAATTGTTTCCTTGATAAGTTTAGTTGATATACCATTGAAATCCCTTGATACTTTCCCTGTCATAGAGAAACATGTGAGGATGATTTCCTGCATAGAGGTCGGAATTATTTTGAAATTGATGTCGTCTGGTCTGCGGTTATGGAGAAAATCTGTAAAATGAGAGTCATTTTCATGTTCATTGAGTTGGCTAGTTTCCCGCCCAATTTTTGAGAAAAAGTCATTGAACTTTTCCGATATGAGTTTGGAATTTTCAAGTTCTATTCCGTTTTCGGTAAATGTCTTGGGGTTATTATTTGTGTTTCCATTCATCTTCAATGCACCCTTAAGTATTTCCCATGTTTTCTTTAAGTTATTTTTATTTACTTCTAGAATATTTGTATAGTATATATTTTTACTCTTTCTGATTAGTTTATTATATAAGGTACGATAACTCAAATATTTATTTACGTTCGTTTCCGTGGGTTTATTTAATTTGCGTAGATATAGCTGGTTCTTAACAATACTTGACTTAATCAATCCGGATGTCATCCAAGGATTGCGTTTTATGAATTTTTTGGGTATATGTCGGCTTTTGATAGGGAAAGCTAGTTCATATGCATTCATATAGATATCTAAGAAGATTTCATATGCTTGGTCGACACTTCTACAAGATGTGACGGAGTCAAAGGTACACGATTTTAATAGATTTTTGAATATAATTATGTTATCAGGACTAAAACTTCTTTGATTAGTGGTTGCTTCGTTATTATTGGTGCTGTTTTGTCTCTTTTGGTTAGATTCTGAATAAAATATGCCGAAGTGATCGGAAACATCGCATGTGATTATGCCAGATTTACAGTCGCCTTGTAGGTTATTGGTATATATATTATCGATGAGAGTTGCTGAATGATCAGTCATTCGGGTAGGTTTAGTAATCCTTGGCACGAATCCTCTTGTGAAAATGTTATTTATGAAATCATTCGTTTTTGTATGCGAGTTGAAATTGAGTAGGTCAATATTAAAGTCTCCTGATATATATGATTTGTGGTTACTAATTTTTTCTAAAATATCGTCGAATTTTTTCAAAAATTGATCAATGTTGGCCTTTGGTGCGGTATTTGGTCTGTAAACGCAGCCGATTATCCGAGAGTCATTTTTCCCTGGGTTAATTTCCACGAATATTGTTTCTATTACGTGTGGAATAAATTCACTAAGGTCGGGTCGATTTTTATAGTCAATGGAATCTTTTATGTAAAGGCATACACCACCTCTGCCATCATCGTCGTCAGCTCTGCACTTGAATTCCATAGGGTGATATCCCGGTATCTGAAAGTGCGATGCTTGTCTTATTTTAAATGTTTCAGTTAAAGCAATAACGTCGAATGAATTATTATTCGACTTTAAATCGCATAGGAGATTACACAAAGAATCGAAATTTGCATTGATGCTTCGACAGTTGAGGCTGAATATTGAAAATTTTGTTTTTTTATTTGGTTGATCTATAGTGTCTGATGGTGAAATGTATCCACATTCATTGCAGGTATTAATAGCAGAATTTAAATTATCGTCATTTTCCTGTTCCGCTTCGTTCCATTTCATTGTAAAGTTATATTCATCAGAATCCTGAACCTCACTCAAATTTACGTTAGGTGTAGCCATGAGTTCCTATACTGGAATGAATGAAATGTATGCCCTCCGCTTCAGAATGAATTAAAGATGTAAGCATGAATATGTATAGTCCGTGCATTGTTACTAAAGCTAACCGTAATATGAAATACATATTATTTTAATTTTTTTTTGTATTCGGCGGGTATGTGTTTCTGGTAAGTCCTCGAATGCGTGTCAATCGACGGTCAATGAACATTTCAAATTCCGCTTGTTATTTTCTCATGAAATTATTGCCAAAAATCGCATATCTGTGATTTGACGTGTAGGCTATCTAATTGACCCACAACGAGGACTTACGTCATAGTTGAAATAGATAACTCCATAATATATATGTAGGTATATATAGACCTATGTGGCTAAATGTATGAGTGTATGCCAATAGTATGTTGAAAATACATGAACAAGAACCTATAATTAATAAAACTTTGAAGAATCATAAATGATTGCATATACGTGTATAAATGGTACACCGACTTCTGGTTGTATTTGACAAAGTATAATTTGTTTTTAAAAGAAATCTACTGGACACAAAGTCCCAAACACAAGGCCTCATCGAGCCCACAAATCGGTATCCCTATAAAGAAGGCTTTATATGGATACCGATCTATAATTCCGACGAAACCCTACCTCCGGGACCTATGTGCTGGTATTCCAGTCCCTATGTTGTTAGTTTGATTTAAAATTTGGGAAAGTCGAAAAATTATTAAAACAAAAATCAGCGGTGTTTGAACAGGATGTCAATACATTAGCTGACAGTGACACTCGAAAATCTTGGCGCAAATGCTGAGCTGCTTTTTTGTCCATAGTAGTTAGTACCGTGTATAATATTGTTACTTCATTTTCAGGATTTCCAAATTAAACCAATGGAACTTTGGGAGCGCTTTGTTGGGTTTGAGTTTCTGGGTCAATAACAATGGCTGCATAATTAAGGAGACACACGTCTATGTATTTCATGTTTAAATAGTAGTTGTATCAGTGTATACTATATGTACATTGTTGTTTATTATTGGGGGGGGGTGGTGTCTGGGTTGGTCAGTGGTCCAATGAGCACGGTACCGGTCACCAAGCTGTAGGACCTGAGCTAGTGACTGACATGGGTTCGATTCCTATGTGGCGACCTCTGTCCAACTTCTTGCCTGAAGAAAACTTTCCGATCGGCGGAGTACATATGATATGTGCAGACGGTGCATCGTGACTACCTATTGTAGGTGACTAACCATAGATCACATGGTTTCCATCAACAACACATGATCTGGCCTCATTGTTATATCGCCTTAGTTGTGGAAAGCAACAAAACCCCAAAAAATTTACTCAATGTTGCAACTGCCTTTCATTTATTTATTTTATATTTGTGGTTTTACGTGGCTTCCTACAATTAAGCGATATCACAGCAAAGGCAGATTAATTGTTGGTAGAGGAAAACATGTGTGCTACACTTAGTTGTGTACAATTCAGTACTTAAAAAAAAATTAAGTGATTTATGCACCATCTGCTCTCATGTTACAAATCACTGACCACTGTGAAGGTAGCCCATGTTTCCTCTGTTAATATTCCCATGTTATTATACTAGTAATTAGATGAAGGTAGCCGGTGTTTCCTGTCCTTCCTATGTTATTATCATTAAATGTAGGTACACCGGTAGTCCATGTTCCCTCTGTTCCTCCCATGTTATTATCATATTATGCCTATGGGGGTCGGGCAGGGGGGGGTATTTATTAGAGGCACTTATGCGGGGGCGGGGGGTGGGTCACTGGGTGGGTGGTTTGGTCGATGGGACTAACAAAAAAATTTTCCGCAACTCAGAATTTTTTTTCCTGCAAGTTTTTTGACTGTTTTTTTCAATGAATTTGGCTTAAAACACCTTAGAATAAGAGAAATAATGTAATTCTAACTGCTAAACAGTTATTGTGTTGTATTTTGTTGCAAATTTTGAAATCCAAGATGGCCGCTGGCAGCCATGTTTTTTTGGCCGAATGACCCCAAAATGACCCGTTCCTATTTACATGCCAATGTTAACATCCATGACAAATAGTATGCACAGAAATTCATATACAGCTGTCTACAGTGAATTCCCCCCGCAAATCTGCTTTAGTGTTAAAAGGGGGTGGGTGTCCAAAAATGGTCGGAAAAATTTGGACGCATGGTGGGTGGGGGTCCCAACAAGGGTCGAAAGTAAAAAATCAGCATACGTGCCTGAAAATGTTTTCTGACCCCCCCCCCGGAGGGCATTTACCAGTACAGGTAGTCAAGGGCTCTGTCTGTCCGAGCATATCACCTTGTAACTCTGGTGTTGATTATCAGAGTTTGTTATCTTTTGTCATGGTGAAAGCACAGGTTGGTACCTACATTAGTTAGGCTAATTATTCAAGGTACCGGTATGTAACTTTGTTCCAAAATGTTGTTGTACGAGAAATGTCGATTTCATGACAATTAGGTGTTGGACATTGATTTTTATCTATAATTGTAGATGTATAGTGCAGACATTTAGCACCTGTGGACCTGGTTGAATTTTTCTGTGGTTCGATGGATCACATCCATCCTCAAGCTACTTATGTCATTTACTGGCATTTGTTTATAATGTGTAGGGGTAGATCGCTTGAGACCCCACCACAGTTCAATTCACACCAGGTTCTCAGCTTCAGATTACGTTGGCCATGTAATTTTACGATTAAACCGTAAATTCACATTACGATGATGTTGTAATTTTACGATAGTTTTTCTGTCATAATATTACGATCGTTTTGTAAATATACGATCAAATTTGTAAATGTCAGATTACGTTGATCTCGTAATTTTACGACAGTTACTGATGGTCCAATTCCTGCCAACAGTTTCTGTCGTAATATTACAATGAAATTTTTTTGAGTGTATGATCATTTACATATACCGGTATGATTTTTGTAATTATGGTTAATTAATCATCAAATCCTACGAAAGATTAACAAGCGGGCGCAAATTACGTTTACGTATCATCATATTATAATCTACAAATGTAGCATACAAGAGGGGGTATATATAGACATGTGGTTCAGATTACAACTTTAATTTGTCTACCAATAATACACATAACATAAAGATGGTCTATCTTTGTTTATACTCTGTCCTTAAATTCACGTTTGTTATGTTGTACCTGTATAACTATAATGTGCACAGTCTGATCATACCAGCGGATATATAGCAACTCATAGATTGTCATGTTATAATAACCGGTGACCATGTTTATACATTGAACAAATATTTTAGGCATTCTTAATATCACAATTACAACTGCATAACTATGTGCATGGTAAAACAGCTATTGCACATTTTCACCTGTTACAAGTTTGGGATTTGCAACAACACTTGATGAGTTCTGTGCACACAGCTGCAGCTTCTGGTAATGTAGTCCACAAAGGTTTACATCCATGATCTTCAACTGTCCATTCCCAGTCATGCGGGCCATGTATTGGAATTGTTATGTCATGACAAGTGTACCACAATCCTGCCTGGTATATGGCTCATTTCATATGCTGTATTAGGGTCCCTTTTGAGCGACAAGTTTTGGAGAATTCTCTTCATATGCCTCGTTATCAACAACTTTTGACAACCTTTATTATAATTAATGGTAATGAAACGTTCGAGTTCTTTGAAAATATATGAGGACGAATCTTGTTGAATAAAAGGTTGATTCGCTTATAGAAGAAATGTATATGTACCTGTGATAACAGGATAATATTTCCATGCTATCCAGAAACTTGTTCTGCCCTTTATATGGAAGAACAAAGTGCTATCAAAACCAGATATCGAATGAAAATTGGGTAGTGATAACAATTGTCATCGCTCAGAGCGGAAAATGTGCTGTTGTCATGGTACAATGTTTTAGATTTGCCTGTTCCTAGAGAAACACATGTATCACCACCACTGTTAGCATCCGTAAACTTTGAAAACAGACCGATGACCATTACCAGGACAACTGTGTCAACAAACTGAACACGGATGGTCGTCAGCCCACAAGAAAGCGCATGGATAATGTGCGGCACAATTCTAATATCCGCTTCCTCAGTTTCTCAAGATTTACTAGGAAGAATTTGCTATTTTGAGAGTTGACGAACATTCTGTCATGTTTAAAAATTTATCATCATGTTCTGACGCATTACAAAATACAAAATTTTCAAGCTTATTGTCAGAATGACAGAGGAAGTCGTTCCATTTTTTGGGAATCTTAGTTTGGCCACCAACTTTTCGTCCAAGATCTATACCACGATTCTCATTAGTGCTGCCTTCATAATACCTATCCCACACAACACACATGACATTAACTCTTCTTAGTTTGTAGAAACTTCATTGATGACTGTGTAATCTTTAAAAGTACATTTAGATCCTATCGCAGGCACAATTATATGCACAAGAACGCCTCCATCAAATATCTTGCACGTACTTCCAATATTTTATTTCTTGTAATAGTGTGTTCGAACAACATTTGGGCAGTTCAAAAAACCCGAAATCGCTTCTCCGCTATTCCAAACGATCAAGTGCAGGAACAGGAGAACATCAAATTGAAAGGAACGGGAGGTAAATTCAAGGGGACACAATCTGATTTGCTGGGATGTATCCGGGAAGCAATTGGAGATATATCGGACCCACCTAAAAATGTTCAGTGCAAGATATTTGATGGATGCGTTCTTGTGGATATGATTGTACCTGCGATATAGTATCTACTTTTAATGATTACGCCCATTCACTAATGAAGTTTCTACTCTACAGACTAAGACGTGTTACTGTCATATATACATGTATGTGGTGTGGGACATATGAAACGAGCTGCCTACCAGGTAGGATTGTGGTACATTTGTCATGCCAAGCTGCAGCTGTGTGCTCAGAACTCATTAAGTGTTGTTGCAAATCACAAACTTGTAACAGATGCAAATGTGCAAACGCTGATTTACCATACACAGAGTTATGTAGATGTAATTGTGTGCTTAAAATATTTGTTCAACGTATAAACACAGGCAGCGGTGATTATAACATGACAATCTATGAGTTGCTATCTATCGGCTGGTATTATCAGTCTGTGAACATTATAGTTATATAACATAACAAACATGAATTTAAGAACACAGTATAAACAAAGATAGCCCATCTTTATGTGTATTATTGATCGACAATTTAAAGTTGTGACCTGAAATGCATATCTATATATACACCCATCTTGAATGCTAGATTACATAAGTCAATGATATTGGGTCAAATATATCCATTAATGGTATTTTAGATTCTTTATTTTTATTTTATTTCACCAAAACATTACATGAATATATCCTTATATGTGTTGTATATATATTCGATGTTCATTTTCGAAACTTTTAAGACCGCATATTGTATATTATTGCATATTGCCATTCTATTGGTTGAACATATTTGAAATGATCAAATAAATTGTTATTAGGCATACAATTATTAATTTCAACAGTATACTGACAATGAGATTGTTACATTATAATATATGACGAATTGCGATCGACAAACTCACTTTATAAGATTTAACCAAAGATTTATTGAATCCTTACAACAAGTCACATGTTCGGGATTTTTGGGGTGAGGGGTAACATAAACCAAGTTTTCTGAAACGTTGTTACATATTAAACACATACAATGTATTCATCGTTTTCAGTATATATGTCCAAAAGATATCAGACCGAACATTGCGAACTATCGCAAATATCCTATGAGTAAATGACCATTTATTGGACCAAAATATTTGAAATGACGAGGATTTGCTTACAAAATTGCATATGTTTTGTCGAAAAAGATGTTATATTTCAACTTTTGTCATTGTGTATGTAATTGCCATTGCAGTATTTAGAAATGTGATCAAATAGTGTCCTTTATAGATTCTCATCCATGTTCTATCGGATGCTTATCACAAAAACAATATTTCATGATTTTTGGGTGGAGGGGTAACATAATCCAAAATTTCTAAAATACGGTTAAGAATGTTTCCTAGCTATTGTATGTTTTTATTAGAGTATACATGTCCAAAAATGCTAAGACCTTAACCTTTTATCTACACTGAAACATTTTTGAGAAATTGTTTATTATTCCGAAATAATTGAAACGAGAATGATTATATGACAAAATAGCATTTTTTGGTACAAAAAGTGATAAATTTCAAATTTGGTCAGCCTGGGTTGCTACAATCTTCAAAATATGACAATGTCAGGTTGAATGATGCCTTAATTATGCATGCGCCTCAAATTTTATACCAGTTGGAACGTCAGGGTGAAATAATGATTGAATTTGACCGCCATCTTGGATTTATACTCGAAACAAGGGTTAATATTGATCAGAAACCTGTTTCTAGTTCACTTTCTGAAAGAGCACACATAACTTGACAAAATATAAAAAAATGGCACTTTTGGCCAGTCCGTTCCAAAAAAAACGCTAAGTCACTACACTAGAGTGAATACATAATTCCCCCTCTCCCCACCCTACGGTGGCCAGGCCATCGGTTCTCTCGGTTATCCTTCCACAGCAGCCGCTCACACTCGCTTGTCTCATTCCTGTCGCTGGTGGCTCACTACCACCCTCGGAGTCGATATCGCCCCTGTTTTACCCGTTGTGCTCCTGCCTCAACACGTCACTGCTCGCTACTTCTCCTGCATCAGTCTGCTTCACTCCCCCTAACGTTTTTGAATATAATCGAATCAGACAAAATATTCCGAATTGCATCTAATCGAATCACAGGGCCCTAATTGTGAATTGCCATCTTGGATATAACAGTTTAAAAAAATATCTTTTCTGTGCAAGGTTATTTGCCACCGGTATGTACATGTACATGTAAAGTACATGCACGTGTGTCTGCCATCTGGCCACCCCAGATGGCCCAACAGTTTTTGTCAAAATATCGCACTGAATTACAGCTATTACAGTAAAACCTCACAAAACCTCACACTCTTCGGATCGGCCCGTCTGTTCGGTTTAGAGAGGTGTTCGGTTTACAGAAAATCGAAAAACCATCGGAATATATTGCTGCCGGCAATAAGATTTATCGAGACACGGGCACCTCATTACTGATTACTTAAACTTTATTACATAAACTACAAAATAAAACATAAATTGCAATAGATAATTTAAACATGCTATAATAAGAAATAAATAGATGTATAGCGAAACCAGGAAACACGGAAACGATACAATTTAGGATGATTCGCAATTTTTGAAAATGTTGTTGACGGTAGATTTCAACTCTGATATATCATTTTCCCGACGGCTCATTAATTGTCATAAGTTGATTTTATAAAACTGTGATGCTCTAATTATCATGACTGTGATAGCCAAGTGAATTACCGCCGCCTTAATTATCATCACTGTGATAGCCAAGTGAATTACCTCCGCCTTAATTATCATCACTGTGATAGCCAAGTGATTTACCGCCGCCTTAATTATCATCACTGTGATAGCCAAGTGAATTACCGCCGCCTTAATTATCATCACTGTGATAGCCAAGTGAATTACCGCCGCCTTAATTATCATCACTGTGATAGCCAAGTGAATAACCGCCGCCTTAATTATCATCACTGTGATAGCCAAGTGAATTACCGCCGCCTTAATTATCATCACTGTGATAGCCAAGTGAATTACCGCCGCCTTAATTATCATCACTGTGATAGCCAAGTGAATTACCGCCGTCTTAATTATCATCACTGTGATAGCCAAGTGAATTACCGCCGCCTTAATTATCATCACTGTGATAGCCAAGTGAATTACCGCCGCCTTAATTACTGTGATAGCCAAGTGAATTACTGCCGCCTTAATTACTGTGATAGCCAAGTGAATTACCGCCGCCTTAATTATCATCACTGTGATAGCCAAGTGAATTACCGCCGCCTTAATTATCATCACTGTGATAGCCAAGTGAATTACCGCCGCCTTCATTTCTTTGCCAAAAAATAATGCTAATCAATATCAACTTTAGTATACATTTTTTTCCACAACGTGTCATGCATGTATATCAACATTTTGTTCAACAAAATGTTGTATCATCAAGATTCAAGAGCACCACTATGTTGGTCGTCTCATCGAATATTTGCTAGGCTGCCAAATATTCCAGGAAGCGAAAAATAACAGATTTAAAAAATTGATATGTGATAACTCTGAGCTTTGATGAGATGGGTGTGTTCCTCGACTCGAATACAATTTTTTTTTACCCATAAGCCAAGGAAATAGTAATTTAGGAGCATTAATTATGATTATGCATCTCTAACTAAACACAAACTATTTCAGTTAATAAACTGTTTACGGTAATACGGTTTATTCAACATAGAGTTGGTCACCGACATCATCAACGCAGCTTCAAGCCACGACAAAAATAAAGAAATTATCTGTTGCGCTTAGTTCGGTGATACCAATGTTAAGTTAAAAGCTCTCTTGTATTTTTGTCAGTGTTTCTAAAGTTTCCATTTTATGTTATTTTGAAAAAAACAATGACACGCTATTGACAAATATTATTTAAGGCTGAAAATCATGGGTTTACCATCTGGTACATTGTACATTGTAACATTTAATTGAGAGTTGGCCACATATGGGTACTAGACTACTAGTATTATATTGACTCACAGATGATGCATTTTATTACCATGGGTAAATGCGGCCGACCTAACGAGCAAGCGAGTCAGATTGTTGTCAGTGACCATCTGACAGCAGATTTATTTCTGTTAAAGTTACAAAGAGCATATATAGTCAATGAAAATGTCCCTGTATTCTAATCACATTTTCAAGGTAGTCATGTGTTATCAACTGATAGAGATGACCAATCAGCAATGCCACGAGGATAAACCTGTTGTGTCTTGTCGATACAAAAGAACGAACAAGTTTTCCATGTGTATATCACCTCCATACACATGTGTATAATCAGTTCTAATTAAAATTAGGCTCTAGAATAAGCTACAGATAACAGAGTCTTAAAGGTGGATTATCTCTTTGTAAACATGTATTATATAGTTACCGGGGTATAAAATATTAGATTTGAATCGAAGGCTCCTTTCCGGAAATGCTTCTATCGATTAATATTAATTTTATTTCGAATATTTTCTGGTCTAAAAAGGTGTGTTTGTTCAGCTAACGAACAATAGTGGTTACTGTTAACATAGACCAGAAATTATATTGTGCAATTTTGTCACAAATAAACGTTAATTATACTCATTATCGCTTATATATGTGGAACAAAACAATACAAACAACCAATCTGTGACATTTGACATTCGTTGCGTAGCCGTAGGAACAGCCCAGTGCTCTATATCGCAAAACGGTCTCATCCGAATGGTCGGTTCTAAAAATAGTAACATAAACGGGCCCGATTTAATATTCGAAATAAAATCAATATTAATTGATAGAAGCTTTTCCGGACAGCGGTCTTCAGTTCATATCTATTATTTTATACCCACGCAACTATTTAAAATTTGTTATTTAAAGAGATAATCCATCTTTAATGAATATAACTATCAGTCAAATAGCCATCGATATAAATAGCATATGCATGCAATTATTGTTGTACAACATCAAATCGCAGTGTTACTATGGAAAGAATGCTATCTCATGTCACTTTCATTTTGGCGATGAGAAAAAAGAGTGCTAACTGTTGCAATTCTTGGAAATGCTTAATTCTATTCTCCTTGATGGATATTATTGATCAATTGTGGACTCAAGTATACACACATTAGTGTTAAATTATTTGTTGTAATCACCAAATTTGTGAACACTGTGAAATTATCAATGTGACTAGATATGACATAATGACAGGAAACTTATTATGCTATTTTAGCTATGAGTCGAACAACTCTGGAGTCTATGAAAATCGTCAATTGACTGATTTGCTTCATCACTTTACTGTTATATGTTGTGATTGACTGACGCTTATGTAAAGATTCTTGGTGGTAATGGAATGAGTTCAAGGAATACTATTCCACAAGCGGCATATTCGCGTCGCAAAATAGACCTATAGCACATAGGGAATAGCCCCAAAATGGTCAGATTTTCAAAACAATTTTGAGACAGGCGGTAAACTATTCTTTTTCTGGTCAAATCCTATCATTGGCTCTGTACCCAATTAAGATTATAAGATACACTTTGTAAAAAAATAAATACATGTATCACTTGTATCATCTCGCCGAAATATGATATGTGTTGGGAGAAATAAACAACGATTGTTTTAACCTCAATCGGTGATGTCACAAATATGGGGAGATAGGTCATGAAGTTTTTGATCAAAATGCGAAACCTATCTCAAAACATTGAAATGTTATGCTGCACATCAGCAGATAAGCGCGTTTCTAAATTATCACGTTTGCAGGATATGTTGGCTGACCAGATAGGCAACCAACTAACTCATTATTTCTTACTGGAAGTGGAAGATTGTATGATTTTTATCCTGGTCACCACTTTAGAGTATTTCCTGCTATACATACACATGTATATGGATGCAACCTGTGGGTATGATGTTGAACCTTTAATTATCAGTATGAGCATCGAATTGCACTACCCGAAGCTCAGAGATCGGGATAATATTCTTCTCTGTAGTTCCAATGTAGTTCCAAACATGTTCCTACCTGCAAATAATTGACCAAAAGAGATGGTGTACATGTACATTAACAAACATGTTAATGTAGCTCAGCTTGGACATGAGATATAATTTTCACAGAACTTCATGGAATGATGTAGATGGAAATTTCCAGTGATAAGTGTTAAGCGGATTCATATATCACACATTGTTCTGGGCCTTTGCCGTCCCATTACAACAGGATCGGATGCTCAAAATTGGTTATAACCAAACCATAATATTCAGAATTCGTCATGTTTTTGTACATTAATTTTATTTCGGAAAATGCTCAAAGATCTAATTAGATCGAAAACAGCATTGGATGTAACAATAATCAGTGCCATTGTAGCTACATGTACATATAACATTAAATAATAGCAGAGCATTATTTTTGTAAATATCTGATGGAATATTTTTGGCATGCCTGCATTATTGATTGAAGTACCTGTACACAAAAACCTATGTGGCTCTATGTCATGGTTAATGGAAGAGCTACTGGACATTCGTAAACTAGATGCCAAGATGGTCAAGGGCATAGCCCGGGACCATTTAGTTTATGAATGTCCGGGAGCGAGTCCAATAAGTTATAACCGACTTAAACAGTTTTATAATATACAAGGGAAAGATGTTGACTAGTTGACGTGTGGAGATTATTTAATAAACAGGAAAGACGTTACACGTGGAGAAGGAAATCCCCAGTTAAAATGGCGAGGCTAGATTATTTCTTAATCTCCGAGGACCTCCTTAATCTAACTGGAGAAGGACCGGCAATTGTACCCGGGTACAAATCAGATCATTCTATTATTTCACTCTCATTAAACGTCAGTGACATCAAGACTGGTCCAGGGTTTTGGAAATTTAATAATTCTCTTCTGTACTGTAGAGAATATGTTGATTTAGTAAAATCGATCATAGCTGAAAATAAAATTAGATATTCTTACTCCACAAATGTAAACGAAAAGGAAAGTAAGAAAAAATGTTCCATTGCAAAACGACTTTTCCTTGATGCAGTGTTACTTGATATCAGAGCCGCCACCATACGCTTTTCCTCAAATCGAAAACGTGAGCGAACAAAAATGAAGAAAAATCTGACAACAAAAAAAGAAAAAGTCGAAATTGAGCAATGCGAAAAGAACCAATCCGCGGAACCATGGTTAGATCTCGTGCTAAATGGATAGAGGAAGGCGAAAAACCAACAAAATATTTTCTAAATTTAGAAAAACGTAACTACATCTCCAAAACTCTGACCAGCGTGACAGTCGCGAATGGTTGTACAATCACGAAACAAAACGATATTATGAAAGAAACCCGAAAATTTTACCTTAATTTATACTCATATAGGTCAATGGATGATCGCGACCTAAACTCCCTTCTTAAAGATGGAACATTAAGCCCTACGCAGACCTCGAATATTGAAAGACCCTTAACCTTACAAGAATTAACAGACGCGCTTAAGAACAAAAAAATAATAAAAGCCCAGGGCCATCCGGATACACCAATGAATTTTATAAATGTTTTTGGTCTGACTTAAGTCCCCTTTTAACAGAGTCGCTCAATGAATCGTTTTCAGTGGGAGAACTATCAATCACACAAAAGCAAGGTATTATAACTTTGATTCCAAAAAAGGATAAAAATAGACATCTCCATTTTGAATACATCTTACAAACTAGCCTCGTCATGCATAGCGAACATAATAAAACGTGTGCTCCCATCTATAATCAATCCCGATCAAACTGGGTTTTTAGCTGGTAGGTATATAGGAGACAACACCCGACTAATATATGACGTAATTCACAGGACAAAGCAAGAAAATAAATCTGGCCTACTACTCCTTATCGATTTTGAAAAAGCGTTTGACACTGTTTCCTGGTCATTTATAAGAAAATGTCTTGACATTTTTAATTTTGGAGATGCCATAAAGAAATGGCTATCAATTTTGTACGATAATGCCAGCTCATCTATTCTGATTAATGGTCATATTTCTCAGATCGTTATGTTAGGGAGAGGCTGCCGCCAGAGTGACCCAATATCACCGTATATTTTCCTCCTCTTCGCAGAAGTCTTGGGGCTGATGATACGCCAAAACAATACAATTAAAGGGATTTTCCTCGGCGGTTCAAAATAACACAATATGCGGACGACACGACGCTCATACTTGATGGTCCTGAAGACAGTCTACGTGAATCGTACTTAATACTTGACGAATTTGCTCGGGTATCGTGTCTGCGCATAAATCCAGAAAAATGTCAAGCGGCATGGATAGGGATAGGGCCACCAAATAAAATACGACATGTTCTTATAGAATTAAACCTGTCCACTGTAAACACTTTCAATTTTCTAGGTATACACTTCGACACTAATTTAACAACATACATGAATATAAATTACAATTATAAACTCGAAGACATAGAAAAGACCACAAAAATTTGGAAACACAGACTCCTGACCCCTTTAGGTAGAATAACTGTTGTCAAATCCCTCATCATACCAAAATTGACACACCTATTTATAACTCTCCCAAGTCCAGGTACAACTTTTTTGAAAGCCCTAAATACGTGTTTATATAATTTCATTTGTAATTCCAAACGCAATAGAATAAAAAGAAAACAATTAGGTGCCGATCACATGCACGGAGGTTTGAAGATGATTAATGTTGAAAACTTTGATAATGCCATGAAAATGACATGGATACGACGCTTGATTTGCAAACAATCAAAGTGGGCTTCATTGTGTAATACCACACCTTTCTTAAACGACCAACTATTTCTCACGTACCATGCAAGTTATATTGTAAAGCAAACAAATAAGTTCGCAAATCCATTCTGGAGAGGTTTTCAGTGCATGGTGTAAATTTATGCGATTAAATAATTCAAATACTACTATTGTGGCCTCAACTATCTGGAATAATCCGAACATTGGAGATTCAAATTGGATATTCAGCAATCAACTTTAAATCGTGGAGAGATGCGGGAATATATTTTATAAACGATTTATTCCAATCAGATAATACATTCCATACCCCACACACATTATATGCAAAGTTCAACATCCGCGTCGATTACATAACAATCAGCAACATAAAACGTCAGATTATGTCATTGGCAAGTTCTCTTAATCAACCATTAATCCGTATACCCTGCCCATACCTACCTAATAATCTTACCGCAATACTCTGTGACAAAAAGGGCGGACAATTATTTTACAAAGTTCTAGAAAGTGGGAAAATTATGCCAAATACATGTCAAAAATTAGAATCCGAAATGTCCGAGAAGATAGAAAATTGGGAAGAATATTTGAGCATGCCCTTTAACACGAAAACCGATACGAAATTACAGTGGCTCCAATTCAGAATAAACACGCGAATTATCGGTACAAATAAATTTCTCAAGGTGGCTAACCTTCGAGTCGACGACTTTTGCAATCGATGTCAAAATGTACAGGAAACCATTTCTCATATGTTTTGGTACTGTCCCCATGTACAAACCTTTATAAAGGAAATTGAAACATGGACGGAAAACAACCAGTTTCCCATTGATCTAACAAAGAAGAATATTATAATCGGTATAGATCACGAATACAGAAAGTCAAAAAGTAACCTCTTCCTGCTAGTGATGAAACAATATATATACAGGACAAAATTCACGCCCACACAACTGTCGCCTCGCTCATTCCTTTGCGATCTTTAATTTAGTTATGAATGCGAGAGATTCAACGCAAAATGTAACATGAATCATGACTTCGATAACCAGTGGATGACACTTCGAAATGCCTTAAAAATAAAATAATAGACTGAAACCCCGATAATTGAAGACTCAAAAATACACCCGACCTTTAACAGTGACCTTGAATATCACACACAACAAACTTAATTACCCGATACCCGAGCGAAAGATATCTATCAAATTTAGTTACAGTGATCATTTTATTTTTGACCAATCATATTCTACGATAAATGCAATAGATACACCTGTTTACTTAAACACATCACAACACTGTCCGAGAAGCAAAAACAGCGAGCGTTGTGTATTTTCCAGATAGCTGTCGAACCAATATTTACAATACAGTTTCAATATGGTTAATTTACTAATTATACTGTTTATGGTAGAATAATTAAAGTTGCACATATAGTTTGGAACTTGATTCTGCAAACCTGAAATTCTTATTACACACCATCAACCACTTTAGCTATTTTAATACGGGACATTCAAAGTTATTCTGAAGGAAACAAAATAGTCTATTGTTTTTATCACCACTATTTTAGCTAAAGAAAGCAAATTGTCGGTCAAAGAAATGACAAGGTAGAAACTAATATCACTTTTTCGTCTTGCTGTTAAGTTGAACGGTGCCTAACAAAAACAAAAACAGATTTTCCCAACACAATATGTGCCTTTAAATATTTCCGAAAGTCACTGTTACGAAAGTAGGCCAGGTCATGGCAGAGTCCGCTATTCCATGTCCTGGATCGAGAGCATGAGTGAGTGCGTGTATTTTGTCTTTTATCTTTTGTTACATGTATAAAATAATAGACTGAAACCCCGATAATTGCAGACTCAAAAATACACCCGACCTTTAACAGTGACCTTGAATATCACACACAACAAACTTAATTACCCGATACCCGAGCGAAAGATATCTATCAAATTTAGTTACAGTGATCATTTTATTTTTGACCAATCATATTCTACGATAAATGCAATAGATACACCTGTTTACTTAAACACATCACAACACTGTCCGAGAAGCAAAAACAGCGAGCGTTGTGTATTTTCCAGATAGCTGTCGAACCAATATTTACAATACAGTTTCAATATGGTTAATTTACTAATTATACTGTTTATGGTAGAATAATTAAAGTTGCACATATAGTTTGGAACTTGATTCTGCAAACCTGAAATTCTTATTACACACCATCAACCACTTTAGCTATTTTAATACGGGACATTCAAAGTTATTCTGAAGGAAACAAAATAGTCTATTGTTTTTATCACCACTATTTTAGCTAAAGAAAGCAAATTGTCGGTCAAAGAAATGACAAGGTAGAAACTAATATCACTTTTTCGTCTTGCTGTTAAGTTGAACGGTGCCTAACAAAAACAAAAACAGATTTTCCCAACACAATATGTGCCTTTAAATATTTCCGAAAGTCACTGTTACGAAAGTAGGCCAGGTCATGGCAGAGTCCGCTATTCCATGTCCTGGATCGAGAGCATGAGTGAGTGCGTGTATTGTGTCTTTTATCTTTTGTTACATGTATTCTTTGTTCACAATAAAAAAATTATAAAAAAAAAAAAAAAACAATATCGAAACAAAAAACATCGTATGTGTGTTATATATCAGCTGCAACGATACTGCGACAACCTAAACCTTATTAGTGATATAATAACGAAAATATTTATCAAATGCAAACCGATTCGAAATATTCCGTCCACTCCGAATTTTGTTTTAATTGTTACCTGAAGTTAAATTTACGTAACTGATCTATTACGGCCGTACACGTGTTCGCATGTTTGAAATGTTGTGGTGACAATGTTCCAGGTATTGTTATTATATTAATAAATACCCCATATTGGTATGACATACTACACAATGCATATTACATTTAACATAGTACGAATATGATTGCGATTAAATAAAGGAATATAACGTGATATAAAAAAGTTTCTGTTTGCCTTTGTGGTGCACAATTATTTTTGAAGAGAAATATCTGTCAGTTCGCAACTTTTTTCCCAGACTCATGGACCGATTACAATCAAATTTGGTGTGGTGACTCGGAGCAACCAGGCGAATGTTACAACGCGTTATTTTTTCATTATTTTGATAAAAAAAATAAAATTTATATGTATTTAATATGTAAGAAAATTAAATTTTTTAATTAGTAGGCCTATGATATCAATTTAGTGATGAGCAAGTAATTTGATTTTTATTCCCAATAATGTAATGCGTTTGGTAATGCTATAATTTATCACAACAATTGAAAGTCAGCAATAAACGTCATATTTCTGTTGGTGCTCGATACGTGCCAGAACAAATTTCCGATCCCCCTGATGTAGTTGGAAATTTCGTAGTCCCAGATCAGTCAAACCTTGGACCCATTTGATGCAATTGGAAATTCTGGGCAAAAAGTATCTCATTTCAAGGTCCTATATATGTACACATATATATGTACACATATATTGTGAGTATTTGGACTGTATTCACCTCCTAACAATTGTACGTGAAAATACTCACCAACATACAAGATGAGATCTGCAAAGTCCATTGAATACACTTAAGAAAAATGCAACACGGTATACCGTCTATACGAGGATTATGAAAACAGATGCTGTCACAGTTAATAACCACTGGGTGTTAATTGTTGTTACTAATTGCAATATTGTTTCCCTGTATATATGGTGAGAGCTAATAATCAACTTCTGGACGTTGTCATTGCATTTTTTTTATCTCAACTTCATATCATGTCATCTGCTTTGATTTCCCCATGCAGGTATATAATTTTGATGAAGGCGGCTAGGCCCCTTTGATGGTTGCGTGACAATGCGCACCTTTGGTATACAAATTCAGACAGGAAATTAACAGTGTGTCAAAACACATTCTATAGGTATATTGAAAAACAAAGACACATTCCAATGGTAGCAAATCATCCTATATGAACATATAGCCATATATATGTATACGGACGCACATAATTCTATTATTTTTTTGCGACATTTATACTTTTACCAGTACGGTACTAAACATGTCTGCCCCTGTCCATAATATAATAAGACTATATTTAAATAAGTAAGGCAATCCTGCCTTCAATTATTATTAGATCCTGGTATTCTATGAAAAATGTTATATTTGTTACTCAAGGGAAATTCTCATTTCATGCACTTGCAAAATATATTTTATTTGGAACAGTTGTGCATTTCCATCATAAAATATACCTGTTCTCTCTGTATATCACAAAATCAAGATGTGGTTCTTCGAAATAATTGGAATTGGTCAGATGACACGGAATCGAGCAATATGACACACTAGCGAGCTTTACTAAAACAGTTGACACATCTACGCCAATAACAGCAAAAAAAGAGTCCTGTTATCTGACACATTAACAAATTCTGTCATCAAATATGCTAAGTGTGTCGGAATATTATGGGGAAATAGGTCACCTGACACACTTACGATGTCGGTGACACGAATTTAGTTTTGTGTGTGTACGTGTCCAATTCGTGACAATGCGGGTACCATGACTGTATACTGCGCGTTTATAGTATTACCAGCTGTTGCGGGTAATTATAGGAATTACATTAAGTTTCATGCAACATATGGACATCAATCTGCTAACGTGTACCATAGTAGGCCGTAAATCGTTGAATCCACGTTGGAAAACGCTGGTTCGGACACAGAGATTTCACAATCGTATAGGTACGACATCTAACCATAGATGATGACCAAGACGTTAGAGATTTCGACTGAAAGTCTGTCGTGGGACTATACGGTCTCTTCAAGAACGTACGACCAAAAAGCGCCGATCTTAGCCGTCGTAAGGTTTTATTCCATATTTTGCTTCCATATCACATGACATGGCGTAAACCTACGCTATACTTCTTACACCAGTTATACAGCATGGTGTATTCACGTGGTCTGCATTGATCCGCTCCACACACATATTGATTTGGTTGTAACTGGTCCCAATTCATTGCTCTTCTATAAGACTTTCAGGCAAAATATCAACCCCGCTATTCCACTATGGTACACACCTTCCACTTTTTCGTTTTTAATTATTTAAGTAAAATGGCAATTCCACCGCCGTGCGTCCACGTCAATTTTGTTGTCATCATCACACAGAAATATAAAATAATGCCCATACCAGTGGTCCAATATTTCGCCAAAAAATTAATTAGGGGAAATATTTCCTAATATCTCAACTAAGCGGAAACGAAATTTACATCAGGATTTAGTACATCTAATAGCATATTCTTTGTGTAAGTTCTTTAATGCACATTCAGAGTCTTAGTTTATTTTGTTTAGAAGTTATCGCATCTTATGTGCGGCCAAAATTTGGAAATTCTCGATATTTTTCATGAAATAAATAAGATATTTTAGCAAAAAAATTATCTTGCCTGAAATAAAAATATCTGTTCTTTTTTGAACTTATGGATAATACTTTGTGCAATATAAACAGTCTTGGAATGTGTTTCTAAACCTAACTTGTGAATTTATATGTATTTTAGTGAATTAAAATATCTTCAGCAAATTTTAGAGAAACAAATGGTAAACAGGCTGTAGTATGTCTATGCCCCAGCAGATCGCTGATCACCTCCAATGTTGTAATGCCCCTGGAGAATACCTATCAGGAAATACTAGTCGCAATTTCTGCGCTCCCCGGTGGCACCTACCTCCGCCAAAGCCTGGTCTATTAGGTTTGTTACAGGCATCATCTTATCTATGTGACGCTCGCTACGTGATTCATGGCCTGACTGGTCAGTGTAACATGGAGCGGTTCATGTTGGGTCTAAGCGTAAATAATGAGCTAATCAGAAATGAATTTTAATTAATATGTTATTGATGTACAAACATACCTCAAATTATACAATTATAAATAACAGAATGTGTTGTCAACAAAATATCGTCACGGCTCTAAGTGAAACATTAAAATGACGAACACTTCCGGTCAAGAGTACTCCTCACCACTCGCATGTCTGGAATAGGATTCGTAGCACAATTGACTTCATTACTGATACCGCCATATTGGCGATAACCTTTGATTTAATAACGGCTTTGGTCCCTCTAGCATGAAACCATTTTGTATACAATTTATTTCCATACTGGTGTAGCAAGGTTGCAGAGTATAACTTTAAAACCTTACCGTAATGTTTCGCGACACTCGGTTTCACAACATCGGTTTGTAAACAATTACATTTTGGATGGATGGTTTATTACGCCACGCGGCGAAGTCAACATCTAAGTTGCAACATGCTATACAACTTATATACATATATACAAACAAACAATATTTAACATACATGTATATCATATTGAGTCCATGATATTATATGATAGTAATAATAAATACAAATAATACTGCAACATTCAAGAATATTTTTTCTTAAATGGTATAACTCATATAATATTTACATTATATATAATATATTACAATACGTGCGTCATGGTAACTTTATAAACGCTAATTTTAAGAAAATGCTCACTCTTTTTAATATACTTATATTAAGCAGTGACAGCTATTTGTAGAATTTATTTCTGTTAGGATTTTCCCAGTAATACTTCGGGATATAGCTTTCTCGAAGGTCGTTAAGTTCTGTATATAAAATAGTATTCATCACAGACATTTTAACCACATTACGGGCATTTCGTGTCTTTACGTGTACTTTTATTCCATTTGCATTGCTCCACCGGTAGTTTATGATTGGCTGTTCTAAATATCAGCAAATAAGTAGCCAGAGGGCATATATACTAAGTATCGGCTCAATCTGACAGAATCCTTTATGTTTCGGTAAAATATGGCACGGCTTGATTGTTGTAATGTTTTATTATGTCTTTGCTGTTTATCACAGAACAAAAGTACATTAGTAAACATTAGTAAACATAATATATATTAATAACTTGATGAATTAGTTGGTTTTGTATACATACATATTTACACGCTAAGTCCACCCATACGTGTATAGACATGATATAAACAATGCACAATGCCATACTATGATATTGTTATAAATGCCGTATACTATGTCCAATACCTTAAGTTGCGACGGACAGAAAGCATTAAATGATTTCCAATTTCAATTTTGGTTTATAATATAATTTCGTTGATAATCTAAATATATTTCTTCTCGTGTGTATTACACGCACATATTAAATACAAAGAAAAATCTATCTAACTGTGTGCATACGGTGTAATACAATGCTATCTATGAATGCAAGCTTATCGATTCTGATATCAGCTTTCCGGGAAGAACTGATATCAGAAGCACATAAGCTCATTCAAAATATATGTCTCCGATAGTTTACGCGAGTCTCATGTGTCACACAGTACCTGTTTAATAGATATGCATACCCTCTTCATAATTGCTAGATTATCAACAGATAGAAGACCAATAAATTTATCAAGGTTGGGGAGCTCCCAATAATACGATGGTATGAATTTTTCTCTGATAGACAGGAATTTTTTGCATATGATAATAAAATGATATTCATCACCGAGACCCTCCCCACATGCGGAGCAGAGTCTTTGTTCTCGTGACACGGCTTTCTATCTACCACTATCAATGGCCAAACGATGGTTTCGTGTTCTAATCTTTGTCATGTATTCTGCCAGATATCTAAGCAATATTAGCAAATAGGCACTCATTTTAATGTCGGACGTTATTTCGTTGTTATTATATCCGTTGACGAAGAAAGATTATTTTGGCGCCATTCTAATTCAAATTGACTTGACATGTCCATTTTAAATTGTCTGATGGTCCCATTAGACAAGGGAGAGTTAGCTGAACACAGACTTTTGGCATATACCTCTTCGAAAATCACCTGTATAAATCAAACCATTTCAAATCAGCACCGGATAGACTCCGATAACACTCGCGACAATCCATAGTTTCTTCACTAGATTTGAACCATATTCAGAAACAGTTCTTGACCAAAATGCCTGTTTCTCCGTACACCATGTAATTCGGTGTACTGGACTTCATACCAAGTATTCATTTTGCTAAATTTTCAGTGGACGAATTCGATGTCCTTGGTGGGCTCATAATACCACACCTCACTCCCATATAGCAATATGGGGCTATTTTGTAATCAAGAAGAGTTAACATCATATCTAAAGGGAGATTTAGCGGTCTAACTTTATTAAATAAAGCATACATTGCTTTCAGGACAGTGCTCTTGTTTTCTTTAATAGATCTACAGAAACGACCATTGTAGAAACATTTAATGCCTAAATATGTGAATTCCTTTGTGATTTCTAGTCTATGTTCTTTAGATATCAGTATCATAAGAATATTTTGCATTTTTTTTTGCAAAAAATGACAACTTTTGTTTTCTTAGTATTATCTTCGAGTTTACATGCATCTGAATAGTTAGCAAATGATTGGAGTGCTCGATGCATACTACGATCGTTATCAGCCATCAATGCAGTGTCATCAACTTATAACATGAATAATAATTTAACATATATTCCAATTTTCTTTTGAAAAAGATCACTCAGGTGTGTCAAACCGTCTATAGCACACTCAGATAAAAAGTCGCTAATATCATCAATGTAGAGGGAAAATAGGAGAGGGGACATAAGTTCCCCTTGAAATAAACCTACGCTGCTCGAAAGAAATAAGACAAACCCTCGTTGCTTTTTACACATGGCTTGTTATGCATACTTCTGACGACATTAAACAGTTTACCATTGGTATTTCGGAAATCATGGAAAGTACAGTACAGTTTTTTCCAACAGGATAAATACATATCGATGATACTCTGCAGGACATATACGCTATCAATAGTAGAGTGTTTACGCCGGGAGCCCGTTTGGTATTCGTTCATTAAATGCTCTTCATATGATAATATAATTAATCTTTTGTTCGTGATAGAAGTGAACATCTTAGCTATACAGCTTAATAATGTTATCATACGATACGAATCTGGGTTATCACGATCTCCTGATTTTTATAAATAGGTTTAATCATCTCTATAGCCCAGTCATCTGGGAAACACCCAGTATTTAGGATAAAGTTAACTAGTTTGCAATATAAGAGTGTCATGATGTCAATTGATGCTATCAAATATTCATTAGGTATGAGATCAATTCCTGGAGATTTATTGGCTTTCAAATTCCCAGTAGCCACTCTAATTGAGATAGACATATTTAGACTGCCGAAGAGGCAACCTGCCTGTTGTTCTATTAATTTCGCTTTAATACGTTTCATGTCTGTCGTGCTTTATTTGCAGAGTTTCGTTGATTAAAGAAATCCATTTAATCTTGTTTTTTAATATGACATCACTATCATCGAGATACCTGAGTAGAAGGAATATATTCTTAGCTAGTTCCGATCCTTCGTGTGATACTAGTTTTGACCATTATGATATTGTTCACCTTGTTCTCACTTATTCATATCATTCGAGTTCTAAACACAATTCGACATATTTCAGTCATCTTCTCTGTTATTGTTGAATTAAAACACTACATGTACAGATCGTATTTATCAATAACGTTCTTATTAGTAATATGGTCATATTTTAATATTTCAAGTTAGTATTTTGTCCATATTTTAATATTTCAAGTTAGTAATGTGTGAAGTTAGTAATGTGTTCATATTAGAATATGTAATGTTAGTAGATTATCTCTTTAAGTAACAATTTTAGATAATTGCTGGGTATGAACTAATACGTATGAGTTGAAAATAATTGCCCGAAAACGATTCTATCAATTAATATTTATTTTATTTCGATACTATTTTATTCAATTATTGAGACACTTCTTTGTTCTATAAATAGAACTTTCAGATAAAGGCCTACATCGTGCTGGTCCGAACGAATGCAAAAGGTCTCCGATTGACTTTATATATTGTAACATTAAAGGTAATCAATCCGATTCGATGGTCCGCATATCATCAGATTCCAATAACAAGTTTTTTGGAAATGCTGCTTCATTTATCAGAATCGATTAATTGCCCAAACATAATGCTAACCACAGTCAACTATAGTATACAATTGCCCAAAACCTGTTATTTATCAACATTTTGTACAATGAAATTTGCCGGTTTTCAACAATCTGACACAAAAAAGCCACTTGATTTTAGCGTTATCCATCTTCATCCACAAGACAGTTTTCTCGTCGATATTTACTGGGCCACTGAATATACCATGTGGTAAAAAATAACATATTTAAAATATCGGTATCTGATCACTCTGAGCTTTGATAGCTGGGTTCCTTGTCTCGAAGAAATATTTTTTACCCCCGAAGCCATATAAATAGTAATTGAGAGGCGCTTAATCGGCCTGAGTACGTTTAAGTGCGAATCAGTCTTCCATTTATCATGGAATTTACAATTAAGGATCCACTCAATGAATGAGAGTAATCTCTCAGTACAGTGAACTTTATCGATATCCATTAAATGAAGCTGACCACAGTCTGTTAAAACTTCACTAACTTTTGTTTATCCAAGGAATAAAAACCAGTCGCAAGAATAAAATCAAGACAATATATTCTGTGCAGTAGCAAGAAATAAAATCGGTCGTTAATTCCACCCAACTATTAGTCATTTATAGTCAAGACCAATTTCCTTTACACTGTGTTTATTTGGAAAAATATGTTCAGGTCTTAGAAACGGTTTTGGCAAATGTTATATAGTTACCTGGGTATAAACTATTATATATGAACCGAAGATCCCTATCCGGAGATGCTTCTGTCCATTAATATTGGTTATATTTCGAGTATGTTCTGGTCTAAAACGTGTGGTTGTTAGCTAATGAGCAAAAGTGGCTACTGTTAACGAGACCAGAATTTGTGTTGTGTAAATGTTTCACAAATAAACATTGATTAGACTCATTACAACTATGCAATAAAACAATACCACCAATCTGGGACATATGACGCTAGGGGCATAGCTATGGCAACATCCTAATGATCGCTATCGCTATATGGTACCGCTTGAATGGTCTGTTCTAAAAATAGCACAATAAAGTGCCCCACGTAATCATCTCATTTCATAATACAATATTCGACATTATTTAAAAAGATACCACATCTTTTAGAGTGCATTTACATTGTCATAGGAATGTACACAGATCTACACACAGACTAATGTAAACGGGTTGATATAGAAATGCACACAGAAAGAAAACGGTATTAGTTCGTGTGAGCACAAATCGTGTCCGCTATACGTCACTGTCAACGCCGAAGCATTGTGACAGGCAAATATGTTTTGATTAATTGTTACTCGGGTTTGGCGAATGTATTCATTGTCATTTCAACCCGTGTATTTCGAATATTGAACACGGACAGGGACATGGCAACTTGTTCTACGGTTGGAAATTTCATACCTGACACACCATTAGTTGTAATTTCCAAACCAACAATAGATTGAAAATGATCTTGTAGTTTGATTTTCAAAACATTTTATTTGCGAGGGGGTATTGTTTTCGGACCTATATATGCATTATTTCCTACTTTTTATCAAAATTTTGGGCTGGAATGGCCATCAGCTGGAAATTTTCCAACCTTACCATAGGGGCGGGTGTCAGGTTGGAAATGTCCAACACTTGGAAAGATTGTGTCCTGGTCCCTTCCCGTGGCCAGTCATCATCATCATATTTTTTGTTTAACAGCTATATATAAAAACTGCATGTAATTTAAGAAAACAATATTGTCCTACATTTGGTCAACATTGTCATTGGAATTGTCATCAGTTGGAAATTTTACTAATTTGGTCAAATAAAGGGTGTTGTAAGGTAACTGCATGATTTTTATTCTTTCTTCGAACCATTATCAAGTGGTATAATGATACACTTTAAATACATGCGGCACATACCAAATCGATGTTATCTGCTGATAGTTGATACATTTTTATGCCTGGTCTAAACTGACACGACTCGCAGTGAATTATCAATTACCAGAGTACTGATCAGCGAGCATTCAATATTAGTAATCATGTTGTGATCACTGTAATGCGCAACACGTGACTTCATACATATCTGTATACATTTTTACAGCAGTGTAGTCGTAGCCTAATACATGTCCTTACGTCAACGGGTGTGGTACAACACGTTTCCAATGCTTCGTTAAATCCCACCTTGATTCCAATTAGAATAGGTTACACCACTTAATGCTGACCAGACTTGCCATGTACACAACTAACACAATGTTCATAATGCAGAATCGCCGAATGTAGTCCTAATTTCACAAAGATTGTTCTGCAGAAAGATTTTTATTATCACTTCATGATGTTCAAACATGCACATAAAAATTATTAGTTTGAACACATTTAGTTTTTAATTCAAAGTTCGCTTAAATGACATATATTTATTAGGTGTATAACAAGACTCCACAATCAATTCAACAGGACCAACAATTCATAGTAGGACTGGATTGTGCGATTATGTAGTATGTGAAAAACATTTGATGTAAACAGTATTTATTCCATATATTTTCAAATAAAGTGTATATAAAAAAAGATATAAATAATGAATATAGGTGTATGGAGGGCATCCGACATCAAGCATAAAGCTTATGGGGGTCGTTTGCGATTACGTGTGAATAGGCCCACACTTTGAGAATGATAACTTAATATTAGGTAATTGTGTTCATACTAATTTTAGAAGATCGTTGTTGGTATATATGTTACTCAGCTACCCACAGTGTGGGCTGGATCGATAGATATATCAAAATGAGATTTTTTTCTTATGGAATAATAGAAAGAAGTTGATTGAAAATAGATTAAGTCTAGCGGAACGAAGTATAGATCGGTATAGACAAGAATGTGAGGTGACATATCAAACGTTTTTGAGTCTGATATGCAGCATAGGGAGGGGATGTGTTTGCATGTTTGCATCCGAGCCGACACCACAATCAATTGGATTTGTATGTATATATAATAACATCAACATTAATATTTCTATTTCTCACGCGATTTTTGACGATATGAGTCGATTTGATAACTGTTAGATGATAGTTAATATGCATGTGAGTGGTTCAAGCGGAAGTCCGTGGTTTGTGGTCAAGATTATTTAAGTCTTTTGCTCGAATAATGTACTTCTAAACTTCTCGGAAAATCGTTATGATATCTTCCTGAGATAGTTCATTAGAACCATGTAGAAGTGTATTGGTTGTTATGTTACATATATCAGAAACTTCGTTCATAAATATCAGTCGCTGTGCATTGTATAATTGGCATTCAATTAGATCATATTCTGTGTAATCTACTTCACCAGATGCACACATGGGTTGGTCGGCAATGAAGTTAGAATATTTGTTGTAATTCAGATTGCTACAGTTCAATCTGAGGCGGGCATGCAAAGTTTGCGCTTCACGCGTGTTAGCGTGGTATAACCATTTAGGGGTCATCTGTCGTCTTGGTTCCAGATAATTTGAGAAAGTCGCCAGGGTGTCCATGGTTACCTTGTTCGTGTTTAGGTTATTCCACAAAATTGTTGTTGATGGGAGAAACGATTTTTTTGTAATAGTCATAGTCAAAACTAGGGACCATAAGCTTGCTAGACTGCCTAGTTTCACGTGAGTATGGGGAACTAGTTTTCTGAGATAGACAGGTGATTGACCTGTTACCATCATATAAAATAATTGTTTTTAGCTTATGTTTTTTCTGTCGTGATTTAAGGGTCTCCCAACTTGTTTCTCTAAGAAGGGATACATTACTGACCGACCTAGTCGCGCCTGTCACAATACGAGCTGCCTCGTATTGTATATCTTCGATGTTTTCAGATTCTCGCTGGCTACAACCATCCCAAACAACACAAGAATATTCGAGGATTGACCTTATCATTGTAAAATAACATTTTTCGAGAGCTGCTCTGTCGAGATGGAATCGATATTTTCCCAAGAGTGAAATGTGTTTCTATGCGGTTTTCATCACTTGTTCGATATGGGGTCCCCTGCTTCCTGTTTTACTCAAAGTAACTCCAAGATGCTTATGGGTATCTACTTCTTCAATAGGCTGTTGGTGCATGAACAGCGTTGGGGGAACAAGCTTCGTACGGTTCCGAGTGCATGTCAATGCTTCTGTTTTCGAGCATTAAACTTGACAAGCCATTTAGAGGACCACGATTCTAGTATATTGATATCATGCTGTAAAATAGTCGCTCCTATGTTTCGGTCGTCGATGACAAGTGCGAGTGAAGTGTCATCGGCGAAAAGCCGAATGCCATATGCCATATATTCAACTATGTCGTTGATCAAGACAAGAAATAGTACTGGCCCCAGCACCGATCCTTGTGGTACTCCCGCGGTTATCTTCCCCCATGCAGATTGGCCAGAGTTTAAAACAACACGTTGCTGGCGGTCATATAGATACGATCTGAACCATTGCAGTAAATTATTGCGGATTCATATAGAGTGAAGTTTGAAGAGTAGGCCTTCGTGCCAAACTTTGTCGAAAGCTTTGCCGATGTCGAAAAATAGTAACCAAACATCGTGTCCCTGTTCTAATGATCTACTAACATTGTCATATACGCCACATAATTGATACGAAGTTGAATAGGCCGGCACGAATCCTGACTGATGTTTAGTTAAAATGATGTTCGACTAGAGGTGAGTCATAAAGTGTTTAGTAATACATTTTTCAAACAACTTACTGAGGCAGCTTAGTAGTGAGATTGGACGATAGTTTTTAGGATTACTACGATCTCCTTTCTCGTGTATCGGGACAACGTTTGCTCGTTTCACTCGGGCGGAAAATATGATTCACGCAAAAAACGATTTAAAATATGTGATTGGGGCGTGCTGAGACTTGGGCAATTCTTCAGCAGGCGAGGCCTGATGAGATTGGGACCAGAAGCCTTATCGGGATGAAGTTCTTTTAGTGTGTTATAGACGTCTAATTCCGAAATTTCAATGCTTTGCAATATAGTAAAATTGGGGTCATCTTAGATTATGTCTGTGGTTTTACTGGGTCTATCAAAATAGGCAATGCTACAGAAGTAATTATTAAGCACTGTGGATTTTTCGTCATCTGACGAAACAACATTGCCCTGCCAAATCAGGGGAAGTACATTATCGTTCCTATTTGATGTGAGGCGATTGAATGTTTTCCACCACTTGCAGTCCGACGTATTGCGATTTTTTCAAAATTTATTGTACTTTTAGTAGATGAATACTTTTGGCCGTTCTAACTTCGGATATTACTACGTTACGAGCTTTTCGATATTTAGTCCAAAAGGTGGGGGTTTTAACTCTTTTCGCTGTTTGGTGAATTCTTTTTCGTTGTCTAATTATACACTTAATTCGGAGATTCATCCATTCAGGCTCGTCTCGGCTAAATAGTATTGTTCTATGGGAAATATATTTACGCATAAGTTCTGTTATTCTGTCAGTTAAAGTACAACAAACATGTTCAATTGCTACATCACGGAAAGTTTTGGCCCTTTCCGGTGATTGTATTCCCTTGTTTATGCTGGTGAAGTTTGCTTGACCATAGAGGTATACAGTGCGTTTATTATGTTTTTCTTGTCTAGGTGGGTCACTTGAATATATTTTGACGTAGACGGGGACATGGTAGCGGATCAAGTTACAGAAAAAGGGTTCTATTGTGCTACTTTCCTTTCTAAGACAGTTGTCATTGATAAGAATGACGTCATTGAGCGTTTCTGAAACTTCTGTGAAATTTGTCGAGTCTTTGATGACTTGATCAAGAGTGAACTGGGTACATAAAGAGGATACTTTTGTCTTTGCAAGATTGAATTGATTTTCATTCAGATCACCACATATCACTATTTTATGAGATGGATGAGCATTAGCTACATCACTAATATTTCCTTATATGTCGTCCCAGCATTGGGTATTTGGTGGGCGATAAAATGTACCGACTAACACGTTTGGGCCATTCATTGAAATTTCAATCCATATATTCTCTAAAGTTATTTTCTCTAAGTCCACTCTTCGTTTAAATGCAAAGTTATTTTTAACTTAACATACACTATGGCACCACCTCCGACTGTATCGGTTTTTCTATCTCTTCGTTCGGGTTCGTGGAAACCTCTTATGAGTAGGTCATTTTGATCAATTTTTGCACCTAGCCAGGACTCCGTAAAACCACACACATCATAGTTTTGTATCTCTGTAGAGAGAACGTCAAGTTTTGGGACTATGCTCTGCACATTTAAGTGGAAAATAGATAACCCCGAAATCAAGCCGAGGCCCAGGATTAGGTAAAATGTTGCCAAATATTATTAACAGCTGTCTGAGCCATGCTGGTATTCCAATTATGTTCGTATATCTGGGTGTGTTTATTGGATTTCCAGTTCTATTAAATTTACCATGGTGCATTGATATGTAAGTATAGTTCACAATCGACACGATCAGTAGTATGAGTACGGCTTTGTTTTGATTTGTGCCTTTAATTACTAGCTTTAAGAAATGGAGAAGTAATTTCGATGAATGCGAGTCAAAGCGCTCTTCATGCTTCGCATACCGCGCGCGGCAATAGAACGTGCCTATCCTCGAGCGGTAGTAGTTATCCAGGATCATGTTGTTGGGAATGATTGACGTTGGTAAGGCGGAGGATAGGCTTTCTCATGTATTTGTTAATCCGTTTGAGTGGTGTTGGCTCGGTTACAATTAGGTCATTACTGAACAGGCATAGGTACAGTGAGTTATAATAAAGCAAGCACATTGAATAAATTAATGTGTATATGGTAGAACACATAATGCAAGATAATAATAATAATAATAATAATACTACTAATAATATGTATATAGCGCCTATCCCCCGCAAGGGGCCCTAATCGCTTTACACATAATATAAATACACAAGAAATGCACATGGAAAATAATCAATAGATATGTGGAATTATATATAATCAGATTTTGTTAGTTTTCTTTGTGTCGTGATAGCGTCGTCGGAATATGTGAGTTTTTAAAGCAGATCGAAAATATTGAAAGTCCCGATGAGTATAGTATCATAATCATGCCCGCCTATATAAATGACCAATGGTAATATAAATCTACTCTCAGGAGAATATGATATGTTATATTCATTTACTTAATCTGGGCATTATTGAAAGATCCAGGTGTGACAATATTTCAATGCCAGCGCCATCATATTTCCTCCTCTGAAGTCTGCCTGAGGGACATTTACACATGTTTGTCGCCCAGACATGAATATAACTTATGAAATCACGTTCAACTGAATCATTGATAGGTTATGACGTGATAGGGGTGGTGGGGGACTTGGGGAGAGGGTGCTTAATTGGTGTCTATCCCCAACTTTGGTCAAAATGTTCAACAGTTACAAATATCTTATCTTACTATAGATTTAACACCAACACTATGTTGAAATTGTTTTCTTAATTTTATTTGACAACAATTTAATAGTGGGGATTTTGTCGTTTTTAGACTAACATTTGCATACCTTCCTACACTTTAAACATGTAATCAACCATATTTGACATATACAAATGGACACCTCTTCTTTAGAGTTGATCCAAAACTCATGATGGGTGGACATGAAGTAGGGAGCAGGTGTGATCTATTTTTCTATATCACATTTACCCCCCCCCCCCCAATTGGCAAGAAACTGGTTTAATGGACAAATAATCTAATTCCATTTAATTAGTATGCTTTGTATTAAATAATGTATGCTCTTTTGCAAAATAAATCATCTCTCTCTCCATCTGTTTGGGAACATTTCCAATCTTGTGGGGGTGGGGGCGCCAGGTTGGAAACTTTCCATACATTATCTCTTCTATTTATGCACATTTGTATCATCTGTGTATTATGTTATGTTGAATTTGGAAATAAAAATATGTTTACACTAAACTTCCAACACTTGGGAATCTTGAAGCCAGTCTAGATGTTTTTTGCAATTTTCAGGTTCAGATATCCACATTCTCTCACTGGGCCTATGTATCCTGAGTTTCTCCCCCGGTTTGCATGGTGCCAATCAAAGGCTACTGATCAATTCACTTCATAATGGTATACAATCTAGAGCTATAATGTGTCATGCAGTTGGGGAAAACCAAAGCCCAGGCCTTGTGCATGAGTTTGGTCTGATTCAAGGGGATGGTGCGGTTGGAAATTCCAAGGTGGACGCCCCAACATTGGATACCCTCCAGCCCACGTCCCTGCTCACTTGACACGTTAGTAGCGAGGAATAATAATGTGCCTTATAATAGCCTTGAGTAGGGGATTCCAATGACTCAGGCGGGGACCTTATTGTAGGATGCGTGGGTAGACCACTGGCCCTTAAGTGTGAGAAGTGGGAGGTGTTTACGGGACCTTATTGTAGGATGCGTGGGTAGACCACTGGCCTTTAGAAGTGGGAGTTTTTTTACGGGGACCTTATTCTAGGCTGCGTGGGTAGACCACTGGCCCTTATAAGTGGGAGGGGTTTACCGGGACCTTATTGTAGGATGCGTGGGTAGACCACTGGCCCTTAGAAGGGGAGGGGTTTACGGGGATCTTATTCAAGGATTTAGAGACGTGGGCTGAATTTGTTCAGCCATAGACAAGGTGTACCAGTAGTAGGTGGAACTTAGACCCTTAGAAGTGGGAAGTGTTTACGGGACCTTATTCTAGGATGCGTAGGTACACGACTGGCCCTTAAGTGTGGACCCTTAGAAGTGGGAGGAGTTTAGAAATATTAAAAGACACGCCATTTCCCCCCTGCAGACGTCCTATCACCAACAAGGTACCCCGCCTTGCTCACCGGAAGCTAATATTATGCTAATGATGAACAGACAGTCTACCGTAGGAGCAGTTTTAGCCAGTCAAAAATAAAAATAGTGTAAATAAAATTGTAGAGAATCCTGAATCTCATGAATTGCTTACATATTGGTGTACACATACAAAACACAAAATATGCAACTTTAAATCCCACATGGGCATCACCAATCAATCATCACCTGTTCATTCAGGAAAGTTTAATATATTCAAGATATCTATAATTATGCGTGATTTTGTCACAAAAATGATTATTTTCAATCATCAGGAACAGTAACAAATCAGGCAAGAACCATCACAATACCGGCGATAGAACGACTTCCGATGTAACAGTTCCTACACGGTGAAGCGTAGTGTCATCCCTGGTCATGACATTACGAGAGGAGCAGCATCCAGCATCCAGCATTCGTTCTATATTATAAATTTGTTATACATTGTTGCGTACAGTATGTGTTTTATTGTACTCGTCCAGGTTGTTGTAAAAAGTCATATTGGACGAGACACGCAGTGTCGAGTCCAATATGACTTTTGACCACAACCTGGACGAGCACAAGACAAAATCATACTGTAAACAACATTGTATAATGACATTTTTATTATGCATCGGTATGTTTATCCAAATTTTGGGAATAAAACTTTTGTGGTTATATTTGGTATATGTCGGCACTTAATCATCTATAACAGCCTGCATTTTATCATCAGAAAGCATGATTTGGAAATACGGAAATGAAAAACAAAAACTCAATGCGGACGTGAATCGTCTGCTTAATCCACCAGTGGTGTGCGCGCATGACAATTTGACCGATTCAGTTCCAAAAGTTAAATAGCTGGTGTTTCTCGATAGTACTGAACGTGGTGTCTTCTGTGGGGTCAGGCTTCAATGAGCAGTTGTGAAAGAGTACTAAGTCTGTTGTGATTGTGCTCATACTGTGTCGGCGGAAGCAGACGTGTATTTTTGACAGCGTATTTTCATCGACTAAAACTGTTATAAAGTGTTGTAATACACAGTGGATCGTACTGGATTATAGGTTTCCTTTTCTGTGTGATATTCGTGCGATTTGATGATGGCTACACAAACACAAACACAACGTAAGTTGACAATATCTTTCTCCAAAGAAAAATTCGGCTATGTCGGCCATGAAACTGTAGTGAAGTCTATTGAAAGAGTCGTCCCACGTTCGGCAGTCAGAGCAGTGCAAATCACCGGTAAAGACTGCTATATAACCGTGCAAGACACTGAGACTATAAACCAACTAATTGATAATGGATTCTACATAAACAGAGAATTTGTGCGCCCCTTCGATGTTGAAAATCGGGCAACACATATAACAATAAGAAATGCTCCAGTTGAAATGAAAGATCAGTTATAATTAGACGCCATTGCAAAATATGGGTCAATCATCGAGGGAAGTTTCCGAGGAGGATTTCTAAAGGGGAGGGACAATATTGAAAATGTATCACGTTATATGCAGCTCAAAGTGAATGATGATGTAGAAATTCCCAGTTTACTGACCGTTGATAACTTCATGATCAAAGGTCATCTGTCAACAACAGCTGAATAGATATAACCAGTGCTCACGATGTTTTTCTGATTCACATACGTCACGCATGTGCTCCAATCCAATTGTGTGCAGGCACTGTCTGGTTTCTGGTCACGTGATCGCCCGGTGTCCCCAATTGACCGAGTACGGCAAATGAAGTAACGGTACTGGGTACTACGACAGACGCAAGCCAACAACCAATTATCGACAAGAGGCCAACAAGAAAACCATAGTCAGAAATGATAACGCCACCAAGATCATATTATTAGCCATAAATATAAATTATAATAATATGATATAAACTAGCTTTCAAATCCCATGTGGGGGAATTTGGATACTTCCATATATAAAGTTTTCCCCGTTTCTCGTGTTATATATTACATTCTTCAAGCTGTCTTTTTTATTACACTAGCTGATGGGCCCGACTTCGTCCGGGCTGTTTCCCCATCTGATTTACGGCGAAAGGCGCAATTTGACCTTTAATTGACTATTTTTAAAGTCAAGGTCAGGTCTTGGTCATGATTTGACCCGTCCAAAATACTCCCCGGAGAAAAGTACCCCTAGGTATCAAATTTCGTCGAAATCAGTCCGTTTTACCCGATTTGACTTTGAATTGACCATTTCGAAGGTCAAGGTATGGTCGGGGTCACGATTTGACGCGTCCAAAACACCTCCTGACAAAAGTACCCCTAGGTATCAAATTTCGTCGAAATCAATCCGTCTTACCTGATTTGAACTTTCATTTGCCATATTGAAGGTCAATGTCACGCCGGGGTCACGAGTTGATCCGTCCAAAACACTCCCCGGATAAAAGTAGCCATATGTATAAATTTTGTCGAAATCCGTCCGTTTTACCAAATTTGACCTTGTCAATTGTCAAGGTGAGGTCGGGGTCACGATTTGACCCGTCCAAAACACTCCCTGGACACAAGTACCTCTATGTGTCAAATTTCGTCGAAATCCATCTTTGATTGCCACACGATCGCATGCTTTCCAAAGGGTGTGGTAATATCAATAGCAGCACATGTGCTAATCTGTGTCGGACTATTTTATTCAGCGGGGTAAGACTACAGCTTTTAAAGCGACCCATTTTTTTACTTTTACATCGACCTAATTACTAGCCTAGTAACCAGGCCAGAAAGGACAGATCTTGGGATATGCATTGACTGAAGCGCGTGATGAAATTGCAAAGGAAAGTAATGGCGGCGATTCCAAATGTGAAAGCGAAGAAAACCCAACTCATGACTCTGCTTTGGGGTATGTAATGACTGAGACGCGTGTTGAAATTTCAAAGGAAAGTAATGTACGTGACTCTATCGGTACGATTTAGTCAGTTACGACAATACCTAATTACCCATAATGCAATCCCCCAATGGACAATAACATATTACACCTGTGGCAATTACATATAAAATTATATGTAAAATTTATTCGATCAACGTATTCGGAAATACACACGAATAGTACAACCACCAGCCCCTGGAACAAATTGGTCATAATACTAAAAGTACATATTTATAAGACACAGGGGTTGTGGGATTTTTTTTATTATATTATTTTTAGGGTCACATTCCCCATTTTAAAGAAATAATACCAAGCTTCGTGAAAATGGCTTCAAAATCACTATTTTTCAAAATACCAAATGTGTTGACAGGACTGCCCCTTCCTTAAATATTATAATAGTCTTCAAAACTAACATCCATAAAATAGAATAAAGCAAAACAAGTTAAAAAAATTTATTCCCAAATTTTAAACAAAATTATAAATTTTTAAAACATCTGCCGATCTGCATGCCCGTCCGTTTGATTGCCTATATAATTTATAGCAAAAGTTATCAACATTATTAGCGCCCTTAATCCCCGGGTTACTTGCCTGCTATGACCCCATGTTCATATTTTCAGAGGGGTTCAGTCGTTGTGTCGCCTTTTGCCTGACAGACACACGAACTCAATTAATTTTTATAATAGTAAAAGTTAATGCTAATATGTCACTCTACATTTGCACGCCTGACACCCCCGTCAACAACCCCGCCATCGCCATTGTACGCCTGTGGCATCGGCACAGAAACTGGCCAACATCCCGCGACTGGATGTCGCCTTGATATAAATCAAGCATAGTTCCCAGTTTTACTATACGAGTAGGCTGCACTTTCAAGAATGGACAGTCCGTAGGTAAAATAAAGTCCACCCTGATTACGATACGGCAAACTAACTTCATTTTTATTATTCGATTAATACAAGTCGTTACTCTTTTCATCATTACTATCAATAAAACACGAATTATGCATGCACGCAAGAAATAGGTCTGTTGTCTTGTGAAATGCATGGCCAAATAGCCTACATGTCTCTTTGAAAAGCCGACGAAATTTCTAACAGATGTACACATCGTTTATGAATTTCGTCTGCTTTTCAAAGCCAAAGGCGAAGCAGTTAACCAAACTCCAGACAGAGGTATCTCATCGTTTCGTGGCGATAGTGTAGAGGGCGCTTAATGGAGTTTGGCAGTTAAAGGTGGATTATCTCTTTGTAAACATGTATTATATAGTTACTGGGGTATAAAATATTAGATTTGAATCGAAGACTCCTGTCCGGAAATGCTTCTATCGATTATTATTAATTTTATGTCGAATATGTGCCCCCATGTCAGCCCGACTCAACCGCCCTGATGAATACCTAGTTATGCTAATCCTAATACTTTTTATGTTAATAAGAGTTTACATCCAGTCTGATATACATATAGAATGAATGCATATCTATGCTACTCCTAATGTTTTTATGTTAATGTTGTAAAGTGGCGAATCGGGCGGGGTTAAAGTGGGGGAGGGGGTCTTCTCTTCTGGCTTTCTGGAAGAGCAGTTGCTTCATCGTGGATCTAAGACGCCTTACTCTATAAAGGGAATCCCACATATCGGTGTTAAGTGGGTTCATGATATGTCGGTGATCATTCGCATTTGGCATGGTCAATCGTACGTCAATTCCAGTTATTTCCTCATTGAGACTTGCGTATCGCCATTTTCATGATCCTAACTCGGAATCTAGGGACACAACAGCAGATGATGTATTCAACCGGGGATTGGCCATGACAAAAGATAATTTGTCTCCCCTTCAACCAATCCATCTGAATTGTTTCACCGACATTAAGACAATGGTTGTTAATGGATTGAAGCGTTCCCCAGGTGTTATTTTGGGTTCACTGCAAAAGTTGGAGACTTCACCAAGGCCCAAAAAGATGCCCTACGGGCCGTGCCGGAGTAGAAACTACTAACCGAGAAAGATGCCCCATACCTGGGGAAAAACCTGGGAGTAAGATTGTGGGAGATGTCGCTGTACTGATGGTAGAAGCAAGAGGATCTACAGTCGACCATATCCTGAAGGTCACCGTCGTGAACGCCCGTGATCTGTACCGACTGTGAGGGCCATCTAAATTATACCCAGAGAAGATTGAGGCAGAAGGACTCGGTCCCATCATTCTGTCCCTCTCATGAGGAGTAGCCCTTGTATACCTCAGGCAGGATAGACACGCCATCGCCAGGATGGATGGGAAACAAGGGTTGATGGGAGTTCCCCTCCAATTATAGAGAGAGACAGCGTCACGAGGACCGAAGACCCCTGATTGGGGAATGAATAACAGATAGTCAAATACCCCGGTGGGGGACATGACAGAACAGAGGAAAGACCCCTAATGGGAGAGGAATAAAATAACTCAAATGTCAGCATTATAATTGGAGATAAAGGACTATCCTCCATTGAGGAACATCCTGCAATAACGACATGCGCACAAGAACCGACTGTTGACATGGCTCAAATTATAAACAATCTAAATAACAACAGTAGTGATACAGGGCCACCCTCTATCGAGGGACATCCACAAGTAATGACATGTGTCAGGGAACAGACTATATGTGATGTATCTCAAGAAATTGAAGAAAACATTATCAAACAACTGTATGCCCTCGTGTGAGGGAGATCGTACCTTGACTGTATCCGAAGGTGAGCAAAGAAATGTTCACTTAATAAATAACCTCACCCCCTCATGTGAGGGATACTATACATTGACAGTATCCAAAGGTGAGCAAGGAAATGTTCACTTAATAAACAACTTCACCCCTCCACAGTATTCTTAGGAATCCATATAAATGAAAACCTGACTTTCAGAAAACATGTGTCTTCTGTTTGTTATAAAATGGTGAATGTCATATACCACATCAATAAAGTTAAACACTTCTCTCCTGGTAGCGCACTTAAAACATTACATTATGCTCTAATACAAAGCCATTTTGTCTACGGTGTTAAAATATGGGGACACGTCCCTGCGGTCAAAAACATTTTAATGGTTCAAAAACGCGCGATATGAGTTTTATGTATAAAGAAATATGGAAGCCACACAGAACCTCTTTTTAGAAAAGAAAGTATACTCAAAATCTACGACAAACAAAAAGTCCAAGCGGCTGTTTTCATGCATGATTGGTATTATATGCGTTTAATAAAATAATTCACCAACATGTTTACCAAACGCGAAACCGGACCAGACACCCGCCAAAAGCACCCAATATTTAAAAAAAAACAAGAACATCTTGGTCCCAACAACTACTATTTGATTTATCAATACGTATACCCTCCATGTATACAAGTCATTTAAATGCAACCATTATGTGATACATAATTATATAGCCGTGCATTGTACAAGAAATCTTGACCGGCTATCTTAACATCTATTCATCTTAAGACGGTAAGACAGTCTAGCCGGACTTTGCCACCCCCTCGAATATACAATACAATATTTGTCAAATGTATTATGTATTAATGTGTGTATATTGAAATACAATATCCTATCCTATCATATCCCACTCATTCGAGGGAGATAACATAATGACTGTGTCCGAAGACAAGGACCAAGAACATATACTTGTGCGAGAAAACTGTATACATGTAGGGCACACGTATAGATAACTCGCTTATTGGTTACTCGATGGTTTGTCTCTTTCTTGCCAGTTGGATGTTCCTCGAAAGTCGAGTAGGAATGAGCTGAATGATGTTGTGAATTGCGATATAGGGGAGGTCACTCGATTGGCCGATTGTTGCAGCATAATTTTTAATGCCATCGGCATGTAAATGCCGTTGGAATGTGTTTCTGGATTTGTATGATGTAAATTCGTTATCTAAGTTGTTCCATATAGTTGGGTAAGAATGGAATGGTAGTTGTTGGGACCAAGATGATCTTGTTTTTTTTTAAATAGTGGGTGCTTTTGTCGGGTGTATGACATCGAAAACATCCATAATAATACTCAGCTTGAAAACATAACAAAAATACCCAGAATCATACATTCCAAAACAGGCCAGTAATAATAAGACCTTGGAATCACTCTTCGCGAGGGGCGATGAATTGGATCTTTGGAGGCCGGGAGAAGGAGATCCAAAGAATGCCATTACAAGCCTCTTAAATATGGATCCAACAATGTCTGAGCACCTGGCTGTTAAAGATAACAATGGTGATCTATTGCAGAAGATGGAAATGCATACTGGTACCAATGATACCAGTCAGGAATACCTCATAGTGAGGGCCAAGCAGATAAGACTGCAAATTACTAAGGAATGTGAACCACACGAGGCAAGAATAAATATTCATGAAAATGCCAAAAAAATAACTTTCACAAATGACAGAGACTGCCACGGAGACATGATGACAGCTGAATGTATATCTGAACAGACAGAGAGAGTCAATATGAGCACCAAGCTGTTAATGATAACACTAGTGACCTAGTGCAGAATATGGAAACGCATACTGGTACCAATAAAATAAATCAGGCATCCCTCATAGTGTGGGCTAAGCAGATAAGACCGCAAATGACTAAGGAATGCGAACCAAGCGAGGCAAGACTAAATACCCATGAAACTGCCCAAAGAACAGCTTGTATAAATCATAGAGACTGCCATGGAGATATGATGACCGATGAAGGTGTATCCGAACAGACAGACGGAGAGAGTCAATTTACTAATAGTAGCACTGAAGGCCATACAATGATACAAGTCTATTAACTTTTCCACCTAGTTACGGAAACTGGAGTGATACTGAACCTTCTGATTTGATTAGCTGCATATCAGATACATGTGACACACAGCCTGATAACAAAGACTGGAAGGAAACACAAATGGTCACATGCATATCAAAAACTTGGGACGACGACAGTAGAGCCTACGAGCCACCACCAGTACAATTCCCATCAATGGTAACACTAGTTGTCGACGACTCACACAGTGATAATACAATGCAAGATATGGGTGAACTGCCTTGGGATCCTTGTGGGCATTCTTCGCCAATGAAATCAAATTCTAGAGAATTGAAAAAGCAGCATTCTATAGAATGGGTAGAGCAGCATTGGGACCCGGAGTCAGAGACAAAAATCCTATATAGGGGTATATTGAAGATCGATTCCCTCTATGAGGGAGCTATAACTCAACACGTCAAAATTAAATTGGCCACAAAGAAGACAGTAACTGATAATTCCCACATAGCCGATAGATAGTGGGTGAGAAATCTGCCGTAAAAAATGAAAATTCCACGAGCCCTCGTGTGATGCAAATATCCAGACTACCCCTTTAATGGGAGTAAGTAAAGAAAGACTCAAAAAGAAGAATAAAGTGGGACGAGGAACACAGACAATTAGAAGTAGACTATATTTCTCAATCCCATATAAATACAGGGGAAACCTGGAAATCACACTCTAAAACATTGAGTGAATTACATAATCCAAATACTGCAATGAAGACCAACAAGCATCACCAATGCCAACTCTAAAATGATAAAGTGAGGAGGGAAAGGAATGGCTAATAAAACAATATGATTAGAGATAGCCATATCAACAGAACATATCCCTACATATGCAGATTTCGCAGTGCGAAATAGGATCATGGAAATGGGGATACCGGAACTCTCAACGAGGAAATAACTGGAAGTGACGTATGATTGACCATGCCAAATGTGAATGATCAGCAACATATAATGAACCCACTTAACACCGATATGTGGGATTCCCTTTATATGGTAAGGCGTCTTAGATCCAAGGTGAAGCAACTGCACTTCCAGAAAGCCAGAAGAGAAGACCCTCCACTTTAAGTTTGAATGATGTCAGTGTGAAGTCCACTGAGGATGGGGTTCTTGGTGAGAATAAGGGAGGAGTGTTGTAGAGTTGCGGATCTGCGGTCAAGGACGCCGAATGACGTCACCCAGAGTGACTTCCGGGGAACCCAAAACCACAAACATTGATTGTTAATATATCGTGTATTATCTTGTATTTTGCATTGTTATTGCTTGCCATCGAGCTATATAACTTGTGTTCTATGAAACATTGTTTCCGTGTATTTTATATATCCACGGTATTGTAACTTTACAACATTAATAAGAGTTTCAATCCAGTAATGGTGTTGCTTCATCCCATCAGGAAGAAAGTGTACCAGTATCTCTTGGAAATGGCAGCTCCGTCAGTAGTATAGACCAGTCCAGCATCCCATTTGACGATACCGAATATGGAATAAGTGCCCACATTGTTAAGGATATGCTCGTTAACCTTATATAATTCCGCGGCGTTATAATATCTAGTATATCTGTATCCCCTTTCATATTCCTTTATTTCGTTGGCGAGAGCAGAATTGGCATAGGCAAGATTCATCCTCGGTTCTGCTTTGGTTTTACTAGCAACAAGCACATTTCGTCCGTGGAATAGGAACCTCCTAAAACCACCAATTTCGGTGCAAGCGTGATTATCCGAGCCATATATGTCATCATATACAACGGCAAACCATAGTCTCCAGGAATATTTGGCGACAAGAAAGTCATTGACTTGATTCAAAAAATCTTGATTATTTAAGTCGACTTTTTCCGCTGCGAGAGTGTCGAAATCCTCCTCTGACTGACTTGCCCATTTCGATTCCACTTCTCTGTCATACGCCAGCACGTCAGTGTAGACTGTCGTCATTCTTGTATCCCATGTGTTTGTCGTGTCATTCATTACTGCTATCGACTTGTTGCTGAGTTGCAGATATGCCATCTCTAGCTTATAGCAGTCGTAAATGAGATTGATGATACCCATCATGAATATCTGGACCTTTTGGCGGTCGTTCTTGGTGTATTTCATTACAGCTATGGGGATATTTGTCTCAAACACGTGGTCTGAATTTACCATCGCATCAAAAAGTTGCCATCCTGCATTATCGTACGAACTCGCGTAAGTATTCAAGAATTCGGTCCTATAGTGACTACGTAATTCTGGTGGTGAGTCGGACAGAGTGTTGAGAAGCACGATATTCGATCTGATATTTCTTTCTATTTCTGCGAATGGTATGTGGGTTTGACTCCACACGATCTCGCGGTTGACTCCGTCCAACTTGTTAGACATCTCAACGAATCTTGTATTCATTCTATTATAAACATTTTTTATTTCTGTGAGTTCCGGCGACTCCTGCGCTCCTAAAGCAAAAAACATTGTCAGAAGCTGTGCAATCACCGCTAACAGTGGTCCCCCTGCTCCGCTTAACTGGATAATGGCATTTCCAAAGTTGGCTGCGTCTGTAAATAAGCCAAGAGCAGTCTCAGTCGCCTCTATATTACTCAATATGGCTTCTTTATCCATGGCTCCTGGGTTTGGATATTGTATTGGTCGGATGCTCTAGGCTTTGTACCAATGCTGTCTCTAATATACCCCAGAAAATCTGAAATATAAATACAAATAAGATATTACAGGCGTGATACCGACCGTATAATTCAGCCTTATCTTGATAACCCGAATGAATGGTAGACAATTCCAATGTATACTTTTATAACTGAGTGGGAGAATCCATTTAGAAAAGAAAGGGTTAATACTTTCTTAATACCAATCTTAAAAAACCCCAGCGAGAGAACGTACCTAATTGTGCACACGCTACAGCATGTAAGCCGAGGCCGAATGCGATTCCAACATAAAATGTGTAGTTTGTGTCTTTCGTCCATTTTTATATACTGTAAAAAAAACTCAATCGCCTCAAGTGGCCTGACGACGCCATGTTTTCGTAAAATGTATCGTACATCACGTGATGCAATCACGTGGGTTAATATTTGGTTCCGAAATCGCCGCTAGTACCAAATGCTTAGGTATAATATCAATATATAGAACCTAATTATTCTCTTTACCTATGACTTTGGTACTACAAGACATATATGTACTACGAAGGACCTATTCGGCTTGTTATTTCTAAGAGTGTAGCGGAATATCACGAACTTGTAATCTATGTACACTTACACCATCGTTTATTGTGTTTGCTCCGATACTCCGGTGTCTTTGATACCGTTTTATCAGTTACAATCTAACTCGTACCTCCATTATATTTACAAGGCCGTATTATCATTGACAAGGCCGTATTATCATTGATAAGGCCGTATTATCAATGACATGGCCGTATTATCATTGACAAGGCCGTATCATCATGACAAGGACGGGTTATTATTGACAAGGCCGTGTTATCAAAATAAGTCCGAATTATACGGATACCCCCGTGACAAAATATGCTGTATCTTAATATATGCAAATAAAAAATACATGAAGATAGATAGATAGGATATTGAGATGTCCCTCAAACCAAATCAAGCTTGAAAATCTGTCCCTATTTTCACCCTTGCCCACGATCTTATCCACGACCTAACCACCTCGACTATGGGGACATGCTTAAAAGGACGCCCTTTCGCCGAGAGTTAGGAAGCGTATCAGTCTGAACATGGGTTCGAACCCACCACCAACCACACCCTTGAATGACTAATTTTACCTAATGACTGATCAAACCGGGAGAGACTAGAGACATATAATCAGAATTAAATATTAATAATCTCATATATATTTTGAAGACCTCTGTTTGTTTGTCTGTCTGTCTGTCTGTCTGTATGTCTGTCATTAATACAAATCTACGATTCTCGACCGATCGGGACGAAACTTGGTACGTGTGTGTAGTTTGACCAGGCGGTGGACGTTGTCGTATTGGCGAGCCCGTGCGGCGCCCGCTTCGCGCATGCGCAGACGAGATCTCGGAAACGGGTGGAGCTATCGACTTGAAATTTGCTATGTGAATGTACCTTGCCCCGGATACGAATTTTATCGGGTCGACGAGCCCGTGCGACGCCAGTTTCGCGCATGCGCAGACGAGATCTCGGAAACGGGTGGAGCTATCGACTTGAAATTTGCTATGTGAATGTACCTTGCCCCGGATACGAATTTTATCGGGTCGACGAGAATTGCAGTCCAGATCTCGGAAATTTTGTATGTGAATGTACCTTGCCCCGGATACGAATTTTATCGGGTCGACGAGAATTGCAGTCCAGATTTCGGAAATTTTGTATGTGAATGTACCCGTGCGACGCCAGCTTCGCGCAGCCCTCGATATGTACCCGTGCGAACATGGGTTCGAACCCACCACCAACCACACCCTTGAATGACTAATTTTACCTAATGACTGATCAAACCGGGAGAGACTACAGACATATAATCAGAATTAAATATTAATAATCTATAATATATTTTGAAGACCTCTGTCTGTATGTCTGTCTGTCATTAATAAAAATCTACGATTCTTGACCGATCGGGACGAAACTTGGTACGTGTGTGTAGTTTGACCAGGCGGTCGTTGTTGTCGTATTGACGAGCCCGTGCGGCGCCCGCTTCGCGCATGCGCAGACGAGATCTCGGAAACGGGTGCAGCTATCGACTTGAAATTTGATATGTGAATGTACCTTGCCCCTGATGCAAATTTTATCGGGTCGCCGAGCCCATGCGACGCCAGCTTCGCGCATGCGCAGACGAGATCTGGAAACGGGTGGAGCTATCGACTTGAAATTTGCTATGTGAATGTATCTTGCCCCGGATACGAATTTTATCGGGTCGCCGAGCCCGTGCGACGCCAGCTTCGCGCATGCGCAGACCGGATCTCGGAAACGGGTGGAGCTATCGACTTGAAATTTGGTTTTTGAATAGCTATCGACTTGAAATTTTGTTTTTTAATATCCCGGACAACGTCGGGCTCATCGGCTAGTCCCATATATATTTTGAAGACCTCTGTCTGTCTGTCTGTATGTTTGTATGTTTGTCATTAATACAAATCTACGATTCTCGACCGTTCGGGACGAAACTTGGTGCTTGTGTGTAGTTTGACCAGGCGGTGGACGTTGTCGTATTGGCGAACCCGTGCGGCACACGCAGACGAGATCTCGGAAACGGGTGGAGCTATCGACTTGAAATTTGGTATGTGAATGTATCTTGTCCCGGATACGAATTTTATCGGGTCACCGAGTCCGTGCGACGCCAGCTTCGCGCATGCGCAGACGAGATCTCGGAAACGGGTGGAGCTATCGACTTGAAATTTGGTATGTGAATGTATCTTGCCCCGGATACAAATTTTATCGGGTCGCCGAGTCCGTGCGACGCCAGCTTCGCGCATGCGCAGACGAGATCTCGGAAACGGGTGGAGCTATCGACTTGAAATTTGGTGTGTGAATGTATCTTGCCCCGGATACGAATTTTATCGGGTCGCCGAGCCCGTGCGACGCCAGCTTCGCGCATGCGCAGACGAGATCTCGGAAACGGGTGGAGCTATCGACTTGACATTTGCTATGTGAATGTATCTTGCCCCGGATACAAATTTTATCGGGTCACCGAGCCCGTGCGGCGCCCACTTCACGCATGCGCAGACGAGATCTCGGAAAATGGTGGAGCTAGAGACTTGAAATTTGCTACGTGAATGTATCTTGCCCCGGATACGAATGTTATCGGGTCGCCGAGCCCGTGCGACGCCAGTTTCGCGCATGCGCAGACCAGATCTCGGAAACGTGTGGAGCTATCGACTTGAAATTTGGTATGTGAATGTATCTTGCCCCGGATACGAAGTTTATCGGGTCGCCGAGCCGTGCGACGCCAGCTTCGCGCATGCGCAGACCAGATCTCGGAAACGGGTAGAGCTATCGAAATTTGGTTTTTGAATAGCCCGGACAACGTCGGGCTCATCGGCTAGTCTATTATATATTTTGGGAAATATGTGTGTGTGTGCGTGTCTGTCTGTCTGTTCGCGATGGATTCGAAAACGGCCGAGCCGATTTCGATGGTATGTGAGGGTACTTTCGGACGGGGAGTGGCATGTGCCTATTCATTTGCTCGTGTGACGTGACGTTGACCTTCAAATCTGGTCATTTCAAGGTCGAACGCCCGAGTATCACGGGATTTCGATGAAAATTAGTGTCTATGGATACTTTCGTATGGTAAGTGTCGTAGGCCTATTCCTTTGCCCATGCGACGTGACCTTGACCTTGAAATCGGGTTAATTTAAGGTCAAACCGCGAATTTTTATGGGATTTCGACGAAATTTGATACGTAGGGTTACTTTTGTCCACTGAGTGTTTTCGACGGGTCAAATCGTGACCCCGACCTCACCTTGACCTTCAAAATGATCAATTCTATGTCAAATCGGGTAAAACCGGATGGATTTCGACGGGTACTTTTGTCGGGTACTTTTGTTTGGGCAGTGTTTTTGACGGGTCAAAATGACCTTCAAAATGGACAATTCAAGGTCAAACCGCGCAATTCGCCGAAAAGCAGAGGGGAAACAGCCCGGACGAAGTCGGGTCCACCTATATAGAATGGGCTACAGACAAATAACTCAGTATTACATATTAATTTATTAATACATATAACTCATAATTAAATAATTATAATATGTTATATAAATATATAGAATGGACTACATACATATAACTCAGTATTAATATTAATTAATTGAATAATAATATGTTATATAAATATATAGAGTGGACTACTTACATATAACTCAGTATTAAATATTAATTAATTAAATATTAATAACATGTTATATAAATATATAGAATGTACTAGAGACATATAACTCAGTATTAATATTAATAATATCTTATATAAATATATAGAATGGACTACATACATATATCTCAGTTTTAAATATTAATAATATGTTATATAACTATACATAATGGCCTAGAAATTTGTTCAATCGTGGACCGTTTGTAAATAGGGTTTCATAAAACAAGAAATTCAATTAATTGAGGAAAAACACCCACTGTCCCGAGTGGTATTGATAAGCTATTGGAGGGTCTACCACTTCGCATGCAAAATAGCTAAATAACATTTAATGTCTCAAAGACATCAACAGCTTTAAGATGGGAATAACCACCATATATGATAGATATTCAACCAGGCTCTGCTTAAGATTGTTAATTGATGACTGATTTACATGTACATTACACACAACAATTAACGTTATGATTTTGAAACTAACCATGATAGAATATTGACAGTAAGGTGGTATTAACTACTACTAGTACTATTCGTAATAATAGTACTATTCTAGCATAATATATGTGTACATGATGTATGGGAAATATTAAAGGACAAAACAATATTTACAATACAATTATAACAATTTTTTAATTAATCGCAAGAGCTAATTGCGCTCAAGCACATTAAGGAATATTCCTTAAAGGCGTTTAAGTGCAATAATGGAATTTCTATTGTTCTTAATCGCAATAAGGAAATATTTAACTGAGCTTTAGCGCAAAAATGGAATTTTCAAATTGCGCTTATATAATAAAGCTCAATAAGGAATCTCTTAATAAGGAATATATTATATATAGTACATAAACTCCCTATAATTCAGGTGGTGTAGTCCATATCCATGGTACAATGGGTGGAACAAATATAGGTTTATTCTACTATTTGCAGAAGGGTGATCTAATGAGAGATATATTAATTTCGCTTAAGTGAAATAGGGATGTCATTGCGCTTACATGTAATAAGGAATGTCTTATTACACTTAAGCGCAATAAGAATATTCCTTATTGCACAGGAATATCATATTGTGCTTAAGCGCAATAAGGTATCTCTAACTGCGCTTAAGCACAATAACTTTAAAAATATTCTTATTGCATTAAGATCCACGAGAAATATTCTCATTGGGCTTGAGCTCAATTAGAGATTCCTTAAGTTATTGCAGTTAATCGAAATTGTCAACTAAATGTCAATTTGGTTTCCCATAGAGATCATCAATGGTGTCTATGCGCAAGGGACGCATGCCAATCTTTGTTGGGATTGCAATTGTTTATTGCTTATTAAATATGCACATATGCTTAAGATACAGTTGTGCGCGAAGCGCGCTCCCGTATATCAGGTTTTGGAACCCAGTGAATTAAAATATCATTGAAATAATTCTCCCAATAAACATCCATATATTCAATATACATTTTTTGGAACAGAATTAGGCAGTCCATTTTGGACGCCATCATGGAATTTAATTTTTTTGTTTAATTTTCTCACATATTTATTAGTTATGTGCATGGAAAGATCATTAAACTTCACATCCTTATATTGGTTATAGTAATGCCCAAAGCAATTGGCCACTTAACCACAGCAGAATTATGGGTATTTTTTCAGGATTTAGTCGGAAATTTGGCTTGTTGCCATTCATCGGAAAGCTCTCGCCTTTCCTGAAAAATTACCCATAATTCTGATGTGGTTAAGTGGTCAATTACTTTGGACATTACTGTATGTATGAGGATGGAGTTATCATTACACCTCACATCCTTATATTGGGGATTTTGGACCTTGACTTGGGACCTTTGGTTTTTAACGCAACAAATGCGAGTACACCTTATACACAAATTTCTTGGATAAGATGAGTTTGAAGCCTGCTTACATTTCAAAATGCTGTCAGTTTTGTATCGTCTGCAGCGGAACTCGGCATGTTTAAGCAAAAGTTACAAGAGATAAAATATGTACGTAACGAGACTATAATACAAATGAAAAAATAAATTGAGGGAGGGTGGGCGATACACGGAACTCATGGTTGAACCGATATATATCTGTGGAGCGATAACTATCAATGTTGACATATTATGCATCTCAACTCTACTGTTGCAACAAGGCTATAAAATAGGGGGTGTCAGAATCTTAGTTATCTCTATATAGTGCCAGAATAGTTATTTATGGACTTCTATAGTGGTAAAATGCAAATTAGAATTAAATGACAAAAATATGTATGTAACACAACTATACCGATGAAAAGAAAAATAATAATTTAGGCCTGGATTAGATGTTGGTTTGGTTATAACTTATATGAACTCGGAGAAAAAGGGGTACATACCGATGAACTGACATGAATTAGTAGAGCGATAGCGATCAATGTTGCCATGAATGCATCGCGTTTGTACTGTAGCATCAATGATATAAAATTGGGGTGGGGGGTCTGAAAGTATCTCTATCTCTATGGATGGCACCATAATTATATAGAAAGAAATAGGAATTGATATACATATACGGTATACTATATAGTAATACCATAGACATAAGTATAAGTATCACGTGATAAAATATTATGTAACGTGACTATAGCGATGATAAAAATAAATAAATTGGACCGGGATTAGAGGTTGGGTTGGTTTTATGTGGATAATTGGATATGGAATTCATACCGATGAAACGATATAAATTAGTAGAGCGATAAAAACCAATGTTGACACTTAGTCAGGCTATGCGGGGGAAATAGGGGTTCATACGATAGACCAAAATTAATTTGTTAGGTGATAATGACCAATGTTGACGTTTAAAGTAACGCGACTGTACTGTCGCACAATTATCAAGTAGAGCCGGTCAAATATCAACTCTGGTGCCCAATATGGAGCAGCTCAGAAAACATTCGCAGGGCCCTAAAATTTATTTAACATGGAATCTGCCATTCAAATCGATTTATGTCGATAAAAGTCTTATTTTTAAGCTGAGACTTGGTGTGTCTGAGTGGAATACTTATATATTCCTAAAATGACAGGGTCCAGCACGTCATTATTTTCTAGATGGAAGAAATAATTGTTTTCGATGATAAATTTTAACATGGGATCTGCCATTCAAATCGATTTATGTCGATAAAACTCTTATTTTTCAAAATTTTAAGCTGAGACTTGTGTCTGGGTGGAATACTTATATATTCTTGAAATAAGAGAATCCAGCACGTTGTTACGTTTTAGATGGGAGAAATTGATTTTTTTCGATGATAAAAATCCACCGTGGGCTGGGCACTGAAATTGTCAATGAAAATGTAATCATTTTCGGGACATGACAATCTGCGGGATGGGATGGGATATGGGACAAAATGACAATATGCGGGATAGAATTTCAAATTGCGTGGGACGGCCGATATCTTGAGGAATACAGGGCGTATGGGGCTCAATTTGGTGTCTAACGAAAGGCCCACATTCGCCCTATCCATACATAGTAACCACGCCACTGACCGGACAACAGAAGTTGCATTATTTGATCAGCAACTAACCTAACATGAAGGAATTTGGGATAGAATGACAATCTGCGGGACAGGATTTTCAAATTGCGTGGGACGGCCGATATATCGAGGAATACAGCGCGTATTTGGTGTCTAACGAAAGGTCCACAACTGACCTGACATAAAATGCCACAAACACGAAAAACTGCGTTCGACATTAATGTTTAGAATTTAGATTTATCGAAGAATACGCAAGTAAACAACAAGTTTTAGGTATCAAATAACGCAGTGGAATACTGCGCACTCGTTTTTAGCTACAATATCGCTGTTTTAGTGTGAATATTGTTATGGCGAACACGCAAACACGCGCCGATAACAGCTAAAATAGACTCGATGTTTACAATTACATGATCGATTTCAGCTGGTATATTCAATATAATGGGGCGTATAGTATAGTATATCAAAATGTAGGATTAGACACAGTGAATGTATTTTTTTCCAAATGGGTCCACTACGCGGTGAAATTGTTGCAGAAATTCGCTCCAAGAAAGAGCGCTACTTTTCTCGTAAAAAATAAAATGGCCAACTGAAGCCGTTCTATCGTTCCAACTAAGCCGTTCTTAGCAGCACTTCATCCACAAAATACGAATATTACACCATGTATCACAAGACATATCAAATGTAACCTTTAAAAGGTCTTTGCGCTTTTCATTTGTTATAATTCACACTTATTTTTTATTTTTGTTGTGATTTAAAGCCCAGGCCGGAAGACGGTGCCCGGCGATTACAAGCCAAGTTACAAAATAAATTAACTGGTTTGAATGCATGAATATGTCAATGGTCAGACTGCTCGAAAGAATATTCAAATCAAATAGTGTTTATAGACATAAAAACTTATGTGTCCGCCAGTCATACGCGGTGGAAGTTCTCATATTAGCTGCTGGTCATACGCGGGGGAGGTTCTCATATGAACATATTATCCGCCGGTCATACGCAGGGGAGGTTCTCATATGAACATATTATCCACCGGTCATACGCGGTGGAGGTTCATATTATCCGCCTGTCATACGCGAGGGAGGTTCTCATGTGAACAAATTATCCACCGGTCATACTCGGTGGAGGTTCATATTATCCACCAGTCATACGCGAGGGAGGTTCTCATATTATCTCAAATCAAATGAGGATAATATGAGAACCTCCACCGCGTATGACCGGCGGATAATATGTTCATATGCAAACCTCCCCCGCGTATGACCGGCGTATAATTTGAGAACCTCCCTCGCGTATTACTGGCAGATAATATAAACCTCCACCGCGTATGACCGTCGAATGATATTTTCATATGAGAAACTCCCCTGCATATGACCGGCAGATAATATGAGAATCTCCCACCCGCGAATGACCGCAGTTAATATGAGAACCTGCCTATGACCATCGGATAATATAAACCTCCACCGCGTATGACAGCGGATAACATGAGAACCTCCCCCGCATTTGACCGGCGGATAATATGTTCATATGAGAACCTCCCCGGCGTATGACCAGCAGATAATATGAGAACTTCCACCGCGTATGACTGGCGGACACATAAGTTTTTAAGTCTATAAGCACTATTTGATTTGAATATTCTTTCGAGCAGTCTGACCATTGACATATTCATGCATTCCAACCAGTTAATTTATTTTGTAACTTGGCTTGTAATCGACGGACACCGGCTTCCGGCCTGGGCTTTTAATCACAAATAAAATAAAAAATAAGTGTGAATTATAACAAATGAAAAGCGCAAAGACCTTTTAAAGGTTACATTTGATATGTCTTCTGATACATGGTGTATATTCGTATTTTGTGGATGAAGTGCTGCTAAGAACGGCTTAGTTGGAACGATAGAACGGCTTCAGTCGGCCATTCTATTTTTTACGAGAAAAAAAGTAGCGCTCTTTCTTGGAGCGAATTTCTGCAACAATTGCAACACCTAGTGGACCAATTTGGACAAAAAATACATTCACTGTGTCTAATCCTACATTTTGATATACTATACGCCCCATTATATTGAATATACCAACTGAAATCGATCCTGTAATTGTAAACATCGAGTCTATTTTTAGCTGTTTTATCGGCGCGTGTTTGCGTGTTCGCCATTACAATATTCGCACTAAAACAGCCATATTGTAGCTAAAAACGAGTGCGCAGTATTCCACTACGTTATTTGATACCTAAAACTTGTTGTTTCCTGGCGTTTTCATCGAGAAATCTAAATTCTAAACATTAATGTCGAACGCAGTTTTTCGTGTTTGTGGCATTTTATGTTAGGTCAGTTGTCGACCGAATAATGTAACTTCCGGTCAGTGGCGGAGTTAATATATGTGGATAGGCGAATGTGGACCTTTCGTTAGACACCAAAAGGAGCCCTCTATGCGCTCTAATCCTCGAGATATCGGCCGTCCCACGCAATTTGAGAATCCTGTCCCGCAGTTTGTCATTCTATCCCAAATTCCACCCCATGTTAAGTCAGTTTTCGATCAAATAATGCAACTTCTGATGTCCGGTCAGTGGCGGGGTTAATGTATGTGGATAGGGCGAATGTGGGCCTTTCGTTAGACACCAAAATGAGCCCCCCATGCGCCCTGTATTCCTCGAGATATTGGCCGTCCCACTTTGAAATTCTGTCCCGAAGATTGTCGTTTTGTACCATATCCCATCCCATCCCGCAGATTGTCATGTCCCTCATTTTCTCAAGTGTCGTTTTGGTCAAAATATCGCTTTCTCGACGGGGAAAACTGATCGGAATAATAGCTAAGACGAATTTAGATAGAATTATCGGAAGAATTCGACCGATTAGGGTGCATTTTAAGAGAATCGAGTTGACATATCACTGTAACTTTTGCATCAAACAGCCATTGCTCCGCTTCGATTATCAATGCCGTTGGCAATTGTCCCAATATGATAGGGGAACACTTTGACGTTCGTACTCATAGTTCACCAATTTTTGTACCTGGCTCGTCTATCCTAAGTTTCATGGGAAAATGTCTAATCTGATTCTATTTGTCGTTATATACATATTATACATATTTTTCACCACATTTCGCCGCGTCGGTCAGTGGGTGAAAAACTAGTTAATTCATTGTTTCCGACGTCTGCCACAAGCTCTACCAGTCTCGCTATACTTCCACCGTATGTTGCCTTGAAAATTGGTCGCTGTGTATGATAGGGATTTGACCGTCCTGATATAGAGGTTCCCCGTATATGATGTTGACATTTCCAACTGCATCACCCCCTCTTAAACCAGAACAAACTCACAGGTTTGCCGATTCAATTATGTTCAGGTCAAGTAGTAAACTTGTAAAACTTTCTGAACTGAGGGTCTGCTGTGACGGCGTGGATATAGCATCATCTACATCGGTTAAATATTTGGGGCTGGTTCTTTATCAACGGCTGAATGGCGAAGTGATGGCGGAGAATGTTCTGAGTAAGGTAAATACGAATTGGCAGGATGACTCATCTAGGATGTAATGAATTTGAACATGTGAAATGGCTAAGTATAATAACAGTATTTGGCTTAATTTATATTGACGCTACTATTTGTATTTCTTAATTCAATCATTTGATAATCAGAATACAGAATACAATCAGAATACAAGTTATATATATTACAAACAAAAGTACGATAGTTTTGATTTTGAACAAACAACGTTTGGTCACTTCAGATACGCGCCGCTAACGTGTGGTTTGATAAATTCATGATATTGCAGTCAAATGCCGTGGGTGTGGCTTGTATGAATAAGTGAATACTAACTGAATTTGTAGGAAGCTATTCATCAATTTGGTCAAGCAAGGCATCGCTCGCTTGATAGATATCTCTCGTTTGGAATAATCTCAACCATGAGAGTCTTTAGACCGTAAGTTGATTGAAATAAAACACAGTCTAATTTTATTAGACTGACTCATTTGGTATCTGATTTGATAGCTAATATATTTTTATGTTTTACACATGTTTTTGTTTATAACTTGCTTAGATCACATTAACCCCGTCCACTCATTCTATAGACATGCTCAAAATGATAACTCAAATAAGATTTCATCCACTAATTTCATAATTGTCAACCATAGTTCTTCATCTGTATATATGTTGGTTTCAATTGGTTTGTCACGTTTGAAAATGTTAATTATTATATCCATGGCAAAGACGAATGCTGCGTGACACAATAAATTATGAAACCCTCACACAACACTCTTAAAGAGTTCTGATTCTGAATGATGAATGATAAGTTTTGAAATAATAACCCTTATATCCATGTCATTAAAATATGTTATCTAAAGCAATACTTGTTTATCTACCTGGGTTCATATTCCACACGACCTTTCATGGTGGCACACATCCACCTCTCTGGTTGTTGGTATCGTTTCGTTTCATTTATCAGCTCATATTAACCCTGTTCACACATTACATAGAATCATGCTATCCGATGTGATAACTCAATTATGTTTCACCCAATATGTTCTAAAGTTCAGATCGAGATGCCAGTCAATAATGCAGTATGCGGCAGTAGAAAAACTATTGTGATAGTTACTATGTCATTGATATCAACATATCGCAAGCGGTAGACCGAATTAATTGGATTTCTATCAAACACTCGATTTTCACCTAACTTCATATTTCTGCGGAGAACATCGATATATCTATATGGTGTCGCATAAACTGTTATGTAACATTTCCTCGAACTCGATTATTTATCGCCAACCAAGGGGTATTGTATCATCTCACCTGTACTATAAAGAATCGGTATCGACTGATAGGTTTTGAAAATGTATGTTAAACCCATGTACTTATCTATGTTTAACACAGGAGGATATTTCTGGTGTTATGCCATATGACGTGTCTTGTCAATCATCTTCCCTTTTCGTGTACAATTGTGTAATTAGTTCCAGATTGATGAATTAGATTCTGGTAGACAGTTTTATTGAAGATATGAATAAAAAATCCGCCGATCATGAGTCGGCCTCTCATTTCTTAAGTATTTCTATTTTCACGGTGTTTGGCTAATCTAGAAAAATCTAAAGAAAAACTAGTGGCTGTATGAAACATTTAATAACCGATAACTTTAACATAATTATTTCAACAATGGCTGTGCTGGTTCGTGTCGTGGCTGTATGAAACATTTAATAACCGATAACTTTAACATAATTATTTCAACAATGGATGTGCTGGTTCGTGCCGTGGCTGTATGAAACATTTAATAACCGATAACTTTAACATAATTATTTCAACAATGGCTGTGCTGGTCCGTGCCGTGGCTGTATGAGACATTTAAGAACCGATAACTTTAACATATTTCAACAATGGCTGTGCTAGTTCTTGCCGTGGCTGTACGAAACATTTAAGAACCGATAACTTTAACATAATTATTTCAACAATGGCTGTGCTGGTTCGTGCCGTGGCTGTACGAAGCATTTAAGAACCGATAACTTTAACATAATTATTTCAACAATGGCTGTGCTGGTTCGTGCCGTGGCTGTACGAAGCATTTAAGAACCGATAACTTTAACATAATTATTTCAACAATGGCTGTGCTGGTTCGTGCCGTGGCTGTACGAAGCATTTAAGAACCGATAACTTTAACATAATTATTTCAACAACGGCTGTGCTGGTCCGTGCCGTGGAAGTGTCTATTCGCCATCGGATGGCAAATAGCGATTCTACCGATATGCGCTATTTGCCATCCGATGGTATTTTAAATAAAAGAAAACATATCATATCATCACAATACGCTATTATAACGAGGATTCCTACCGCCTTCGTGATCATTAGGCCCAGTTGACCGTCGGTTGACCACCTACAGATATCATGGGGGGATGGCAAATAAGAAATCGACAAATTTTGAAGGAAATTTCGTATAGTTTGAACATTTAGTGGCACAAGCTGTCGCTATATGGCCACATAATCACCATTTGTACCCGCCTTACTGAAAACCCGGACCAGTTGACCGTCGGTTGACCACCCACCGATATCCTGGGGGGATGGCAAATAAGAAATCGACAAATTTTGAAGGAAATTTCGTATAGTTTGAACATTTAGTGGCACAAGCTGTCGCTATATGGCCACATAATCATCATTTGTACCCGCCTTACTGAAAACCCGGACCAGTTGACCGTCGGTTGACCACCCACAGATATCCTGGGGGGATGGCAAATAAGGAATCGACAAATTTTGAAGGAAATTTCATATAGTTTGAACATTTAGTGGCACAAGCTGTCGCTATATGGCCACATAATCACCATTTGTACCCGCCTTACTGAAAACCCGGACCAGTTGACCGTCGGTTGACCACCCACAGATATCCTGGGGGGATGGCAAATAAGGAATCGACAAATTTTGAAGGAAATTTCATATAGTTTGAACATTTAGTGGCACAAGCTGTCGCTATATGGCCACATAATCACCATTTGTACCCGCCTTACTGAAAACCCGGACCAGTTGACCGTCGGTTGACCACCCACAGATATCCTGGGGGGATGGCAAATAAGGAATCGACAAATTTTGAAGAAAATTTCGTATAGTTTGAACATTTAGTGGCACAAGCTGTCGCTATATGGCCACATAATCATCATTTGTACCCACCTTACTGAAAACCCGGACCAGTTGCCCGTCGGTTGACCACCCACAGATATCCTGGGGGGATGGCAAATAAGGAATCGACAAATTTTGAAGGAAATTTCATATAGTTTGAACATTTAGTGGCACAAGCTGTCGCTATATGGCCACATAATCATCATTTGTAGCCGCCTTACTGAAAACCCGGACCAGTTGACCGTCGGTTGACCACCTACAGATATCATGGGGGGATGGCAAATAAGAAATCGACAAATTTTGAAGGAAATTTCGTATAGTTTGAACATTTAGTGGCACAAGCTGTCGCTATATGGCCACATAATCATCATTTGTACCCGCCTTACTGAAAACCCGGACCAGTTGACCGTCGGTTGACCACCTACAGATATCATGGGGGGATGGCAAATAAGAAATCGACAAATTTTGAAGGAAATTTCGTATAGTTTGAACATTTAGTGGCACAAGCTGTCGCTATATGGCCACATAATCACCATTTGTACCCGCCTTACTGAAAACCCGGACCAGTTGACCGTCGGTTGACCACCCACAGATACCCTGGGGGGATGGCAAATAAGAAATCGACAAATTTTGAAGGAAATTTCGTATAGTTTGAACATTTAGTGGCACAAGCTGTCGCTATATAGCCACATAATCACCATTTGTACCCGCCTTACTGAAAACCCGGACCAGTTGACCGTCGGTTGACCACCCACAGATATCCTGGGGGGATGGCAAATAAGAAATCGAAAAATTTTGAAGGAAATTTCGTATAGTTTGAACATTTAGTGGCACAAGCTGTCGCTATATGGCCACATAATCATCATTTGTACCCGCCTTACTGAAAACCCGGACCAGTTGACCGTCGGTTGACCACCCACAGATATCCTGGGGGGATGGCAAATAAGGAATCGACAAATTTTGAAGGAAATTTCGTATAGTTTGAACATTTAGTGGCACAAGCTGTCGCTATATGGCCACATAATCATCATTTGTACCCGCCTTACTGAAAACCCGGACCAGTTGACCGTCGGTTGACCACCCACAGATATCCTGGGGGGATGGCAAATAAGGAATCGACAAATTTTGAAGGAAATTTCGTATAGTTTGAACATTTAGTGGCACAAGCTGTCGCTATATGACCACATAATCATCATTTGTACCCGCCTTACTGAAATCCCGGACCAGTTGACCGTCGGTTGACCACCTACAGATATCATGGGGGATGGCAAATAAGAAATCGACAAATTTTGAATGAAATTTCGTATAGTTTGAACATTTAGTGGCACAAGCTGTCGCTATATGGCCACATAATCACCATTTGTTCCCGCCTTACTGAAAACCCGGACCAGTTGACCATCGGTTGACCACCCACAGATATCCTGGGGGGATGGCAAATAAGAAATCGACAAATTTTGAAGGAAATTTCGTATAGTTTGAACATTTAGTGGCACAAGCTGTCGCTATATGGCCACATAATCATCATTTGTACCCGCCTTACTGAAAACCCGGACCAGTTGACCGTCGGTTGACCACCCACAGATATCCTGGGGGGATGGCAAATAAGGAATCGACAAATTTTGAAGGAAATTTTGTATAGTTTGAACATTTAGTGGCACAAGCTGTCGCTATATGGCCACATAATCATCATTTGTACCCGCCTTACTGAAAACCCGTACCAGTTGACCGTCGGTTGACCACCCACATATATCCTGGGGGAATGGCAAATAAGAAATCGACAAATTTTGAAGGAAATTTCGTATAGTTTGAACATTTAGTGGCACAAGCTGTCGCTATATGGCCACATAATCATCATTTGTACCCGCCTTACTGAAAACCCGGACCAGTTGACCGTCGGTTGACCACCCACAGATATCCTGGGGGGATGGCAAATAAGGAATCGACAAATTTTGAAGGAAATTTTGTATAGTTTGAACATTTAGTGGCACAAGCTGTCGCTATATGGCCACATAATCATCATTTGTACCCGCCTTACTGAAAACCCGGACCAGTTGACCGTCGGTTGACCACCCACAGATATCCTGGGGGGATGGCAAATAAGAAATCGACAAATTTTGAATGAAATTTCGTATAGTTTGAACATTTAGTGGCACAAGCTGTCGCTATATGGCCACATAATCACCATTTGTACCCGCCTTACTGAAAACCCGGACCAGTTGACCGTCGGTTGACCACCCACAGATATCCTGGGGGGATGGCAAATAAGAAATCGAAAATTTTTGAAGGAAATTTCGTATAGTTTGAACATTTAGTGGCACAAGCTGTCGCTATATGGCCACATAATCATCATTTGTACCCGCCTTACTGAAAACCCGGACCAGTTGACCGTCGGTTGAACACCCACAGATATCATGGGGGGATGGCAAATAAGGAATCGACAAATTTTGAAGGAAATTTTGTATAGTTTGAACATTTAGTGGCACAAGCTGTCGCTATATGGCCACATAATCATCATTTGTACCCGCCTTACTGAAAACCCGGACCAGTTGACCGTCGGTTGACCACCACAGATATCCTGGGGGGATGGCAAATAAGAAATCGACAAATTTTGAATGAAATTTCGTATAGTTTGAACATTTAGTGGCACAAGCTGTCGCTATATGGCCACATAATCACCATTTGTACCCGCCTTACTGAAAACCGGGACCAGTTGACCGTCGGTTGACCACCCACAGATATCCTGGGGGGATGGCAAATAAGAAATCGAAAAATTTTGAAGGAAATTTCGTATAGTTTGAACATTTAGTGGCACAAGCTGTCGCTATATAGCCACATAATCACCATTTGTACCCGCCTTACTGAAAACCCGGACCAGTTGACCGTCGGTTGACCACCCACAGATATCCTGGGGGGATGGCAAATAAGAAATCGAAAAATTTTGAAGGAAATTTCGTATAGTTTGAACATTTAGTGGCACAAGCTGTCGCTATATGGCCACATAATCATCATTTGTACCCGCCTTACTGAAAACCCGGACCAGTTGACCGTCGGTTGACCACCCACAGATATCCTGGGGGGATGGCAAATAAGGAATCGACAAATTTTGAAGGAAATTTCGTATAGTTTGAACATTTAGTGGCACAAGCTGTCGCTATATGGCCACATAATCATCATTTGTACCCGCCTTACTGAAAACCCGGACCAGTTGACCGTCGGTTGACCACCCACAGATATCCTGGGGGGATGGCAAATAAGGAATCGACAAATTTTGAAGGAAATTTCGTATAGTTTGAACATTTAGTGGCACAAGCTGTCGCTATATGACCACATAATCATCATTTGTACCCGCCTTACTGAAATCCCGGACCAGTTGACCGTCGGTTGACCACCTACAGATATCATGGGGGATGGCAAATAAGAAATCGACAAATTTTGAATGAAATTTCGTATAGTTTGAACATTTAGTGGCACAAGCTGTCGCTATATGGCCACATAATCACCATTTGTTCCCGCCTTACTGAAAACCCGGACCAGTTGACCATCGGTTGACCACCCACAGATATCCTGGGGGGATGGCAAATAAGAAATCGACAAATTTTGAAGGAAATTTCGTATAGTTTGAACATTTAGTGGCACAAGCTGTCGCTATATGGCCACATAATCATCATTTGTACCCGCCTTACTGAAAACCCGGACCAGTTGACCGTCGGTTGACCACCCACAGATATCCTGGGGGGATGGCAAATAAGGAATCGACAAATTTTGAAGGAAATTTTGTATAGTTTGAACATTTAGTGGCACAAGCTGTCGCTATATGGCCACATAATCATCATTTGTACCCGCCTTACTGAAAACCCGTACCAGTTGACCGTCGGTTGACCACCCACATATATCCTGGGGGAATGGCAAATAAGAAATCGACAAATTTTGAAGGAAATTTCGTATAGTTTGAACATTTAGTGGCACAAGCTGTCGCTATATGGCCACATAATCATCATTTGTACCCGCCTTACTGAAAACCCGGACCAGTTGACCGTCGGTTGACCACCCACAGATATCCTGGGGGGATGGCAAATAAGGAATCGACAAATTTTGAAGGAAATTTTGTATAGTTTGAACATTTAGTGGCACAAGCTGTCGCTATATGGCCACATAATCATCATTTGTACCCGCCTTACTGAAAACCCGGACCAGTTGACCGTCGGTTGACCACCCACAGATATCCTGGGGGGATGGCAAATAAGAAATCGACAAATTTTGAATGAAATTTCGTATAGTTTGAACATTTAGTGGCACAAGCTGTCGCTATATGGCCACATAATCACCATTTGTACCCGCCTTACTGAAAACCCGGACCAGTTGACCGTCGGTTGACCACCCACAGATATCCTGGGGGGATGGCAAATAAGAAATCGAAAAATTTTGAAGGAAATTTCGTATAGTTTGAACATTTAGTGGCACAAGCTGTCGCTATATGGCCACATAATCATCATTTGTACCCGCCTTACTGAAAACCCGGACCAGTTGACCGTCGGTTGAACACCCACAGATATCATGGGGGGATGGCAAATAAGGAATCGACAAATTTTGAAGGAAATTTTGTATAGTTTGAACATTTAGTGGCACAAGCTGTCGCTATATGGCCACATAATCATCATTTGTACCCGCCTTACTGAAAACCCGGACCAGTTGACCGTTGGTTGACCACCACAGATATCCTGGGGGGATGGCAAATAAGAAATCGACAAATTTTGAATGAAATTTCGTATAGTTTGAACATTTAGTGGCACAAGCTGTCGCTATATGGCCACATAATCACCATTTGTACCCGCCTTACTGAAAACCGGGACCAGTTGACCGTCGGTTGACCACCCACAGATATCCTGGGGGGATGGCAAATAAGAAATCGAAAAATTTTGAAGGAAATTTCGTATAGTTTGAACATTTAGTGGCACAAGCTGTCGCTATATGGCCACATAATCATCATTTGTACCCGCCTTACTGAAAACCCGGACCAGTTGACCGTCGGTTGACCACCCACAGATATCCTGGGGGATGGCAAATAAGAAAACGACAAATTTTGAAGGAAATTTCGTATAGTTTGAACATTTAGTGGCACAAGCTGTCGCTATATGGCCACATAATCATCATGTGTACCCACCTTACTGAAAACCCGGACCAGTTGACCGTCGGTTGACCACCCACAGATATCCTGGGGGGATGGCAAATAAGGAATCGACAAATTTTGAAGGAAATTTTGTATAGTTTGAACATTTAGTGGCACAAGCTGTCGCTATATGGCCACATAATCATCATTTGTACCCGCCTTACTGAAAACCCGGACCAGTTGACCGTCGGTTGACCACCCACAGATATCCTGGGGGGATGGCAAATAAGGAATCGACAAATTTTGAAGGAAATTTCGTATAGTTTGAACATTTAGTGGCACAAGCTGTCGCTATATGGCCACATAATCACCATTTGTACCCGCCTTACTGAAAACTCGGACCAGTTGACCGTCGGTTGACCACCCACAGATATCCTGGGGGGATGGCAAATAAGAAATCGACAACTTTTGAAGGAAATTTCGTATAGTTTGAACATTTAGTTGCACAAGCTGTCGCTATATGGCCACATAATCATCATTTGTACCCGCCTTACTGAAAACCCGGACCAGTTGACCGTCGGTTGACCACCTACAGATATCATGGGGGGATGGCAAATAAGAAATCGACAAATTTTGAATGAAATTTCGTATAGTTTGAACATTTAGTGGCACAAGCTGTCGCTATATGGCCACATAATCACCATTTGTACCCGCCTTACTGAAAACCCGGACCAGTTGACCGTCGGTTGACCACCCACAGATATCCGGGGGGGATGGCAAATAAGAAATCGACAAATTTTGAAGGAAATTTCGTATAGTTTGAACATTTAGTGGCACAAGATGTCGCTATATGGCCACATAATCATCATTTGTACCCGCCTTACTTAAAACCCGGACCAGTTGACCGTCGGTTGACCACCCACAGATATACTACGGTCAACTGGTCCGGGTTTTCAGTAAGGCGGGTACAAATGATGATTATGTGGCCATATAGCGACAGCTTGTGCCACTAAATGTTCATACTATACGAAATTTCCTTCAAAATTTGTCGATTTCTTATTTGCCATCCCCCAGGATATCTGTGGGTGGTCAACCGACGGTCAACTGGTCCGGGTTTTCAGTAAGGCGGGTACAAATGGTCATTATGTGGCCATATAGCGACAGCTTGTGCCACTAAATGTTCAAACTATACGAAATTTCATTCAAAATTTGTCGATTTCTTATTTGCCATCCCCCCAGGATATCTGTGGGTGGTCAACCGACGGTCAACTGGTCCGGGTTTTCAGTAAGGCGGGTACAAATGATGATTATGTGGCCATATAGCGATAGCTTGTGCCACTAAATGTTCAAACTATACGAAATTTCCTTCAAAATTTGTCGATTCCTTATTTGCCATCCCCCCAGGATATCTGTGGGTGGTCAACCGACGCTCAACTGGTCCGGGTTTTCAGTAAGGCGGGTACAAATGATGATTATGTGGCCATATAGCGACAGCTTGTGCCACTAAATGTTCAAACTATACGAAATTTCCTTCAAAATTTGTCGATTTCTTATTTGCCATCCCCCAGGATATCTGTGGGTGGTCAACCGACGGTCAACTGGTCCGGGTTTTCAGTAAGGCGGGTACAAATGATGATTATGTGGCCATATAGCGACATCTTGTGCCACTAAATGTTCAAACTATACGAAATTTCATTCAAAATTTGTCGATTTCTTATTTGCCATCCCCCCAGGATATCTGTGGGTGGTCAACCGACGGTCAACTGGTCCGGGTTTTCAGTAAGGCGGGTACAAATGATGATTATGTGGCCATATAGCGACAGCTTGTGCCACTAAATGTTCAAACTATACGAAATTTCCTTCAAAATTTGTCGATTTCTTATTTGCCATCCCCCCAGGATATCTGTGGGTGGTCAACCGACGGTCAACTGGTCCGGATTTTCAGTAAGGCGGGTACAAATGGTGATTATGTGGCCATATAGCGACAGCTTGTGCCACTAAATGTTCAAACTATGCGAAATTTCATTCAAAATTTGTCGATTTCTTATTTGCCATCCCCCCCAGGATATCTGTGGGTGGTCAACCGACGGTCAACTGGTCCGGGTTTTCAGTAAGGCGGGTACAAATGATGATTATGTGGCCATATAGCGACAGCTTGTGCCACTAAATGTTCAAACTATACGAAATTTCCTTCAAAATTTGTCGATTCCTTATTTGCCATCCCCCAGGATATCTGTGGGTGGTCAACCGACGGTCAACTGGTCCGGGTTTTCAGTAAGGCGGGTACAAAGGATGATTATGTGGCCATATAGCGACAGCTTGTGCCACTAAATGTTCAAACTATACGAAATTTCCTTCAAAATTTGTCGATTTCTTATTTGCCATCCCCCCAGGATATCTGTGGGTGGTCAACCGACGGTTAACTGGTCCGGGTTTTCAGTAAGGCGGGTACAAATGGTGATTATGTGGCCATATAGCGACAGCTTGTGCCACTAAATGTTCAAACTATACGATATTTCCTTCAAAATTTGTCGATTTCTTATTTGCCATCCCCCCATGATATCTGTAGGTGGTCAACCGACGGTCAACTGGTCCGGGTTTTCAGTAAGGCGGGTACAAATGATGATTATGTGGCCATATAGCGACAGCTTTTGCCACTAAATGTTCAAACTATACGATATTTCCTTCAAAATTTGTCGATTCCTTATTTGCCATCCCCCCAGGATATCTGTGGGTTGTCAACCGACGGTCAACTGGTCCGGGTTTTCAGTAAGGCGGGTACAAATGGTGATTATGTGGCCATTTAGCGACAGCTTGTGCCACTAAATGTTCAAACTATACGAAATTTCATTCAAAATTTGTCGATTCCTTATTTGCCATCCCCCCAGGATATCTGTGGGTGGTCAACCGACGGTCAACTGGTCCGGGTTTTCAGTAAGGCGGGTACAAATGATGATTATGTGGCCATATGGCGACAGCTTGTGCCACTAAATGTTCAAACTATACGAAATTTCCTTCAAAATTTGTCGATTCCTTATTTGCCATCCCCCCAGGATATCTGTTGGTGGTCAACCGACGGTCAACTGGTCCGGGTTTTCAGTAAGGCGGGTACAAATGATGATTATGTGGCCATATAGCGACAGCTTGTGCCACTAAATGTTCAAACTATACGAAATTTCCTTCAAAATTTGTCGATTTCTTATTTGCCATCCCCCCAGGATATCTGTGGGTGGTCAACCGACGGTTAACTGGTCCGAATTTTCAGTAAGGCGGGTACAAATGGTGATTATGTGGCCATATAGCGACAGCTTGTGCCACTAAATGTTCAAACTATACGAAATTTCCTTCAAAATTTGTCGATTTCTTATTTGCCATCCCCCCATGATATCTGTAGGTGGTCAACCGACGGTCAACCGGTCCGGGTTTTCAGTAAGGCGGGTACAAATGATGATTATGTGGCCATATAGCGACATCTTGTGCCACTAAATGTTCAAACTATACGAAATGTCCTTCAAAATTTGTCGATTCCTTATTTGCCATCCCCCCAGGATATCTGTGGGTGGTCAACCGACGGTCAACTGGTCCGAGTTTTCAGTAAGGCGGGTACAAATGATGATTATGTGGCCATATAGCGACAGCTTGTGCCACTAAATGTTCAAACTATACGAAATTTCCTTCAAAATTTGTCGATTTCTTATTTGCCATCCCCCAGGATATCTGTGGGTGGTCAACCGACGGTCAACTGGTCGGGGTTTTCAGTAAGGCGGGTACAAATGTTGATTATGTGGCCATATAGCGACAGCTTGTGCCACTAAATGTTCAAACTATACGAAATTTCCTTCAAAATTTGTCGATTTCTTATTTGCCATCCCCCCAGGATATCTGTGGGTGGTCAACCGACGGTCAACTGGTCCGGGTTTTCAGTAAGGCGGGTACAAATGATGATTATGTGGCCATATAGCGACAGCTTGTGCCACTAAATGTTCAAACTATACGAAATTTCCTTCAAAATTTGTCGATTCCTTATTTGCCATCCCCCCAGGATATCTGTGGGTGGTCAACCGACGGTCAACTGGTCCGGGTTTTCAGTAAGGCGGGTACAAATGATGATTATGTGGCCATATAGCGACAGCTTGTGCCACTAAATGTTCAAACTATACGAAATTTCCTTCAAAATTTGTCGATTTCTTATTTGCCATCCCCCCATGATATCTGTAGGTGGTCAACCGACGGTCAACTGGTCCGGGTTTTCAGTAAGGCGGGTACAAATGATGATTATGTGGCCATATAGCGACAGCTTGTGCCACTAAATGTTCAAACTATACGAAATTTCCTTCAAAATTTGTCGATTCCTTATTTGCCATCCCCCCATGATATCTGTAGGTGGTCAACCGACGGTCAACTGGTCCGGGTTTTCAGTAAGGCGGGTACAAATGATGATTATGTGGCCATATAGCGACAGCTTGTGCCACTAAATGTTCAAACTATACGAAATTTCCTTCAAAATTTGTCGATTCCTTATTTGCCATCACCCCAGGATATCTGTGGGTGGTCAACCGACGGTCAACTGGTCCGGGTTTTCAGTAAGGCGGGTACAAATGATGATTATGTGGCCATATAGCGATAGCTTGTGCCACTAAATGTTCAAACTATACGAAATTTCCTTCAAAATTTGTCGATTCCTTATTTGCCATCCCCCCAGGATATCTGTGGGTGGTCAACCGACGGTCAACTGGTCCGGGTTTTCAGTAAGGCGGGTACAAATGATGATTATGTGGCCATATAGCGACAGCTTGTGCCACTAAATGTTCAAACTATACGAAATTTCCTTCAAAATTTGTCGATTTCTTATTTGCCATCCCCCAGGATATCTGTGGGTGGTCAACCGACGGTCAACTGGTCCGGGTTTTCAGTAAGGCGGGTACAAATGATGATTATGTGGCCATATAGCGACATCTTGTGCCACTAAATGTTCAAACTATACGAAATTTCATTCAAAATTTGTCGATTTCTTATTTGCCATCCCCCCAGGATATCTGTGGGTGGTCAACCGACGGTCAACTGGTCCGGGTTTTCAGTAAGGCGGGTACAAATGATGATTATGTGGCCATATAGCGACAGCTTGTGCCACTAAATGTTCAAACTATACGAAATTTCCTTCAAAATTTGTCGATTTCTTATTTGCCATCCCCCCAGGATATCTGTGGGTGGTCATCCGACGGTCAACTGGTCCGGATTTTCAGTAAGGCGGGTACAAATGGTGATTATGTGGCCATATAGCGACAGCTTGTGCCACTAAATGTTCAAACTATGCGAAATTTCATTCAAAATTTGTCGATTTCTTATTTGCCATCCCCCCCAGGATATCTGTGGGTGGTCAACCGACGGTCAACTGGTCCGGGTTTTCAGTAAGGCGGGTACAAATGATGATTATGTGGCCATATAGCGACAGCTTGTGCCACTAAATGTTCAAACTATACGAAATTTCCTTCAAAATTTGTCGATTCCTTATTTGCCATCCCCCAGGATATCTGTGGGTGGTCAACCGACGGTCAACTGGTCCGGGTTTTCAGTAAGGCGGGTACAAAGGATGATTATGTGGCCATATAGCGACAGCTTGTGCCACTAAATGTTCAAACTATACGAAATTTCCTTCAAAATTTGTCGATTTCTTATTTGCCATCCCCCCAGGATATCTGTGGGTGGTCAACCGACGGTTAACTGGTCCGGGTTTTCAGTAAGGCGGGTACAAATGGTGATTATGTGGCCATATAGCGACAGCTTGTGCCACTAAATGTTCAAACTATACGATATTTCCTTCAAAATTTGTCGATTTCTTATTTGCCATCCCCCCATGATATCTGTAGGTGGTCAACCGACGGTCAACTGGTCCGGGTTTTCAGTAAGGCGGGTACAAATGATGATTATGTGGCCATATAGCGACAGCTTTTGCCACTAAATGTTCAAACTATACGATATTTCCTTCAAAATTTGTCGATTCCTTATTTGCCATCCCCCCAGGATATCTGTGGGTTGTCAACCGACGGTCAACTGGTCCGGGTTTTCAGTAAGGCGGGTACAAATGGTGATTATGTGGCCATATAGCGACAGCTTGTGCCACTAAATGTTCAAACTATACGAAATTTCATTCAAAATTTGTCGATTCCTTATTTGCCATCCCCCCAGGATATCTGTGGGTGGTCAACCGACGGTCAACTGGTCCGGGTTTTCAGTAAGGCGGGTACAAATGATGATTATGTGGCCATATGGCGACAGCTTGTGCCACTAAATGTTCAAACTATACGAAATTTCCTTCAAAATTTGTCGATTCCTTATTTGCCATCCCCCCAGGATATCTGTTGGTGGTCAACCGACGGTCAACTGGTCCGGGTTTTCAGTAAGGCGGGTACAAATGATGATTATGTGGCCATATAGCGACAGCTTGTGCCACTAAATGTTCAAACTATACGAAATTTCCTTCAAAATTTGTCGATTTCTTATTTGCCATCCCCCCAGGATATCTGTGGGTGGTCAACCGACGGTTAACTGGTCCGAATTTTCAGTAAGGCGGGTACAAATGGTGATTATGTGGCCATATAGCGACAGCTTGTGCCACTAAATGTTCAAACTATACGAAATTTCCTTCAAAATTTGTCGATTTCTTATTTGCCATCCCCCCATGATATCTGTAGGTGGTCAACCGACGGTCAACTGGTCCGGGTTTTCAGTAAGGCGGGTACAAATGATGATTATGTGGCCATATAGCGACATCTTGTGCCACTAAATGTTCAAACTATACGAAATGTCCTTCAAAATTTGTCGATTCCTTATTTGCCATCCCCCCAGGATATCTGTGGGTGGTCAACCGACGGTCAACTGGTCCGGGTTTTCAGTAAGGCGGGTACAAATGATGATTATGTGGCCATATAGCGACAGCTTGTGCCACTAAATGTTCAAACTATACGAAATTTCCTTCAAAATTTGTCGATTTCTTATTTGCCATCCCCCCATGATATCTGTAGGTGGTCAACCGACGGTCAACTGGTCCGGGTTTTCAGTAAGGCGGGTACAAATGATGATTATGTGGCCATATAGCGACAGCTTGTGCCACTAAATGTTCAAACTATACGAAATTTGCTTCAAAATTTGTCGATTTCTTATTTGCCATCCCCCCAGGATATCTGTGGGTGGTCAACCGACGGTCAACTGGTCCGGGTTTTCAGTAAGGCGGGTACAAATGGTGATTATGTGGCCATATAGCGACAGCTTGTGCCACTAAATGTTCAAACTATACGAAATTTCCTTCAAAATTTGTCGATTCCTTATTTGCCATCCCCCCATGATATCTGTAGGTGGTCAACCGACGGTCAACTGGTCCGGGTTTTCAGTAAGGCGGGTACAAATGATGATTATGTGGCCATATAGCGACAGCTTGTGCCACTAAATGTTCAAACTATACGAAATTTCCTTCAAAATTTGTCGATTCCTTATTTGCCATCACCCCAGGATATCTGTGGGTGGTCAACCGACGGTCAACTGGTCCGGGTTTTCAGTAAGGCGGGTACAAATGATGATTTGTGGCCTTATAGCGACAGCTTGTGCCACTAAATGTTCAAACTATACGAAATTTCCTTCAAAATTTGTCGATTTCTTATTTGCCATCCCCCCAGGATATATGTGGGTGGTCAACCGACGGTCAACTGGTCCAGGTTTTCAGTAAGGCGGGTACAAATGATGATTATGTGGCCATATAGCGACAGCTTGTGCCACTAAATGTTCAAACTATACGAAATTTCCTTCCAAATTTGTCGATTTCTTATTTGCCATCCCCCCATGATATCTGTAGGTGGTCAACCGACGGTCAACTGGTCCGGGTTTTCAGTAAGGCGGGTACAAATGATGATTATGTGGCCATATAGCGACAGCTTGTGCCACTAAATGTTCTAACTATACGAAATTTCCTTCAAAATTTGTCGATTCCTTATTTGCCTTCACCCCAGGATATCTGTGGGTGGTCAACCGACGGTCAACTGGTCCGGGTTTTCAGTAAGGCGGGTACAAATGATGATTATGTGGCCATATAGCGACAGCTTGTGCCACTAAATGTTCAAACTATACGAAATTTCCTTCAAAATTTGTCGATTTCTTATTTGCCATCCTTCAGGATATCTGTGGGTGGTCAACCGACGGTCAACTGGTCCGGGTTTTCAGTAAGGCGGGTACAAATGGTGATTATGTGGCCATATAGCGACAGCTTGTGCCACTAAATGTTCAAACTATACGAAATTTCCATCAAAATTTGTCGATTTCTTATTTGCCATCCCCCCATGATATCTGTAGGTGGTCAACCGACGGTCAACTGGTCCGGGTTTTCAGTAAAGCGGGTACAAATGATGATTATGTGGCCATATAGCGACAGCTTGTGCCAATAAATGTTCAAACTATACGAAATTTCCTTCAAAATTTGTCGATTCCTTATTTGCCATCACCCCAGGATATCTGTGGGTGGTCAACCGACGGTCAACTGGTCCGGGTTTTCAGTAAGGCGGGTACAAATGATGATTATGTGGCCATATAGCGACAGATTGTGCCACTAAATGTTCAAACTATACGAAATTTCCTTCAAAATTTGTCGATTTCTTATTTGCCATCCCCCCAGGATATCTGTGGGTGGTCAACCGACGGTCAACTGGTCCGGGTTTTCAGTAAGGCGGGTACAAATGGTGATTATGTGGCCATATAGCGACAGCTTGTGCCACTAAATGTTCAAACTATACGAAATTTCCTTCAAAATTTGTCGATTTCTTATTTGCCATCCCCCCATGATATCTGTAGGTGGTCAACCGACGGTCAACTGGTCCGGGCCTAATGATCACGAAGGCGGTAGGAATCCTCGTTATAATAGCGTATTGTGATGATATGATATGTTTTCTTTTATTTAAAATACCATCGGATGGCAAATAGCGCATATCGGTAGAATCGCTATTTGCCATCCGATGGCGAATAGCCGCTGCCCCGTGCCGTGGCTGTATGAGACATTTAAGAACCGATAATTTAACATATTTCAACAATGGATGTGCTGGTTCGTGCCGTGGCTGTATAAGCCATTTAAGAACCGATAACTTTAACATATTTCAACAATGGCTGTGCTGGTACTTGGCAAAATTCAGAAATAACCACCGCACCCGTCATTGAAATATGTAATCAATTAAATGTTGTTGAATGTTTTGTACACATAATGCCTTTTCCTCGATTTGTTCAGATTAACAAAACACAGCAAAAATGGCACAATCAGAAAATTAACGGTACTTTTTAATAACAACATCAGTTGGACCTACCAACATCATGACTACTTAACATGACTTTAGCTCTATGTTTGTGTTACATATTCAAGTAATGGTTGAAGACTCGCATTCCATTTTCAATCATTATTGGTCGATTTGGAAAGTAGTAAACTCCTTTTGAACAACCCCATGCTTCATTGTATACATACACGCTCTGTGTATATTCTGGTTATGACGTATTGTGTGTCGGTAACTAAAATATATGTCATTCAATTGTGTTGATATATCGTGACATAGTTTATGATGAAACACCATCTTCTGTATATTTAGGATCATTTGGTAGACCTGCTAAAAGTATTACCCATATCGACCCATTTCGTAGTCACGTGCTATCCCATTTGATAACACAAATATTTTACCTAAGCACGCACATGATTCACATCCAGACTAATCATTACATAATCTTCACCTGTAGATATTTTGGTATTGTTTAATTGATTTTGAAAATATTACCCTTACCTCTAACCATGACAGGAACACGTGCTACCCAAAAGCAATACTTAATCTGACCAGTCGCATATCTATACATATCACAGTAACCATACGATTGTGCAAGCCCTGCATTGTGTACCCTCGTTTTCCTACATAGGTAGCCCTGTCATTTGCACCCTGATGTGTTTATACCTCGGCTAAAACGTGGTTGGTGTGTCTACTCCCTCAGCTCCTGGTATACTGTATAGTGCTTCCACCCTAGTATAGTATAGTAGATACTGGTCCACCACATCGATGTATTTGTGTACAGTTTTCAGGTAAATGTATCATATACATTTCATATTATATGCTGTATGTATAAGTAGGCATTATTATCCCAGATACATGCGCACATTAAGGGTCAGACACACGTTTGGCCAAATGATGGCTGAAAGCATTGAAAACATTACTGTTGTATGAGCCAAATAAAACAGTGGTAAAGAGAAAAATGCATAGCAACCATATTTCAGATAGCTCAGCATTATACATAGAATATATCGGTGAATTGTTTTAGTATGCTGGAGGAATGGTTTCCTTTAAAAAGCACTTTGGTTTGAGAAATGTGGGCGATATACGGAGAAAATAACATGACTTTAGGTACCGAGAACTTTTAAATAACTAACGATATTGGACAAAAGAATGGACCATGGTATGCTATGATATCTGGTCTACATGAGAGAAGCAATGTTTTGTTCGTTGTTATGCGTACCCGATCAGCACCCGATCTTCAAAGGTTATCTGAATAACTATCAGGAGAAGTCATATTGATATTATTGACTTCCAATCCAACTACTTTATTGGGAAAAAAGAAGAAAACATTTTATGGAAATTTGAAGTAAAAATCAAATTTCGCTCATCTATCGAAAATAAGCTTGATATCATTGCGACAATATTAAAACGACATAATTCATTTCTTAAAAGTATCATAATTGCACATAGTTAGTAACTGTTATGTTTAGTTACATTAGTGTTCCCACATAATACGAACATATCCGTTTGTTGTGTAAAATACAGGGAACTCTATATTGCGGCATAGTAAATTGAGTTATGGAACCATTTCCGGTAATTTGGGGGAATCTGAAACGGAAGTAGATTTTCACTTTAAATTTGTGAATTTAAACATTGCATAATGTCCGATCGCTCTCAATGACGACCAATATTTAAGAAAGAGTAATTGGGAACGTGTCAGCACTTGTGGTACCAACGATTGCATGAATTATGTTGTACTTGGTGTAAGTTTGTTAAATTTTCGAAGGCTTGTAATATTTGTTTACAAAATCGCTGACCGACGACAATTTCATGCATTCTGATATATTTTCACAACAAAAACGTACAACACACAACGCTTGAAACGCTAGTCATATATATGTTATTTTTAACATAATACTCATGGTTGCCATGTTTTTTTCTAAGGTTATTTCACATAAAAAATTGAACCCTGTTGCCAAGTTTTCTATTGCTGGCCAGAGTGGACACACCACAATATTTTTTTTTACAATTTGGAGGACCAACGTCTAGATATTTTGTCCTATTTTGGTTGTAATCAATTATAATAGTTAATTTTATAATACTATCACGTGTCTAATAATCGTGTCTTTATTGTCTTCAAACCAAGGGAAATAATCCAACAATAAATATTATATACAATGTATGTGACTTACTAGATCAAGCCATGAATCGCTATGTATGGGCATAGCCAAAGTAGAGATTCATGGCACGATCTAACACCACACAAATGATTCTTGTTGCACGAATCAAATTTTATCTAAAGCCTGTTCATTTAATATATTATTACACTTCAATGTGGCTGCATGTTCAAGGATCTCAACACTGACGCATATATAGCAAGGAAATTGGTTCGATATCGTCATATTTAACTATTCATATTTAGTCAAATGTAGGATGTGCCAAACCTGGTTGTCATGCTACAGGTACTCATCTTGCATGTACATGATCAACATCTTGGGAACAGGTAGCGAAAACGCTATCATTCATTGACTGGTATATATATAATGCAGGAGTATTATAGGTATACAATTAAATAACAAAATAAATTTGATCAAAACAGTTGGAAATTAATGTATTAAGTCTCACCAAACCTTAGTAGTTGCAAAATTCACAACGATTATATGTAGAAATTGTTCTTATAGTTTTAATTTTACAACCAGTAATTAGAAGGGAATTTGATTTTTTTTTGGCTAATAATCACATAGTTTGATTAGTTTCATATTTTTAACCCAAGTCTTGAACTGAAATGACCATCAATTGGAAATATCCAAATTTACGGTATCATTTGGAAACTTCCTACAGTTGGAAACTTTGAGATATAAAATTAGAAAATTATACAAACTAGGGACTGGGAGGGAGTATGCTTGGTCTGGTCAAGGGACGGTGCGTTTGGAAATTTCAAAGACGGTGGACACCCCACCTTCAACAAAGCTCCTCTAGCTATGTTGCTGTGTGTACTGGTTCCATGGTACTAATGAATTACATTTGTGCATTATGTTAGTAATTAATATGCAGCAATCTGATTTCCCGCAACATGTGGAATAGTATTGCAACTTAACCCTCAAACAATATTTTAACTCACTCAGTCTTAAGGTGGATACACACATGCATGTAATCTCTGTACATATCGTGTATTTGGCGTTTTACATGGATCATACAGACATGTAATATGTGCCCGCTGACAACCCAATCATTGCGGCGATGCTTGACCACAGTGAGTCAAGCTCCAAACGTGTAGAAGCCGCATGCAATAATTGTTCGCATGATAACCCAAATGGTGGACGTTCTGTTTAAATCAGTGTCAGACTTCCTTTAATTTTTATACCAGGTGTGGCCTCAGGAACATTTACGTAAACCATCATATTGTGCATTCTTTCCCAGATAATCCCATCTGGTACATTCAACTAAATCCCTTACTTATTCGAAGCTTTCGAGAACCAGCCCCTCCCCAATCATTGGTTCTGGTCGAACATGTTTTAATGCAAGCCTGTCCAGGCTACAATTGTGACAGTTATGAACTTGTTAAACCTTTGGCTTGAGAAGCATATACTGTTCTGAAAAGTATCGGTTAAAATGCTGTACCTGGATTAATTTTTTGGCACTGTAATGGATATTTGCATTGAAATCTCAATTTAATGTTATCACATGAGCTCGCTCTCAAATTATCCGAGCTATCTCAACAAACTGGTATCGTCCTATAAAAGAGCTTCAAATTCTGCATATGTTATGTTTGTTTTGGATGATGCTGTTTCCAAGTAATACGAGAAAAGAATCAAGTAATAAATCCACGGACAACTTTTCGAAATTAATTAAAACAGCATCATATATCAGTAGGATTTATTCATTTCGGCATCCATGAACGAAGACGTATTTATGACTGGTCTGAAATTTCTTGATAGCAGTTAGTCTGATAATGCCATATAACTACTCACTGGTCTCGCCATTTGAAATGGACCGATCGCGCGCAGGCGATTAATACTAACAACGATGGATTTTACATACATACATTACATACAAGTGTTTATCCACCCTCATCCTAATTTTCATAAAATATTGCTTTTGGATTATTTTTTTTGTTAACCTGCAAAATGTTTTGTCTCAATTACAGTTGACTGAACACTGCCACATTGGATTATCATGGGTTGTCCTGTTCCCGGTAGCAGAAGTGCAATGAGAGGTTGGGGTTGTCCTGTACCCGGCAGGGGAATTGCAATGAGAGGTTACTTCCTGATTACCTGTAACTGTCAACATGTACAGGTAAGTTGAGATAGATAATTTAAATGCATTAAGGCAGATAACCCAATTAGCTGGAAACAAATGATTTGAACATCCCATCACATTTAATAGCATTAAATAACAGTTGCAATTATGTCGCCTCCCCCGCGTGCCTATAATATATATTTTATGCTTGCACCAGAGCTAATGAACCACAGGAGTTGTCGCGTGAACTGGGGTCTTTGTTAATCCAATCTAAAACACATGTGAAATATAAAAATATATTTTGTTTTATGTTATACTGTCGCTGCCATCCGATAGCAAAGACACCTTCGGGATTTCTGACATTTTATATGAATTTTAAAATAATGAAATTGAGTTGAGCTTGTATGAAAACAAAACAATAGTTATGTTAGTTTTTAGGGCGATTCAGATCAATATCAAATGAAACCTCCAACAGTTGCTGGAATCAATTTGAAGTGTTCATTAAATCTAATTTGTAGTCCCCCCATAAAGCATTTTACAAGCCATTGACATTGACCACTCAACGCTTTATGTACATACATTTTACATGAAAATAGTTTGTGTTATTTTATTTGTGTAATATGTGGTGTCCAATGCGAGTTTACCCCGAGAAAGCTTTTGTTATTTTATTTGTGTAAACGTGGTGTCGGTGGCATCCCACCAGAAGGCTAATGCTGTTATACATCGGTGGTGCTAATTTGAAAGTTAAGAACATTTGTATTAAAACTTGGCTGTCTCTTATATGTGATTGAAATAACTTGGAATCAAAGAAATGGAATCCTTGCCATTTGTAATCAATGACAATGCCCACTGTAAGGTTGTCTTGCTAATGCCAGTGGGTGCTATAATGAGCAGATGAGCAGCTGTGTAATTGAATTTAGCGTCACTACTGCATATTGATACACGATATGGCCTCCAACAGTTATGTGCGATTTTTGTTATAACCCATTACCCGTGGTCCATTATATGACAAATACATTACCTTACAGAGAGTGACAACTTTGGGGTCAATATAAACTGTGTTTCAATATACTTATCACCAATATATATTCAATGGCATATTGAGATTGATTACTTTGATATAGTGTGAATACTTTGAATCATTGGGATACCTCAGTCCTGGGATAAAACCACAGAATGTCAGAAGCAAAATTCATGATTTATTCATGTGTATTTATTTGGTCAATTCAGTTAAGTATGCTATCAATGACAATCTATCATATATTGAGATAGTATGCATTGAAAATCTGAATAAGAGTACTATCCTTTGAAATTTCAGCACAAAAAGTAAAACAATAATTGATTATTAAATTAATTATTAATAATAATAAAATTGATACATATTTAATTGTATTATTGTATTATGATTGTTGCCATTTCATATCCAAATATACTTTTTTTTAATTGATTTATTATTTGTCCATCCTGTCCTCCATACATTTCTAAATAATCTCAATTGCAAATGACTGGCTTATTGTTGCCATTTTTCAGAATAAGTACTCATAATTTGACATCATTTATAAGAATGGTGTGCCTTCTTCTGCAGAAAGGCGGCTCCTCTTGCGGAAAACCTATATGATGCTACATCTGTCACCAGAGTGTATCAATGAAAGTGGAAGTAGATAAAAGTTATCGGTACATAAAGTGAACTTATTATAAAATGTTACATTCCATAATCAGGAGTTATCAGCCGGAAAAAAACTATAAAAAGAAAAAACAGCCCAATCTGATAAAAGTGAACAGCCAGTTTCCAATATTGACCTGTATTTTGTGGTATTGAACCTCCCAATACAAGCATACTATATTCCATTTAATTCAGTAAAGTTATCACCCGGAAATGAAATATGAATATAATTGATGCACAGACGGACGGACGACTCGATACGTATGGACCGACGACATACATAATGTTTAACATTTTTTCTTACATATTTTTTATTTTTTTATCATTATATGTTAGACTAATTACCAATTTTTTATTCATTTATTTTTTATGTTTTTCTTACATTGTTTATAGTGTCGGTATAATGCTCGGATCGATACAAATCGGATAAAAGCGCCATTTTTTTAGTATCTAGTAGGACTGCATCTCTAGTCTAGGAATTTTCTCAAGAACCAACTTTTTGACCGACGTAGAGCAGAAAATTCAAGATGGCGTCCAAGATGGCCGCCAGTTTGACGGTGGCACACCTAATATATTGCTTCTCGGTTTGATATGGTAAACATGATGAATTTCCCCACATTATCTAATAATGGTGTTTATAGAATAACAACCTTGACTCTTAGTTGAAAAATTGCCACAATTATTCAAGATGGATGCCAAAATGGCGGCCGAAACATGAGAAATTGGGTTTTTTCCTTATTTTTGTATTAAATACTTTACAATTTTCGAGATAATATAAGAGAGATATCAACTGTGTGTTCATTATTTGATGGGATAACTTCTGTGGAAAAGTCATGCATATTAAAGGTGAAGTAGTATTATTCGTTCTGGTAGTAATGTGAGGTAGAATATGTGCTATATAAAATGAATGAAATTATTCTCAGACTGTGTTTCATTCTGTAAATGCTTAATAACCAACCATGAATGACAATAATGTCATCAATTCTATTTGCGACACTACTATATGGTTGGATCAATTGAATACAACTTTCTATGTCGAGATGTTTACGAATAAAAATCAATTTAGTAGTGGATTTACCACGAATTTAGGAAACACTAAACGACAGACCCCATATTCATCAAACTCAATTTGGTTCTCAAAAAACAAGAACATATGGAAGGTATTCTGCAACATATCTTCATCATCAGGCCTCGTATTCAAATTACCAATACTTAAATTCAGTGTTTTATGTCCAATTATACACAAAATGATTGAAGCATATACTCGAAAGTATATTTGAGTTCGGAATAAGAAATAATATTATTTCCTTGTATCATATAGTGTCCTCAATTATTTCAGCAACAGAACATGAAACAATCATGCGAATAGCCCAGATTCAACAATATATACATTAGTGCAATGTATTGCATATATATGCATATGTATAATTGTGTATGTTCTATTGTTGCTGGGATATACTCCATGGGGCCATGTGGTGGGAAGACGGGATCAACAAATATTAAAATACACTTTGTTTTAATAAATTGAATTGACAATTCACTACTCACAACCATATCTGCACAACTACGTACATGGAGGTTTGCTTTCTGAACATTTGCACCTGGAACAAACCGATTTGCAAACACAGTTATTCAATTCTGTGCACACTCTAGCCACTTCTGTGGTTGTCATCCATACAGGAACAAAATAATCATTAATAAATATCCACCAGAAGGAGTCACATTGGGGAAAAACTGTTTCACCAGAATCAATTATATCACCCTTCCGGTTCCGTCTCCGTCAAATTAAGTTCCGACTCTTTCGCGGTTTGTTAAAAAAAATATTCGAAGTTTTGATAGGTTGTTTATACACTGAATGTCAATACAGAAAATATTCTCCAATAACAATCGACAGATTCGGTCTTTGTATATGCAAAATCGGCTGCTTGTTGTGCATATTTAGAGACGTGCATTTGAGTGTATTTCTCACGAGAATTAAGCAGTAGTTTGATGCTCAGATTTTATCACATTCAATTTGGGCTGGAACTTGTCAGGTTTTATGATCGAAAATGTGGTTATTATAGTGTTCTGGTGTTCGATCATACAGAGATACATGTTCCAGCCCAACTAAACGTGTCAAGGCCGATAAACTTATCAATTTGCTGCTTAATTTAAATTGGAAATGCACAAAAATGCATTATGCCTCTAAGTGCACAAAATTGCTGATTTCGCATTATTATCATTAATAAGCACGAGCAAAGACCTCATCTACGGATACTGGTTTAGAAAATAGTTCTGTTTTGACATTTAGTGTATAAATGGCGGTCAAAACTTTGAAAATATTTGTTTTAAATCGCGAAAGAGTCGGGACTTAGTTCGATAGAGATAGAACCAGAAAGGCGATGTAAACTTTGGATTTATTATGGGGCTTACAGTCCATACGCCAACCTGATATATACTAGTAGCACGATTTCTTTGGTGGTAACTGTTGGTGTGCACGGCCTTTGCTGAACATTTCATGTCTATCTTCATTAACTGAGGTCATGTTCGCAGATTTGTCATAATCAATCACGACGAAATGCTAAATACACTCAAATAGTGGTGATGGAACATTAAGTACCACAACAGGATTCCTCGTAATTGACATCAAGCATTCTGTTAGCCCTGGGTAAGCTTTTCAATCATCCCAAAATGTGCGCTTGCCCTTACCAAAGAAATAGGAAGTTTAGTCGCATCCTGATATCGCATGGAAATGATGTAATATTGGAAGCACAGTTGAATTTTCTAAGCCCAATTGAATTGTACATATCAACTATGTTGCGGATAACATGGGATTTAGACTTGCCGAAAGACACAGTTTCAAATCTTTGCATTGAAGTAGCATAACATGCAGATGTCACAACAGAATAACGATAATATCCTTGTCAACAGTATGAACAATAATCGATGAATAATGAGTTTGTAGAATATGAGATATATGTCCGACTAATCTACTGTCAGCTTCTTCATACGTATGTCCAAAGAGAATAGGTTCCACATTTTGACCGTGTTATCATTCTCCGTTACGAAGATGTGTTTCCCTGTTAGTGTTTCCAATTTAAAAGACATTCATTGACCAATGCAAACAATTCTTGCCTGCTGGTTGTGTTTCTGAGAAAGTCATTCCAATTCGGTGGATTTTTTTTGTGGTAAGCCCCAACCTTACATCGAATGCCGCAACCACGTTTCTCTCACGTTCCTGTTTTGATACTACTCTATATTTACCTGTCCAAAACCAAGTCAATTCTTCTACAATCTGCGAGCTGCATCATAACATATGGAATAAACGTTGTGCTGATATACTTTGAGAAGGTAAGCCCGAATCCAGGTGTCAGTAAATGTACCAGAGCACCTCCGTCGAACACCTTACACTCGACCTTTGGATTTGGCTCTGCAGTTTTTTTCTTAAAAATAAGCACAATAGGTGCTTATTTCATATTTAAATATTTCCAAATGGGTCTGTTTTAATAATCAGAGTTTAGGTCCATATAGAGCGTATTTCAGTTTTCATATAATGCCAATATGAACATGATTTCGCGCAGATAAAAAAAAGCCGAATTGTGTTTATTTTCTCGAGAACAGGCTTGACTTTACAACCAGGTATTGTGTAAAGAAGTACATAACGTGATTATTTTGAATGTTGCGTTTTAGGCCCATATAGAGGGTATATTAGAAAAAAGACGCCCATATGGGTGTTAAACGCAGCGTTCAATATAAGCACGACATTGGCCAATTTCAATACGAAATAAGCCCATATTGGCACTATTTATTCTAATGTTTCATCAATAGGACTTACCAGATGCGCGCTAGCTCTTTATAAAGTGTTGTGTGCTGCCCACCACATTCAACGGCATAACGGGCATGTAAGCTCAAAATGGGCTTATATGTAGGTCCAGTTTGAAACTATTGGCACGATGATATGGTAGGATTTTTAGATGGACTGGTGGCACAATACGAATCCACAATCATTATGTAGACCCTTGCCTGTTGTGGTTATATATGTCCAGAGGGGTGATTTAGCAACACAAACTACATATTATTCAGCCATGCATGGGTGTGCATGACCTTCTTTGTGATGTTTAGAGAGACTATAATTGCAGGCACAATAATAATCGACAGGGATAGCACCGTGGTTGCATTGGGTATGCATACAGAGGCGATTTAGTAACGAAAAATAATGTTTTGCCACGCACGACTTACGCCCAATTTGTGAACAGCTGAAAGGGCATAAATGACCAGTTTGTAGATGAACAGTGACATAACAAGAACCCACAAGGATAACCCCGTGGTTGCTGTGGTTATATGTCCACATAGGCGATTTAGCAACTGACTTATGATAAATGTTTGAACAGTTGTATGGGCATATATGACCTAGTTTGGGATTTTTCGATGAACAATCAGCGGCACAAGAATAATTCACAAGGAGAGATTCGTGGCTGCTATGGTTTTTCGTAAAAGTGGGTTTATACAACGAAAAATTGAATTTCTCCGCAGTAGTTTTACCCAACGTTTTAAACAGCTAGACGGGCACACCTAATATTGTTTGTAATTTTCAACATATTTTCGTACAGATGGGTTCATATTTGACCGAATTAATCACATAGGTTTATTTTGAACTAATTTGATTCTCAAATTATACCATTGAATGGGATGGGCCCCAGTGAACACGCAATAACACGAACGTACACCTAGTAAGTCGTGTGTTGACTTATTCGTGTTATTCTCCAACGTGTTCTCGTGGAATAAGCACAATACGGGCTTAATTTTAATGTTGCGTTTAGGCCCATATAGAACGTATATATTTGTCAAAAATATGCTCTATATCCTGTCTATATACGGGCATAAAACGCGGCGTTAAAAAATTAGCATGGTATGCTTATTTCAATACGAAGTAAGCCCATATTGGCACTATTTAATCTACTTTTTCATCGATACGACTTTTTCACGCTCTTCATATAATGTATTTTCAGTGCGACCCGCCCCATTCAACGGGTATAAGCTTAATATAGGCCTATTTCATAAAAATAAGTCCAATATCAACCTATGTGAATATATAGGCCCAATTTGAACCTATTGGCAAGAGAGCGTTTTAGTCACATTATCGACTCATAATACTTCGGTCAATCGAGTCGATGAAAACAAGTAGATTAAATAGTGTCAATATGGGCTTATTTTCGAATTGAAATAAGCACATATCGTTCTTATTTTTAACGCGCGTTTAAAACATTGGGCGTAAGTCGTTCGTGGGGGTCAAAATAGTACTAAACTAGAATGCACTCACTGGAGCTGCCTATACTTGCGCCCATAACACATTTGGCATGATGTGTGGTGTCTTGCCAACAACAGTTTGAACCACGGGTGCTGGCCCCTCGTTTGAGAGATCGATAACAAAAATCTAGATATAAAATCTCTGTTCATCCATCGTTGAAATAGTTGTGTGTACGGACATAATATCTCTGTTATCTCAAGTTGATATACACTAGTTACACTAATGATAGTCTTAGTAATACGTACGAGTTGTTTGGCATATTAATATAACAATAGAGACATCGTTCATATGAAGGGTGTGAAGACGATTGGTTGCCGACGATGCTATATTATATACCAATTGGGATAACTTACTAGTTTGACTAGAATGATATCAAGTGTTTATGCCAGTGGCAAAAACCATCAAAGTAAATTATAAAATACCGACACAATTAAATAAAAGAAACGCGATCATTGGTTAGTCTTTTATTAACAATGTGTCAATGTGAACATGCCCTTAGCGACTGATCTACAGACTTCGGGAACATATCAAAATGTCTATTGCATTGAGAATGAGAAAGCTTATTTTCCCAGTTAATTAATAAGGCATTTTAATAATCCATGTTTCCACATTCACATTTTCAGTGCAATTGTTTTTCAATTGAACCACGCGCTCGACTGTTTGGCCGGACATGATTTATATGCACCAGGATCTGTCGAAAATGTTTTTAACTTTCCAGAAATATGTTCGCACCTCAGTCACTGCGAAAAAAAAACGATTCCGCACGCATCTTTTAGACTTGATCTCAACTCATTTCCTCGAGTTTCAAGTTATATAAAATAGGCTTCTAATGGGCATGTGCTGTTGCCGACGTTTGTTTTACATGCAGTATATATATTTATAATAATAAAACACGAAGTTGTTGGCAGATGGAATGGTTTAGCCTGTCCGTGTAATACGAGTCTCAGCTGTCTGGACATCGACGCAATCTTGTTTGGTGTTTTGCGCGCCCATGTAGCGTGTGACGTCCTGATGTGCGTCGTGACGTCATGGCGTCTTGATCGCTTTCCAGAAAGAAATAATTCAATATTGTTCATTTATGAACGATTTATTACCAAAATAAAAACCAGATAACAATGCAAATTAAGTATATATGTGGATTTAAATTACAATTGATGCAACCATTTCATATTAGCGCGTGTTCATTTTTTACAGTATGTACTTCCGGTATGACGTAACATATTCACGGAAGGAAGGAAGGAAGGATAAACAGACATCCTAGCCCGAAAACATTTACTTGCGTCCAGCATGGACTGGCGCAAGTAATAATGCAACTGTTCGTTGCTAAAAACCACAGCAGCCGCGAGGCTCACTTTGTGAATTATTTTTTGTGCCGCCCACTAGTTCATCTAAAAATTACCAAACTATAGTCATATATGCCCATCTTCTGTTAGCATAACACAACAACCTTGTGGATTCCTCTTGTGCAGTCCATGAATTTAGTTACCAGTTCCCAGTTCCTTATTCAGCTCCCGATTCAAAACCATTTTAGTTACCAGTTCCTTATTCAGCTCCCGATTCAAATTCAGCCTCCGATTCGACATATTCGACGGAATGGCGGCTAGAATTATCAAATTTTGTGCATTCGTCCACAGCCACCCTAGAGGCAAATCGATGCCATAAAACTACCCAGCCAGCCCATTATACCTGGCCACAAATTGGTCGTAAGTGGAGCCTAGAATCCAAAGGAACATAAAATATTGCTAAATTCCAGATTGTGACAGATCAATGCCATAAGTGGGTCATGTTGGGGTGAATTCGTCCATAGCCACCCTAGAGGCAAATTTCTGTCAACAAATTACCCGACCAGCCCATTATACCCGGCCACAAATTGGGCGTAAGTGGAGACTGGAATCCAAACGGACCCTAAAGTGTTGCTAAATTCCAGACTGAGAGATCTATGCCATTGGTGACCCCTGTTGGGGTGAATTCGTCCATAGCCACCCTAGAGGCAAATCTCTGTCAAAAAGCTACCCGGCTATCCCATTATACCGGCCACAAATTTGGGCGTAAGTAGAGCCTCTAATCCAAACAGCCCTAAAATATTGCTAAATTCCCGATTGTGACAGATATATGCCATTGGTGGCCCATTTTGGTGCGAATTAGTCCATAGCAACCCTAGGGGCAGATCTGTGTCAAATTAGTATGCGACTAACGTGTTATATCGAGTCACAAATTTGGCGTAAATAGAGCCTGGAATCCAAACTGACCATAAAATGTTGCTAAATTCCCGACTGTGAGATATATATGCCATTGGTGGCCCCTTTTGATATGAATTGGCCAGACTCCAGTTGCGCGACTAATTTGTGAACCATGACAGGGTATAAATGGGGTACCTGAGTATTGTTTTGGACAGTGATTTGACACTAGTTGCTCAAGTTTGGACAGTGATTTGCCCCTAGTTGCTAAATTCCAGACTGAGATATATATGCCATTGGTAGCCCCTGTTGGGGTGAATTCGTCCATAGCCACCCTAGAGGCAAATCTCTGTCATAAAAGTACCCGGTCAGCCCTTAAAACCCGGCCACAAATTGAGCGTAAGTAGAGCCTGGAACCAAACGGACCTTAAAATGTTGCTAAATTCCAGATTGTGAGAGATCAATGCCATTAGGGGGCCACTGTTGGGGTGATTTCTTCAAGGCTCCACTTACGCCCAATTTGTGGCGGGCTAAAATGGGCTGGCCGGGGAATTTTTTTTACAGAGATTTGCCTCTAGGGTGGCTATGGACGAAATCACCACAACAGTGGGCACCAATGGCATAGATCCCTCACAATCTGGAATGTAGCAACATGTTGGGGTCTGTTTGGTTCCAGGCTCTACTTACGCACACTTTGTGGGCTGGCCGGATACTGTTATGACATTCATTTTCCCCTTGAGTGGCTTTGGAGGAATTCACCCCAACAATGGCCACCAATAGCATAGATCTCTCAGTCTGTAATTTAGCAACATTTTAGGGTCCATTTGGATTCCAGGCTCCATTTACGCCCAATTTGTGGCCGGGTATAATTGGCCGGCCGGGTAATTTTTGACAGAGATTTGCCTCTAGAGTGGATAAGGACGAATTCACCCCAACAGGGACCACCAATGGCATTGATCTCTGTCTGGAATTTAGCAACATTTTAGGGTCCGTTTGGATTTCAGGCTCCACTTTGTGGCCAGGTATAATGGGCTGGACAAAACAATGCCTGTGTGTGCCTAAATAAACCTTGTGTGTATTTTTTAATACACGGATTCTAGAACTGGTGCCGTGTAATAAACATAGCGTGTATTAATGGGTTTGTTACTATGGCAATTGTGCCATTGCGGAAGGAGAGAACTTGAGGCTGTGCCTCTCATTATACCTGGCCGCGCTAACACTCCTGCCGTTCTTTGTATTTAATGATCTGTTGTCATTCACTATGCGAAAGGGGTCCCTTTTCTATTATTTACTACATTAAGTATATTATTTACTAAATTAAAGAGATATTACTAAATATGTTATTGTCTTCTTCTTGTAGCACAAGATAGCCCCAACCAAAGATTTAGAACTTAACATAACCAATTGCAAGTCAGCAGTGTTCGTTGGAAAGTTAAAAGTATATTTTGAATTCGCATCACAATGTTAAATTTAGTCTTTTAGAACTCTTTCGAGTACGCCAGATGTTAATAAATTTACTTCTAAATTTAATGCAATGTAATTACATTGAAATTGACGCACTTGTATGTTTAATTGGAGACCTGAAGATTGATAGTACTTATAGTAGTTGCTAAAATTACCAGTTTTTCTTCTGTTGATCCTTTCATTGAATCTATTATATATTTTGGGAAATCTGTCTGTCTGTCTGTGTGTGTATGTTCGCGATGGACTCGAGAACGGCCGAGCCGATTTCGACGAAACTTGGTATGTGGGGGTACTTTCGGCCGGGGAGTGGCATGGGCCCATTAATTTGCCCGTGTGACGTGACATTGACCTTGAAATCGGGTCATTTCAAGGTCAAACGCCCGAGTATCACGGGATTTTGATGAAAACTTTATTTATGTAATATGTGGTGTCGGATGCGAATTTACCCTGAGAAAGCTTTTGTTATTTTATTTGTGTAAATGTGGTGTCGGTGGTATTCCCCCAGAAAACTAATGCTGTTATACATCGGTGGTGCGAAATTGAAAGTAAAATAATTTGTATTAAAACTTGGCTGTCTCTTATAGCTTATAGGTGATTGAAATAACTTGGAATCAAAGAAATGGAATCCTTGCCATGTGTAATCAATGCACACTAACTTCAGGTTGCCTTGCTGATACCAGTGGGTGCTATAATGAGCAGAAGAGCTGGTGTGTAATTTAATTTAGCGTCAATACTGCACTTTGATACACGCTATGACCTTCAACAGTTATGTGCGATTGTTGTTATAACCCATTACCGTGGTCCATTATATGCCAAATACATTACCATACAGAGAGTGACAACTTTGAGGTCAATATAAACTCTATTTCAACATACTTGTCACCAATATTCAATGGCATAGTGAGATTGATTACTTTGATATAGTGGGAATACTTTGAATCATTGGGATACCTCAGTCCTGTGATAAAACCACAGCATGTCAGAAGCAAAATTCATGATTTACTCATGTGTATTTATTTGGTCAATTCAGTTAAGTATGATATCAATGACAATCTATCATATATTCAGATAGTATGCATTGGAAATCTGAATAAGAGTACTATCTTTTGAGATTTCAGCAAAAAAAGTAAAACAAATTGAAAATTCAATAATAAGTAATAATTAATTATTAAATTAATTATTTTTAATAATAATAAATTCATACATATATAATTGCATTATTTTAATATGATTGTTGCCATTTAGTATCCAAATATACACACTGTTGGCTTCTTTTTTTTACAAGTTCATTGATTTATTATTTGGCAATCCTGTCCTCCATACATTTCTAAATAGTCCCAATAGCAAATGTCTTGCTTATTATTGCCAATTTTCAGAATCGGGCACTCATAATTGCACTTCCTTTATACGAATGGTGTTCCTACTACTGCAGAAAGACGGCTCATCTCGTGGAAAACAGATATGATGCTACATCCGTCACCAGAGTTTAACGATGAAAGTGAAAGTAGATAAAAGTTATCTGTACATAAAGTGAACTTATTATAAAATGTTACATTAGGGCGGCATCTTCTCCTTGCAAACGCAAATTATAAACGGGTCAATGAGGGACAGGGATATCGCATGCATTATATTCTAGCTAAATTATTTTACCGTATATAGCTTTGCTATGCTAGTACCGTCATGATACATGCATAGACTTGATTAATTATTAACTGAAATTATTAGGTAGCTAATTGATAATTCAACGAATTGTGTGGTGTTAGTTGGTGTAGTCTTCGTAGTATTCGTATTGGTGTATATTGTTCATGGCCGGAGTTCTGCAAAGTCGCGAATTTTAAGAGGTTCTTTTGACGTGCAGAAAGAGATGTCTCCGTGTCACCAGTACAGACGACAGTCTCTATAGTAACGACACACAGACAGAGATATCTCAGTATCACCAGTACAGACGAGAGTCTCTATCGTAACGACACACAGAAAGAGATGTATCTGTGTCACCAGTACAGATGAGAGTCTCTATAGTAACGACACACAGAAAGAGATGTCTCAGTATCACCAGTACAGACGAGAGTCTCTATAGTAACGACACACAGAAAGAGATGTCTCAGTATCACCAGTACAGACGACAGTCTCTATAGTAACGACACACAGAAAGAGATGTCTCAGTATCACCAGTACAGACGAGAGTCTCTATAGTAACGACACACAGAAAGAGATGTCTCAGTATCACCAGTACAGACGAGAGTCTCTATAGTAACGACACACAGAAAGAGATGTCTCAGTATCACCAGTACAGACGAGAGTCTCTATAGTAACGACACACAGAAAGAGATGTCTCAGTATCACCAGTACAGACGACAGTCGCTCTAGTAACGACACACAGAAAGAGATGTCTCAGTATCACCAGTACAGACGAGAGTCTCTATAGTAACGACACACAGAAAGAGATGTCTCAGTATCACCAGTACAGACGAGAGTCTCTATAGTAACGACACACAGAATGAGATGTCTCAGTATCACCAGTACAGACGAGAATCTCTATAGTAACGACACACATAAAGAGATGTCTCAGTATCACCAGTACAGACGATACTTAAACATCATATTATTCTGCATATCGTCCTTCAGAGGAGTGTCGTGTTAAACTAAAACGAATATCCATAACCAATGCGTATAAACGACACCGAATGCAGTTCGCATTCACGAGCGAATTTATTTTATAGTAGGTATATCATGCATATACTGTTTTGTAACGTATCCCTCGCTGTCGTGTTGGGTTAGTTCCAATAATAAGCGGAATCCATATAATAATTTAATTGATATGTACACTAACCATGACAATTACATGCAACAACCCTGACCAAAGCTATAGTATGCCTAAAACTACCGTGCTCGATGAGCAGATTACAAACTATGTCTTATGACAATATTCCATACCATATATTATGGAAATTAGTAATATGAGATTGCACACGAATTTTTAATTATTTAAAAGAGTGCTACTAAATGAGGATTCTCTCTGTCTATATCCATTTTCTGAAAACGTCCATACAAGTTATCAATGGACTATTCATATGTATACTTTTAGAACTGAATGGGACAGTCCATTAGCCTTTATTAAGAAACCAATTCGTTGAGCATTTTTATACAATAAATGTATTAGACAATGCTGTGTACAGTATGTTTTTCTTGTACGAGTCCAGGTTGTGGTAAAAAGTCGTATTGGACGAGATACGCAGTGTCGATTCCAATATGACTTTTCACCACATGCTGGACGAGTACAAGAAAAAACACATAGTGTACACAACATTGTGAAATGACATTTTTATTATCCATCTGCACGTTTATTCAAATTTTTTGGAGTAAAACTGTTGTGTTTATTTTTGGTATTTCTCGGCACTCAATTCTCTATAAAAGCCTGATTTGGAACAGTAAACGGTAGTGGAAAAAATTCAACGAGGAAGTGAAACGTCTGCTAAATCGACCAGTGTTGCGCGCGAACCCAATTTCACCGATTCATTTCGCAATAGAGTTAAATTGTGACGTCACGGAGTCCCGATTAAAAAGTCATATTGCACGCTTGGGAGTCCAATGTGACTTTCGGGAGTGCAATATGACTTTTTCCTGGATTATCACGTGAGGGCTTTCGCCCAATCAGAAATAGTGTTAGTTAAGGGATGGATAATAAAAACTATTATAGAAGGGATCAGATGATCAGCAAATAAAGTTTGCATTCGGTGAATGAACGACATATTGGAAACAGATGTACTGCACGTTTATGGTTCGTCTTCCTTTTCCAGAGTCGAAGAGTTCTCTCAACTTAATAGTGTTAGAATTTCGGTAAAAAATATGTTGTAATGTATGACGGAGATCATGTAATACTGGACTTTTCAGTTTTATATATTAAGTCTCACCAAACATTAGTAGTTGGAAAATTCACGACGATTATATGTAGAAATTGTTCTTATAGTTTTAATTGTACAACCAGTAATTATATGGGAATTTGATTTTATTTTTGCCAATAATCACATAGTTTGATTAGTTTTGCATGAAATTCGTCGCCCAATTCTGAATGACACAAGGTAAATTTTCCCTCAGAATAGTTTAGATAGCTCCATAATCCCGTTTCAACTGGGAGGTGATGGTTTCTTGTTATAATTCGTAGGATGCTTGACACGAGATTATTATCTACGCTACCAAGGTTCGTTAAAAGGATTATACCGCTCTGTATGCCCTCCTTATGCTTCTACCGACGAATCATACCATATTTCAACATGGGTTGTCGCACCATATGTGTTAACTTTCATTTATCTCACATGTACATGTATATGTAATACACCATACAATGATGAACTGTGTCAAAATATGACAAACCAATGCACACCCTGCACACACCTGCACATAATTCATCATATACGTATATACACGTATGTACTCAGTATATCAATATGATGATGAGATGAATAACACAAATTGTATTTGAGTATTTGATCTTATATTCTACTAGCAGGGTTACCCGGCGTTGCCCAGGTTAAAGTGATGTGAAACCCTCTGCATATTGTGGATATATGATGGGAATAGATGATACTCTTGTTCAAAGCGTTACACATTATCTCATAAATTATATATCCAAATAGCAGCACAAAACATGGTTCTTACCCACGGAATATAAGTAATAGCTCAGCGCGATTGTCATTTTGTTTATCGTGATTAATCCGTCCCGCCAATAAAGAACAATTCATTTATTTACAACTGCGTATACACTTCAGACGTTATAACATGAACATAGTAAACACAATAGTTCGCAAAAATAAAAGACGACAATTGGGTTTAACATAGATATGTATCAATCAATCTAGTGGGTTACGGACACCTGGTTATCATATCTCCATGAATATACAGATGTTTTAAAGAAATGTCCAGCTGCTCCTCTGTTCATTGTACTATATAGTGGCTAGTTATTCTCAGTTTGAAAGAAATGTTGCTATGTATCTATATCAGCTACAAATGCCCGACACAGAGCGAGATTGTGAGTTGTTTGTGTTAGACGATGAGTCTGTTCTAAAACATGAAAGATATCCTCTGTATACTGAGCAGATATAACCTTGTCAGATGTCAGTATTGGAGGATCCTGAAAAGTCATCTGCCACTGACTCTGTTTTCTTTTATCTCAGAAGAAATTATATTTGACGGCACACTGTGACCACTATTGTTAAAGATAGGCCTTCTATACATTTCCATATCTCTTGTAACTTGTTTGTGGAAACTATATTGAATGGGACATACTCAATTGTGTTATAATATTAACATGAGCTATTTTAATAGTTTAACATGCACCAGTATGTTACCACTGTTAGAACTCTTTAGTGCCAACTCGATTGTGTCCCGTGAAGTTATATATAGAACACATACAGACAGACATATATTTGAAAATATATCTAGGCACCAAATGTGACGTTTTTAACACGCACGATTTGATTCCTCGTATCATTTGAGAAGAACGTTTATGAATTTGATGTTAATTGGCACTAAACATATTTTTACCTGTTGTGGTGACCCGCCCGACCCTATTTCGGACTCAAGCGGCGCCACGTTTGACATCATTAAACCACAAACCTAGACTCATTATGGAGATGAATATATATAAATTTGTTAAAAATGGGCAAGTATACAAATCGTATCAAATTTAGGGCCCCCATATCTCTCACCCAAACGGCACCAATTTGGCGTATTTAAACCACACGATTAGATTCCTCGTATCACGGAGAAGAATATGTATCAGTCTGGTGAAAATCGGCGCTAATATATTGTTCATCCATGTGTGTGTCTCTCTCACCCTTTATGGACACCTGTCTCGAATGGCACCACTTTTAACATCTTTAAACCACACAATTAGACTCCTGATATCATAGAGATAAATATTTATAAGTTTGGTGCTAATCGGCGACTAAACAATTTTTGTTATCAAATTTAGTGCACACCCCACACCACCTCTCACACAAACAGCACCAATATAGCGTCTTCAAATCACATGGTTTGATTTCTCGCACCATGGATAAGAATGTGTATCAATTTGGTGGAAATTGGGGCTAAAATTATTGTGTATCAATTATGGTGCCCCTCTCCTTTTCAGTGCACCACTGACTCAAATGACGCCACTTTTAACAGTTTTAAGCCGCCACACCATTAGACTCCTCATACCATGTGAATGATTTTGTATCAGTTTGGTAGCAATCGATTCTTATTAAATTGAGTGCCTACACCCCCCCCCAATCTCACATTCAAACGACAATAATTTGGCGTCTTTAAATCACACAATTAGATTCCTTGTATCGTGGAGAAGAATGTGTATTAATTTGGTGGAAATCGGCGTTAAAATTATTTTTATCAATGTTTGTGCCCCTCTCCCTGACTCGAATGACGCCACTTTTGACAGTTTTAAGCCACCACCATTAGACTCCTCATACCGTGTGGATGATTTTGTATAAAATTGGCGAGTATACAAATTCGTATAAAAATTAGGGCCCCCATATCTCTCATCCAAACGGCACCAATTTGGCGTATCTGAACCACATGATTGGATTTCTCGTATCACTGAGAATATGTATCAATCTGGTGGAAATCAGCGCTAAACATATTGTTCATCTTTTTTGTGTTCGTCTCACCATCTATGTATCCTGACGCGAATGGCCCCAGTTGTGACAGATTGTGACATCCTTAAACCGTACAATTAGACTCCTGATATCATGGAGGTGATTATTGATAAGTTTGGTAAACCAATTTTAATCAAAGTTGGTGCACACTAACCCCCATCTCTCACCCAAACAGCACCAACATAGCGTCTTAAAATCACACGACCAGACTCATCGTTTTATGGATAAGAATGCGTATCATTTTGGTGGAAATTGGCGCCAAAAATTATTGCGTATCAATTTTGGTGCCTCTCTGCCTTTCAGTTCAACACTGACTAGAATGATGCCACTTTTGACAGATTTAAGCCACACCATTAGACTCCTCATACCATGGGGAAGATATTGTATAAGTGTGGTGGAAATCGGCGACTGAAACCCATTCTTATCAAATTGAATGCCCCTCCCACAATCTTTCATCCATACGACAGCAATTTGGAGTCTTTAAATCGCACAATTAGATTCCTTGTATCATGGAGAAGATTAAATATTGATCAATATGGTGGAATTCGGCGCTAAAATTAGTTTTATCAATTTTGGTGCCCCTCTCCCCTTCCGTGCATCCCTGATGCGAATGGCACCACGTTTGACATATTTAAACAACACCATTAGATTCCTCATATCATGGGAATGATTAAAAAAAAGTTTCGTGGCAATCGGCAAACAGTTTTTCTACCCCTCCCCTTTTCTGCCCCTGACAACGGCGTCACTTTAGAAAATTCTAACCCGCACCATTATCTTTGTCGTAAAAAGTGACCCATAGTAGACCGTTTGATGCCATCTAGATGGTCCCTCGGTGCTAAACGTAGTTTATCAATGTTGGTGCCCCTCTCCCCTTCCGCGCATCCCTGACTTGAACGGCGCAAATCTTGACATATTTAAACCACACCATCAGATTTCTTATATCGTGGTGATGATTATATGTAAGTTTGGTGGCAATCGGCGACAACTTTTTCTCTGCCCTCCCCATTTTCTGCCCCTGACAACAACGGCGTCACTTTAAAAAATCATAACCCTCACCATTATCTTTCTCGAAAAAAGTTACCCATATTAGACCCCTTTGGTGCCATGTAGACGGTTCCCTGTGAATTTCTATTGAACACAGACAGACAGACATACATTCGCAAATATAGCTATAGATACATGCATGCAAGATTAAAATCATTTTGTAAGTTTATGTCAGCTGTATTAAACACAACACCTTACATGATAAACGAAACCATTCTATACAACACTGGTAATATTCTTACAGAATGCCTATATGAAGGGGTTGATATAGGGTCAGCAAGGAAATCCCAACCACAAATATTTTCAGTTGCCCTTTTTCGATAGATATCCCACTGCCATTCCGACATAAAAATTCCATAACATTTGTTTACACAAAATGAACAATGATCGAATTATATCGAGCATTCATGGTACCTATTCTGATATATAAACGTGACGGGGCAGCGAATAAACTGACATTGGACACTATATATATATACCAGTGATTAAAGATGGATTATATCTTTAAATAACAAATTTGAAATAGTTGCGTGGGTATAAACTCATAAATATGAACTGAAGACCCCCGTCCGGAAAGGCTTCTATCAATTAGTATTAATTTTATTTCGAATATGTTATTGGGACCCTTTATTTGTCTATTTTTAGAACAGACAATTCGGGTGATACCATATAGCGATGTAGAGCATTGGGCTGTTCCTATGGCTACGTACCGAACGTCAAATGTCCCAGATTGAATGGTTGTATTGTTTTATTCCATATTTATAAGCGATAATGAGTATAATTAATGTTTATTTGTGACAGAATTACACCATACAATTCCTGGTCTCTGTTAACAGTAACCACAGCTTTTAAGACCAGAACATATTCGAAATAAAATTAATATTAATCGATAGAAGCATCTCCGGACAGGAGTCTTCGATTCAGATCTAATAGTTTATACCCCGGTAACTATATAAAACGTGTTAACAAAGAGATAATCCACATTTAAATTATTTAACTATATATGCAGTATTGGCGTGCTTGCAGTTTTGATAGTATTGATCGCGCGCTAACACGCAACTCAACTGCGGTTCATCATTATCAATACAGCTACGTCTAAGCACTTATAATATGTATGTTACATTCCATAATCAGGAGTTATCAGCCGAAAAACCGATTACAGCTACGTCGTAGACTCTTATAATATGTATGTTACATTCCATAATCAGGAGTTATCAGCCGAAAAACCCAATACAGCTACGTCGTAGACTCTTATAATATGTATGTTACATTCCATAATCAGGAGTTATCAGCCGAAAAACCCAATACAGCTACGTCGTAGACTCTTATAATATGTATGTTACATTCCATAATCAGGAGTTATCAGCCGAAAAACCCAATACAGCTACGTCGTAGACTCTTATAATATGTATGTTACATTCCATAATCAGGAGTTATCAGGCGAAAAACCCAATACAGCTACGTCTAAGCACTTATAATATGTATGTTACATTCCATAATCAGGAGTTATCAGCCGAAAAACCCAATACAGCTACGTCTAAGCACTTATAATACGTATGTTACATTCCATAATCAGGAGTTATCAGCCGAAAAACCCAATACAGCTACGTCGTAGACTCTTATAATATGTAGTTTACATTCTATAACCAGCGCCCTATACTATAGAACACAATTATTGTAACCACAAGCTTCTGTGGGACACACAAAATGTTTCGATTACCATATACCTCCACTCTTATTCTAACAGTGTATATGCGACTTATTGTAATGCCGCGTTCACATGCATGGTGACCAATAAAATAATAGGTTTTCCACATGTGACTTCATTGACCAATGAAAACAAATAATTCCTCGGAGACACTCTCATTGATATGTTATCGCTAGTGCATGGGTGATCCGTGTTCAATTTGATTAGTGGTAATCGGTATCCTTTAAATAATCGCTCAGTGGGTATACCGCAACCGTTCGTGCAATGTGTTATATTTCGTCAATGGTTATCGTTTGTTCCAACAACGATGTATTTCAATTTCTAGTTGGGTTGTCATTCAGAATCGCTGGAGTATTCTATTGATAATATGTACAAGAGACGTAGCTAGAGGGTCTCAGGTGCAGGTTTAAACTCCAAGTTGTGTACCCCAAAGGAGACCCTCTAACAACGTCCCTGCACGAATGTCATAATTGGTCAATACTCCAATACAGACTTTAGGTTGTTTGTCACGAGACAGCCGCTTGATTGCCGCAGTGTGAATTCCATTCTAATCAAACCCAATCACCCATCGGTAATGCGCCCACGAGCACACGGGTATAATCTACACTATTACAATACAGTGGTCTATTGCACTTGACACCTCCTGTGTACCTCCCATAACATTGTGATTACACTTAGTATGGTCCATAGTATAGGGCCCTGGAGTTATCAGCCGAAAAAAAACTATAAAAAGAAAATCAGCCCAATCTGATAAAAGTGAACGGCCACTTTCAAATATTGACCTGTATTTTGTGGTATTGAACCTACCAATACATGCATACTATATTTCATTCCATTTAATTCAGTAAAGTTATCATTCGGAAATGACATGAATATAATTGTTGCACAGACGGACGGACGACTCGATGAGTATGAACTGATGAATACATAATGTTTAACATTTGTTCTTACATTTATAAAAAAAAATTTTTTTTTATCATTATATCTTAGATTATTTACCTTTTTTTTTCTTACAATGTTTAAAAATTATAAAAATAATAAAAAATGTGTTAGGCCAATGCATTCTCTTAAATATGAGAGGCGACCTATGGTCGACTCGCATATATAAAATAATGCATTGGCACAGGGTTTTCGCAGATAATCAGGAAGCACCCGTCATGATTAATGTACATACCTTTTCGATCCCTTTCGAACAGGAGCTGTATTGCAGAATGTTTCACACTACACCATGTGCCGATATAAATATGGTTCAGCCAGCATACTACTCTCGTGACATCAGTCTGTAAATGGCCTGCTGTGCAAGATCGTTATCGTTATTTGCATAACAAAAACTTTTGTTTTGTCATGAAACAAAGGGTCCTCCAGTGGCATATTAGATGTAGCACAGTTAATACTGAAAGATCACGTTCACGCACGTGCACGGGGATACAACACCCTTTGTCGCAAGTCGGATTCTGTTTTGGTTTAGAAAACAACAAAATTGGTTTTGAACTTTGTCCCATATAAGTCTAACCAAGTAGGGTTTTGATAAAAACAAATACTGTTTTTGAACTTTATCCCTTAAATGAAATCAATTTTGGTTTTGATCAAAACCAGATAGTATGAGTATTCGTGACTTCTGTACAAAATATGGAACCAATTTTGGTTTTGATTAAAATCAAAACTGGTTTTGAACTTTGTCCTATATCGTAAACCCAGTTTTGGTTGTAAACTAAACGAAATATTCAAATTACTCTCTGGATTTGAAAGAAACTGTTATTTATATATATATATATATATATATATATATATATATATATATATATATAACCGTTTATATAGTACTTGAGCGTAGAGTTGTATATATGATCCAAAAGAATGGAGACATGACTTATAAAACGATCATTTAATACATTTGTAAGTCTAGAGGCCTTTCGTGCTTAGTATCATTGCACTCTTCAGTAGACTGTTATTGTCGTACGTAATAGACGCAAGGGAGATAACTCTCCCATGCACTTCTGGCTATTACGTCATTAGTCAGCATTTAGTTTTGCTTTGAACAGGATTGTGAAAAAATCTTCCCGAATCTTGCGATGTATTTTGCTCTTGTACATCTTGCAGAACGGGAAGACATGGAACTCTTTCTTCCACAATCGTCCAGATGGGCACTCAATGGAATCTTCCTGTATTCTGGCTGCTTAATATGCTGTCGGTGGATTCGCATACGCTCAACCACACTATTGCCAGTTTCCCCAATATAGCTTTCTCCGCATCCATCACACACTATACAGTACATCAGATTTACTGTCTTGCACGTCATATCGGCATTGGTGTATATCTTCATACCGTTTTTAAGGGTAATAGTATTTCCTTCTATGATGTGCTGGCACGCTTTACATCTGGGATCGTCAAATTTGTTGACTTTATATTCCTTAGATCTGTTTGTCGTGAATTTAGCACCAGTGATCATGCGTTTTAGGTTCCTTGGTTGACGGTTGCTGTGTAAAATGTCCGCTTTGGTCACCAAAGATCGCATTTTATTACTGGTATGAAGAATTGGTAGTAATTATTGGGCTTTTGCAGATATATTAAAGTGGTGTGGATTGTGTGTTGTCACAAAAGGAATAATGTTAGTTTCTGAGGACTTCTGTTTGCAGTCCGTAATTCATTTTCTGGAATGAGTTGGGCTCTCTGAATCCCACTTGTAATCAAACCTTTTGGATAGTGTTGTTTCGATAAGAATAACTCTAATTCCTTTAGTCTCAAAAGTCTCTTTTCTGCATTACTGACGATCATGCACACACGTCTAGCAAGACTATATGGAATATTTCTCTTGGTGTGCGACGGGTGGCAAGAGCGGAAATCCATATATTGGTGTATATCGGTGGGTTTATAATATATGTCAGTTTCAATTTTCGTGTTATTTAGAATTACCAGAACATCTAGGAATGGGAGTTCCTCCTTGCTTGCATCCTTCGTGAACTGAATAGATTTGTCCAGATAATTAAGTAACACATGGAATTCGTTGAGACTGTCCATTGAATCAATCCATATTACAAAACAATCGTCAAGGTATCTCCTCCAAGATGTTCGAATGTGTGTACTTATTGACAATGGGAAGATGTTTTCCGCTCTTGTATATAGTTCATTTTCTAGGAAGCCCATAACAAGGTTTGCGAATGTAGGGGCCACTTTTGTGCCCATGGCAGTTCCTTTTATTTGTAGGTAGTATTTGTCATTGAAGAACAACTTATTGTTCTCCAATATAATACCCAAACTTTGTACGATGAAGTCAGAACTGAATCTCTTGTCGATCATATCGCGATGTTTTTCGATCCAGTATTCTACTGCTTTTATTCCTAAATCATGTGGAATATTTGAGTAGAGACCAACTACATCAAAACTCACAAGTGTTGACCCTTCTTCAGTTCTTTCTGACAATTCTCTAACAAAATCCATGTCATCTCTTATGTAGATTGGTATTTTTCCACATAATTGTTTCATGATATATATATATATATATAATATTTATCGCGCATGGTTAAAATGAAAGACAAAAATGTAATAAGTTTTTAGCTACCTGTTTAGAAAAAAACTATTAATTAGATGAAGCCGATACAATAGATGGTAGTAATACAAAAACAAACATGTGATATACAATTCTTGATGCGCAATAACCGCCTATAAGCAAAAAGGCAAATACATCAATCCAACAACACAAACGAAACTTCACGCGGTCAATTAATTGGAAGAAAACAGTTAACACCAACCGCATCGCTCATCCCTACCGGTAAAAATATAGTTCTCCCAATTCTTGTTCGAGAATTATGCCAATTGATTCACTATAAACAGCATTATTGCAAAAATTCTTGTTTTTCATAACTTTGTTGTAAATTCGTCTAAGTACTTCACCACGTCAATTATTGTTTACTTCTGTGGAATTCCATGCGGTGTGGCGTAATGATCTATGTCGGTGAAATATCTCGCTACCAAATATGTATGAGTTTCTACAAATTTCCTGGTTTAAATTCACGCTTTTTGTTAACCCTTTGGGATAAAATACTTCGCTCTTATACGACTATGTTTTATCCCACAGCGTTTTAGCTACATGTTTAGAAAAAAAACAATTAATTACAGGAAGCCGACTCAATCTGACGATAATTGTTTGTAATAACAAAAACAAACATGTGATATACAATTTTTGAGGCGCAAAAACCGCCACGGAGAAAGAGTGCCATTTGTTGTGGCACTTTTGGTCCCGCCAAAAAATTGAGCTGGCCAGGAGGACACTGGTACGAACTCAGGATCAAAGTCTTTGCACATGGACGACACATTATTTAAATTAACGAATTAAAGAAAAAAACAGGCTAAAGGTCATTGCACTTGGACGGGAAATCATTATAATTGATAAAAAGCCATTGACGTAGAAACCACGACAATGGACCACTGTCCCTACATGGGAACAGAAATGTATACTACATAGCTAACTTTATTATACATCAATATACTGGGAATAATCATCTGCCATCCCCTACGTTACCCAAAGGCAACTAGCTCAAGCAAAGTTTTTGAAACACTGAGACACAACCTCGCTCAAGCAAAGGCGTCATCAATGGGCCATACTGCGATTGGAGGTAGGAAACGCATTTGAATGCCACCCACTCATCAATCTTATTTGGGTGTCAGTAAATCCCAACCCGGCCACCCAGCTTGCAGCTCCAATGAGGCCTTACTTTGAGTGTGTCTAGGTGATTGAATTGGATGCATTCTTGGAAAACTGTGGTAAACTGCATGTGCAACACGGGATACCCATCTGGTCAGCTACATACGGGCCCATTACCACCGCCGCGACAGCCCAGAAATTGTATTCATTCCCGGTTATGTGGGGATCGGATGTATACGGCATGGAGTCGACCACTTAGGTTATGTTTGACCCTTTTTTTAATAGATTTTTTTGGATTGAATTTTGTTGGGTATGCTTAAGCATGCGAATTTAAAAACAAACTGGATAAAACCTTAGGGGCATGTTATAACTCAAAACTATCACCAAGTATTGATAGTAATAATTTTGATGCCCATGAAAAACGTAAGATTCCCTGGCACTAACCCTACAAAATAAGTCTGCTAAAGAATATAAGAAAAAATTATTAAAATTGTAAACAAAAATTGTAAAAAATAATAACAAATGATGAAAAATTGTTAGGCACAGGGTATATGGGTTGATACAAAAATCTGACCTGGCACTGAAAGGGTTAAATACTGATTTTGTGGGGAACAGAAGGGCCATAATTATATGCGTATATGAGCACTCAATTACTTCCCCCTGCAGGACACAGCTGACCGATGCGAGCGAACACATAAACAGAAGTCACGACGGGCCCCCGGTAAAACTTGCATTCGGAATAGTATTGATTGATTGATTTAATACGCAACAACATAACAAAGTACAAAATTAGATTGAAGGCATGAACATATGTGACCCGCCATATCAAATCCAGTAGGGATTTTTTTTACCCTGTGCCAATGCATTCTCTTATATATGCGAGTCGACCATAGGTCGCCTCGCATATATAAGAGAATGCATTGGCCTAACAATTTTTTATCATGTTTTTTTTAATAAATGTGTCTTACAATTTTTAGGACATAAAATAAAAAAAACATCCATTACCCTGCAGGGATCCCCACACATATATAGAAGCATATAGAAGAGTGACGTCTGCTCATGTTTGTCTGGGGCTCTATATGGGTGAAATTATAAAATTGTTAAAGAATACAAGAACAAATTATTTAAATTGTAAAAAATTGTTAGGCCAATGCATTCTCTTTCTATGCGAGGCGACCTATGGTCGACTCGCATATATAAGAGAATGCATTGGCACAGGGTAAAAAAAATCCCGATTTACGACTGGATTTGATATGGCGGGTCGTATATACACAAGGAAAGCTGTTTACATGTGGCGCAATGGCGGTTAAGTTTTAGTATACTGCGACACAGAAGCGGATTATTTCAAATTATTGATACGCTGGAATGGATACTGTATCAGAAACAGACCAGAACAAAATTGTCGCAATAGGGATAAGATTGAAGTTTATTTTGTTTTTCATTTATGACTGACTACACTTTAAATAATCGAATAATAATAAATATGTGTTCCGATTATAGAAATAAACATATGTATATTCAAAATCGGTATGTATTTATGAACAATTGGCGCACACGAGTTTTGATTTAACTGTGAAACGGGCGCGCTTAATAGTAAACGAATCACACCGCGTAGTATCATGATTTGAACCACATACATGTAATAACATTATTATCCCCATTATCATTTCTGAATTATATAGTAATATTTCTTGACGATCCTTAACGTTTATACGCGGGATCATGTTTTTGATGAGAAGTTTTACCAAATTGTCCGGTAGGTAAGTATATATCTAATATATATTTGAGGAGTGTGTGTCTGTCTGTGAGGGTGTGTGTGTGTGGCCGCGATGGGCTGAACCGATTTCGACGAAACTTGGTACCGACACGTAATATCACCCGAGGACTAACATAGGCTCATCCATTTTCCCGTGCGGCGTGACCTTGACCCACCCGATGCAGGAAGGACAATGGGTCCGCAATAGCCCCGGGTTAAAAAATAAAAAAAAAAAAAAAAAATGGAGCAAATCCATGATTGTCTAGATCTCGAATATGCACTCCGGTAAAAGTCTATCAAATCCATATATATTAACTCGATTCTTTTGAAGCTTGATAATTAATGAGCGTGTGTATATGAGGCGTCGTTTCAAAGAGAGTTTATCTACTTGAGTGGAAATCAAATCGGGTAAAACTGGCGGATTTCTACGGACGAAATGTGATACATACGGGATCTCGGTATCCGCTGGGCCGATTTCCACCATTTGCGGGGTGTTGGTGTAGATGGGGATGCCAATAAATTTCGTCACACCGAGATGCCCGTGCGGCGTGACATTGACATTCGAACGACCGTGACTCTTTATCTCGGGATCCGATGGGACGATCGGGATGAAGTTTCGAAGGTAGACACAGTTCGGGTAGCCAAACATTTTCAACATGACCGTGACCTTTCAAATGACCTTGAACCCGTATCTCGGTATCCCCAGAGCCGATTTCCACCATTTTCGGGGTGTTGGCGTAGATGGGGATGCCTATAAATTTCGTCCCACCGAGATGCCCGTGCGGCATGACATTGACCTTCGAGTGACATTGACTCTCTATCTCGGAATCCGTTGGGACGATCGGGATGAAATTTCGTAGGTAGGGATGGTTCGGTAGCCAAACATTTTCAAAGGGTAGCGGTGTGACATTGACCTTTCAAATGACCTTGAAACTGTATCTGGGTATCCGCTGGGCCGATTTCCACCATTTTTGGGGTGTTGGTGTAGATGGGGATGCCAATAAATTTCGTCCCGCCCAGATGCCCATGCGGCGTAACCTTGACCTTAAAATGAGATTTTCTCTGTATCTCGGAATCCGATGGCATGATCGGGATGAAATTTCGCATGTAGGGATAGTTCGGGTAGCCAAACATTTTCAACATGACCTTGACCTTTCAATTGACCTTGAACGCGTATCTCGATATCCGCTGGGCCGATTTCCACCATTTTCACAACGACTCTCCCCGTCAGGACGGGTAACCAGCTAGTTATATATATACACGAGATGTTTGGTCAATTAACAACCATAAAGTGCGATACATATCTTGGTGGTACTTTTACGGCGGAATATGCCGTTATCAATTGACAAAAAACACGTTTTTTGCCTAAACTATGACATGCACAACACACAAATGGGTTCAAATAAACAGAGGCCGATTTTATCCATAATAAATTAAAACGCTACACGAGAATAGTGCTATATATATGACTGATCACCTACGAATGACTGCCAATCAAACATGCCTAATCACAAGTGTGTTTGAACCAGTCAACGAACACAGAGTTTAACCATGCTTGTAAAAATGGCGGATGATAAATTCATCAACTTGTTAATTTGTGAGTCACAAATAATATATTTAATTTCTTGTAATAGTCGGACTCGTCATCGGACTCGACTACAACGTTTAGTGTGTCCCTTCTGATGAGTGACATTTAACGTTCGCAGAATAAATAAATGTGAAGGTCGTTTATCACCAACCTTTAGGACTTTTTGTGAAATCGGAACAGTTTTGCGAAACAAAAACATAAATATTTGCTTGATAATTGATTCGGAAATCGCATCGAATAATGATTATTGTCGCTGATTATTCCGATCTAACCAAGGCTTTATTTCGTGACTGAGAGAAGAATAGATGAGTGAAGTCAGTAAAAACAAGCACTGTGATTGTGAACAGGTGAATTTTGTAAAATAAAACAGTGACATACAATGTCACAATGAGTTACTATAGTTCAAACTGGAACATGAACATATCTGCCGAATTACTCTTGGCTATATCATACCATTAAATGGAATGGACCTGGCATGCAGTTCCATTGAGTAGTGGCGAGACTTGTGAGTCTGAGACGATTTCTGAAGATTGCCGGAATCGCGAAGATGATTCAAGTACACTTCTTGATTAATCATGACGTTCTGGTCTACACAGTGTTTTTGGTCATATCGTATTCCCAATAATTCCAGCTACATGGATAAGAAACATATGCAGCCATGAATGTTCCTCCGCGAATAGTACAGTGATTCGAGTGAGATAGTTGATTCGATGTGGAAAATAAACTAAAATAATGTGCAGCATTAGTCATTAATCTGACTCATTTGGATGCTGCATTGATTATCGTCATGAGATCAGTTTCGAATATTACCGGAGCCATGAATCGAGTTCATCCATACAGAGATTTAGTATATTACATGTTGGTATATCTATTGCGACATGAATATGTGATTGACTTAATAAAGATGTATCAACACTGACAACCTAATTCAGTTATGAACGTAGTGCTGGTATTGCAAAGCTTTCTACTGGAACTTGGAGTGGAAGTGACAATTGAGAAGCGGTCACGTTCAATGACGTAAATACAAGGTTGTCTCTTATTATTTTACGATTGTGCGCGCCAAAGACATGTTGTGTGCGAACACTGTGTCATATTCCTATAGTGATGCATACAATGCCATACAACGTGTCTACACACAAAATACAGCTATGCTATAATTAATCAACCCATTTAATGAGGTTTTTGGTCGCTATTGAGGGCGATAAGATACCGCCAGTCAACCGCGATCGAGTGGTATCACCGCGAATGCTAGCGGCTGACATGTGGTGTCCATCGTTAATCTCACAGTGGTAATATTTTTTTAACTGCGATAAACCAAGTAAATTGCCTCAGCGTCAATGTTTTGTTTTGCGGCTGCAAAAATGCCAAGTTCGATCTAAATAGTTGAAACACTCGAGCGTTTAAAGTCCGGAACCGTTTTCAATATAATAAATTGTTTGCGGTTAATTCAGCATACGAAGTTGGTCACTGCCGCCATTGAGCCATTTGCAATTTCATCATCATTCACCAATGCAGTGCCACGCCATGCAAGACATAAATACTCTGGTGCGGTTACAATACCGACTTAAAAAGATATAATTAATATAAACATCGCATGAAGAATATGGTCGATCAGCGAACATGATGTGGTTAGTGTGGTATCATTGACTTGCAGTTGATCACGACACATGAACATGGTCGAGTACTATGGGAATACCGTCAACCTCGTTAAGGAAGGTCGATTAATTGGAGCATAGCTGTAAGTATGTCCAGGGATTCGGAATTTCCATTATCGTACATAAATGTGAATTAAACTCCAATAGGCTTGTTCCTTTATCTCTTCAGAACAGAAAACATGATGTTTACCGGTATATGATTGATATTGGCTGTAACTTGTAATTAAAGGTACTCAAACCGATTCGACGATCCCCATATCAACAGATTCCTACAACAACACCATTTGTTTAAATTGCCCAAACATAATACTAACCACAGTCAACTAATACAACTATAGTATAATATTGCCCAAAACCTGTTTTTTATCAACGTTTTGTTCAATGAAATTTTGCCAGTTGTCAAATACCTGACGCAAAAAAAGTTACTGGATTTTAGAGGTATCCATCTTCATCCGCTATTTGGTCAAATAAGTTCTTCTCGTCTACAGTTTACTGGGCCACTTAAAATTAAGATAATAGATTTCAAACATCGATATCTGACCAATCTAAGCTTTGATTGGTGGGTTCCTCGAATCAAATCAAATATGTTTTACCCCCCAATCTAAAGAAATAGTATTACATATAGGACACTCTGATCAGATTGAGTATGGTACCTTTAATGTTATTAAGCACATTAAACAAAATTGTGATGTTTCCGTTAACCCACCACCCCTACATGTAGGGGTGCAGGACGTTTCGGCACCTGGACATTTCGGCACTTGGTTTTCGAGACGTTTCGGCACCTGGGTTTTCGGCACTTGGTTGTTTCGGCCCAGGTGTTGGACGTTTCGGCACTTCATCGGAGACGTTTCGGCACTTATTTGATTTTCTTTCTTTTCATATATAATATTGACTTTGAAGATGCAATGGTGGTTCCCGTTTGATGTTTCGTCACAATACATAACCTGACATTTACATCTCAGCGGCATATCAGATGGCGTGTTTTCATTATCCCATCTATAAAACAGGGAACCGTCAGCGAATTCAAATCATTCTCTCAACCATGTCTTCTGAAGATAGTGTTATCTGCATCGACTGTTCCTCAGAAATCGTCGGCCGCCAACAAAGTGTGCAATGTAATTCATGTAGTATAGATGGCAGCATCGAACTTTATTTCAACAATATTTAAATATAAAGAATAGAATATCTGTATAAACCTTCAAACATCCTCCAAAGTCAAAGTCAAATTGTTTATTCACATAATGAAAAAGAATTACAAAAATAATTAAATAAACCAACACTCTTCTGATGTTAATTACCTTCGTAATCAGATGAATATGATTGTAATCTGGTTGATATGATTAATTCGCACTCTAATCAAACTGTGTTGTTTTTGCGACAGTTGTCTGATTAATTCGCACTCCAATTAGTCTTTGTTGTTTTTGCAGATGAATCAAGCCTTTCTAGAAGCCAAAGCCCCCGAATTCTATCAAATCGAGGTCCACTGCACTGATACCAGCAGACGACATCTTGTATTCTACACGGAGCGCCAACTTCAACTTCTCGCCAAATCCAAAGTCTGGTACCTGGATGCAACATTCCGTGTCATCAACAGACCATGGTCTCAACTTCTGTCCATCCACTCATTCGTTCATAACATGTTGTGCTATTCCGATCAGCATTATTTCCGTAGAATTGAATGACTTGTGCTCTGTATATGTTCACCATCGTTGCCATTCGTTCCACCAAGTGTTATTTTTTTTACCATGTTACATGTTTTATCATATTTTATTGAAATAAAGAATAAAAAACACAAATTTAGTCTTCACTCATAATTTCGTTGGTCTGAAAATTAGCAAGTGCCGAAAAGTCCAAAGTGCCGAAAAATCAGGTGCCGAAACATTCAGGTGCCGAACGGCAACCCCAGGTGCCGAAACGTCCAGGTGCCGAAACGTCTAGCATTCACATGTAGTCCAGACATAATCCTATAAATTTTATCGACACCATGAAAACATTAAACAAACACACTAATCGAAAAAACATAAAACACGTTTATCAATATATGATCGTAGTAAAATAGTGATAACCAGTCAATGGCTTGGATTATTTGCACTGGAAATCTGGGATTGGTGGTACGGTACTGGCGGCACCCTTGTGTATATGGTCATTAGACCTGTTCAGTTCAACGGCTAGGTTGATAGCGACAATGCTTATTACAAATAATGTCAAGGCTTGTTTATCCATTGCAATAACAGTCCAGCAATGTGCTGATTGTGTCCTATTATCATCGGTTGTGCAAAGGGTATATATTCAGAATAACATATTTAAAAATATCCTTCACCGCCCAGACATACTATTTTTTTCTTGCGTCACTATTCCAATTTAGTCATTTTGGTGGAGTTGCAACTCAAGGATTGAGTTAGGACTACGTTTAGCTAGTCGTAGTTGTAGATTCATTTTTCGCGAAAAACATTGCTTCCCAAATATAATGACGATTATAATTAGCGAATCGTGCGCAGTGTGATTTATCACAATGCACAATCTACAATGTTCTATTTTTATTTTCAATTATTAATAACTCTCCAATTACATGATTTCGCTTCACAAAACCATTGTTATGTAAACATTACTGTTACAGTCAGAGTTGCATTGCTGATTAATGTTTAATTTGCCCAATAAGATACCAAAGTTGGTAAAAAACCTTGATATTAAATATTGGAAAAGGTCTAAACTATTGAAAAATATTCTAATAATATTTCGACTAAATATTGGAACTTATTTCACGATTGCAATGTTTTTGACAAATCACTCGTTTCAATCGTTTCAATGTACGACATTTTATTATTGGAGAGCTTTCAATAATTATATAGCAACACAGCTTATCTGTGGTAGTTGGAGGTGTGGGCTTTTAGACCTTTCATGACGGGAGCTGCGTTGGTGCAGCATCAAAGCATTATGTGCCAGTCCATTATTTTATATATCAGAGGCTCACATAGGAAGCCTCGCATATATAAGAGAATGCACTGGCTTAAAAGGTCAAGGTAAATATTGTTAGACCAATGTATTCGTTTATGTTATACTAGCTGTGTACCCGTGCTGACGGGGAGAGTCGTTGTGTAGTTTTTTTACACCAACACCCCAAACATGATTGAAATCAGCCCATCGGATACCGGATACTCAAGGTCACGCTGGACGGGACGAAATATATTGGCATCCCCATCTACACCAACACCACAAAATGGTGAAAATCGGTCCAGCGGATCAGGAGATTTCGGGTATGCCCCTAGCAACGGTTACCACTCATGTAACTGGAAAGTATATTGTATTTTTTCAGTCGAATCCACACTAACAACTATTAAAATTGTTTCGCATTGAAACAACAATGACGTAGTTTATAATAGTTTGTTAAAACTACCATACTACCAGTCAGATGTGCATTTTTCGATTTCGGGTATAAGGCCGGGGTGGGTGGATGGTCCAGATGCCGAAAAAATCGTGCTTGTAATTTTTTTCGAAAATGGTCTTTTTTCAAACACATTACAAGTACTGACCATATAATGGTGTTTGTAAGCATGTTAGCACCATGTTTGTTGGTATAGGGTTATATGGGCAGCTATAGTGACTCTGTAGCCTCAGATTGAGCAATATTCTGGATTTCACAGGATCCCGGCCCATTTCACAGTGGACCACCGTAATAGCGTTCAGGAAACCTATGAACAACAGAAGAAATATTTAGTAACAAAATTAATATATTACCCAGTTGTATTACCTGAATAAAAGTAATAAAATAAAAAAACTGTATCACAAATTGGATACTACATGGTGAATACTCAATGATGACTAGATATCATTAACCTGATTGTTGTATAACATGAAATTGAAAAGGGAATCTCAAAAATTTCTGTCTGAAATACTGTCTTGTTCTGGCATGTAATCAAATTCATTCTGTCTGGTTATTTCTCATCTTGAATGATTGCTAGTAATGTTAATTTGCAACACTAATCCAAATAAAACTGAATTGGTTATGATGAATGACCGTTGCTGTTTACTGATCAGACAATCCCAACTGAATGTGACGCTATTCTCATTGAATTTCCGAACTTCATTTTGGAGCTTTACTGCCCAACAAGACTAAACTAAAATACTAATTGTATACTGTTATCGCTTAAAAATAGATGAACTGAAATAATGTGATGCATTCAGATGCATTGAGAAATGACATTCTTCAATGTCTTCAAAGTTCAAACTAAAAGTAAAATCAAGAATAAAATCTGACTGAGACTATACTGCAGACTCTAGTGCACAAATGCACATGCAAATGGTTGAGTTATAATAATGCAAACTGTGTTTACGGATGGAACAAAGCCGGTAACTCTGGTATGCATGGACAGGCGAAACCTGTGATACACAGTAATATGTGCATACATCCTTACATCAGCATACCAAACCTCATCAAAATTCGACAACCGACACTTCAACTTATTTTGCAAAAACTTTGTACGGACTGAATTTCATAAAGTCGAACAGGGCCCATAACTATGGTAGGCATTGGTGCTCACAACCCATGATATTATGCCTATTCGTTCTCCATTTCTGGTCCGTCACATGAGCATATGACAACCGACTCTTAAGTTAAAATGTGTGTACGGACTGACGGCTTGAGACGTCAACTATATACCCACCGACTAATATCGGGGGCATAATAACCATATATCTATGTGTATACCTAACAAAAACAATTCCCCTCCCCACCCCACCCCGGTGGATAAGACTAAAGAGTTCTTTGGTCATGCACAAATAATTGTGGAACCCCTGACCTGTTTACCACTATTTACACTGGCCAGTGTTCTCTGTCAGACAGAACACACCCGATATATTAAGGTTATAATGGGGTGTAGGACAATATATATTGTACCTAAGCAATACTTTATTATTGTTGTTAGATACTGAACACACCAGGAAACACCTGGATATACAGTTTATTTTTCGTGTTTTCTGATCTGTGTTTACCAATTAACCATGTTATTGCTCGAGTCTTAATTTTACACCAAAAAGAGTTGCACCAACAAAGGATAGTGGAATGGGATTGAAAGGCAGTTAACACAGTTATTGAAAAACGGCTAAATAAAACTCTGAATTTTTGATAAAAACACGAGAAAGGGGGATGGGTCCCCAAAATTTGATTGAAAAAAATTGCACAAATGGGGTGGTGGGTCCCTCGGGGTCGGAAAAAACTTTTTGGGCCCTATATGTGCAATTGTTTCCCGACCCCCTGCTTGTAAGTAAGAAATATGGTAATATTTCAGTCAGATCCACCCTAACAACAACTTATATTTCGTTATTTAACCATAAAATGCTGCACGAAACTTGCCATAATATCAGACATATTTGAATTTCTTCTATGTCGGATAGTTGCCTAGACATCTGAAAAGTATCAATATATATGTATAGTGTATAAGGAACATAGGTGCCAAGTTCGTGGTTTTATCACCCTTTGCACAATTGTTACAACAAACGCCAGGGCTATTGTATGATATTGTTTGCCTTTCAAACAGCCGACGCTATGGTGTGCGTTTTAAGGTGCTAGTGTTAAGTATTTTGCTATAAAATATTGAAAGTGATGAGGTTCCGATATATCTTTTGACATTTTCTGATCTAACCTCTGTTCTAGTATAATGCTTCATATTTCAACTCATTGAAACTGTTTTCGTTTCCAGTCCTGGTGAGTTTCTGCGAAAAATAAGGTCGCAGTAATAATCGTGGGTTGATATTATACGTAATTCCATTTATTCCTATGTCTGATTTCGTTTTACTATTGACTTCTGGGTCAGGAAATATTCATCAACTCAAAAACAACCAATCCAAATATATAATGATTTGGGTCTTAATATATTATAACCACCAGAAGCACTTTGCTAATAAACAGTGCACTGAAATGTTTGGTCAGAGCTTTTATAATGATTGTCGATCCAAAGCTGAGTCAATATTTTGGTAGAAGTAGCCAATTTGATAGCTATGTGACATGCGCCATGTCCTTAATCTGATCAAGCCACTATCGCGCGAGACTCAACAGACCACCGATTTCGGCGAACTCATCCCAGTCCGTTATGGTACGTTAATATACTCGACATTTTGCCAGACTATATTTGGAAGGCATTTTGATATAGCATGCTACAATGTGACAGGAACCTATTTCACAGATGCTTATAAAATATATCTATACCACAGCTAACTGCATACTTTGGTAAATATGCTTTTTATATGAATGCTGCCGTTCATATGCTGGCACCATAGGGTTGTCTATGAGAACATGTCTGCAAAAATGCCGGACAACCTTGCCAGTGTATGAACGCACCCTTATTAAATGATTCAAGTTTATGTGCAGTGTATGAACGTACCGTTATTAAATGGTGCATGTTTATGTGAAGTGTATGAACGTACCCTTATTAAATGTTGCAAGTTTATGTGAAATCCGACAGCACATTCTCTCCAGTAACGAACAAACGAGATTTTGTTATTAATATATATTTATCTAAATATACATTCGTTCACGACATATGTTCACAACATTACCTGATAACATCTCATTCGGTTTCTGTAGAAATGATTACGTATATAAAATAGATTTGTCATGTTTTTATCATGAACAAATATGAATTCATTCACGACATATGATACAACATTACCCGATATCATCTCGTTTATTTGTTGTGGAAATGATCACGTATATCTCATCCATCTATCACGTGTTTTCATATATATATGCATTCGTTCACGACATGTGTTCGCAACATAACCTGTTAGCAGCTAAATTACGCTTTTCTGGTGTATACTAATGTCGAAATTCTTGATACACATCGGCGCTGGGCATTTTATTTATATATATGTTTTTTTGGAACGCATTATAATTTGTAGTGCAACCCCGAGTCCGGTTGTTTTTGGACGCATTAAAATTTGTAGTGTGACCTCGAGCCCAGTAAAAGGTGTATTTGTTTCTTAATAGTTATTCGGATGCCAAAAAGTACAAGGCGATTAATTTTAACCGGAATTCGCGCGCTAACCATTGGCGCGATGCGCGTTATGTGTTTCTATTGATCTTTAACCTGCATTGTTATTTGAACAACTTTCGTTCACTTTTGCGTGACATAAATCGGAATGCTATTTACTTTTATACTGCAAGGGGATTTGTCGATTGTATAAAAACTTTATGCCGGTGTATAACATGTTATTTAATATCGTTTAGTAAACTTTTTCATTTAAATATAGTCTCAGGTGCCTAATAATAGTGTCAGCACGATTATTAGTTTTGGACAAAATTCCCAAATGATCACTATTATTTGGCATTGAGACATAGAGTGAAATTGCCATCACTATTATTAATTTCAGCCTAAATCCGCCACCGTCACTATTATTAGGCCATCATGATTATTAGGCACCTGAGAGTACGCGAAAAATATCGACATGTTATATTCTAAATGAATTGGGATCGTTACTCTTTCGTGCTGTTTGTAAATATTGACTTTTCATTTCTTTGTATATATGCGGAATATATCGGAGCTATGAATAGAGATGTTATTAAGAAAAGTTCCAGCACTAACCCTTCACATTGATTGTTTAATATACAATGTGGCCTAATTCTAAACATTATTTTTATTTATGTGTACCGAAGATATATCAGAATGCTATATGAATTGAAGAATGTTCAGAAATTACCACCCCCTTCCTGGGACCATGTTTTAATCGATACTCATGGGGGAGGGGGCATATTATAATTAGTCATCATTTGACCATAGTTTAACTGACCCTCATGGGACTCTATTGTATTTAACTCCTGTGGGACTGATGACACCATATTTTAATTCTAATTAACCCTAATAATGGGACCATATATTTATTCTTTAATTAAGTCACGTTACCATATTTTAGTTGACCTTAATTGGACCATATTTCAATTAATCCCGATGGGTCCATATTTTTATTAACCCTCATGGGACGATATTTTAATTAACACTCAAGATAAAATTTTAATTAACCATCATGGGACCATATTTTTATTAACCCTGATTTGACGATATATTAATTAACCGCCATGGAACCATATTTTAAATTACCCTCATCAGATCATATTTCAATTAACGCTCTCTGTGAGTGACGATATTTTAATGTACCCTCATGGAACCATAGATGTATCTTAATTAATCCTTTATGAAAGGTCATATCAGGAGTACAATACCTGAGGCCATTCTTAAATCAGCATTACGCCCTCATATGGTGTATATTGGCAAGTATATCTGACCATGTCACAGGAGGTGTTTGACTAAATGTGATTAAACATAAGATACTGAATGTGATTAGAAACGTGTTCGTACTTGAACCAAGTTACGAAGATCGCAAATTGTTGCATGATTATTATTCTGCATGCTATTTCATGCGCTACTCAGACCACTATTTCAAATGGAATTCGAAAAAAATATCACATATAATCAACTACTTAGGCGTTACCTATATACTGATTTTTCACAAACACCACATTAAAGTTGTTATATTGTATATATGGCAAATAATATGATCTTGAGGGCAAAATTATGCAAAGGTAGCAGAAACCTCATTAAGGGTGCAAATAAAAACCCTTGAAGAAGCCAAAGCTCTAAGCTGAACTCTTCTACTGGTTCTCATTTTTTAAACCACATTGTTGTTAATTGCTCAATCCCCAACATATCCCATATTGAACCCTGATCCCAACAGACCCACAACAGTGTTAACACATCCAGTGTCAGAACCACATCATACCCCCATCCAGGTATATATATCTGTATTGAAATGCAGTATTTATTGTATGGTGGTCATGTACTCGGACCACACAGCTGTAACATAAAATGCCTAACATCTTCTTGTGCTAAAGCTCCCTTCAGACATTAATACCGGCACTCATTTGAGACTTTAGATACTCAATATACTGACAATAAGTGGGTATATGGGTATATACATATATATATATATGTGTGTGTATCCATGTCGATATATGCATGTGTGTGCATATATATATATATATATATATATATATATATATATATATATATATATATGTACATACATATTGCTGGATTAGCAATTAGTGCGACCGCTTCTTTTATTCAGTAAACTTAAGTCGACATTTTACTGTATCCCTATGTTTCTTCCCCTAAAGGCGACGAAATCAGATTTTTTTGAAAATTTTCGTCCGCACTAGGCGGAAGTATTGATGCGCATGTGTAATAAGATGACCGTTATTTCGTGAATATGACCTCCTAATTATAATATTAACGAAATAACGGCCATGGTCATAATGCACGTTATTTCGTTAAAATGTCGTGCTAAGTCTAATCGAGATATATATATATATATGTATATGTGTGTGTATGTGTGTATATATATTTTGAAATGCGTATATATGGTTCACTGGATACATGACAGGAAATGTTTTCAATGCCACCCCCTCCACCTCCTAGAAATAAAAAAAAATCCAATCACTGATATCAAATTATCATTGTTACTGGTATGGACTGAATACTTATCTACAGGCCAATTAAGTGATGTATCCAGTTTCCCTGGATTTATGTTTTCATTCTTTACTATCTTAATGTTAGACCTAAATACTACGGCTGAATAATAAAAAATCCATTTCAATTTCCCACCGTAACACATAGACCAAATTCAAACCTGGAACACTGGATACATGCCTGTGAAACCTTATAATGCTAGGGAAATTTTTCCCAAATGACCCCCCCCCCACATGAAAAACTAAAATCATTGATACCAGAATACCAAATTGTTTTACTAATATTTCAGACATTGGCCCAATTGGCATACTTTAGTGGACTAGAAAAGGAGAGTAGTCTATTTATATTTACGAAACTTGATGTAATTATGATGCATACAATACATTCCTACCCAAAGCGAACTGGTGTACACAAAATCAGAAAATTATCTTAATTCTTTACAGAGCTAGTGTTTGGCTACATCCAACTAGGGCTATGCATCCCTTTATTGTCCCTTCCATTCAACTTTTCGGGAAGGGGGAGTCATAGGGGAGAGCATACCCCTGACTGGTCACCTTCCAATTTATAAATTACCATTCGACGATGAAGCCGAACACCTCCATGGTCTCAAAAAACCTGGCAAGTAATTATTTATTGTCTCCCCTGAAAACTCTTCCGATCCCTTTCGGGGAGAGTAAAACACCAGGCTTGATATTATCATATATGGTTCATGTAATTAATTAACTATAAAAAATGCAACCCTATCCCATAAAGTTCATATCTCCGAACTATGATATTGAAGTTCTTAATAATTTTTCCAAATATAATTTTCGGGAAAAGTCGTAATATCGGGCTAATGATTACCCCGTACTTATATATCTAAATTATAATAATAGATCTGACCTTAATCTCAAAACTAAAAAAAGATGTTTACAAAGATACAAAGTCATTCCAAAATAAATAAATAAACAAAAATAGTTAATAATAGTAAAAATAAATGAATAGTGAAATGAAATAAATTAATAATAATCTTTTCCCACTAGCCTCTCTAGATTATGGTCACCAGTGCGCTTTGGGTAGACATTGTTGAGAAATTTTGATGAACCAGTCCGCCACTCACATAGTTAAAGATGTGATCTCCCCTAAAAATAGTTTTGAATTGTCCCAAGTTTTGTCTCAAAAAAGACAAATTGTCAAATAGTAAGAAATCCTTATCGTATTTTGGGACAAACTGATTCATATATGTACTTTATGGTACTCCTTAAAATGACAGATTGAGCAAAAGTCCCAATTAAAAAATCATCTTCTCATTTTTAGTTTAAACATATTTTATTGTATCATTTATGTACATATGGGATTGGGGCACAAGTTATACAACTTAGATAGTCCCTCTCCCCATATAATTACACACGTTATTTTAACAACAAGATGGTATATACATATGTTTAAATAGTTTTTTTTGAGTGTGTGTTACCAGATCCGGGTTCAAATATGTGAGTTCATTTAGTTTGATTACTGGTTGTTGATATAGAGAAGATGTGTTTGTCAGTTTTAATGTTATCTTTTGGCTCTGGATGGGGTACAAAGACGATGGCGTTCGTGCGTGACGTTGACCCAGGGGTGGTGAATGTGTTAATTGGTAAAGCGGTTAGTAGCGACTATATATTTTTGAACTTCTGCAAATATTAATTTGTTTTTGTTATTACTAATGTTTGTTAGACCTTTAAGAAAGCCGGTGGTATTATATACAGTGATACCCTTAGTTCTAAGCATATTAAAGAACAGTACGCGTTGTGTCTGGTATAAGGGACATAAGAAAAAGTAATGGTGGGCGTCTTCGATTTCGTTTCCACAATCACAGAATGGGCTAAGAGCTATGTGGTTTTCAAATTTGTCATGATTTAAGTCGCTGCATTTGTTTCTTAATTTGGTATGTATTATATTGTTTTTTCGGGAACCGGTATAATAGTAATTTGGGGGTTTGGGTATGTCGTATATAATTTTGAGGAATATCTTGAATTCATGTAGGCTTTCAGCTTTGGTTACAATGTCGGGGAGTTTGTTCCAAGTTAGGCACATTTTTGGCATGAACGATTTTCTGAAATGTTCTGTTTCACAATAATATGCGTAGAAGTCGCCAGGTCTTCTGAAGGAATAACCCGATACCTCGCCGGCTCGCGGTGGTAGGAGTATGGTTAGATAACTAGTATTAAAGTTTGCATCAAATTACACAACATATTACATTTATATGCAAAACTCTAATAGCTAGAGTTCTGTTAAAAATACCACTGGACACCAAAATCATTTATGGGAGAGATAACTTTACTATACTAAGAGAATTTCCAATACTGATACTGGGTAAATGTATATGTTTTGTTATATATTGTTATTTAAGGCTATAACAATAGCTGTTGTATATTCTGCCAGGTATCAAACATCTTAACCTACTGAATAATGCGTCGTAATGCCCTAATTAGTCGACTCCTTGGCCACGGTGGAGCTGTAGGTGGTTTTTGGGATTTGGTCGGGTGTGGCTTGTTGCCATTCATCAGAAGGCTCTCGGTGGAGGGTTGCCATGGGTTCCGCTGTGGTTGAGGGGTCGATTGTTTGGAGCATTACTGTAGTACACTAAATGACATTGCATAATAACCTCAATTCATACCACACTCTTGGGTGCCAAATGATGGTGATAATAATAGTGCCAGACAGAAATAGTCACTAAAATAAACTAAAATATACTCCATATCCTCTTCCTAAAAAGAAAAAGAAAATTCTCAAACAATAATGCCAACACTATCACTGGGCACCTAAGAATGCATTATGACTTGCATGGTAACTGTTAAATTGTAAATCATATGGAAATGGGCAAATAAAAACCCATACACTTCCTTGAAATTGGAAGAAATCCCACTTACAATTATTTATAAATATTACTAATACCTTGGCAAACTGGCAAGGCTATAGTATTTATCTCCCCCTTAAATATGTAAAAATAGTTTTGATAAATGATATTGCGTGTTAAGGAGTGGGCATGGAAACGTTTTGAATGGGGATTTCCTGGCAGATCATCCGCAGCAAGGTTTATATATGAAGCAATGTTTATATATAAACAGTCAAAACATTTGACCAGCAGGAGGGACTGGGGAATTACAAAATCTTTGCTATAAATCTATTTCGAGAATTCTTATCTTGAACCAACAACACTTCACCTAGTTTAACTCTTTAGTTCCCACACTATCTGTATAAGCCACCCCGTCATCTCCCTGCAGCTATAACATGATACCGACGGTGTGTTCCCGGGTATATATCAAGTACAAGACGCTATTTCCCCATAAGTATTGGGCTTGGCGGATAGTATCCCGTTGCTCCATAAATGGTGATAAACCTGTTACTGTGTTGACGCAGTGAGGGTAATCTATTGGAGTGACAGCTCCAACTGGGGATAATGAGCGTAAGCCGGGACGTGTGTCGTAGTATGAGAAAAATCGACACCTGAGTATAAGAGCCCTGGGCAAACTAGTATCTTTGACTTTTTTCATTGGGATTAGTTCAATATCAGTATATATGTATTGTAATATGTATTGTGCGTTGAAATGTTGCTTTTAATATTCCATACAAAATGTGATTATTTACTCAGATTACATGAGGTGAAGTGACCACGACGTGTATGCACACGAACGTCACATTGTGACAATAAAATATGTCTTATACAAATGATCCTTGCTCAGGATTTAGACCCGTCTTATTTGGAAAAAAAGTCACCAACTCCCGAAAGTATTTTGTAAACAATTCAAAGCAAATGTGTTGTGTTTTCTTCTTATCTAGAAGACAATTAAAGAGAGGATATCTATAATATTTTAAGTGGATGCCAGAAATATCTCATGATATGGCACAAGGACTAAATTTCGCGACCAACTTGTCGTGACTGAAAGTACATTGTTTCTGGAGATAATGAGTTTCTGTTGCTACTGCCAGAAATAATGTATTTCCGCGATGTCGCACTAAGAAATTCAAGTAAGGTTTTAAAATATATTTTCAGAACGGTGATGTTTGCGATTGCTTATTACTATAAACTAACATGCAAATGTAACATTTATCAGCATTTTCGACTTCAAACACACCTATTATATAACACGTCGTGCTAAGTGTGGAAGTTCATCTTCGTGCAAACAATGTATGGCATCACCATTTAAAATTTAGCATTATAGAATATAAGAGAAATTTGAAACAATCCATATACCGGTATATAGGTGTGCGAAGACACACTATTTTATCACATACGTCAGAAACATATATCAACATTATCAGAAAAAGGACCGCACAATGTACAAATTGTGTTGATATAGATCTTTCCTTTTACTCAAGAAAACAAACATGTTTGAGAAAATAGTTTGTGAAATCTTCGATCAAGCAAATTGTAACATAACGTCCGACTGAAACATGCATGTAACACCAGCCATTTGATGTTCAGCGGTTTGAAACAATAATACATAATTGTAGCTGAGCTGTCGTGTGTCCACCCCTGGTCAAGTGGTCATGCTAATATGCTACGATGCCGGTGGTCATGTTGAATTGCTATGATACGGGTAGGGCAAACTGATTCCGTTATTTTTCTAAAGTTGTAATTTTCACGGTGATTGGATAACTTGAGCGATTTGATAAAAAAAAACATTCAAGAACATATATATTTTTGAAAAATATAATAATAACTCCGCTGGTGTTTCTAAAACGACGCAAATAGCCATCTTGATTATAGTGGATGTTCAACTAATGCAACCATTATTAAAGTCACGGGCGGCACTCGTTGCAGAAATATTTATATTTGTTCAACAGAATGAACGCCAACATATATACAGTTCCACTCATGTGCCAAACACAATCAGCGCGTAAATAGTATATTGTCGTCAAGACGTACAATGGTGTACGTAAACAAGAGACTGCTCGTGTTACATACGTTGTGATTCTGTTTATATAACAGACCGAAATTATATTGGTTAATCATACAAAAATTATATAAACGCTCTTTATTATTTCCATATCAGGAAAACAGTAACAAATAACGCTCTTTATGTTTACCATATCCGGATTTAAACAAAAGCCAGGAAACGTAACGTCTTTTGCTTTTGTTTACATAACAAAGGGGAACAAAATGACAATAACACTGTTTATGCCATATTTCTGATTGGCATAAGAACAAGGTCTGTCTATATCTTACTATTCCTTCTGTTTATGGTGGTTTTTGACGGAGATGAATATTTTAACACCATACCCACCGCGAACGCCGCCGGTATCTTTAAAAATATTTCGCAATAAATTTGTTTTTTAATGTTATGATTTGATACGCATAATGGATTTTCAGATTATCGGAACACCGCGATTGAGACAAATTAAAAATAAAATAACGGTGATTTTTGTTAACAGCAACAGTTTGCCCTAACATCATCGTATCAATTCAGCAGGACCCAACAGCATTAGCATGACCATTTGACCAGGTGTTGTCGACAATTCTTTGGTTTGAAATTATAAATGAGTCAAATCGTGCAATTCACCAAATTTGAATTTATTTCATGAAATGTGTTGCGTGAACAATTAATATAGTTGGATAGTTTGAATGTTAACTGAGTATATCAATATACAGTCGATACACATTGGGTTCTCTATGATGTCCATTCACTATATATATTCTTCCATTTTCCACTTGGCATAGTTGTTAGTATGCCTGGTTATTTCGGCATACTTCGATGGCGAAAACATCAAATTGAAATAGTCCAAAGCTGTTGCTGTATCAGTATCGAATTCATCTGGTATAACTGGCCCTGTCCTTTTGGTAAATGGCAGAAGTGATACCTTTCGAAGTTTATTTGACCAGCCAATCGGGTTAGTATTCAAGCTACTATCGGCGATGGAGGTCACATTGTCGCTGGTTGCAGGGGGAGAGTAATCATCGTCTGAATCTTCTGATGACGAGGAACCGCAATCTCCGCTAAAATCGCTATCATCTCCCATTAACATGTCGATCACTTGCTGTTTCGAAAATTTTACATCCATGTTGTTCGTAAATACTTAGAATGGTACCACTGATGTCTGTCCCCAATATAAACCCCAAGTAACACAGCATGTGTCGCGCGCGGTGCCCACCGTACCACGTTTATTGCTATTAGATAGGCAAATAACGAGTTGACATAACCGGGCGGTCTCTATTAGAAACTAGCGGGGGCATATGGGCGAACTCATTAGTACAGTCTGGGCCTAGTGTGGCGCTCTAGAGCGCTTGTGGGGAAGTCTGATAACGCGCTCTTATGTGCTTCTAGGGATATGCTGCGAGGCGTCCACAGGCGCTTATGGGGAAAATAGTGCAAAGCGTCCAGGGAAGCTTATGGGAAGTAAAGAGTTAAAAAAAATCATAACAAATTAAAATATAAATATACCAAGTCTCTAATGGAGAAAACAAAAACAAAAAACAAAAAACCCAAACAAACTTTCTGTGTAAAAAAAATATATGCATCGTTTACAATACCGATCACTTACTCCCAGAAATATTTACAACTCGGTGACCTTTGCTGTCGATATTTTGCATGGAGGTGCCCACTCGGAATAGGTGACCTGACCTCTCCTCGTTAACATGAATTATGATAATAAATTGCTTAGTTTTTGTTACCCCTCCCGCCGGCAGTTGTGAACAGAAAAGCAGCCATGGTAAAACCGCCCTGACTATTAACCCACCCTCTCGATTGAAAAAAAACCCCATCAAAATAGCCAAGAGTAATCTGATACATTCCTTTAAACTAAAATCAATTACTGATATTTCCAGTTTTTCAACGAACAGCACTTGTCAAACGCAGCTAAAATAGAACAGGATAATTGTTTTTCACTTAAATGTTAGCCACTGTGGCTACCTCCACTACGACCAGCAAATAGATACATACGGAGAACACATATATGTTACATTTTGGTACCTTTCAGCCAAGTAAATCATTTTCAATTTAAGTGGCATTTGGCGAGAGAGAGAGAGAGAGAGCGTGAGAGAAATTCCCGAAACACGCAGCCGGCAAATGGACCAGGCTATTTCCATAAAACCATTTGACCCAATTCTATCATATAGTATAGTAAGCCGCAACAACAAATCGGTTAGGCACTCGATTTAAAGTGATGTAACACACTCCGGTTGGGTGATCGATTAAAATGGAAAATTTCTATTTCTTACGAATATTAATATAAATTTACAGTGATCACACCATCATTCTGATATATAAATTAAATGCAATGGTGAAATAATATGCGTTAGTTAATCTGTCTTGCTGAACATCGTATATAATTTGAAGCACCCCCCTCGTCTCGAACCAAAACCGCGCCAGCTGACCCACGATGGAACCCCATCAACAAACCACCATTATGTCATATCACCATTTCTTCATTTTTGTTACTGTCATTTTCATGTTTTCATCTATGCACAGATCGTATCATTTACACCGAACTATTCCCTCGCACACAGCAACGTAACCTACGGGTGTCAGGTGCCAACACCAAATCAGCTCTATAAATACGACGGATCTTCCACAGGACCAGGACTCAATCGCTCCCCTATACTCACATCGAATCACAGACTAAAACACGGTTATGACTTGTTCGACACCATGCACAGTATAGGGCAGCGATTGGAGTATTCGACTTGAGGAAGAAAACTCAAAAATATCAGGCGGCAAACATTTTTGGATTCTTAAAATGCAATTTCCGAATACTCAATCTGAAGATATGTTTGATTCTGATCTGTCAAATCCTTATGTTATCCGGCGACATCGAAAATAACCCAGGCCCAAATACCTTACCTGTAAATAGTCATTCAATCTCTATATGTCATTACAATATCCGAAGTATCCGCAATAAACTGGAAATGATAGTCGATATCATTAACGTGTATGACATCCTGTGATTCATAGAGACCCATCTTGAACCTTCATTTCGATCCGATAAATTAATTATTCCTGGCTACTACCAACCTTTCCGAAAGGACCGTGATTCCAAAGAAGGGGGAATGTGCGTAATGTTTTCAAATCACATCGTCCATAGACGAAGACACGATTTAGAATTCGATTCCTCGATATTCTGTTTTTTTATTTTCTCGAAAAAAACTCACATTCTCTTAGGAATGTCATATAGATCAAACAATACTGTGATCCAAACTATTGGGAGTACCCTGATACATCAATAGCAGACGCTCTAGAAATAACCGACAATATTATCATTACAGGTGACTTTAATTCTAACCTTCTAGATAGCTCTTCTAAACTTAAAGAAATTATAGATTTTGATAGTATTCAAAATGTGATAACAGCCCCTACTAGGATCACAAATACAACGAACACACGTTTTGATCCAATTGTAATACCTTCCGCGTTCTTGACACCGACGCCATTAATCCAGGAGTCACAGACCACCGTGGTGTATATGTAACATTATAATACGATTACACCCCACCACCGCTTTCCAGAGAACGGTTGATAATTTTACCAGAGCAAATTTTGAAAGAGCAAATAGCCTGCTTAGTAACACAAACTGGGGTGATCTCCTATCTTCACCCGACATAGATACTATAGTTAACAATTTTCAGAAGACATTCCTCTCCGTCACGAATCAAACAATCCCGCTGTCAAAAGTGACAATACGCCCAAAAGACAAACTTTGGTTTAATTCCGACATTAGAAAAGAAATCCCAAAAAGAGAAAACTTACGAAACAAAGCGATCAAAAAGATCGCCCTGATACGTGGCAACAGTATAAGAATACCAGAAAAAAAATTAATAACAAGAAAAATTTCGCAAAAGCAAAATTTGAAGAGAAACTGGAAAATCGGGTTAAAGACTCATCATCCCCCCTGCGAATTTTGGCAATTAATAAAGTTCTTACTATGTAAAAAGAAAACAAATTGTATACCGCCCCCATCTACTCCGAGCTCCTTCCCCAACACGAGCTGAATAAAAGTTTCATTTCCAATTCTTCGATTAACGATTCATCCCATAAATTACCATCATTCAAATCGAGTTGTGAAAAAGAGCTAACATAATTGGAATTTACGCAGGATGAGATAATTTCTGTATTAACATCGCTCAAACTGAATAAAGCCCATGGGCATGATGGAATAAGTGCGAAAATGTTAAATTCAACTACTGAGTCAATAGCATATCCTCTGTCAATATTTCAATAAATCAACAACGCAAAGTTTCCATCTACCTGGAAAAAGGCTAACGTTGTCCCAAATTAAAAAAAAAATGACCCAGCGGACACTAAAAACTATCGACCTATCTCCCTGCTTCCTTGTCTTGGGAAAGTTATTGAAAAACTTGTACTAAAACAAATAAGTCAGTTCTTTGACGACAATAAATTAATTTATTCCAACCAATCGGGTTTCATAGCCGGCCACAGCACATCTCACCAACTGATAGACCTCTACAGTTACCCATGTCGATCTCTCGACAAAGGACTATATACATGCTCCGTTTACTGTGATATTTCCAAAGCCTTCGAGAGAGTTTGACACAGTGACTGTTATGTAAGCTATATAATTACGGAGTTCGCGGGAGAACATTGAGATGGATATATGATTACCTTCATAAACGGCAACACAGAGTTTTAGTAAATGACACCTTTTCTGAATACGAGATCATCCCAGCTGGTGTACCACAGGTTTAAATCTTAGGACCCTTCCTCTTCCTTGTCTATGTCAACGACTTACCAGACAACATACTTTCTTTTACGAGAATGTACGCCGACGACGCATGTCGAGCAAATAGTCATTATGACCTAAATGAATTAGGCCGCGTCATGAATAGTGACCTCCAAATCATAGCACAATGGTCTGAAAACTGGTTAGTAAACTTAAATCCTTTTAAAACAAATAGTATGTCCTATGCACTAACGGGGACTTCTGGGGAAGCCCCCGACTGAACCTTTAAACAGGATCCAATCTCATTTGTTGCAATACATAAACACCTCGGTCTGGAACTCCAAGCTAAATTAAATTGGAATAATCGCCTAAATGGTATAAAAAAAAACAGAATATCCTCACGCTTAGCACAGCTCCGAAGATTTAAGTATCAGCTTGACCGAAGATCGCTTGAAAGCATTTATAAAACTTTTATCCTACCACTATTTGATTACTCTGATGCAGTCTGGGATTGTGCCCCCAAATACCTAACCGAGAAGCTCGACCGATTACATTGCGATACCGCCCGAACAGCTAGTGGCCTCACACGATCAGTGTTCAATATAAACCTCCTAAATGAAGATGGCTGGCCAACACTGAGCAAGAGAAGAGAGATACATAAACTGCAAGCACTGTAGAAAATAGTAAATGACGATGCCCCCGAATACCTATAAAATTGTCTAACACTTAGATCATCTGAAATCTCTGGATAGAACTTGAGAAAACCGGGAAAATTCTATTCTTACTTCTGTAACACCGAGCATTTAAAAAAATCATTCTTTCCCGCTACTTTAAAATCGTGGAATGTCATACCCACAGAAATGACAGATGCCGAATCTATCGCAGCCTTCAAATTTTATCTCGAATTAATAGATCCTACAGTAAAACCACCATCATACTTCTGTACAGGTCGTAGAACGCTTAATGATGCAAATGCCAAATTGCGTAACAAATGCAGTAGCCTACGTTCCGATATGTTCCCAAATTATATCTCAGATAGCCCCCAATGCCATTGTGGAAATCCATGCGCAGATACTTACCACTACTTCTGGGCGTGTCCCATATTTCACACTGAACGAATGGAAATGTGTCAACAATTATACCAAAAAGGACTGAAAATTACACATATCAATGATTTACTTCTCGGAATTCCCGATATCTCAAATAGAACAAAAAAAATTCTCTTCAAAATAGTCCATCGATATATAACAGCGACAATTCGATTCGAAGTAGGATAATCAGACGCATTTCAGAATAGCCACAAAAAAGCAAATTATTCACAAACCCCGAACCCACTCATTTGTAAATGTAAATATGTTTAACCAATATATGATTTTAATCTTTCCTTTGCTATTTTTATGAATAATATTATTGTAAACAGGGAAAGGGGCAAAGAAGTTATTTAACTTGTCCCCAATCCCTTTTGTATTATTCGATATACAAATAAAATATGTTTAAACTAATCTACATGATATCCTGTAACTGTATCTGGACATAAACTATGGTACTAAATCGGATTCGATCAAAGTCTACTCGGATGTCGAAACTATCAACGGCTTGGGGATAGGAAATTACATGCACCAGTATTCCAGCATGGCATATATTGTGTTTCACATCGTTATATTGTGAATATGACATCAACGTGACCAACAGAACACCATGTACGACATGCATTCATCAGTTTATGGTTATTCACTTGGATGGAAATTCTTACTTTTCCTGTGTTGTGCATTCAATGAGATGCCAAAACTCTGCATTCTTCGGTGTATCGATAATCGGCACTGAAAGGATGTATGTTCTTGTTGTTGTTTGCAGTTACATCTGATAAGCATACTCATAACCCATGGAAATGGTAAATTTCAGATAGTCAAAGAAGTGAATATATAATGGTTTCTCTCGCGATATGATTTAGACAAATTGTCAACCAATGTCCTACAAAACAGTTGCTTCATACAAGCCAAGTTCCTGCATACATTTATACATGAGCTATGAGAACACTGAATCCAGTTCATGACACATCATGGAAATGTTATATTTCACATATGTTGGGTTTTGTATACATAAATTAATCTTTAATGATCCATGAGTTTAATTTCTCACAGATAAATCAATCATCCCAACATGTGCAAGAAGCGGCATACATGTGCGTAGATACAACTAAGCTTAGTAATTGCTCATTTCATAAGATGTCAAAATAGGTCAAATTAAGAAGCCACAAGGAATAACCCTTGTGGCAATTTATACAAGCTCAACGTCCTCGTTTAAGTTGCAAGTCGCGATGAATCAGGTAAGTGTAGAACACCGGAGTGTGACTTCCCAGAGCTACATTGTCATTGACAACTAGACTCAATCATGCCATATGGAGTTATCCGCCATGCCAACAAAAAGCTTCGAGCATGCGTAGTTAAAATCACCACTTCCGTCCTGACCAACTCCGTATCGCATAGAGTAGTGTAGTGACTTAGCGACAAAATTTTGTCATATTGGAACGGACTGGCCAAAAGTGCCATTTTTTTATATGATGTCAAGTTAGGTGTTCCAACTGGTATACAATTTAAGGAACATGCATAATAAAGGCGTCATTCCATCCGGCATTGTCATATTTTGAAGATATTAGCAATCCAGTCTGACCAAATTTGAAAATTATAACTTTTTGGACCAAAAGCATGAAATTTTGTCATAAAATCATTCTCGTTTCAATTATTTCGGAATAATAAACAGACAATTTCTCAAAACTGTTTCAGTGCAGATCAAAGGTTAAGATCTTAAAATTTTCAGAAATGTATACTGCAAACAAAATATACAACATCTAAGACAAATTCATAACCATATTTTAGACATTTTGGATTATGTTACCCCTCACCCCAAAATTCATGAAATTTTGTTTTTGTGATAAACATCCGATATAACATGGATGAGAATCTATAAAGGACACTATTCGATCACATTTCTAAATACTGTAATTGCAATTACACACACAATGACCAAAGTTGAAATTTACAACTTTTTCGACTGAAATATGCAATTTGGTAAGAAAATCCTCGTCATTTCAAATATTTTGGTCCAATAAATGGTCATTTACACATAGGATATTTGCGATAGTTCAAAATGTTTGTTCTTAAATGTTTTGGACATATATACTGAAAACAATGAATACATTTTCTGTGGTTAATATGTAACAACGTTTCCGAAAATTTGGTTTATGTTACCCCTCACCCCAAAAATCACGAAAATGTGACTTGGTTGTAATGATTCAATAAATCTTTGGTTAAATCTTATAAAGTGAGTTTTTCGATGACAATTAGTCATATATTGTTATGTAACAATCTCATTGACAGTATACTGTTTAAATTTACAATTGTATGCCTAATAACAGCTATATTTTATGGTAAAATAACCATAATTTCAAATATTTTCAACCAATATATGGGCAATTTCTCAAACATTTCCAAAGATCATATACCACATGCGGCCTTTGAAAGTTTCGAAAATGACTGTCGAATACAACACATTTAAAGGTGTATACATGTCATGTCTTGGTGAAATAGAATAAAATTCAAAAAATCAATTTATACCATAAATAATTTGAAGGTGTTGACTTATATAATCTACAAATGTAGCATACAAGAGGGGGTGTATATAGACATGTGGTTCAGATTACAACTTTAATTTGTCTACCAATAATGCACATAACATAAAGATGGTCTATCTTTGTTTATACTCTGTCCTTAAATTCACGTTTGTTATGTTGTACCTGTATAACTATAATGTGCACAGTCTGATCATACCAGCGGATATATAGCAACTCATATATTGTCATGTTATAATAACCGGTGACCATGTTTATACATTGAACAAATATTTTAGGCATTCTTAATATCACAATTACAACTGCATAATTATGTGAATGGTAAAACAGCTATTGCACATTTTCACCTGTTACAAGTTTGGGATTTGCAACAACACTTGATGAGTTCTGTACACACAGCTGCAGCTTCTGGTAATGTAGTCCACAAAGGTTTACATCCATGATCTTCAACTGTCCATTCCCAATCATGCGGGCCATGTATTGGAATTGTTATGTCATGACAAGTGTACCACAATCCTGCCTGGTATATGGCTCATTTCATATGCTGTATTAGGGTCCCTTTTGAGCGACAAGTTTTGGAGAATTCTCTTCATATGCCTCGTTATCAACAACTTTTGACAACCTTTATTATAATTAATGGTAATGAAACGTTCGAGTTCTTTGAAAATATATGAGGACGAATCTTGTTGAATAAAAGGTTGATTCGCTTATAGAAGAAATGTACATGTACCTGTGATAACAGGATAATATTTCCATGCTATCCAGAAACTTGTTCTGCCCTTTATATGGAAGAACAAAGTGGTATCAAAACCAGATATCGAATGAAAATTGGGTAGTGATAACAATTGTCATCGCTCAGAGCGGAAAATGTGCTGTTGTCATGGTACAATGTTTTAGTTTTGCCTGTTCCTAGAGAAACACATGTATCACCACCACTGTTAGCATCCGTAAACTTTGAAAACAGACCGATGACCATTACCTGGACATCTGTGTCAACAAACTGAACACGGATGGTCGTCAGCCCACAAGAAAGCGCATGGATAATGTGCGGCACAATTCTAATATCAGCTTCCTCCTGACAACAGTTTCTCAAGATTTACTAGGAAGAATTTGCTATTTTGAGAGTTGACGAACATTCTGTCATGTTTAAAAATTTATCATCATGTTCTGACGCATTACAAAAAAAAAAATGTTCAAGCTTATTGTCAGAATGACGGAGGAAGTCGTTCCAGTTTTTGGGAATCTTAGTTTGGCCACCAACTTTTCGTCCAAGATCTATACCACGATTCTCATTAGTGCTGCCTTCATAATACCTATCCCACACAACACACATGACATTAACTCTTCTTAGTTTGTAGAAACTTCATTGATGACTGTGTAATCTTTAAAAGTACTTTTAGATCCTATCGCAGGCACAATTATATGCACAAGAACGCCTCCATCAAATATCTTGCACGTACTTCCAATATTTTATTTCTTGTAATAGTGTGTTCGAACAACATTTGGGCAGTTCAAAAAACCCGAAATCGCTTCTCCGCTATTCCAAACGATCAAGTGCAGGAACAGGAGAACATCAAATTGAAAGGAACGGGAGGTAAATTCAAGGGGACACAATCTGATTTGCTGGGATGTATCCGGGAAGCAATTGGAGATATATCGGACCCACCTAAAAATGTTCAGTGCAAGATATTTGATGGATGCGTTCTTGTGGATATGATTGTACCTGCGATATAGTATCTACTTTTAATGATTACGCCCATTCACTAATGAAGTTTCTACTCTACAGACTAAGACGTGTTACTGTCATATATACATGTATGTGGTGTGGGACATATGAAACGAGCTGCCTACCAGGTAGGATTGTGGTACATTTGTCATGCCAAGCTGCAGCTGTGTGCTCAGAACTCATTAAGTGTTGTTGCAAATCACAAACTTGTAACAGATGCAAATGTGCAAACGCTGATTTACCATACACAGAGTTATGTAGATGTAATTGTGTGCTTAAAATATGTGTTCAACGTATAAACACAGGCAGCGGTGATTATAACATGACAATCTATGAGTTGCTATCTATCGGCTGGTATTATCAGTCTGTGAACATTATAGTTATATAACAAACATGAATTTAAGAACACAGTATAAACAAAGATAGGCCATCTTTATGTGTATTATTGATTGACAATTTAAAGTTGTGACCTGAAATGCATATCTATATATACACCCATCTTGAATGCTAGATTACATAAGTCAATGATATTGGGTCAAATATATCCATTAATGGTATTATAGATTCTTTATTTTTATTTTATTTCACCAAAACATTACATGAATATACCCTTATATGTGTTGTATATATATTCGATGTTCATTTTCGAAACTTTTAAGACCGCATATTGTATATTATTACATATTGCCATTCTATTGGTTGAACCTATTTGAAATGATCAAATAAATTGTTATTAGGCATACGATTATTAATTTCAACAGTATACTGACAATGAGATTGTTACATTATAATATATGACGAATTGCGATCGACAAACTCACTTTATAAGATTTAACCAAAGATTTATTGAATCCTTACAACAAGTCACATGTTCGGGATTTTTGGGTTGAGGGGTAACATAAACCAAGTTTTCTGAAACGTTGTTACATATTAAACACATACAATGTATTCATCGTTTTCAGTATATATGTCCAAAAGATATCAGACCGAACATTGTGAACTATCGCAAATATCCTATGAGTAAATGACCATTTATTGGACCAAAATATTTGAAATGACGAGGATTTTCTTACAAAATTGCATATGTTTTGTCGAAAAAGATGTTATATTTCAACTTATGTCATTGTGTATGTAATTGCCATTGCAGTATTTAGAAATGTGATCAAATAGTGTCCTTTATAGATTCTCATCCATGTTCTATCGGATGCTTATCACAAAAACAATATTTCATGATTTTTGGGGTGAGGGGTAACATAATCCAAAATTTCTAAAATAAGGTTAAGAATGTTTCCTAGCTATTGTATGTTTTGATTAGAGTATACATGTCCAAAAATGCTAAGACCTTAACCTTTTATCTACACTGAAACATTTTTGAGAAATTGTTTATTATTCCGAAATAATTGAAACGAGAATGATTATATGACAAAATTGCATGTTTTTGGTACAAAAAGTGATAAATTTCAAACTTGGTCAGCCTGGGTTGCTACAATCTTCAAAATATGACAATGTCAGGTTGAATGATGCCTTAATTATGCATGCGCCTCAAATTTTATACCAGTTGGAACGTCAGGGTGAAATAATGATTGAATTTGATCGCCATCTTGGATTTATACTCGAAACAAGGGTTAATATTGATCAGAAACCTGTTTCTAGTTCACTTTCTGAAAGAGCACACATAACTTGACAAAATATAAAAAAATGGCACTTTTGGCCAGTCCGTTCCAAAAAAAACGCTAAGTCACTACACTAGAGTGAATACATAATTCCCCCTCCCCCCACCCTACGGTGGCCAGGCCATCGGTTCTCTCGGTTGTCCTTCCCCAGCAGCCGCTCACACTCGCTTGTCTCATTCCTGTCGCTGGTGGCTCACTACCACCCTCGCTACTTCTCCTGCATCAGTCTGCTTCACTCCCCCTAATGTTTTTGAATATAATCGAATCAGACAAAAGATTCCGAATTGCATCGAATCGAATCACAGGGCCGTAATTGTGAATTGCCATCTTGGATATAACAGTTTAAAAAAATATCTTTTCTGTGCAAGGTTATTTGCCACCGGTATGTACATGTACATGTAAAGTACATGCACGTGTGTCTGCCATCTGGCCACCCCAGATGGCCCAACAGTTTTTGTCAAAATATCTCACTGAATTACAGCTATTACAGTAAAACCTCACAAAACCTCACACTCTTCGGATCGGCCCGTCTGTTCTGTTTAGAGAGGTGTTCGGTTTACAGAAAATCGAAAAACCATCGGAATATATTGCTGCCGGCAGTAACATTTATCGAGACACGGGCACCTCATTACTGATTACTTAAACTTTATTACATAAACTACAAAATAAAACATAAATTGCAATAGATAATTTAAACATGCTATAATAAGAAATAAATAGATGTATAGCGAAACCAGGAAACACGGAAACGATACAATTTACGATGATACGCAATTTTTGAAAATGTTGTTGACGGTAGATTTCAACTCTGATATATCATTTTCCCGACGGCTCATTAATTGTCATTAGTTGATTTTATAAAACTGTGATGCTCTAATTATCATCACTGTGATAGCCAAGTGAATTACCGCCGCCTTAATTATCATCACTGTGATAGCCAAGTGAATTACCGCCGCCTTAATTATCATCACTGTGATAGCCAAGTGAATTACCGCCGCCTTAATTATCATCACTGTGATAGCCAAGTGAATTACCGCCGCCTTAATTATCATCACTGTGATAGCCAAGTGAATTACCGCCGCCTTAGTTATCATCACTGTGATAGCCAAGTGAATTACCGCCGCCTTAATTATCGTCACTGTGATAGCCAAGTGAATTACCGCCGCCTTAATTACTGTGATAGCCAAGTGAATTACCGCCGCCTTAATTATCATCACTGTGATAGCCAGTGAATAACCGCCGCCTTAATTATCATCACTGTGATAGCCAAGTGAATTACCGCCGCCTTAATTATCATCACTGTGATAGCCAAGTGAATTACCGCCGCCTTAATTATTATCACTGTGATAGCCAAGTGAATTACCGCCGCCTTAATTATCATCACTGTGATAGCCAAGTGAATTACCGCCGCCTTAATTATCATCACTGTGATAGCCAAGTGAATTACGGCCGCCTTAATTATCATCACTGTGATAGCCAAGTGAATTACCGCCGCCTTAATTATCATCACTGTGATAGCCAAGTGAATTACGGCCGCCTTAATTATCATCACTGTGATAGCCAAGTGAATTACCGCCGCCTTAATTATCATCACTGTGATAGCCAAGTGAATTACCGCCGCCTTAATTATCATCACTGTGATAGCCAAGTGAATTACCGCCGCCTTAATTATCATCACTGTGATAGCCAAGTGAATTACCGCCGCCTTAATTATCATCACTGTGATAGCCAAGTGAACTACCGCCGCCTTAATTATCATCACTGTGATAGCCAAGTGAATTACCGCCGCCTTAATTATCATCACTGTGATAGCCAAGTGAATTACCGCCGCCTTAATTATCATCATTGTGATAGCCAAGTGAATTACCGCCACCTTAATTATCATCACTGTGATAGCCAAGTGAATTACCGCCGCCTTAATTATCATCACTGTGATAGCCAAGTGAATAACCGCCGCCTTAATTATCATCACTGTGATAGCCAAGTGAATTACCGTCGCCTTAATTACTTTGATAGCCAAGTGAATTACCGCCGCCTTAATTACTGTGATAGCCAAGTGAATTACCGCCGCCTTAATTACTGTGATAGCCAAGTGAATTACCGCCGCCTTAATTACTGTGATAGCCAAGTGTATTACGGCCGCCTTAATTTCTTTGCCAAAAAATAATGCTAATCACCATCAACTTTAGTATACATTTTTTTCCACAACGTGTCATACATGTATATCAACATTTTGTTCAACAAAATGTTGTATCATCAAGATTCAAGAGCACCACTATGTCGGTCGTCTCATCGAATATTTGCTAGGCTGCCACATATTCCAGGAAGTGAAAAATAATATTTTTCAAAAATCGATATGTGATAACTCTGAGCTTTGATGAGATGGGTGTGTTCCTCGACTCGAATACAATATTTTTTTTACCCATAAGCCAAATAATTAGTAATTTAGGAGCATTAATTATGATTATGCATCTCTAACTAAACACAAACTATTTCAGTTAATAAACTGTTTACGTTAATACGGTTTATTCAACATAGAGTTGGTCACCGACATCATCAATGCAGCTTCAAGCCAACACGAAAATAAAGAAATTATCTGTTGCGCTTAGTTCGGTGATACCAATGTTAAGTTAAAAGCTCTCTTGTATTTTTGTCAGTGTTTCTAAAGTTTCCATTTGATGTTATTTTGAAATCACAATTACACGCTATTGACAAATATTATTTAAGGCTGAAAATCATGGGTTTACCATCTGGTACATTGTAACATTTAATTGAGAGTTGGCCACATATGGGTACTAGACTACTAGTATTATATTGACTCACATATGATGCATTTTATTACCATGGGTAAATGCGGCCGACCTAACGAGCAAGCGAGTCAGATTGTTGCCAGTGACCATCTGACAGCAGACCGAGATCTCTTGGAGGAGATCCCAGAATGGCTGCAAACAGGGTAATTGGTCCAGGTAGAGAAAAAAATCAATACCATATTGGTCAACGACATGGTACCACACTTCATTCGGAATATGTAGCAATGACTGGCAGTCTAACATGATGTGCTGTAATTCATGCCAGGAGCAATGATGACATAGGCTAGCTTGTGCGGATATCGTGCTTTACTTTTCCAGTATATACCAAAATCAACAAATAATATCACAAATGTGGCATCAGATTTCTCCCCAGATGTACCGTTATGAAACTACTGAAATGTGCCAATATTTGGTATAAAACAAAACAATGAGTATGAGGCTCTTGGGAGAAAACTAATCCATTATGACCTGGGATGTGGGCATAGAAATATTTCATCTTCGGGGCCAGCTATTGGGTCCGAACAATCGGTAGAAATATCTTGCCCCTCGGTTGAGATCTTTCCATCCCCACACCCCAGGTCATGATGGATAATATTATTCTTATCTCAACCTAACTTCAGCTGAACATGCACTGCGCGCATAATTTTTTACATTCATTTATTTCTGTTAAAGTTACAAAGAGCATATATATTCAATGAAAATGTCCCTGTATTATAATCACATTTTCAAGGCAGTCATGTGTTACCAAATGATAGAGATGACCAATTAGCAATGCCACCAGGATAAACCTGTTGTGTCTTGTCGATACAAAAGAACGAACAAGTTTTCCATGTGTATATCACCTCCATACACATGTATATAGTCAGTTCTAATTAAAATTAGGCTCTAGAATAAGCTACACATAACAGAGTCTTAATGAATATAACTATCAGTCAAATAGCCATCGATATAAATAGCATATGCATGCAATTCCTGTTGTACAACATCAAATCGCAGTGTTACTATGGAAAGAATGCTATCTCATGTCACTTTCATTTTGGCGATGAGAAAAAAGGGTGCTAACTGTTGCAATTCTTGGAAATGCTTAATTCTATTCTCCTTGATGGATATTATTGATCAATTGTGAACTCTTCAAGTATACACACATCAGTGTTAAATTATTTGTTGTAATCACCAAATTTGTGAACACTGTGAAATTAGCAATGTGACTAGATATGACATAATGACAGGAAACTTATTATGCTATTTTAGCTATGAGTCGAAAAACTCTGGAGTCGATGAAAATCGCCAATTGACTGATTTGCTTCATCACTTTACTGTTATATGTTGTGATTGACTGACGCTGATGTAAAGATTCTTGGTCGTAATGGAATGAGTTCAGGGAATACTATTCCACAAGCGGCATATTCGCGTCGCAAAATAGGCCTATATCACATAGGGAATAGCCCCAAAATTGTCTATCAGATTTTCAAAACAATTTTGAGACAGGCGGTAAACTCTTCTTTTTCTGGTCAAATCCTATCATTGGCTCTGTACCCAATTAAGATTATAAGATACACTTTGTAAAAGAATAAATACTTGTATCACTTGTATCATCTCGCCGAAATATTATATGTGTTGGGAGAACTAAACAACGATTGTTTTAACCTCAATCGGTGATGTCACAAACTATGGGGAGATAGGTCATGAAGTTTTTGATCAAAATGCGAAACCTATCTCAAAACATTGAAATGTTATGCTGCACATCAGCAGATAAGCTCGTTTCTAAAATATCACTTTAGAGTATTTCCTGCTATACATACACATGTATATGGATGCAACATGCGGGTATGATGTTGAACCTTTAATTATCAGTATGAGCATCGAATTGCACTACCCGAAGCTCAGAGATCGGGATAATATTCTTCTCTGTAGTTCCAATGTAGTTCCAAACATGTTCCTACCTGCAAATAATAGACCAAAAGAGATGGTGTACATGTACATTAACAAACATGTTAATGTAGCTCAGCTTGGACATGAGATATAATTCTCACAGAACTTCATGGAATGATGTAGATGGAAATTTCCAGTGATAAGTGTTAAGCGGATTCATATATCACACATTGTTTATCTCCATAATCTTTTAACAATTGTCTGACCAACTTCTAATGCACACGCTTCAAGTTAGGGAGAATGAATTGGTAGTGTGATTAACGCACCTGTGTCCGTTCTCCTGGAAATAACAAATGTCCAAATATTTTACTCTCATCAAAATGTCCCCTTCAATTCGACACCATAGAATTACTACTCTATTAATTTAATATGCTATTCACTTTTTTGTTAACTATTTCCCACTATAAATTCAAAATACTCATTCCCAATTGGATGAGGGCATGAGTTTGCCATCTTGACACAAGTTCAAGTCATAATTTGATTGCCGACTGTTTAGAGGCAATCATGTACCATTTTTGCACCACCTCAACTATGTGGGTTTGTTTACCACCCATGTAATAGCATATGGATCAGACTGGAGCTGGAAAAATAGTTAACACCACTGAAAAACGGTAAACTTCCTATTTTTAGAATCAAAAGCTACTTTTGACATCAGTTTACTGGAAGATGTCGTTATGATTGGGGTATAAATTCAATATATTTCAACAAGGTCCAACAAGGGCCACAACTGAGACAAATGAATGCACAACACCTGTAGTATGCGGGAATCCCTTAATTTCCCAAATATGTGCTATCACCATGCATAAGGACAATAAACTCATATTGTTAGCGCCTGATTTACAAGGTGATATGTTCATGCAGATAGACTGGTGGATGAATGACAACCCTCGACTGCATGTACTAGTATATGCCCTGAACGTCCTGCAGGGGTCGGGGCATAATAAATCCACATTCCAGTATGCCCATTATTCGCTTCAATAATATGGGTACAGATATTAATATTATATAGATCTGGTTTATCATGGATAGTTGGTCTGAACATGATTAAGGTATTATATACAAGTATGTTAATGGTGTTAATATATGAGACAGATGTTGTTGAGATACGTCTAAGAAAAAAATGTTTCCGGTAACCTGCCCATTCCTAGTCGAGACATTTTATCGAACCCATACAAACATGAAAGTGTCAATTACCTAAAGCATCCAAGTCTAGTATATAAAAAAAATTAAACCAATATATATAAATTAAAATGTGTCAATGATCAAAATGTGCTTGAAGCACCATTGAAGGGGCCGCCGATAAATAAAGGCTCTGTCTAATATCAAATATTGCGCCAAGTCCCTTGATAGTCAAAGCGGTGGGGGTCGAGTCAGAACTAATATTTATGGCATTATCAACCAATTTATTGATACAATCAATTAATTCGCCATGTCCATTGTGGTTCGGTCTCCAGGATAAAATTCATTGCTCACATCATTTATGTCATTATCAAAAATTTATTGATACCGGTACAACAAATTGGTCATTTGACTCGTGTTTAATAAGGTTGTTCGGCCACCAGGAAATTATTGACTGGAGTGGGTCAGATCAAATGTGTATGTCATTATCAACCAATTTATTGGTAGTCAAAGCGGGCATTCCAACTAAGTTTGTTCGGTCTCCAGGATCAAATTCACTTCTCACAACATTTATGTCATTATCGACAAATTTATTGATACTGGTATAAAAAATTAGTGAGGGCCCACGTGTAGTTTCGTGCGACTTGTGTGCCAAATTTTATTTTTTGTGCGTTTCTAGTTATTCCGGGGTCAGTCTTTCCAAAAAAAATTTCCATGGATATTACCTTAATTGGGCGCTTTTGAAATTTAAAGAGCGTTTTGTGATTTTAAAAATTGATATTATGCTTTATTCCACTTGATATTGGCGTTGCGATAATTGTTTTATCTAGTTTTTTCTATTTTTTATTCTCATAGGCTTCAGACAATTGATACATGTTTGTTCCTAACGTCTGGGGGTTAGATATCTCTATTTAGAGAGCGTTTAGTGATTAACAATAGAAATTTTGCTTTATTTCATTGGATATATGAGAGTAACATGGTGGATTTTAGTGGAATCTGATGAAATTAAGTTCTATTTATATCAAGGCAGTATAAATGTCATTTTTGGGACAACTTCATATATTTAGAGAGCATTTATGGATATAAAATACATGAAATGTTGTATAATTTTACGAATTTGGAACCTTATGGTGCTATATTGTCAAACGTGGCGAAAACTTTTATCGCAGTTTTCTTTTCCGTGATTATTAGCTGATATAATGATCATGCCAGGAGGCTTATTTAATTGATTTAGAGAACATTTATCGATTATAATTATTATACGATGCCACAGGATAACAGAAAGAGTTACACAATAAGTCATAATCAGCCTATTTATCCGAGTCACTGTCGTCATCGACATCTTCACTCCTGGAATAGGCATGTTGCTACAGTCGTGACATTTGCACAGAGCACTGCACGGAAGTGAGTTACGCAGACAAACACAGTGATGAACTTGAGAACATTGACCTTTACAGCCACACTTAACAAGTTCCAAGACACTCTGTGGAGCAGGAAGTTCAGTTGACCGTGTCGCTGACGCGAAATTGTCGCCATCCGTAGACTCCCAGCCGTGATCCAAATGTGATGGAGGTTCCGGATGAGGTTTCGCATATGCTCTCCAAACCATGCCGATGAAATTTACTCGATAGATATGCAGTTGAAGAATACCCGGTGTTGGTGGCAACTTCTCTCCTTCGAGGTTTTTGAACCCGAAAAGTTCCCATCTGAGGTCTTTGACAGATCTCTGTTTTGTCTTTGGATCATATATGTGGCAAACAAAACTCTCAATGGCAGATCGTGTTGCGTCTTCAACTTCTGCAGAAGTACCGATATTCTTAACTCGTTTGGGACGTGATTCTTTTGAGAAAACATTACTCACAGACGAGATTGTTTGCAGAAATGCTTACTTTTATATAATTTTATATCAATTTATGCGTTTATTCAATGTTGGGCCAGACCATGGCAGAATTCTCCGCGTGAAAACTCATACTATTTGGGTGATCATCCGTAGTCTATAAATCTTCTAGAAATTTTGGGTAGATACCACCAAATTGCGACCGGTTGCCATAGCAACCTATTAGCGGAAATTTATGATTCTGGGGGCTGTAATTTCGCTATATATGACGATATTTTTGCGACATTTTGAATCAAATATAAATGGTTTCCAAAGTTAATGATCCAGGAATATTTTGCCAACATCTGGTACTAACCTTGCTCGAAAATCACCCATCACCGACAGAGGGCGCCATTCAAAATGGCCACCAAACCCCCGTTTTCTAACGTTAAAATGCTTACTTTTAGATCATTTTATAGCAATGTATGCGTTAATTTAATGCTGGGTCAGACTATTTGTCATGATAGAATTCTCCACGTGACAACTCATAATATACGGGTGATCATCCGTGGTCTATAAATCTTCCAAACATTTTGGGTATATACCACCAAATTGCGACCGGTTGACATGGCAACCGATTTTCGGAAAATTATGCGTTTGGGGGCTGTAATTTCGCTATACGAGATGTCTGCATGCGACATTTTGAATCAAATGTAATTAATTTCCAAAAAATATAGTCCAGGAATATACTTAAATTGCTATCGCTTCTTTGTCCTTCTGCTGGAGTGGTCAAGATTCACCTGCCATGTTGATTACCACCCGAAAACTTGTCTACGCGTCTACGACTTAGGCTACTAGGCGCCGACATTTTGGAACAATGACGTCACGAATCACGTCACGCGACCCCCACGTGACGCCAAAAATAGGTTACATCTTCCTGGACCCCTCACTGAGTGATCGGCCTATATATTGAATACATGATACTATGCGCAAACATTTAATTATAAAAGATTCATTCGCTGATAACAAGTGCATGAAGTGGGAAACGGATATATCCGTTTCCCGTCCTGTAGGTAATGTTTTGGGAAACGGATATATCAGAATAATGTCAGAATCAGGGGATTCATTGATGCCCATGAACGAATTCATCCACCTTCTCTTCGATATGCTACAAAACTTGCCTACGCAGTCAGCTCCAGAGATCGCGTGAAGACCCAGCAAACACTTACATTTGTGAGCCCCTAAGGCTTGGTGGATAGCATTTATACTGATCAAGCGTTCAGACTTCATAACAAAATTTAGTTGATGTTGTTTGTCGCACAGAAATCTGGAGAAGCAATCCACTAGCAACACAATGACATCAGTATCGACAGAATGGATGTCAATGACAGTTGGGATGTGACTATCCCCTATATCCAGCACATGTAACGGAATTAATGTGACCGCTTCTTCGTGACTGTGTACCTCCAATCCTGGCTTGATTTGGGCTGTCATGTTCCCACGCACCGAAGTGAGAAGAATAGCTGGCTCGTTAGCCTCACATCTAAAAATAGAATCTTTGGGGTCTAAAATTGGTTGTACTAAAATATTCCCAAAATATCAAAAACCCAAAAATTATTTTTCCAAATAAAATTTCAAAACTTCCAAAATTTATTTTTTCCAAAAAATTTAAAAACTTCCAAAAAATTTCAAAACCCTAAAATTTCCAAACTTCCAAATTATCAAAACCCTCAAAATTATTTCTCTAAAAAAAGTTTAAATAAAAAAATTTATAACGAGTTTTCGGTTTCTGATAATCTCCATATTAAAATGTCGAATGTTAAATTATTTGCGCGTAATATCTTTCGTTATTTTTTTGTTCAACCAATGTTTCAATGTATTTATTAATCGATGTTTAGAAATATCTTTATACCAATTATATGTGTATGGACAGTCGCTGTAATGTTGGACATTGTGACCAACGGTATGAATGCATACATTCCAGTGTTTAACGGACGCAGTTCATATAATTGTCATACCTGAAAATAGACACCATTACTTTTTACATAAATAATAAAGAGCGTTTATTCTTTACTTATCTCTATATGAAGTTATTGAGTATATGACAGGCGTGTATTTTCGTCAATTATTGGAAGTATTGAAATGTACTATGTTGAATCCCTAACGGTCGAAAATTGTAATGTGAAATTAGAACCCTCCAGAATGAATTGTCATATTGAATGAATGATGATTTAATCTCAGCCATTTTTACATGGAACATGAGCGATGTACACTCAATCACACACGCCACATTGGTGTTAACAATGTGTCTTTCACACCTTTGCTTTACCAAATGAATTCTATTATTTCCCCGGTCACAGCTATATGGTATTCAGAAAACATATCGATTTAATGTCTGAACAAAACGAGTTAGTATCAATTAAGGTTGATAAACTGTGTCATTCACACGATAATTAGTTAGCCAATAACATGCATACATATTAAGTCAGGTCGTGAGACACTCAATTATAGAAATTGCTTTGAGGACATTGTTATAATAACATTACGTAATAACCCCTTATCACTCCAGTCACACTTACGATCATTTTGTATGCCGAAAACTCCAGGTAGCACCGATGATGTAACATTATATCACTGCTATTGTGCCAATGATAGGTTCAGACATGTTCTATGTTTAGAAATAGATAATCTGCAGGTGTTCACTTGACAAGATATTTTGTACACTCAATCACAGACCAACGTGATAATACCAGCCCACACCTAACCCCCAAGTTACCTATAATTCTGCTGTGGTTAAGCCACAACAACAACAACAACAACAACAACACCAACAACAACAACAACAACAACAACAACAACAACAGTCACCAAGCGACATAACATCCTGTTTTGATGATCCAATGGCCAATGTCCATGAAGATTTTATTTCCGATGCAAGTCATATTTCAGACTAACTCCTGAAAAGTTACCTATAATTCTGCTGTGGTTAAGCAGTCCATTATTTAGGGCATACCTGTATGTAGGCCTACCAGTGGATGAATAGTCTGCCGGAGAAGTACTGTGTAGACAGGTCTTGTCGGTAAGAAAGTCACACGAGTAGTGAAGGCTCGGCTATTAAAACATAGTAATGCGATAGCGAACATCAAACGAGTCTGCGCACGCATATCTGTCAAAGGATACAAGGGCAGTCATTGGTCAATTTATCCCCGGTGTCAGCTCAGTACAATGGCAGTCATTGGTCAATTTATCCCCGGTGTCAGCTCAGTACACAATCGACACGAAGCCGGAGGTCATAATTACTCTTACGAATGAAGAGCGTTGAACATATACGAAATTATTACACGAATGAACTGAAATTTATATTTCACATCTTACCAACAACAGATACAGACATGGTCATAGTGTTATATTATCTTACATGTACCCATGCTATGACATACTTAAAGGGGGATAATGCACACACGGAGTGTGGAATGTTAAAGTGACACGAGGTAAGGGACGTTATGTAATATTGGTGTGTGAATATTAAAGGAGCATTCTCGCTATACAAACCCCCCTCCCCACTTATAGATATATAACGAAGACGAGAATAACATGTTGATGAAGTTTATTGAAATTTAATCATTGTCTGAATCTTCGACCGTTAGATTTACTGCTAAGAGTTTCTTGAATTTTCTCATCGCTTCATCTGCAGCCCATTCATTATTATATCCGCGTTTGGTCAGTTTGACCATTTTCTTCATGATCGTGTTATGTATGGGTGATGTTTTCAATCCATACTGGTATTCTATTAATCGTCTATAACTTTTGAGAAACAGAACAAAATCTGTGTCGATGGTATCCTCTTTTCCCGACATGCTCTCATCTCCCGAAATGCTCTCTTCTTCTTTCACATCATTGGTGACACGTTTCATCATACTTTTGAATGTGTCCATCTCGTTGACACATCGCGCAGCTTTCTTAAGACCGAATACCGTTCTACTACCGACGACATTACCATCTTTTGAATCTGATAGCGTTCCCCGTTCATCTTCATCTGTATCTTCTCCGAAGAGAGTTGTTTTTGTCTCGGACATAGCTCCGTGTTCATCCGGATCCTCAGTTAATTTTCGTTTTAACTTATTTTCTTGACACCAGTTTTTTACGTGTCTCTGAACATCATAATGATCTGCGAACATAAGCCCGCATTCATTACAAGGGTACGACATGTCTTCTTGAATGTGTCTGTTTTGATGGTTCTTCTTATTAATTTCATCGAGCTCACCAGGTGGCCGTATGTCGTTAGTATAGTCATTATGTTGACCCTGGGGCGCAATATAATTATATGTTATGCCCTTCTGTTGACCGGGGAGTTCTCTGTCATCGTATTTCATCGCATTCTGTTGACCCTGGGTCTCAGTGTCTTTTGTATGTTTTTTCATCCCATTCTGTTCATCTGGGTGTTCTCTGTCTTTTTGGAGATTATATTTCATGCCATTCCATTCACCCCTATGTTGGTTCGTGTCCTCTTTTAGTACATTCTGTCGCAGACGTAATGTGTCCGGTGTTGCGGCTTTTAAATCCACCAGTAGGTAACCGTACGGTTCACTCGTCGCTTCCGAAAACTCTCGAACCATACGCTGAGGACATTCAGGATACATCTGTCTTGATAATGTTGAAATTAATCCCTTGTCGATTGGGTTATTGAACAATACCAAATATTGACAATTTCGTCGTTGCGTTGGATCTTTGTTGTAGTAGAAATTCTGGTTCAAACTTATCAAAGATAAGTTCAAATGGTGACTTCCTTCGGAATGCAAATCATTAACTCTCTGGTCTTTTGATGAAGTTTGCATCAAGTCATCGAGTATAACTAGATTTTTATACCGGGGGTTGATAAGAGAATCCAAGTTTGCTGGTATTCCTCGTATAAAGTTGACCTGAGGGGTGACGGTATACTTTAATTCGTCATATAGGGGCTGCCAATATTTATAAAACCATATTATTCTGTCAGGTGTGGGTGATATTTTTGAGGCAGACTTTTGTAGCAAGGTTTTCACGAAGTATGTCTTACCACAAGATGTAGGTCCACTTACACATGCCGTGAATGGATGCTTGAAAATAAAATCTTCATGGACATTGGCCATTGGATCATTAAAGCAGGATGTTATGTCGCTTGGTGGCTGTTGTTGTTGTTGTTGTTGTTGGTGGTGTTGTTGTTGTTGTTGTTGTTGTTGTTGTTGTTGTTGTGGCTGATGATACTGTTGTTGTTGTTGTTGTTGTTGTGGCTGATGATACTGCTGCCTGTTGCTGCTACTGTCTGTTGCTGTTGCATGGTGCTGCTGCTGTGGTTGTCGGTTAACAAACTCAGTGTGCTTAGATTGTACATGTCTTATCAAATCATGGTTCCGCACATACCCCCTAGAGCAAATTGAACACTGGTGCTTCATTTATACTTGACTAAAATGTCTCGGTATTTCAAAATGTACAAGTCACTCTTTTTTCTGCATTTTATTTTAGAAAGTTTATCGTCTCTTATAAAAATCGATTATTGCATCTAAAAATAGAATCTTTGGGTCTAAAATTGGTTGTACTAAAATATTCCCAAAAACCCAAAACTTCAAAAATTTCAAAAAACTTCAAAAATTTCAAAAAACTTCAAAAATTTCAAAAACTTCAAAAATTTCAAAAATTTCAAAAACTTCAAAAAACTTCAAACATTTCTAAAACTTCAAAAATAAGACCCCGGCGGCGGCGGCGGCGGCGGCGGCGGCGGCATTGCGGTAATGCCGGTATTTGCCGCCGGCGGCGGCGGCATTGCGGTATTTTACTGCGGGCGGCGGCGGTGCCGCAGCCGCCGCCGGGGTCCGCCGCCGACGGACCCCGCAGTAAAATACTGCAATGCCGCCGCCGCCGCCGGCAAATACCGGCAATACCGCAATGCCGCCGCCGCCGCCGCCGCCGCCGCCGGGGTCTTATTTTTGAAGTTTTAGAAATGTTTGAAGTTTTTTGAAGTTTTTTAAATTTTTTAAATTTTTGAAGTTTTTGAAATTTTTGAAGTTTTTTGAAATTTTTGAATTTTTTTGAAATTTTTGAAGTTTTGGGTTTTTGGGAATATTTTAGTACAACCAATTTTAGACCCAAAGATTCTATTTTTAGATGCAATAATCGATTTTTATAAGAGACGATAAACTTTCTATAATAAAATGCAGAAAAAAGAGTGACTTGTACATTTTGAAATACCGAGACATTTTAGTCAAGTATAAATGAAGCACCAGTGTTCAATTTGCTCTAGGGGGTATGTGCGGAACCATGATTTGATAAGACATGTACAATCTAAGCACACTGAGTTTGTTAACCGACAACCACAGCAGCAGCACCATGCAACAGCAACAGACAGTAGCAGCAACAGGCAGCAGTATCATCAGCCACAACAACAACAACAACAACAACAGTATCATCAGCCACAACAACAACAACAACAACAACAACAACAACAACAACACCACCAACAACAACAACAACAACAACAGCCACCAAGCGACATAACATCCTGCTTTAATGATCCAATGGCCAATGTCCATGAAGATTTTATTTTCAAGCATCCATTCACGGCATGTGTAAGTGGACCTACATCTTGTGGTAAGACATACTTCGTGAAAACCTTGCTACAAAAGTCTGCCTCAAAAATATCACCCACACCTGACAGAATAATATGGTTTTATAAATATTGGCAGCCCCTATATGACGAATTAAAGTATACCGTCACCCCTCAGGTCAACTTTATACGAGGAATACCAGCAAACTTGGATTCTCTTATCAACCCCCGGTATAAAAATCTAGTTATACTCGATGACTTGATGCAAACTTCATCAAAAGACCAGAGAGTTAATGATTTGCATTCCGAAGGAAGTCACCATTTGAACTTATCTTTGATAAGTTTGAACCAGAATTTCTACTACAACAAAGATCCAACGCAACGACGAAATTGTCAATATTTGGTATTGTTCAATAACCCAATCGACAAGGGATTAATTTCAACATTATCAAGACAGATGTATCCTGAATGTCCTCAGCGTATGGTTCGAGAGTTTTCGGAAGCGACGAGTGAACCGTACGGTTACCTACTGGTGGATTTAAAAGCCGCAACACCGGACACATTACGTCTGCGACAGAATGTACTAAAAGAGGACACGAACCAACATAGGGGTGAATGGAATGGCATGAAATATAATCTCCAAAAAGACAGAGAACACCCAGATGAACAGAATGGGATGAAAAAACATACAAAAGACACTGAGACCCAGGGTCAACAGAATGCGATGAAATACGATGACAGAGAACTCCCCGGTCAACAGAAGGGCATAACATATAATTATATTGCGCCCCAGGGTCAAGATAATGACTATACTAACGACATACGGCCACCTGGTGAGCTCGATGAAATTAATAAGAAGAACCATCAAAACAGACACATTCAAGAAGACATGTCGTACCCTTGTAATGAATGCGGGCTTATGTTCGCAGATCATTATGATGTTCAGAGACACGTAAAAAACTGGTGTCAAGAAAATAAGTTAAAACGAAAATTAACTGAGGATCCGGATGAACACGGAGCTATGTCCGAGACAAAAACAACTCTCTTCGGAGAAGATACAGATGAAGATGAACGGGGAACGCTATCAGATTCAAAAGATGGTAATGTCGTCGGTAGTAGAACGGTATTCGGTCTTAAGAAAGCTGCGCGATGTGTCAACGAGATGGACACATTCAAAAGTATGATGAAACGTGTCACCAATGATGTGAAAGAAGAAGAGAGCATTTCGGGAGATGAGAGCATGTCGGGAAAAGAGGATACCATCGACACAGATTTTGTTCTGTTTCTCAAAAGTTATAGACGATTAATAGAATACCAGTATCGATTGAAAACATCACCCATACATAACACGATCATGAAGAAAATGGTCAAACTGACCAAACGCGGATATAATAATGAATGGGCTGCAGATGAAGCGATGAGAAAATTCAAGAAACTCTTAGCAGTAAATCTAACGGTCGAAGATTCAGACAATGATTAAATTTCAATAAACTTCATCAACATGTTATTCTCGTCTTCGTTATATATCTATAAGTGGGGAGGGGGGTTTGTATAGCGAGAATGCTCCTTTAATATTCACACACCAATATTACATAACGTCCCTTACCTCGTGTCACTTTAACATTCCACACTCCGTGTGTGCATTATCCCCCTTTAAGTATGTCATAGCATGGGTACATGTAAGATAATATAACACTATGACCATGTCTGTATCTGTTGTTGGTAAGATGTGAAATATAAATTTCAGTTCATTCGTGTAATAATTTCGTATATGTTCAACGCTCTTCATTCGTAAGAGTAATTATGACCTCCGGCTTCGTGTCGATTGTGTACTGAGCTGACACCGGGGATAAATTGACCAATGACTGCCATTGTACTGAGCTGACACCGGGGATAAATTGACCAATGACTGCCCTTGTATCCTTTGACAGATATGCGTGCGCAGACTCGTTTGATGTTCGCTATCGCATTACTATGTTTTAATAGCCGAGCCTTCACTACTCGTGTGACTTTCTTACCGACAAGACCTGTCTACACAGTACTTCTCCGGCAGACTATTCATCCACTGGTAGGCCTACATACAGGTATGCCCTAAATAATGGACTGCTTAACCACAGCAGAATTATAGGTAACTTTTCAGGAGTTAGTCTGAAATATGACTTGCATCGGAAATAAAATCTTCATGGACATTGGCCATTGGATCATCAAAACAGGATGTTATGTCGCTTGGTGACTGTTGTTGTTGTTGTTGTTGTTGTTGTTGTTGGTGTTGTTGTTGTTGTTGTTGTTGTTGTGGCTTAACCACAGCAGAATTATAGGTAACTTGGGGGTTAGGTGTGGGCTGGTATTATCACGTTGGTCTGTGATTGAGTGTACAAAATATCTTGTCAAGTGAACACCTGCAGATTATCTATTTCTAAACATAGAACATGTCTGAACCTATCATTGGCACAATAGCAGTGATATAATGTTACATCATCGGTGCTACCTGGAGTTTTCGGCATACAAAATGATCGTAAGTGTGACTGGAGTGATAAGGGGTTATTACGTAATGTTATTATAACAATGTCCTCAAAGCAATTTCTATAATTGAGTGTCTCACGACCTGACTTAATATGTATGCATGTTATTGGCTAACTAATTATCGTGTGAATGACACAGTTTATCAACCTTAATTGATACTAACTCGTTTTGTTCAGACATTAAATCGATATGTTTTCTGAATACCATATAGCTGTGACCGGGGAAATAATAGAATTCATTTGGTAAAGCAAAGGTGTGAAAGACACATTGTTAACACCAATGTGGCGTGTGTGATTGAGTGTACATCGCTCATGTTCCATGTAAAAATGGCTGAGATTAAATCATCATTCATTCAATATGACAATTCATTCTGGAGGGTTCTAATTTCACATTACAATTTTCGACCGTTAGGGATTCAACATAGTACATTTCAATACTTCCAATAATTGACGAAAATACACGCCTGTCATATACTCAATAACTTCATATAGAGATAAGTAAAGAATAAACGCTCTTTATTATTTATGTAAAAAGTAATGGTGTCTATTTTCAGGTATGACAATTATATGAACTGCGTCCGTTAAACACTGGAATGTATGCATTCATACCGTTGGTCACAATGTCCAACATTACAGCGACTGTCCATACACATATAATTGGTATAAAGATATTTCTAAACATCGATTAATAAATACATTGAAACATTGGTTGAACAAAAAAATAACGAAAGATATTACGCGCAAATAATTTAACATTCGACATTTTAATATGGAGATTATCAGAAACCGAAAACTCGTTATAAATTTTTTTATTTAAACTTTTTTTAGAGAAATAATTTTGAGGGTTTTGATAATTTGGAAGTTTGGAAATTTTAGGGTTTTGAAATTTTTTGGAAGTTTTTAAATTTTTTGGAAAAAATAAATTTTGGAAGTTTTGAAATTTTATTTGGAAAAATAATTTTTGGGTTTTTGATATTTTGGGAATATTTTAGTACAACCAATTTTAGACCCCAAAGATTCTATTTTTAGATGTGAGGCTAACGAGCCAGCTATTCTTCTGAAGTGCCAGCTACCACAAGTCGTTGGGGCCGATCTTTGAATGCCAGAAGAAGCTTGTCTGCGAAGTATTCGGTGAGTTGGACCTTTGTATCGATGTGAGACAACAATGACTTCATAGACACAGTTTTAATGTTTGTCGAGTCAGTTATTTTGTATTTTATGGGATCTGATCCCGCAGCCAATGATCTTTTATGGCTAGTGCGCTCTTTCGGAGAGTTGCTGATGTACCTGTTGAAGATCACCCTCACCTCGGAGTAAGGAGCTACTTTAATGCAAATAACTTGATGAAGATCGCAGCAAGATCAGCACATGTTGAAGTAGAATGACTTTTCTTGAGCTGCTGAACGACCACCATTCCGTCTATGATGCATGCACGTTGTCCGTCTGTGGGATGATCTTGAATATTAGATGGTTCTTTCTCGAGTATGTTCAAAATGGCACTTTTGTCATTTGGAATTCCTCAATGATTCTCGAAATCTCTGGTGCAATCAGGAAATAATTATTCAATGCTCCTTCCATTTGGGTCAAACGCCTTTAAGATCCTTGATCTTCTGTTCAAGGCATTGGTCCACGAATATATTGGTGAACGGAATCCCACTTTTTGCTACCACAAATCCCCATTCTTCATAGCTTCCCAAGTACATGGGTATTCTTCCATCAAAGCTTGCATCTCTCCGACATACAGTGGTGTGAATCGTGCATAGTTATACATATCGTGTGCAAAGAAATATTTCACTTGCTTCTCGAGGCTAGTTAGATGTAGTTCCCACAACCCCTGTCTGCTACCACGTATGAAGCAAAGTAATGCCCCAAATTGGTTCAGGAAGTTGAGAAGGATCCTGCCCAGTTTTCTGATAACAGGTTCGCTGATCCTGGATTCGCTGTGCTCGGGTTCGCTGACCTCTTTTGAGAGAAACGTGCTTAATGCCGTGGAGCCAAACAAGTCTTTCAGTTCTGTGTGTGCCATAGTGATGGACTCATTATTTCGGCCAACCAACTTCTCCCTAAGAGCTGCACATTTCGATTCGATAGGGCCCATATCTACATCGTGTATCTGACATAATGCTTTGAAGTATAGTTCCCATAAAGCAAGTGTTGTAGTGAAATGCCGCGTTTGTAGGATTTCGCTGCAAAAACCTGTCACAGAACAACGGGTGAACATATGTTCTTCTCTACGCATAGCGAATCCAAGCCACAACCTTCAAAATACTTTCCCAATGCGTGCAACAGCGCAAACACGACATGCAGTTCTCCCGTACGAAGCACCCGTTTTCCCGTGTTATCACTTGATGAACGTATCTTAACCGCTCGTTCGTACAGGTCCAAGTCCAAAGTGATGAAATTGGGATTGGTTCAGTCTTTTAAGTACATGAAGGTTCATTTCCAACTTTTGAATCTTCTTGGTTAGTCGCACGAGGAAGAAATTTATCATTAACGACAGAAAGAAACCACAATGCGTCCATAGATGTCGTATCTGTCAGTAAATCAGCATTCATATCAAACTGGAATTTGTTTAGCGTTACTGGTGTGAGTTCTATCCGTGGTGCTTTCAGTAAACTATGTCGCAACTCAATAGGAAATGGTGTATCTGGGATTTCAAGCGGCGGGCTAACCAACTCTCCTGTATCAGATGATCGCTGATTTACAACCAACAACGTTTCATGTAGCGCGTTCTTGCCATCGAATGTATTCTCCAAAATGTCTACATTGTCTATGGCGAAACAGATAGATTGTTTCTTGATAATGAACCGTGGAAAACAGAAACCCCCGGTTTCTTCATTCTATTCACTACAGCACACACAAAACGATGTTCAACCTGCATTGATTGAGAGTAGCAACAACCAAGTCTAAGATTGGAAAGAAATGTGACCAATTTCTTCTATCTTTTTATACCAACAACCCAAAAATGTTGGAAATCGGACCAGCGGATACCGAGATACAGGTTCAAGGTCATTTGAAAGGTCAAGGTAACGCTGGGTGGGACTAAATTTATTGGCATCCCCATCTACACCAACACCCCCAAAATGGTGGAAATCGGCCCAGATGATCCCGAGATACGGGTTGAAGGTCATTGAAAGGTCAAGGTCATGTTGAAAATGTTTGGCTACCCGAAATATCCCTAACTACGAAATTTCATCCCGACCGTCCCATCGGATTCCGAGATACATCAATGTCACTTGAAGGTCAAGGCCACGCCACACGGGCATCTGGGTGGGACAACATTTATTGGCATAACCATCTACACCAACACCCCAAAAATGGTGGAAATCGGTCCAGCGGATAACGAGATATAGGTTCAATGTCATTTGAAATGTCAAGGTCACGCCGCGCGGACACACGGGTATGATGAAATTGCTCTGCCCTCAAACTACCCTCACATACCAAATTTGGTCAAAATCGGCCCAGCAGGAGCCGAGATACAGGTTGAAGGTCACCGGTTTAAAGGTCAAGGTCATGCCGCACGGGGAAACGGATAGGCCTATGTTTGTCCATCGCGGCCAAACCACGTGTAGACCAATTTTTTGGATTCACTGACAACTAAGGAACAAAATAAGACCATGAAATCAATTTTGGCATACAAATCGAGCGACTGACAATTTACCTTCACGTGGGTCCTCACTAAATCGGTCATGTGACTCATGTCTACTAAGGTTTTTCGGTCACCAGGATAATATTTATTGGGGAGGGCAAATCAAATCAAATTTTAAAGTCATTATCAACAAATTTATTAATACAGTCAAAGCGGCCATTCCCACTAAGTTTGTTTCGTCACCATGATAAAATTTATTGGAGGTGTGGGGAGTCGAGTCAGAACAAATATTTATGGCATTATCAACCAATTTATTGATACTGTCAATTAATTGGCCATGTCCATTGTGGTTCGGTCTCCAGAATAAAATTTACTTCTCACAACAGTTACGCCATTATCAACATATTTATTGACAACGGTACAACAAATCAGTTAAGTGACTCATGTCTACTAAGGTTGTTCGGCCACCAGAATAATATTTATTTTGGGGGGGGGGGGGTTGCAAGAACAAACATTTATGTCATTATCGACCAATTTATTGATACCGTCAATATGCAAGACTTGGAAAAAATAGAAGTCGAAATTGAGCAATGCGAAAAGAAACAATCCGCGGAACCATGGTTAGATCTCGTGCTAAATGGATAGAGGAAGGCGAAAAACCAACAAAATATGTTCTAAATTTAGAAGAACGTAACTACATCTCCAAAACCATGACCAGCCTGACAAACGCGAATGGTAGTACAATCACGAAACAAAACGATATTATGAAAGAAACCCGAAATTTTTATGTTAATTTATACTCATATAGGTCAATGGACGATCGCGATCTAAACTCCCTTGATAAAGATGGAACATGTCCCAAATTAAGCCCTACGCAGACCTCGAATATTGAAGGACCCCTAACCTTACAAGAATTAACAGACGCGCTTAATAAAAATAATAAAAGCCCAGGGCCATCCGGATACATCAATGGATTTTATAATAATGTTTTTTGGTCTGACTTAAGTCCCCTTTTAACAGAGTCGCTCAATGAATCGTGTTCAGTGGGAGAACTATCAACCACACAAAAGCAAGGTATTGTAACTTTGATTCCAAAAAAGGATAAAAATAGACAGATACTAAAAAACTGACGTCCCATCTCCCTTTTGAATACATCTTACAAACTAGCCTCGTCATGCATAGCGAACAGAATAAAACTTGTGCTCCCAGCTATAACCAATCCCGATCAAACTGGGTTTTTAGCTGGTAGGTATATAGGCGACAACACCCGACTAATATATGACGTAAGGACAAAGCAAGAAAATAAATCTGGCCTACTACTCCTTGTCGATTTTGAAAAAGCGTTTGACACTGTTTCCTGGTCATTTATAAGAAAATGTCTTGACCTTTTTAATTTTGGAGATGCCAGAAAGAAATGGCTATCAATTTTGCACGATAATGCCAGCTCATCTATTCTGATTAATGGTCATATTTCTCAGAGCTTTATGTTAGGGAGAGGCTGCCGCCAGGGTGACCCAATATCACTGTATATTTGTCTCCTCTGCGCATAAGTCTTGGGGCTGATGATACACCAAAACAATACAATTAAAGGGATTTTCCTCGGCGGCTCAGAGTACAACATAGCACAATATGGGGACGACACGACGCTCATACTTGATGGTTCTGAAAACAGTCTACGTGAATCGTAATTAATACTTGACGAATTTGCTCGGGTATCAGGTCTGCGCATAAATCCAGAAAAATGTCAAGCAGCATGGATAGGGATAGGGTACCAAATAAAATACGACACGTTCTTATAGAATTAAACCTGCCCACTGTAAACACTTTCAATTGTCTAGGTATACACTTCGACACTAATTTAACAAACATGAATATAAATTACAATTATAAACTCGAAGACATAGAAAAGACCACAAAAATTTGGAAACACACACTCCTGACCCCTTTAGGTAGAATAATCGTTGTCAAATCCCTCATCTTACCAAAATTGACACACCTACTTATAACTCTCCCAAGTCCAGGTAAATCTTTTTTGAAAGCCCTAAATACCTGTTTATATAACTTCGTTTGGAATTACAAACGCGATAGAATAAAAAGAAAACAATTAGGTGCCGATCATATGCACGGAGGTTTGAAGTTGATTAATGTTGAAAACTTTGATAATGCCATGAAAATTTCCTGGATACGACGCTTGATTTGCAAACAATCAAAGTGGGCTTCATTTTGTAATACCACACCTTTCTTAAACGACCAACTATTTCTCACGTACCATGCAAGTTATATTGTAAAGCAAACAAACAAGTTCGCAAATCCATTCTGGAGAGATGTTTTCAGTGCATGGTGTAAATTTATGCGATTAAATAATTCAAATACTACTATTGTGGCCTCAACTATCTGAAATAATCCGAACATAACCATTGGAGGTTCATCAATCAACTTTAAATCGTGGAGAGATGCGGGAATATATTTTATAGACGATTTATTCCAATCAGATAATACATTCCATACCCCACATACATTATATGCAAACTTCAACATCTGCGTCGATTTCATAACAATCAGCAACATAAAACGTCAGATTATTTCATTGGCAAGTTATCTTAATCAACCATTAATCCGTATACCCTGCCCAATACATAACTAATAATCTTATTGCGATACTCTGTGACAAAAATTATTTTACAATTATTTTACAAAGTTCTAGAAAGTGGGAAAATTATGCCAAATTCATGTCAAAAATGGGAATCCGAAATTTCCGAGAAGATAGAAAATTGGGAAGAATATTTGAGCATGCCCTTTAAAACGACAACCGATACGAAATTACAGTGGCTCCAATTCAGAAGAAACACGCGAATTATCGGTACAAATAAATTTCTCAACGTGGCTAACCTTCGATTCGACGACTTTTGCAAACGATGTCAAAATGTACAGGAAACCATTTCTCATATGTTTTGGTACTGTCCCCATGAACAAACCTTTATAAAGGTAATTGAAATATGGACGGAAAACAACCAGTTTCCCATTGCTCTAACAAAGAAAAATATTATTATCGGTATAGATCACGAATACAGAAAGTCAAAAAGTAACCTCTTCCTGCTAGAGATGAAACAATATATATACAGGACAAAATGCACGCCCCACAACTGTCGCTTCGCTCATTCCTTTGCGATCTTAAATTTAGGTATGGATGCGAGAGATACAACGGAAAATGTAACATGAATGGTGACTTCGATAACCAGTGGATGACACTTCGAAATGCTTTAAAAATAAAATAATAGACTGAAACCCCGATATTTGCAGACTCAAAAATACACCCGACCTTTAACAGTGACTCTGAATATCACACACAACAAACTTAATTACCCGATACCCGAGCGAAAGATATCTATCAAATATAGTTACACCGATCATTTTATTTTTGACCAATCATATTATACGATAAATGCAATAGATACATATGTTTACTTAAACACATCACAACACTGTCCGAGAAGCAAAAACAGCGAGCGTTGTGTATTTTCCAGATAGCTGTCGAACCAATGTTTACAATACAGTTTCAATATGGTTAATTTACTAATTATACTGTTTATGGTAAATTCTGAACGTAAAATAATTCAAGTTGCACATATAGTTTGGAACTTGATTCTGCAAACCTGAAATACTTATTACACACCATCAACCACTTTAGCTGTTTTAATACGGGACATTCAAAGTCATTCTGAAGGAAACAAAATAGTCTAATGTTTTCATCACCACTACTTTAGCTGAAGAAAGCAAATTTTCGGTCAAAGAAATGACAAGGTAGAAACTAATATCACTGCTTCGTCTTGCTGTTGAGTTGAACGGTGCCTAAACAAAGAGAAGATTTTCCCAACACAATATCCTTTAAATATTTCCGAAAGTCACTGGTACGAAAGTAGGCCAGGTCATGGCAGAGTCCGCTCTTCCATGTTCTGGATCGAGAGCATGAGTGAATGCTTGTATTATGTTTTTTCTCTTTTCTTACATGTATTCTTTGTTCACAATAAAAAAAACAACATATCGAAACAAAAAACATATCGTATGTGTGTTATGTATCAGGTGCAATGATACTGCGACAACCTAAACCTTATTAGTGATATAATAACGAAAATATTTATCAAATGCAAACCGATTCGAAATATTCCGTCCACTCCGAATTTTGTTTTAAGTGTTACCTGAAGTTAAATTTACGTACCTGATCTATTACGGCCGTACACGTGTTCGCATGTTTGAAATGTTGCGGTGACAGTGTTCCAGGTATTCTTATTATATTAATAAATACCCCATATTGGTATGACATACTACACAATGCATATTACATCTAACATAGTACGAATATGATTGCGATTAAATAAAGGAATATAACGTGATATAAAAAAGTTTCTGTTTGCATTTGTGGTGCACAGTTATTTTTGAAGAGAAATGCATGTCAGTTCGCAACTTTTTTCCCAGATTCATGGACCGATTACAATCAAATTTGGTGTGGTGACTCGGAGCAAACCAGGCGAATGTTACAACGCTTTACTTTTTCAAAATTTTGATAAAAATAAATTTAAAATATTTGAATTTAATATGTAAGAAAATTAAAAATATTAATTAGTAGGCCTATGATATCAATTTAGTGATGAGCAAGTAATTTTATCTTTATTCCCACTGGGTGTTAATTGTTGTTACTAATGCCAATATTTTGTTTCCCTGTCTATATGGTGAGAGCTATTAATCAACTTCTGGACGTTGTCATTGCAATTGTTTTATCTCAACTTCATATCATGTCATCTGCTTTTATTTCCCCAAGCAGGTATATAATTTTGATGAAGGCGGCTATGCCCCTTTGATAGTTGCGTGACAATGCGCACCCTTGGTATACAAATTCAGACAGGAAATTAAAAGTGTGTCAAAACACATTGTATAGGTACATTGAAAAACAAAGACACATTCCAATGGTCGCAAATCATCCTACATGAACATATAGCCATATATATATGTATACGGACGCACATAATTCTATTATATATTTTTTGCGACATTTATACTTATACCAGTACGGTACAAAACATGTCTGCCCCTGCCCATAATATACTAAGACTATATTTAAATAAGTAAGGCAATCCTGCCTTCAATTACTATTATATCCTGGTATTCTATGTAAAAAGTTATATTTGTTACTCAAGGGAAATTCTCATTTCATGCACCTGCAAAATATATTTTATTTGGAACCGTTGTGCATTTCCATAATAAAATATACCTGTTCTCTCTGTATATCACAAAATGAAGACGTGGTTTTTCGAAATAATTGGAATGGGTCAGATGACACGGAATCGAGCGATATGACATACTAGCGAGCTTTACTAAACAGTTGACACATCTGAGCCAATAACAGAAAAAAAAGAGTCGTGTTATCTGACACATTAACAAATTTTGTCATCAAATATGCTAAGTGTGTCGGAATATTATGGGGAAATAGGTCACATGACACACTTACGATGTTGGTGACACGAATTTTGTTTTGTGTGTGTACGTGTCCAATTCGTGACAATGCGGGTACCATGACTGTATACTGCGCGTTTATAGTATTACCAGCTGTTGCCGGTAATTATAGGAATTACATTAAGTTTCATGCAACATATGGACATCAGTCTGCTAACGTGTACTATAGTAGGCCGTAAATCGTTGAATCCACGTTGGATAACGCTGGTTCGGACACATATGTTTCACAATCGTATAGGTACGACATCTAACCATAGACGATGACCAAGACGTTAGCGATTTCGCCTGAAAGTTTGTCGTGGGACTATACGGTCCATTCAAGAACGTACGACCAAAAAGCGCCGATCTTAGCCGTCGTAAGGTTGTATTCCATATTTCGCTTCCATGTCACATGACATGGCGTAAACATACGCTATACTTCTTACACCAGTTATACAGCATGGTGTATTCAAGTGGTCTGCATTGATCTGCTCCACACACATATTGATTTGGTTGTAATTGGTCCCAATTCACTGCTCCTCTATAAGACTGTCAGGCAAAATATCAACCCCGCTATTCCACTATGGTACACACCTTCCACTTTTTCGACTTTAATTATTTAAGTAAAATGGCAATTCCACCGCCGTGCGTCCACGTCAATTTTGTTGTCATCATCACCCAGAAATGTAAAATAATGCCCTCGTTTAATTGTTAGGTTTCCTAGAATACCATTCAATACTCATCTACCATAGTGAACTACTCATTCGACTCCAACTCCAAATGCTTTACATAAAATAATTGTTTTCCATTAGATCGACTATACAAATTACAGTTAAGGTGTTCTATTTCACCCATCATCATAAATCAATTAAGTTCTAAAAAATTCATCTCGAACAACACTGAAAAAAATCGGGATTTGCACAATTGACTACAATAGGTCATACATGATTGTACATACAATTCAAGATCAATAGTCATCAATAAAATCTTATACACAAACATTAATAAATTTCAAATCAGTGTTCACAAATTATTCATAAAATTCCCTTGCTGTTTGCTGTAGTCTCTTTAATTCGTGGCTTGCATGGTTCAATATGTTGTACTCTTTTCAGAAACGGAACAATGGTATTAGAAACAACATACCAATAATATATGGACTGGGTATACATTACTTCGGAACCAAACTTGTGGTTGAAATACCCCGGAACCAGGCGATACTGAGCGCAGTTCTTCGACTAGGGAATTCATGAGTATTCCTTTAATTTCTTGCAACTTCCTTGGTATTATTATGTTTTGTAAATTCGTAATTTCTTCCAACACTGGTTTCCACATTGTCAACTGTACTTCATGTTACTTAGGTAACAGATAATTTTCCACAGCATTGATTAAATTATCAGTGACATTTTCGTTTGGAAATGCAATTAATTTAAAATATCCTGTGGTGGCCACACGTTGGGACTGTAAGTTAAGAAAATCGCATGGTGGTCGTATTATTTTCGTCGATAATTTTCAGCCGGAATGTCACATGACATCGCAAAATAAATTTGTTTTTGTGTCGCTATTGCGAACAGATGTCCCGTGAGTCGATGTGCATAGAACAACATCATATTAGGTCCAACGATGGTCGTACATATTCACGCAATTTGCTCGTCTGTTCCCAAGAATAATGATAGCTCACAAATTCCGTTAGGATCTGCTCTATAAATTATTCCATTGAAATAAAAAAGTACATTTGATGCATCAAACAGACTGCTGTATCCTCGACAAATGAATATGTTGTCCCACGTCCATTGCCCAATAATTAGCACTCAGTCGGTAATTAGCTATAATTGTGTCAAATGTATGAGGATAGGTCTCACCTCTATGAGATAATATCCCCAAGTGTACGAGTGATATAATTGAGGATATTCATTATGAAATGGCAAGAATAGTCACTGGGGCAACCAGACATGCTAGCGATAGGAAATTATTACTTGAAACAGGTCGGGAACCGCTTGCACAACGCAGGCATAAGCAGAAAAATAATTCAGTTTTACAATATGACAAAACACAGAGCTCCATCCGACTTATCTAATATGACTCCACCTGATTCTTCCTCAACTGGCTACAATGTTAGACATCCCAGCATCCACCGCCTGATAGTGATAATAATTTCTACCATCTGTCACACGTGCTTGGAACCGCTTATCGGACTCAGTTGGGTCTTCAGAAACGTTAGCAGAATTTAAACGAAACAATAACACTGGTCGTTCAAAGATTGCTAATATACAGTTATCGCCCGTGATTGAGTGAGACAAGGGGTTTTGTCGCCCGATCGAGACCTGGCGGCCCTCGGGTGACATTCCACGTCGAGAGCGGCAACAAATCCCCGTGTATCACGGAAACAAGGGTGATAACTTCGAAGTTGAGTAGCCATACAGCGAAATGTTCGGTCCCGTTTCAAATGAGCGTGAAGACGCCGACAGACGTATTAATTTCCAGAAAGCTAATATGTGAAACTAACACGTTGTAGTAGTGCAACAAAAAGAAATGGGAGGAACCGCGCTGAGAACTTCCGATAGACGTCGCCACTACGCGATGTGTTATAGAATATCTGGGTCAGTTTTGTTTACGTTGTGTTACTACTGTTGGCGCATACAAATATATATAACACGAGTGACAATTATCGATCGACTGGACCATCGTGCGAACTACAATGCCAACAAATTGTTGTGGACCGCTTTGTGAAAACGTAATAGTTGGACATCGATTCCCGAAAGATCAGAAATTGGGAGAAAATTGGATACATTTGCGGTGAAATGGAATTTGCCGAATTCCAACAAACAATTATTCGACACCCGAAAGTCAGGTTGGAAAATCAATTGTTTGTCGTGATCATTTCCTACCAATAAAAGAACACATCATTCCATATAATGTTATATGAATATCACTATCATTGAATGTGATTAATGTCGCGAGCGTGGACATTAAATAATCTCGACTGCGTTCGTGGTACGAATATCGGAAAAGTTTAGTCTGACATAACTGTATTAATATTGTTACCACATCCGCTTGTTGTTCTGACCATGAAAATTAAATTTGACCCCACGATAAGAAAATAAGATCTATTTGTGGTAATAATATATAGTAGAATATGATTATGGGGTTATATTTTGTGGACAATGTGGACATAACTTTCAACATCTGTGATTGTTACACTGCCAAAAATAGTTTCTCAATTCAGGAAAAAAAAAGACTTGAAATGAGATATTATCTTGGGAGAATAGCTAGAAAAATAAGATCAACATATTTTCTAGGTCAAGAAATGAAAGGGTGGGAAAATTTCTTGTCTGAGAAAATCTCTTTAAGAAAACACCGTAATCTTAGTAAGAAAATCATAGTAAAAAAATCTTAGTATATATTTTTGTTCTTAATGTAGGAAAGATTGTTTTTCTCACATAAGTTTATTTTTCTTGAAATAAGATAAGTTTAAGACACTGCGATTATCTTGGGAGAATAGCTAGAAATTTAAGAAAACTATACAATTAATCTAGAACAAGAAATTATATTTTCTATAGTTAGAAATATCGTCAAGATATTTTTTCTTAAGTGATGTCAATTTTTTCTAGAATGAGATTTTCTCAAGCAGGAAAATAAATCTAAGTAAGGAAAACAAGTTTTCTTAACTAGGAATATTTTCCCCAATTAGGAAAGATATATTAGAAAACAATTCTTAATTAAGAAAAACATTTAATTTTAAATTAATATATAATTTCAATTGTGTTTTAAAATATACAATTGACATTTATTCCGAATATAAAAACTTCTTTGTAAATATCATTGTTAAATGTATAATAGAGACAATAAGGGGGCTTAAAGGCACGGGAGGCCTTAGTTGTCGAAAATATTCATATTTGTTTCAATCACCGTAATAAAACATAAAAACATTAAAACGCATACAGTTTTGTTCATAGATATCATGACCATCGCGTAAACAGCATGCTATCATAAATACCTATTATATTTTACCTAAGCATGAGCCTGATTGTGTTACAGAAGGCAGCACAGTGTTACTGGCTAATCACACACAAATTATATAAACGCTCTTTATTAGTTCCATATCAAAATTTAGCAACAAAGAACGCTCTTTATGTTTACCATCATAATATAAACAAACACCAGGAAAGTAACTTTTTATGTTTTTGTTTACATAACAATGGTCAAACATATGACAATAACATACTATTTATGCGATATTTCTTATTTGTATACGGACAAAGTCTGTCTACATTTTAATATTCTTTCTGTTTGTGGCGGTTTTTGACCGGTGGAGATATTTTGACAGCATACCCACCGCCAAGGCCTCCCGTACCTTTAAACTTTAAATATACAATCAACAATTTCTCGTTACAGTTATGGGTTTCTAAAATTGCAAGTGGCCAAACAAGATACTGTGTACATTCGCGAAATGAAACTATACAAATTACCTGTATCTTGTTCTGCCTCTTAAAATTGTATAAACCTATATACGCAACAAAACATATATTGATTGCTAATAACTACATCCCGACACATGATTTTCAATATATTTATAGAAAGAGTTACCTCAAATCTGTCGGTTGCAAACAAATATATAACAATTTCTGTTATTTGAGTATCCAGTTCAAACGATAGGAAAAAAAATCATCACACATGACAAAAAAGCCCTGTATGTGCCTTAATAAACATTGTAACCCTGTATTTTTAAATGCACATATTCTAGGACGGGTGATGTGTAATAAACACAGAAAGACACTTGTATTAATGGATTTGTTGATACGGCACTTGTGCCATTGAGGAAAGATAGAACTCTAGGGCGTGCTGTTCATTCTATCATTGTGCGCTAGCACTCGTGTCATATCAACAAACCCATAAACAAAATTGTGTAATTCTGTGTATATACAGCATGGTTGCAATAGCTGTTTCATGAATCATGCAGATTTACTGTTCAGGTACTAACCCAAGTCTTTTCGGCATGCAACAGCTTGAGATATCGAATACAGTAATGCCCCCGAGTATAATCGACTCCTTAAACACAGTAGAATTATGGGTAACTTTTGAGGATTTAGTCGGAAATATGGCTTGTTGCCATTCATCGGAAAGCTCTGAGAGCTTTCCGATGAATGGCAACAAGCCATATTTCCGACTAAATCCTGAAAAGTTACCCATAATTCTGCTGTGGTTAAGGAGTTGATTACTTAGAGCATTACTGCAGTTGAAACTGGATCGAGTCCTGTCCGGCTACTCTTCTATAACCTCTCAAGATTTTGAAGTGTTGATTGGGTCACCATGAATCGCCCAATTAAACAATCGCAACGGTGTTGAGTGTTTTGCTTATCGCTCACTATTTACTGCTGTATATAAACAAACGATTGACTCACACAAAGTGTGTTTTGTGGATAATAACGCATTCATATGAACATTATCCTATACTATTAGTATATTCTTGGGGAAACGTTTTGTAAATGTTATTTATAAGTTATAACCTATAACGAAGGCCATCCATTCCTTTAAGTTCCAAAGATATAAGGAGAATCACTGCATTTTAATTGCATACCGCATCCATCGTGGTGCTGTTTTGTGTTCAAGCGACAACCTTACCATGGTGTTGGAAATTACTGCAGTGTAATACCACAGCATTACCGGGGTAACACCACGTTAGAAATGGTCAATTACTTTAAGTATATGCAGGTTTGAAATCATCATGCCTGGGAAAGGCTGCCCTCTATGTTCTTATTAAAGAGCGTCACTTTGACCTAATCTGACGAAATACTGGTAGTGGTACAATCAAGATAACTTCAACCCACAATTCTGGGCATAAAGTCCATTATAGAAGAGTATCGGGATGGAACTCGGTCCAAAACAGCCCAACCGATACCACAAGTTGTGGACAGGGAAAACTTGGTCTAAACAGGTACTAGTACATGCATGTAGTACAAGCATTAAAGGGTACACTAAATCCGGCCATTTATGAGACAATCTCCTTTTATACTCAACAGAATATATGTAACAAATGAATGAATTTGGCCCACGGATAAGTGCAACACCTGTGTGTTCTATGAACAATGCAAACATTGTATTTATAATGATAATGAATTATTGGCTGGAGTCATAAATTCATTTTCATTATAATGTATACCATGTTGTTTGCATATATTCTCCTGAGTATAAAAGGAGATGCTCTTAATGCTCAGTGTAAAACACTGCAAATATGGAACTTAAAGAGCTTTTGTCCATCTTCTACTGGAAACAACTGTTAAATTTATTAAGACTTTATCAAGTCTTTTCACAGTATATAGTCTACATGTTTAATAGTATAGCACTAGTACTCAGTAGTATTTCCAGACTTTTTATGATAAAAATGCTGATAAAAGTGCAGAATTCTAAATTGATGCATTAAGTTGCAGAATTTTAAATTGATGCATTAAGTTGCAGAATTTTAAATTGATGCATTACGTGCATGAGCGGCTTTAGAGTTCTTTGAAATGCGGTCATGCAAAATAACATAAAAGTTTGTAAAACAAGGTACATGTACATACTATGATTATAGCGGTATGAAGTGTCTGGAGCACCTTTGATGGATAAAAGCGAATGTATACAGGCCTTAAAATTTTGCAAGAATCAAACTATAGCATTTCTACATCAAATCAGCTGCTTTTTACCAGACTCAAACGAAGAATCATGATTCTGACTCTCATCACACTAAAATCCCTACAAAATAATCTACTGGTGTGCATATATTTCATTGAGTGTTTCAAATCATTTTAAAGGGACCCAAGGCACTCATAGTGAGTAAATATGCCAAACATATATTACATATAACATACAACAGTTCGTAAAAACATCACCACTCAGAAAAACATGAATTACTGATTCCTATATTAATTATTGAAATTTCTCCTGTTGGAACCATTGCTATGTAAACAAAACTGTTACAGTGATTTGTCAACAAACATTGCTACTAGTAATCGCGTAGAAGGTTAAACATATTTTAGTCTATTAAAATATTATTCTCAGAATATTTTTCAATGCTTTGGCCATGCAATGTTTAACCCTTTCATGATGGGAGCTGCGTTGGTACAGCATTAAAGATCATGTACCAGTGAATTCTTGTATATATGCAAGTCTCACATAGACAGCCTCACATGTATAAAAGAATGCACTGGATTACAAGGTCAAGGTAAATATTGTTAGGCCATGCATTCTCTTATATATGCGAGGCTCCACTTTGAAGACTCGCAAATATAAGAGAATGCATTGGCGCAGGGTTTTAGCAACATTTCAAGAATCTCCAGTCATGGGAGGGTTAAGTTTTTATTAAACTTTGGCATCTTATTGGACTTATTCAACATTGGATGGTAATGTCACTGTAACAGTGATGTTTATCAGAATTGCTAGCATGCAATGATATTCTTTCATATAAATTAATTAAGTCACAGAATATCGAAAGGCCAGATGTGAGTACAATATAAATTTATCACCCCACTTTATGCAGGGATACAGAAAAAATAAAGATAACATATGTTATGCTTTAAAGTCAACAATTAAAGGTAAACAATCTGAATTGATGGTCTCCATACAATCAGATTACAAGAACAACAGTTCTTAATCGATTAAATACCAAAACATAATGCTAACTACTGTCAACTCTAGTGTAACATTTTCCAAAACATGTTATATATCAACATTTTGTTCATCGCAACTTGGTATCAAGATTAGGTCAGTCGACTCGTTGAATATTTGCTAGGCCGGGAAATAATCAAGGCGGTGAAAAATAACAGATTTAAAAAAATTATATTTTATAACTCAGAACTTTAATGTCACCTCCGGGGCTCCATACCTTTATATATATACAATTGTCTTTTAAGTTATATTTTCAATAAATGTGACCTTTTTGTCTTCCAAATAGTATTGTCATATTAATATCGACCGACAATACACAGCAAGTATGGCTTTATGCCAGAATTTGATTTTGCAGAATAAAGATTCCCATTCACGGAATACTTTCCTTTTATATAGCAAAAAAATTAAGCACAAATTATAATTTAATAAAAACCGTTTTTGCAAAGTTTCCCAGTTTTGCGAATATTGTGTAGGGGTACATATATATATGAATGATCAATGCGTATAATCATAGTCCATCAGATGTTACTATCTTAACATGATAAATCATAACATATCACAACCCGATCATCGTTTTCTAAAATTTCGTACATATTTCACGGACAGTAAAATTCACGTTGATTTCATTTGAAGAATATGAATAAATCACGCAATTTTAATGGTCGTTCAATTAAGTATATCACCCGTAACAACATGTTCGTAAAGAGAAAACACTTCAACAGTTTACATATTAAGTTCACTTACCTGAATAGTTATATCAAGCGAAGAGTTTATTTCCGACGTTGAAAATAATTTGTTGTCAAAATGGATGAAACAAACCGACCGCGTGACTTGAGGGGGGCACACTAAAAGTTGTAGTCCGAGTCCGAGTCCAGTAAAAATTGTAGTTGGGATTATCAATTTCGTCCATCCCAGAGATCTAGTATATTTTATAAAAGAGACATTTTCTGCACAGATCTATACCATTTGCATGGTCATAAAAGGTATATAGGGATTAATGGGATTACTTATATGGTGGGCCTATATAGACTTGAGTGATGTGTTTTGGCCTGTGCCATTTAAAATTAATTAAGGGGGGGGATCAATGCATATTATTTTTTATTTGCGATTAAGCGCAAATGATTTACGCTTAAATATAAATATTTGCACTTAAGCCCAAATGATAGAGGTTATTTGCACTTAAGCGCAAATATTTGTGCTTAAGCGCAAATAGTTGTGCTTAAGCGCAAATAGTTGTGCTCAAGCGTAAATAAATTATAAATGTGAAAAGGGCCTCCCATATATATGACCATTGCCGGAATTGCGCTGGTGCAGCATTAAAGAACATGTGCTAGAGCCTTCTCTTATATATGTGACTCATCCATATGGAGCCTCGCATCATATATAAGAGAATGCACTGGCTTACAAGGCTTGCCAATAAACTAAACATTTCTCAGGTTATTGCATGCAATTATAATACACAGAGCAAGGTAGATTACACCATTTGATAGATATTCTAGAATTTCTAGTTTGTGAAAACTAACTTAAAGCCATAGTTTATGCACCCTGTCTAGCCGACTGAACTATGAACTACAGACATGTTATTATTTTTATTATCAGAGACATACCTTCTGCAAAGATATAGCCTTATACATTATAAACATGCAAATAGTTGCTTCATTTGGACTAACTTCCATCATTTAGCGAGTCAAATCTGAGGAAATTCCCTTAGTTTGAAAGTTGTAGCATGCCTGGCCCGCTGAATTTATGTCACAAACATCAAATGTTAGTACTTCTTGTCAGATGGACATTTCTGCCAATAAACTAAACATTTCTCATTGCAATTGTATGCATTTTAATACACAGAGCAAGGTAGATTACATCATTTGATGGATATTTTACTTAAAATAGTCTGTGGAAACAACCTAAATGCCATATTGTATGCATCCATGTATAGAACAATGAAATACAACTATGGATATTTTATTGTTTTTTTCCATCAAAGACAATCATTGCATGGATTTGAATGTGCAGGGCAAGGTAGATTACATTATATTTTGGATATTTTACTTAAAATATTTTGTGGAAACTACCTAAAAGCCATATTGTATGCATCCATGTATAGCCAAATGAAATACAACTATGGATATTTTATTGTTTATTTCATCAGAGACATGTATTCTGTTGAGATATAGCCTTATATATGTTATAAACAGGCAAATAGTGGCCTCATTTGGGTTTTCTTCCATAATTTAGAGAGTCAAAGCTGCATAATTCCCTTATTTCACATTTATAAGATACCAAGCCAGCTGAAATGGTGTATCAAACCTCAAATGGCAGTATTTCTTATCATATGGACATCTCTACTAATAAATTAAACATTTATCATGGTCGTTGCATGCATTTCAATGTAGAAAACATAACTTGATGGATATTTTACTCAAAATAGTCTGTGGAAAACTGGTGGAAACTACATAAAAGCAATAATGTATGCATCCCTGTATAGACAAATGAAATTAAACTATGTATATGTTGTTGTATATTTTACCAGAGACATGTATTCTGTTGAGATATAGCCTTATATATGTTATAAACATGCAAATAGTGGCCTCATTTGGGCATTCTTCCATAATTTAGGGAGTAAAAGCTGCATAGATTCCCTTATTTCACATTTATAAGATGCCAAGCCAGCTGAAATGGTGTATCAAACCTCAAATGGCAGTATTTCTTATCATATGGACATCTCTACTAATAAATTAAACATTTATCATGGCCATTGCATGCATTTCAAGGTAGAAAACATAATTTGATGGATATTTTACTCAAAATAGTCTGTGGAAAACTGGTGGAAACTACATAAAAGCAATAATGTATGCATCCCTGTATAGCCAAATGAAATTAAACTATGTATATGTTGTTGTATATTTTACCAGAGACATGTATTCTGTTAAGATATAGCCTTATATATGTTATAAACATGCAAATAGTGACCTCATTTGGGCTTTCTTCCATAATTTAGGGAGTCAAAGCTGCATAGATTCCCTTATTTCACATTTATAAGATGCCAAGCCAGCTGAAATGGTGTATCAAACCTCAAATGGCAGTATTTCTTATCATATGGACATCTCTACTAATAAATTAAACATTTATCATGGTCATTGCATGAATTTCAAGGTAGAAAACATAATTTGATGGATATTTTACTCAAAATAGTCTGTGGAAAACTGGTGGAAACTACATAAAAGCAATAATGTATGCATCCCTGTATAGCCAAATGAAATTAAACTATGTATATGTTGTTGTATATTTTACCAGAGACATGTATTCTGTTGAGATATAGCCTTATAAACATGCAAATAGTGGCTTCATTTGGGCTTTCTCCATAATTTAGAGAGTCAAAGCTGAAGAGATTCCCTTATTTCAAATGTATAAGATGCCAAGCCAGCTGAAATGGTGTATCAAACCTTAAATGGCAGTATTTCTTATTAGATTGACATCTCTATCAATAAATTAAACATTTCTCATGGTCATTGCATGCATTTTAATATACAATGCAAGGTAGAAAACATCATTTGGTGGATATTTTACTTAAAATAGTCTGTGGAAACTACATAAAAGCAACATTGTATGCATCCCTGTATAGCCAAATTAAATTAAACTATGGATTATTTTATTCTTTATTTCACCAGAGATATGTATTCTGTTGAGATATAGCCTTATGGAATCAGGGAGCTAAATGTGTTCTAGAGTCGGGGAGCGAGTACACCGTGGAACCCTAAAGGTGAAGGTAACTGAAGAATGACCTTCACCTGATACATGCGACACGTTGTTAAAGGATGACATCGCGTTTATTTGATTTGTACATAATATCTAAATAATTTAAACTGGTGAATGAATGGGGGAATGGATTTTTGTGAGCGGGAAATTTATTTAACTAGCTGCTGTAGTTCTGGATTTTTCCAGATCAAATTTGGCTGTGGGATAGCCCCGTCGTACACTTGGAGATTTATTTTTAAAAGTAAACACATGACCGATGATTTTTCTTGCATTTTCGTGATCAACTGGTGTCAATCTAGCTGGGTAAACATCACTGGTATGGCCTGCAGGCTTCAATTCAGTGAATTTGGCGGAAACGTTAACACTGTCGCCTATGGGAAACCATTTAGTTCAGTGATTCCTATAGGAAAAATATGAATTTTACGAAATTTCACGTCTCGTCATGATAAGTTGTTAATTCCATATTTTCTTATTTTCAAATGATAATGACCACATTTTGGACAGATTTAAAGAAGAAACGCATGGATTCGCCTGTAGATAGTAAAGAAAGTGATAAATCTGGGAATTTTGCATGGACATCAGGTACCATTAGGGGGTCAGGGGGGGGGGGGGGGGGGGGCTAAAGCCCCCCTCCCCAAAAATTTGAGTAGTGTTACCCCCCCCCCATTGGGAAAAGGTGGCAGTTAACCCAATTAAGATTTCCCGGCACCCAGTAGCCTTATCGGGGACCGTAGTCCAACCCCAAGTCGGGGGGGGGGGTGATGGCATCGCCAGTAGTGTTAATGTCGTGCAAAACTGTCATGGCAGGTTTGTTAAACAGACAGTATGCCCTGCCATCTGGTCAAATTTCATGCCTGAGACTGTGGCTGATGTTGTATGATTATGTTTAGATATTTAAATTGACTTATAGTTGCTTTATTATGCTATTAAAGTATTTTTTATTTAAATTTTCTGTTAAGTTTTGTAAATGTTTATTATAAATTGACAAATTTTCCATGAAAAGGGTTTAAAATTGGACAAGTTATCCCACTCAAAATGTATATTAACATATCCTCTTCAATTTAGTAATAGTATGGTATATAAGGGCATTCTTCAGTTATACGAGATGCATCAGCTAGTAAAATTGAAAAAAAAAATCTATTTTTTTTGGCTTTATTTTGAGGATTGACACTAATTTTCAGGATGCCTCATATTGGACAAATAAACAACTACTGCTCGATATAATCCATTTTTTATTTCAGTAAGGTCTATATTTTGATAAAATACTATAAGAAGCGCTGTGTTTCACACATATACATATATATAGGAATCAGGGAGCTAAATGTGATCTAGAGTCGGGGAGCGAGTACACCGTGGAACCCTAAAGGTGAAGGTAACTGAAGAATGACCTTCACCTGATACATGCGACACGTTGTTAAAGGATGACATCGCGTTTATTTGATTTGTACATAATATCTAAATAATTTAAACTGGTGAATGAATGGGGGAATGGATTTTTGTGAGCGGGAAATTTATTTAACTAGCTGCTGTAGTTCTGGATTTTTCCAGATCAAATTTGGCTGTGGGATAGCTCCGTCGTACACTTGGGGATTTATTTTTAAAAGTAAACACATGACCTATGATTTTTCTTGCATTTTCGTGATCAACTGGTGTCAATCTAGCTGGGTAAACATCACTGGTATGGCCTGCAGGCTTCAATTCAGTGAATTTGGCGGAAACTTTAACACTGTCGCCTATGGGAAACCATTTAGTTCAGTGATTCCTTATATATGTTATAAACATGCAAATAGTGGCCTCATTTTGGGCTTTCTTCCATAATTTGGAGAGTCAAAGCTGAATAGATTACCTTATTTCAAATTTATAAGATGCCAAGCCAGCTGAAATGGTGTATCAAACCTCAAATGGCAGCATTTCTTATCAGATGGAGAGCTCTACTAATAAATTAAACATTTATCATGGTCATTGCATGCATTTCAAGGTAGAAAACATAACTTGATGGATATTTTACTCAAAATAGTCTGTGGAAAACTGGTGGAAACTACATAAAAGCAATAATGTATGCATCCCTGTATAGCCAAATGAAATTAAACTATGTATATGTTGTTGTATATTTTACCAGAGACATGTATTCCGTTGAGATATAGCCTTATATATGTTATAAACATGCAAATAGTGGCCTCATTTGGGCTGTCTTCCATAATTTAGGGAGTCAAAGCTGCATAGATTCCCTTATTTCACATGTATAAGATGCCAAGCCAGCTGAAATGGTGTATCAAACCTCAAATGGCAGTATTTCTTATCATATGGACATCTCTACTTATAAATTAAACATTTATCATGGTCATTGCATGCATTTCAAGGTAGAAAACATAATTTGATGGATATTTTACTCAAAATAGTCTGTGGAAAACTTGTGGAAACTACATAAAAGCAATAATGTATGCATCCCTGTATAGCCAAATGAAATTAAACTATGTATATGTTGTTGTATATTTTACCAGAGACATGTATTCTGTTGAGATATAGCCTTATAAACATGCAAATAGTGGCTTCATTTTGGGCTTTCTCCATAATTTAGAGAGTCAAAGCTGAAGAGATTCCCTTATTTCAAATTTATAAGATGCCAAGCCAGCTGAAATGGTGTATCAAACCTTAAATGGCAGTATTTCTTATCAGATTGACATCTCTATCAATAAATTAAACATTTCTCATTGTCATTGCATGCATTTTAATATACAATGCAAGGTAGAAAACATCATTTGGTGGATATTTTACTTAAAATAGTCTGTGGAAACTACATAAAAGCAACATTGTATGCATCCCTGTATAGCCAAATTAAATTAAACTATGGATATTTTATTCTTTATTTCACCAGAGATATGTATTCTGTTGAGATATAGCCTTATATATGTTATAAACATGCAAATAGTGGCCTCATTTTGGGCTTTCTTCCATAATTTGGAGAGTCAAAGCTGAATAGATTACCTTATTTCAAATTTATAAGATGCCAAGCAAGCTGAAATGGTGTATCAAACCTCAAATGGCAGCATTTCTTATCAGATGGACAGCTCTACTAATAAATTAAGCATTTCTCGTGGCCATTGCATGCATTTTAATATATAGGACAAGGCAAAATACATCACTTGGTGGATATTTGACTTAAAATACTTTGTGGAAACTACATAAAAGCCACATTGTATGCATTTATATATAGCCAAATGAAATTCAACTATGGATAAATTGGATATTTTATTGTTTGTATCATCAGAGACATGCATTCTGCTAAGATATAGTATTGTGTGTGTTATAAACATACAATAGGTGCATGGCCTCATTGGGTTTGCTTTCATAATACATATAATACAAGAGAGTCAACTCTGAAGAAATACCATCGGTTTGAAATTGGTAGCATCTTCCATCCTTATATAGGAGGGGTATATACCAGCTTGAAGTACCGGTTTAATTAATAACTTCAATGCAAGGGGCCACCAGAGAGGTTTGTCTAGTTCGTGATGGTGTGGCAAACCGCCAACTGGAGTTTTCAAGGGAGGCCTCCTCAATGGCGACCCACTATATTGTGCAAACAAAATTTTATTGAAATTGTATAAAGGTCAGCATGCCCTAAGATCATTGGGAAATAGATAAAAACACTGACTGACAGATTACCAATTACAAAATTACATCTGTTGAAACTATTGTTATGTAAACAGAACTGTTACAGTGATTTGTCAACAAATATATAATTCTAGCTGTATTATGAGTTCAAATATTTAACTATGAATAACATTTTCAGAATATTTAATCAACAGTTTGGACCTTTTCCAATGTTATGTAAACAAAACTGTTACAGTGAGTGACTTGTCAACAATAATATAATCCTATAGCTGTAGTATTACATGTAGTTCAAATATTTAAGTATGAATTTCAGAATATTTAATCAACAGGTTGGACCTTTTTCAATGTTCACCATAAATTTTTTATCACAATTTTGCTCTCGTTAGACTTTTACAGTTATTCCAATACAGCAGTAATTTGTACATGACAATTAATTCTTGGTTTAGAAATATTTTCAGTATTTTCTTTAAGTATTTCTTAACCTAGAAAAACAATCTTGAAACAAGAAATATATATTTAATTTTTGAAGCCATTTTCTTAGTAAGGAAATTGTTTCTTGTTTCAAGACTAAAATCTATCTTTTTTGAGAAAACTGTGTCTTGTCTGGTGGGAGTTTCTTAAATTTTCTTGATGTAGCAGACTTGGGGGGTATATTTCCCAAAATAAGATTTATTTTCCTGTTTCAGGAAATAGTTTTTCTTGTTTCAAGATATTTTATCTTATTAAGAAATTATTTTTGGCAGTGTACTTGACCTGTTGTATCAAGTGTACACATACATTATATGTCCGCTGCGTATACTTATGTTATGCATGCATATTATAGTGCATAATATATATGTTCCGGACTGCTATCCATAAATATAAATGATGATCGTGTTAATATGTTGTTATAAAATATTATTTAACTGTGTGCCTGGGGCCAGGCTTGGGTGTGATAACTCTTCGCGGCTATTGTTTATTTAAGTGACTACCATCGGTCCCCAGAACAAAATTTACCACACCCCAGTAATACTTAATCCTATAGGATTAAGTATTATTGGGGTGGGGTCATTTGTTTCTGGGGCTCTGTGGTGACTGCACACATGAGCATAATTATTGGATTTAATTGAATTCTTTATTATAATCTAATTTAAATATAGTATACTCAACAAGTTACAAAACATTGAAAATGCACATATGTATATACAGTATGCACCAATTCCATGGGACGTGTATACTAATAAATCAATATTCAAACCAAACAATATTTACAGAACCAATATACACACATGTAGTATTAGATGTGCCTCCAAAATACAAGATAAATTAAAATGTTTGTTTTACCACTGTGTAGGAACTGTTACATCGGAAATCGTTCTATCGCCGGTTTGTGATGGTTCTTGCCTGATTTGTGACGGATCTTGCTGATAGAAATTATACATTTTCACGACTTTTTGACAGTTAAAACGCAATTTTGAGGCATCTAGGTGATAATTCGATTAGTGAATTTCGATCCCATAACAATATGTGGCACCAATGAGCGTGTTAATAACAACAAATTGATCGTGCGAGTCATAACAACGACAAGAACCGCGAATTTTTATTATTGTTTGGGTTCTCTCCTGATCGAGTCGGTTCTATCCCCATTAATCGTTCTATACGGTGTGAGATAACTACCCATTATAATCTCACAACTTGATTCAAACTATACGAATGTCCCAATATATAAAACCCCAAACTCAGATATTCGTGTTCGGTTCTCGAAACCTCACACGTCTTACTCTCAGCGAAGATATACACACAATGAAGATGGCTCCCAAATATGGTCAAGGGAGATGACCATAACGGAAGAACCAATCCCGATGTGTATTGCCAAACACCTCATCTAATATGCATCCCTAATAGTATATAAGAAACAACTACATCCCATCACATCATGCTTTCACTAGACTCATCTCATACCTAGATCATATCCAGGCATCATTCACACCAGGCATCACCCATTCGGGGACACCAATTCGCGGCGACTATTGATCATTATATTTGTACACACTGCATATCTTATTCACAACATAATAAAGACTTGTACCTACTATATCTATGTGTCATTACCTCACATAGTATTAATGGTACCGTGAGCAGTTCTACGTCTCACCACACAACTTGAAGTCTCGGCCACTAGACGATCACTACAGAGCAGAAACAATCTCAAACCGCTACTCAACCACGGGGATACAGCCTTACACTCCAGCCACGGATAGACAGTCTCACACACTAGACCACTGCACCGGTCAACCATAACTCAACCATTCGGACACACAGGAACCCTTCGGACACACAGGACCGCATACCAACCCTTCGGACACACAGGACCGCATACCAACCCTTCGGACACACAGGACCGCACACCAACCCTTCGGACACACAGGACCGCACACCAACCCTTCGGACACACAGAACCGCATACATACTCATCTGACACAGACGAATCAACCTTTTATTCTCATACAACCAGCTCACATCGTGTATCCAGCTAAAAACATTACTCACGCCTCTTGCAGACCAGATTCAGATCCACATAAACATTAACATCCGATTTGGACATCCTTCGGCTTCCAATAAACACGACAAGAACATTCTGTACATCATTCATCATCACAGACTTGTGCACATTATTCTTCTCGGAAATTGGTGAGTGACCATCTTTTCTTTCCCATTTGCTGTCAAATTGCACACCCCCTATTTTTAGCATTCTTTTACTCCTTTTTTTTTCACGTGGGTTATGGACACATCACCTGATTCTACTACACCTACACTACCTACCCATCCTACTACAATACATGCTTCAAACGATCAGCCCATACCACCCACCTCTTACAAACAACATTCAGTTCTTAATTTTAAAACTTACTGTAGATACGCTTTACCCCACCAAATAACTTTATCGCCACAACTCATTAAATATTGCAATCCCATTCGCATTGATATAACGCAAGATACAATCCGCTTATACGTGCGTTGTATGATTACAAATAACTACTCAGGACATACACTAGATTCTTGGAACGAGTGGCATACATTTCCGGCTCATTTTACGGATTATCCAAAACTTATCGTCAACTCTATAGTTGCGGCAATTCCCATAAAACATCCTAATAAATCACCTGAATCGTGTCAAATACACCTGAATCGTATAATACACCGCCACGGCACTTGGAAAAAAATACAACATATTTCGCACCCATACCATAGATCCCAAAACAGACACCGTTAATCCTTAATAACATAATGGAGTCACCACCTCCGCAGAGCAGCGATTATTTTCATCCAACCAATTATCAGCATCACCTTGAATTAAACAGGGAAACGGACCGATCAACCGCCAGACCCCCCCACACAGACATTACTAATGAAATGGGCAAAGATAATCAGAACTTGCTATTGTCACGGCTTACCCATGAAATTAGCCATTTCACTAGTTCTATCCGCGACCAGACTGAAAGTTTAAAAACACAGACAACAATAACAGCACTGCTGGGAATGAATTCCATTATTGAACCCTTCGATGGCAAGCCTGACGCTTTTCCCCAATGGGTCCATGCGGTGGAAAAATACTCCCGCGCGATTTCGGCACAAGATGAGACTATCATAAAAATTGCCGCTCAGACATGTAAATCTCAAGTTTCTGAATTTATTCAACGCTTCATAAATGAAAATAACACAGACGGAAAATTCACGTTCACCTGGACCGATCTGAAATCACAGTTACGCTCATTATTCAGTTCCATAACTGATTCGCCTCAAGCCATTTCCTCATTACGAGCCATTAGGCAGAGACATACGGAAACAATTGCCATGTTTGCAGAACGCATACGTACCCTTGCTAAACACGCGTATACTGATGAAATTAACACAAGAGCAGTGCAAACACAATTAGTAGCATTTTTTTCCGACGGTATTCGCGACTCTAGTATTAAATTCAGGCTTCTCAAAGACGACCCCATAACGCTTGATAGAGCTACTGATATCGCCCTACGCGAAATGAACCTTCGGCAACGCTATCGCTTACGTTACGGTGAACATCATAATGATTATAACCAATTCCCACAGTTACAATCCCCTCAACCAATGGATATCGACAATAACCATCGGCACATTCCAAGAGGGCCATCACAATCCACTTACAACCCCCGTCAATCCAAAGACAGACACCGAATCAATGATCATCCCCACAGGCGCCAACCTTCAAATTCTCACCACCCCTACTCTGAACCAAGGGTCTCCCATCCAAACGCATCCAGACCATGGATGCAAGATATACTACAACAGCTCAACGACCCCTATTCTGTACATACTGCAGATTAAACAATCATACCACAGACCAATGCAGACGTCGGCCTCAAAATAACAACCAATTTTTAAACAGATGAGGACTCATTGCATCAAAAATTTCACCCCCACCCACCAACGCAAGGCAATGAGTCCAATAACACATCAAATTAGCACAATATACAACCACAATCATAGATATGCTAAAGATCATCGAACATACGAATCTCAAAAGCATAGAGTCTATAATTCACAGCTGCAGTCCATTAATCATTACCCCACGCTACCACCAAACTGCCAAAACCAACGATATATTAATTACCGTACGCGGCCTCCACTTGATCTCCCTCGCCACAGGCACGTAACACATACCACTTTCTGCCATAGCAGGTGTTCCTCTATGAAACCCAGATTTCATAATTCTTCCAATAAGTCTATCTCACCACTTCTGGATTTAACCTTTCCTCCCCAATTTAAAACCCTGAATCGCCTTGAAAAGCCCAAGCACCAACACATTACTAATTCTTACTCATCATCCAAAAGAAAATCAACATGCACCAGTTCTCGCGAATCACATTCCAATACTGCAATTAACCCTATAATACCACCAGTCAAACCCATACAACACACTATACCAGTACTTAAATATCCAAGTGATATGACAGATGGTGCTCTAAACCAAACACCATGCTCAACTATCATTAAAATACACAAACAACGGATTAGATCACTATTAGACTCCGGGGCAACCACCAGTTGCTTGAAATACGACATTTATAGATCCATGCCAAATCGACCACCTTTAATTAAAGAACATGTGTTACTCACATCAGCCGATGGTACACCAATGAAAGTTTTTGGATCCACACATCTCACATTTAGAATCGGAAAACTCATTCTTACTCACAAATTTGTCATATGTGCAACCTTGTCACGTCCTTGCATTTTAGGGCGCGATTTTATGAAACAACACAGTATTAGACTTTACTTTGATCTAGAAAAATTCAGAATACAGAATCAATTATACCCGATGTTAAGGGATGGTCACATTGCATCACTCATCCGATCAACAAATAACGTTTCAGTATCACCCCACTCATGCGCCATCATAACAGGCAGACTCATAGGGCCAAATGATATGTTTAACACACCTATAATCCGAATAGGCAAAGGTAACATGTCCATTTTCGAACACGAACCAAATGTACATGTAACCGACACGCTAGCAGATGCAAATAATCCCAATATTTGCGTCATGATAGAAAACCAATCGGCGTCACATATGTCCATTAGGAAAGGCCGTGTGATAGCACAAGCATTTGGCACTCAAGAGCAAATGATATGCACGGCATCCGATGAGCAAAACATTAACTCATCTCCGCCAAACAAACACAGTATAAACACCATAGGTGACCGGCAAGACATTAACCCTCCAGTCACCAAGACTCAACCTATATCTGTCAATGATATCGTGGCACCTCAACACCTTAAACAGCAGATATTGCAACTAGTATCACAATACCCTGATGTTTTTACAAATGACATAAACAAGATAGGATATTGTCCAAAAATTAAAATGAAAATCGACCTCAAACCAAATACTTTACCTATTTTTTGCAAAAAATATCCGACACCACTGAACAAACAACGAATTATGGCTGCTGAGATAAAAAAATTATTAGATGCAGACATTATTAGACCCACTGCCCACTCATCGTGGGGATTTCCCAGTCTCCTCATACGCAAAGCCACACCCAATCCCGATGGTACTCCCAATTATCGATTGGTAATCGATCTCAGAAAACTCAATGATGTTTCCATTCCATTAAAATGGTCTATGCCTAGTTTTACAGAAATATCGTCCAAGTTACTCGGCTCAACTATTTTCAGTATCTTTGATTTATCAAATGCTTATCATGTTATTGGAGTCGTACCCGAAGATGTTCCCATATTAACTATGAATACGTCCGAAGGACAATACAGTTATCAAATAGCCCCGATGGGATATGTCTCGAGCTCAGGGTATTTTTTAAAACTCATGAACATAGCCCTACACGATTTACCATTTGTAGAAGGATTTGTCGATGACCTGATCTGTCATAGCTCCGATCCTCAAACGCATATACAGCAGCTCACAAAATTATTTGACAGACTCAGGGAATACGGCTTAATAGTTAAACTATCAAAATCTAAATTTTGCCAACCACAAGTCAAATTTTTAGGACATATTATTTCCGACAAGGGCACATCCCCTGACCCTGAAAAAATTTCAATTATCAAGTCTCTACCACCTCCGAAATCAGTTAAAGAAGTCCGCAGATTACTGGGAATTCTTAATTTTTACAGGTCATATTCTCCTACTTTCGCATCTACGGCATTGCCTTTAATCAAACTCACAGCCAAATATGCTAAATTTGTGTGGGATGCGCCGTGCCAAACAGCGTTCGACGCGCTTAAAGAAAGCTTAGCAACCGCCCCCATCTTAGCTTACCCAAATCCCGACAAACTGTTCATTCTGACAGTAGATGCATCTATACATAGTATCGGGGCGATACTATCACAATATGCTCATAGCCAAGATGATAAACACGTTGAACTACCAATCGCGTTCGCCAGTAAAAAACTTAACAAATCACAAAGGAATTATTCTGTCACGGAAAAAGAAGCATTCGCGATATATACGTTTGCAAGGCAATTTAAATTTTACTTACAAGGATCCCAAGTAGAGATTAAAACAGATCACTTACCCCTCATCCACATGTTTAAAAAACAGGATCTGATAAACACAAAAATTCAAAAATGGTTTTTGGAAATATCAGCATTGAACCCAAAAATTACTTATATTAAAGGCACGAACAATGTTATGGCAGATTTTTGCAGTCGGATAAACCCCGACACACACCCGTGCATCAATTCTTGCACCGATAGCGACCCAAATCCACCCACCAATCCCCTTGTACAGGATATTAATATACTTGACATGAAAGATATTCAGGAATTTTCAAAACAAAAAAAACAACCAAAAAGAAAACGGATTCCGAACCACCAGTTGATCTCGACGACAGCCCGGTCCTTCCTCCTATAACTAATATAAGAGATGAACAATCAGGAGACCACACAATCTCCGAGATTATCAAACAAATGCAATCAACAAATATACCCGAAAAATTAGCAAAAACCTTTATTCTCAAAGAGGGTATCCTACACTATATATCAATATATAATGACATACCTAAATTACGTATATATATAACGGACAAAATAGCACAAGAAGTTATATCCCAATATCACAGTCTCGGCCATAGAGCGGTACAATCGCTATACGCGACCATACGGAACAGATATTACACACCTCAGTTGTTTGCAAAAATTGTCACATACATAAACAATTGTCATACATGCCGACAACGAAATGCTTATAATCCAAAAATCCCGCTTCAACCAGTCACTGCCCCATCAAGGCCAGGACAACTCATAGCTATCGATCTTATGGGACCATTTTCCCCCAAAACACAGTCAGGAAATAGATTTATCTTAACTATTATTGATCAATTTTCATTACATACTTTAGCATACGCATTTCCTAACAAAATGGTGGATACAATTTTAGAAAGATTGAATTCAGAGTATTTCACTTTATTTGGATCAGTTGAAGAAATATTAACAGATAATGGGTCCGAGTTTGCAAACTCTACCTTCACTGAATTTTGTAAATATTACCATATCAATCACCGCCTCACTTCGTTCTACAGACCCCAAAGTAACGGTAAGTCAGAACGTTCGCATAGAAGTCTAGCATCAATCATTTCAACAATCACCCAAGCAAATGTAGAAAATTGGGACCTATATCTAAATTATGCATCACAAGCAATGAACTTCCATTGTTCCAGTGTACATACACATTCACCATTTTTTCTAACTTTTTTTAGAGAACCACAGATAAGCATAGACCGAATTTTAACACACAGAGAAAAGTATTTAGGAGAGGATTTTTTAGCCACCACGCTTCAAAATCAACACATTATTTTTAAAACTACAAAATCTCTTCTCGAAACAGCCTCTCGCAACCACAAACAGAACAAAGGTGGATCTATTCCAACCTTTAAAATAGGCCAATCCGTCTATTACAAAATCCACCAACCAAATCACAAATTTTCATTTAAATATGAGCCGTTTTGGCGTATCTTGAAACAGACAGGCCCCATATCTTACATATTAAGACATGACCTATCTGCTAAATTAACAAAATCACATGCTAAACACATCAAACCATCCCCCATTGATTGGCCTACACCTCAAATTCCCAATCACTTAAAAAATAAACGACATAATCGATTTGCATTTCCACCGAGTGAAGCCAGTGTCGATAATAATAGCTCTCAATCCACATTGGAATCAGACGATGACCTCAAAACCACGGCAATTAAGCGCGCTCAACTTGAGCGCTCAAACACAGACGACAGCTCTTCAATACCATTGGCTGAATTAGCCAACAGACTCATGGCTTCGAAACATTTTAATAAAACAGACAGCCAATCACCCCCGGATTTTTCACCCAGCGACCAATCTAGGCCCCAAACACAGGAACCAAATGTCATAAAACACAAATTAATTACACAAAATTCTTATAGTACGACGCCAGACACAAAATCGGATCGCGCAGATAACAAACGCGGCCGGCATCGTAAATTATATTCACCATACTCCAAACACACGCCTAAAGATTCATCGTTTTCTAATTCCTTCCAATATACATCACCCGACAGCCGTTCGACAAATTGGTCAAACGAAAGTACGGAAACATATGATTTATATCAGATGACAACTGATATCGAACATTCATAGTCATGTATCAAAGTATCTCACAATCACTAATGATAGATAATTTACATAACTTTTATTAATATTATATAAAACAGGTCTTACAAAGGCATAACCCTACTGCAATTCTCCCATCCCACCCCCTTCGGCACAGAGATAGACACCCACACGATAAACTTCGTTCATACCAGTGGTATGATCATTAAACAGGGCATGATCTCGTTTCCCAAATCTCTAATTCAATTATCGCTAACAGGTGTGCATTGAGTCATGATGCCGAAGTAAATTTAACCAACATGTAATATATATCTTTCGCTAAGGACTGACACTCGGCGTCTTTGACTAAATGTTTATTCACGAAACATGCCAACCTGTCGATCATTGCCTCTCGCACCAATCTCCGAAATATGGCAAACTCCCGTCCATGACTCAGTTACATCTTCATTCCCTCCAATATGCTTAACTCAATCATATATTCATTGACATAGCAAACGAATCCTACAATACACTATATATTATACAGTAGGTTATACAGTGATCACGGCATATTTCCCTCAATACCACCCCCCCCCCCCCTCCTGCCAAACAACGCTCTTTATCATAAGAACGATTGGTACAGAAACCACGGCATATTATCCCTCAATGTAGACACCCCCACCCACCAACGCCACAATACACTATATATATTATATAGTAGTTGATACAATAATCACGGCATATTTCCCTCAATATCACCCCCCCCCAATACCGCCACAAAACGCTCTTCATTATAGAACGATTGGTACATAAACCACGGCATTTCTCCCATCAACAACACTTCCCCAATCCCGATCTCATTGTAACGGACATTTGTCCGACCTTATTTGAGGCCATGAAACCATAAATACCGCCACAAAACGCTCTTCATTATAGAGCGATTGGTACATAAACCACGGCATTTCTCCCATCAACAACACTTCCCCAATCCCTACCTCATTTTACGGACATTCGTCCGACCTTATTTTAGGTCATGACACCCTAAAACTGCCACTAAACGCCTTTTGTTATATGGCGTGTGGAATATTAACCACGGCATGCATCACCCAGATATTCAGTATTTCCCAATCCTAATATGAAAGTCACCATTACACCGCCCCCCCCCCCTCGAACAAACAAACGCTCTTCATTCTAAAACTTAGATAACCCAATCAATAACAGTATTGAACGCTTGGCAGCGGTCTAATAATATATTTATCTCTTTACATTTCAACCAATCTTAGACTATAATTAAATAATCTTTGGCGATTTAGCACGTTTACAAAAGTTACTCTTTGTAGCTCAACCAATATTAACACCTTTGGGCCATTACCACGATTACAACAATAACAACAACAACAACAACAACAAAAACAATACATTTCTTTTCACTGAATTTGTCAGCAAGATGTTATTTCTACAGGCTAACACGGTGAATAACCACAAAAACAATTCAATTCAGAATGCAAGCCAGCTCTTGATCCAGGGACGGTCCGAATTCTTCAGGGGCAGCAGTCACACCAACATCTTCTTATAGCACTCTCCGATGTTGGCTCCATAGGTCTACTTTCCTCTGCCTCTCATCTATAATCTCCAGCCGGAGATTTATCACCTTGTGGCATCGTTCTAATTCAGACACGGTACTCAAATACCGTGCCCAATCTATACTGGTCCCTCCAGCCAGGCACACAGCAACTATAACATCATAAAATGCCAATATGTGATCCACATATTGCATTGTTACCTCATATTGGCTCGTTTCTAACACAGCAACCTCAGCCTCCAAAAATCGCAGGTAATCAGACATAATGAAAATTATGTCAGAAATAACCCTTGTCGATATTCCCACACCTTATATACTTATCTCATATTGGCAGATAGCGTCCGTATCGAATCGGGACGCTGTGCCAAACCAAGCAAGCACTCTCGAAGATTCCCGAGGGACATGCTAGGCACTATCTATCTCAAATATATATTACAAACCCCTGTTCCCGCTAACATCTAACCAGCTATCAAGCGATATCTCTTCGATACATCTAAACATAATATCCAATGATAAATAAACACACTAAACATCATCTAATAATCAGATATAACTCAATGCTGGCAAGTCCAGTGTGCATCGGTGCACCATGCACACAGGGCTAAACTTGCTTCCCTCAAAAAAATAAAATAAATAAATACAATAAAAATATGTTACACAAGTATCATATCAATAAATAGGAATATTTCAACATAAACTAATAACATAAACAAACATTACCCAGCCAATTTATCTGCCTCGTAACATAACCAAAACTATCCATAATTATTCATCAAACTCAAATAATCCTATTTAGATGAAATAATTAACCAAGGTTCACAACCTCACAAGTGTATCATAATATCAAACTTAAGTGACACACACACACCAATTATTATGACATGAACACCGATAGGTGAACCTTCCTTAACGATTTAGTATGCTTACCCCCCCCCCCCCACGTATCTAGTGAGATACAATTCCCCATCCAATTTCCATAACACCCAAACCCCCTTCCACAAGAAATTCCCAATAACGTACATGTTAACGGCCAATCAAGGCCTAATTAACTTAACATGTAACCTATAACACACGACAAACGTGTGTACACAGTTACCCATCAAATCCTCATATACCATTCCCCATCCAATTCCCATGATACCCGAACGCCCTTCCACAAGAAAATCTCCAAATACAACGTACATGTAACGGCCAATCAAGGCCCAGTTAACTTAACATGTATAGAACACACAGTGCACAATCGTGCATAAAAATCCCAGATACATGTACAGAGCTAACTGAAGCTCACTCTTACATACATGTAACGCGCAATACACGGACCCCACATGCATCTATATCGTGCATAAAACAAAAATCCAATACACGTGAACACGAAATTCACGTACAAACTTCACCCAATACCGCCGCTTACCAAAATGTGCATATACAGTGCCAAAATAGGCTCACCATGTGCACTTTATCCCAAACGACACAAATATTGTCAGTCCTTAAGCAATATTTTTCATATTCTTCCCTACCCCATATATTATTGTCAAATATACTTGCCAATGATTAACTGTCATTAATAACATATTCATATACGCCCTATATCGGATCTTATAACTCAAATTAACACATGTCCAACATCAGTTCATACTACCATTACTATTCATTAAGGCGAAACGATGTATAGAACCCACGTATATAGAAGCATCAAGTTTCTTCATCCAAATCCCACACACGTACAATCATCGAGTTGTCCCAATAGGACAACGGAATACAAATTTCCGATATAATTTGTCCAGGAACAAAATATCACGTCAGGAACACATTTTGTTCAAATATATCAATACAATTAAATAGGAACATACAATTACCATTCATATACAATGCTACCGATATAGATCACCATGCAAAATATCTCCCAACACCACCATATTGTATACATACATTTTCCTCCAGCCACAACGTACACAGATATCGATCGCTCTTGGATGATACCCCAGTCCGGGCGTGCTCATTTCCCCGCTCAAATTGATCGACTATCTGATCATTCACGTACGTCAGATATATCGAATCGACGATCACCCCAAAATAACCTAGACCAGACGCCCTCGCATGGCTTAACTTACACTCTAACTCACTTAAAAGTTGACTCATAACTGCAAAGATTGAAAGACAGGCCCGTAATATTTTCCAGCCATCATACAAATGCTTTTATACCGCTATACCACTAATTACCTTTATCGACACGCCTAATACACGCAGCGCTGCTAATTAGTATCCACACTGGCATCGCGTGACGTCATTTTTCGTCGATTTCTGGGGGTACCCAGATACACAGTAAACAGTAAACTTACACCGGCCGAAAAATCTCATTGATTAATCAAACCAGTTAACCCATATAAGCCATGCCCACGCGAATCTATCTTTATAATCAGATACCGGCTAACCCGCTAATACACACCTATATTTTTACTTATAGGGGTGCAAGCGATATGAAGCCTAAAGAAAACTTCGTTAAAGCGACCCTCTTCATACTTATCATCGGCTTTCAAACTAGTGACGCTATGTTAACTCGACAGAACATGTTATTTTTGCATCACCGGCAAATTGCTGTCTCAAATGAAAATTGGGTTCTCAGTTTTCTCATCGAACTCACACCATATTATACCTACATAGCAAGACTCGCTACCGACATAAGGATGGCCCAAAATAAACTCAATAGCATTTGTGCCACGTTTCATCAAAGCACATATCACCATAACAAACCTCCATTCAGGAACGAGACAAATAACATTAACTTTAATCTCATCAACATTTTGACAGATTTACAAACTGAATTAGCAGCGGCTCTCACGGAAACAAAACAAATCCAATATGAATATCATAATTATTATCAACTCCATAATACCAAAAGACTCAAACGAGCAATATTACCCGTAATAAGCGATATTGCCAAGTTTCTATTCGGCACCCCTTCGATGTCAGATATTACACATGTAGAAGATAACATACGAACCCTCTACCAAAACCAAAAAAAAATCCAACACGATACTCAAACCGCTTATTCTATCATGAATATCACACGCGTCATTTCAAACGAAAATCGCCAACGAGTCAACACATTATCAACAACAATATCCAATATTCAAGCCACACTTCGAAAAGAAACACATCGAACTCAAAAACACGTACATACAATTGAAATATTCACAATCATCAACACTAAGTTTCTAGTAATATTACATGAAATACAACAAGATGTTATCCAAGCAAAATTATATTTGCGACATCTTAAAGTTCAAATTGCCTCTCTAATTAACCACCGATTTACACCGGAGATCATAAGCCCAATACATTTAAAAAAGGCACTTGACAGTATAACGAAATTACTTCCAGCCCATTTGAAGTTACCATTCCCCATAGAATCGGGAATTGCAAAATATTACCAACATTTGAAGACACAAACCATACTCACAGACAGCAGACTAATCATTACCATAACAATTTACTTACGCGATATCAGAATGCAGTTTGACATATTCCGCGCTATACCATTTTTTTATCCATTAGACCCTCGAGACCCAAGACTCAGACACAACAATAAATATACAGTTGCCCGAATCGATATTACTCATAATTACCTGCTATTATCTCCCGACCGATCCAAATATACCACCATTGGTGACAATCACCCGTGTATTTTAAACAAATTACCATATTGTAAAATTCAAAAAATTTCAATCGCCGCATCACATAATCATAACTGCCTACTCAACATATTCACCAATGATACAAAAAATACCGCCACAAATTTCCCTATAGCCATTTACCCTCAGTATAATTTACCATCCGCTATTAAGCTGGCGGCATGTACATGGCTTATAACAACCACGAAAGCTCATACATTTACAGTAAACTGTCATCACAATCTCTTAAGAAAACGACCGTATAGAATCACAATTTTACCCCCCATCGCAACGATAACTTTACCACCAAGGTGCATAGCTACATCAGCTAGTATCAAACTAATTGCATTCACAACTTTGAACTCATCAAACATCACCATCAAGACACAAATAACCCAATTACAATCAACTATTGAATTACATAAATTGCCACAATGGAAGCCATTATTTTCCCAAATTCATAACTTGCCCCCTCAAGTATCGATTCCAAACAAGTTACCCCCCATAAAGCAACTATCATTATATGATTTTCTGCAAACAGTCACATCCCTGCAACCCATCAAACAAAAGAAAAAACAGAATTATTACCAAATTATCATTCCCGCGGTCATTACGTTCGTATTAATTTTACTGATTGCCATCTCAAGTCGCAAATACATTATTCAGTGTATCACGAAAATTTCCCAATACCAGACTCAACGCAATCACAACACGCGACGAATTAAAATCGCAAAGCGACGAAATAAACTTAACCAAATGATAAAGGGAACTGATATGCAACTTCGTCACAGACTAACCCCACCAATACCCAATGAAGCCACGAAAGATATTCATTTGTCTCCAGCTAAGGAACCTCAAATACAAATCACACAAGAAGATTTGACATTTCCCAAAAAACACCCGCGAGATGTCGATGAAGAATCATCCACACTACGACCTATGAAAATAATGAAAACTCACGCGTCCATCCATAACCCACCACTTAATCTATATTGATCATTTTCCCAATAATACCATTTTGTTTTCCTATAAGGGGCACAAACCCACAGACTAATTCTAATATCGTTACTGCATGCATACCACGTCAGCTGCATATAATAACGCCATTATGACACGTGCCAACCCCAAGAGTTGGACAACTGACCGCCGATTATCTTCAATAACATTGGTCACGGATCTCCCCACCTATCAACAAATGCATTAATTAATGACTCATATACCACACTCCAAACAATATTTCACCTCTGACCCATGCTCTCAACAATTCCCTGAGCAATTAACGGCAGATATGACACGTGCCAACCCCAAGAGTTAGACAACTGACCGCCGATTATCTTCAATAACATTGGTCACGGATCTCGCCAACTATCAACAAACGCATTAATCAAAGTCTCATATACCACACTCCAAACAATATTTCACCTCTGACACATGCTCTCAACAATTCCCTGTGCAATTGACGGCAGATGAGAAACATTTGGTCTCTCATTACCACAATACCGAATGTATACATATCGTCATGATTTTATTAACAATACAACATGCATTTATATAATACATCACCAATGTTCATCATTTACAAAACATACCATGCACTATTACCGTATTGTTATATTCATTACTTCTCATACTTGTATCTCTATATTCTATTATCATACCTTAGCCTACATATCAATATAGCACGCATTATGACTGCTTGCACGATCATTTTATATACCAACCCATATATGCTTTTCCCACCATTTATTTCATAATCTCATAATATTGCGTATCATCATTTTAAGACAACTTAATATCGCATATCATCATTTTAAGACAACTTTGTTCCACATGTATTAATCATAACTTCACCACAATCAATGTTATTATACTTCATTTCAGCCTCATCCACATTACATGATCACAATTACCCCAGTTAGGTCCATAATTTTGATGTTACATAAGATTTTCCGCTGCGCTAAAAATCTTACACGGGTGGGGGACATATGTGAGATAACTACCCATTATAATCTCACAACTTGATTCAAACTATACGAATGTCCCAATATATAAAACCCCAAACTCAGATATTCGTGTTCGGTTCTCGAAACCTCACACGTCTTACTCTCAGCGAAGATATACACACAATGAAGATGGCTCCCAAATATGGTCAAGGGAGATGACCATAACGGAAGAACCAATCCCGATGTGTATTGCCAAACACCTCATCTAATATGCATCCCAAATAGTATATAAGAAACAACTACATCCCATCACATCATGCTGTCACTAGACTCATCTCATACCTAGATCATATCCAGGCATCATTCACACCAGGCATCACCCATTCGGGGACACCAATTCGCGGCGACTATTGATCATTATATTTGTACACACTGCATATCTTATTCACAACATAATAAAGACTTGTACCTACTATATCTATGTGTCATTACCTCACAACGGGTAAAACTATTGCTAATATTTCCCATGTGAAAGTATACAAAGATAAACACAACAAACTATGCTTAAGTTGAAATTTGCACCACTTGTCATCAATTTTGATGTATTACACTGCTTTCCTATGCTTATTCAATAACACGTGTTACGCCTATCAAAATTGACGAAGTCGCTAGCTAATTTGAAAAATAACGCACATTGTACGCCAAACATTGGCATGAGTCAATAGCCGGTTAACTGTAGTGAAATTTCATGACAATGGAGCGTAGACTTCGCAAAGCGTGAGCGTAAACGGGATATATAGAGTTATCTGTATTTTATGTTTTGTTATCTATTTCCGTTGAAGGATTTCAACTCAACAAAATTACCAAAAAAAAACAAAAATAACAAATTAAAAGTTAGTTGACACACATACACCCATTCTGATTACGCAATTTATGAAGTTTATGTTGGGCATCTGCTTGCTGGGTGCTGATTACATAGGTTAGGTTGTTGTTTAGGTGCTAGAATTTGTCATTTTTTTACCGTGCGTGTTCACTCGATCTGACCGGCAATCACTCAGGGTTTGCTCTCTAACTTCAAAGCCTCTGGACAGACTCAGATTCCCATTGAGAGATACCTGGTAACAACCACTGACGCAACTAATTGTATCCAGTCGACTGTAATATGGAATAATTTCTTTATACGAGTCAATTATATCTTGTTTAATATTAAATTATTAAAGTGATGTGAAACATTCAGGTAGGGTGATGAAATAGAAATATAGATTAACCTTGATCAAAGTTGTTATTTTTACGAACATACATCCAAATTTACAACACACACATTCATTCTTATATATCAATTAAATTCAATGACTCTCGTTGGCGAAATCATTTGCGGTCATTTATCGCAGTTTGTTGTGTCCCGAATCGAGATGTAAATATTTACAATTGCGCGTTGTTCAGGCGATGTTTTCACTTTCAGTGGAGTGGTGTGGTCAATTTAATTGAGTTTTTCGGGGATGTTAGAATCTTACAATCCACCAGTTGACCCAGTGCTTGAGTTCTAACTTGACAGTTTAATGCACCCGAACAAGTCCGTAATATGTCTATAAATAAAATTAAATAAAAAATTTGATGAAGTGAAAAAATTTAATTATGTCACATGCCTTTGACTTACTAGTAGTCGCTCCGAACATGCAAAATCACCCCTGGACAACTGACCTTGATTTGGTAGTCAGGCATCCTCAGGGATAATCCGGAAACAGGTAAATACCGGAACTAATACTAAACCTTTAACTTTGACTCAATCAGCCAATGGAAGTTTTACAAAATCATGTGACCATTATTCAAAAGAGAACAAGTGAAGTCGACCCCATGATTATGAAGATGACCCAATAAAAAGATGACCCGACGCGAAGTCGGCCCCGATGATTAGATGGGCATTGAATTTTCCCAAATTTTCTTTCCAATATAATCTGATCATAGTCTAGTTATTTATCATTTATACAGTAACTTAATGTATTACGTTACTGTGCTGAAAATTTGGGTGAAATGTTTTCGAATTTATATGATAAAGAATTATTTTGTTTTAAAATTCTGTCATTCATGGGGGGGGGGGGGGCGAGTTCAAATGGGTCAACTTTTCCCGATACAGATATCAAAATACTCAAATACCTATGTCAGAAGGGAAAATACTCAAAACCAGCAATGATACTAACATAATGAGTAGTAACACATTTTACATCATTCATTGTCGATCACTCACTGCTTAGTATATATACATGTACCTAAGTTGAGGTTATTAACGCTGAAATGGTTACTATCACCCCCTTTCGTTCAGTTGGGTACCCAGCTTTTTTTAATTTTCAGTTAGGTATCCAGCTTTTGTCAAATTTACATTTGGGTACACAGAGAGTGATTTAATTAGTGATTGCCATCAGTTGATTGCGAAATGAACCTGTTAAATTTGTGTATACTTGTTTATATATGAATTATGATGTATATTCATCGCTATGCTTCATACTATAGCAGAGAAGAATTGTATGCATAGGACATAGGCATTTCAGATCGACTGCTCATAAAGCTGGGCACCAAACTGTAAATTTTTGTAAAACCTGGGTACCCAACTGATTTTTTTTTAAAGCTGGCACCCAACTGAACTAAAGGAGGAGACAATGACCATGTTAGCGTTATTAACCATTTCATGGCTGGAGCTTCCTGAATTTTGGCAAAAACCCTGATATAAGAGAATGCATTGGCTTAACAATGTTAACCTTGATCTTGTAAGCCAGTGAATTATCTTATATATGCGAGGCTCCCTATCGCATATATAAGATAATGCACTGGTACACAACCTTTAATGCTGCACCAGCGCAGCTCCCGCCATGAAATGGCTAAGTAGGCCTTCATTGTTTTTTTTGTATTTTCCTGACCTGTCAATTACCCATATAAAATGATCAGATGCATCCTTGCCAGAAAAGTTATTGTTAATCTCATTCTGTGTAGACAGAAGTGGTTGACCCTAGTTAACAGATATTTGGTATCTATCTTGTTGACTGTGTCAGAGTACCGGTATACATATACATAACAAGCATTGATATACAATTATACTGTATTCTCCTGTTAATGATGTGCCATACATACATTTATACATTTACTGTCATAATTTATGAGAAATGAAATAATTTTTGTTTCAAAAATACACGATCTTTCGATCATTGTTTATTGGTTGACTATGTTCACAGTAGACAGTACAGATTCTTCTGAATATATATATATATGCATATGTTGTTATAAAACAAGAAATGTTATTAATCTACCAGTAGGTAACTTTATTACAATTATACCCAACCTGAGTAACTTTATCACAATTTCGGGAACCTCAGTAACTTCGTCACACAAAAAACCGATGAGTGACCAATTCAACCCAAATAAATTAGGCAGAATAGTGGTACACGGGTGAAATTCGCATAACATAAACAAACAAATGAATCATTATTTCTGTTAAATGGTATATTATATGCCATATAACAACAATTGAGTGGAAATATACGCCAGAATTACTCCTCACGAACTTGCAAAGTGTAACACGATTGCGATGTAAGAAATAGACGATGGATAGTACTCGAAAATCGAAAACTTACCTATCTATTAAGTAATGTTTTCGACCAGTCAGGACAGCTCCGTGCTTCGCAAGTTATATCTTAAATTTCTTTATGGTATATTTATTATAATCATTTGAAGACATATCTCAATAGTTTTGTTGCGTTAGTATAAATAATTATCGGATGGATACAAAATACGCGTGTCGACTGAGGTAAACAAACGCCGATAGCGAAATCGAAAGTAATGCTATAACCAATCAGACAACAGCGCCGCCCTGGCGAGGCCTCGCGCGGTTCCTCCCATTGACATATGTCACATATTGTTACGCAACATACGGGTATTCTCTGAAGTCTGAGGAATGTATTGAAGAAAAGAAATAGTCAATTGATAAACAGCAAAGAGTGGCTATTTGATCTAGTACATAAACGTAGTTGCAATGTATGTACATCGTATGTGCAATTGTCTGCAGCACATACCAATTGCATAATAATGTTTATCTATTTGTCCCTCGGTCTTTATTATTGATATAAAACGGTCCAATAGGAACATTACACCTTATAACGGATGTGTGTCAGTGAATAACTGTGATAACACCATTTATACATAGCGTGCCTTAATTGCAAGTAAAAAAAACACACAATTATGCAAATTACCAAACTCCACAGTTCGCGGTTGTTATGAAACAGTGGGGTTTATAAAAAACAGTGTTTTTCGATATTATTAGAGAGCTGTCAGAGAATCTCTGCGCGTTGAGTTCTTCGTAGTTCTATGTTTACTGGTAACAACTGAGCGGTCAATAACTGAGCCAATGTTACCCTCGAGGGTAATAAGGTGATTTACGGCCCGCCACGTGACGCACTCTCAGCCAATCAGAAGAGAGGGAATGGGATGAAGGATAACAAATGTTATTACCATAGTTATTCTCGTAAAGCTCAAGCTTATCATACTGAATCATACTAGATTGGGATGCAGTAACCTGAACAACGATCTTGTCACAAATCACCTTAAAGGTGGATTATCTCTTTGTAAACATGTATTATAGAAAACTTAATCAGATTTCGCGAACGGTAACGCGCATGAGATCCGTATACCTATGAAGCTGTATTATTGTGTTCTATATATAGTTCACGTTACCTGAGAATAGAATCAGAGCACGCGCTTAACGTAACGTAAAGTGGCGCTCTCTTAAATGAAAGTCGCAATATAAACGATTTTCCAATTGGTCAGATTGTCTATCTTAACCAATCAGATTTGACGTTGCATAGACATGGTTGTTGCTAAGCCTTGTAGAATGTAGTTCAAATACAGAACTCACCACCTCGGCGTTAGTATTTCCACAAATTACCTATTATCACACAACAAAAGGATGAGATGAAAACTATATACATAGAAGGTGAGTGATCTAAATAAAAAATTGTACTTCATATATTGTATCGGACCGAAAAATGTCACCAAAACACTTCTTTTACTGTGATTTGAGACTTCCGTTGTTTGAGTCTGACTTGGTCAAGTTTGTGTTTGAAACTGAAAGTTTCAAACTCTGAGTCTTTGTTATTGCCGTTCATGTTTCAATGAGTGATTAACTGAAAGTTAACTTGGCAAGATAACTAGATCATATGTGCCATCAACTGAATGAATATAATCGCAAAAATGCGTCTAATTTATCAATTCTCAGCAGTCTCTGTTCCAACTCCAAAGCTTAACAGTTGTCATTAGCGAGGACCGGAAACAAATCAAAACACATTTCCGGTTATTCCAACAAGGTGAAGGACAAGGTCGGGACAATTCTCAAAACAAAAATTAAAATCCTTGAAATTGAAATGAAATTAGGCTTCATCTTGGACGTGAGGAATTATTCTGACTTCGTCTTTTCAACGTGGATTTAGCGGGCGTTAGTTCAAAATGGCCACATTTTCGGTGAATACCGTGAATCGTGATCACATTTACCAGTTTACACTACTCACTTGTCACAACGTGAATTCAAGGATTGTACTATTTGTATATAAATTCCGCTTTGTTTAATTTGAATGTGAATACTACTAGTGCTAGTTTTGTGAAAGTAACATAAATATGATACATAGATACACGGAGACATGCTTGTCCCAAACGACATATCAACACAAGTAAGAAGAAGTAAGATTGATGCTGATTGTTTATATCTAGTCTAGATCATGCCATGATCATGGATGATGATTCATGAATATCTACTAAAGCCGTAGAGATCATATTCCACCTTTACAATTCCCAGGAAGTTTTTTTAAGTTTTGACAGGGAACCTTATAAAGTAACGCGAGGAATGTACTTCTTTGTTCATACCTGTTGCTTAATGATTTATTCATCGGTAAGTGAAGTTCCCATCTCGAGATTATATTATTTAAGTGCCTGTTGAGACCCAATTCCACGATAAATATTTATTTTATTCGCTGTCACGAAAATTATTGTCGTAAGGCCAAAGTAAAAAGATACTATGTTTCCGTACATCGACCGACACTAAAAATAACCCGCCGACCATAAACTTTTTATTGATATTTTGAGAAAAAGTCAAAATTTTCTAAAATTTACTGTTTTTTACCACTAATGCTCATAAATATTGATGACCTTTAGTGTGCAAACACATGGTTTCTAACATATCCCTGTGAAAAGTGACCATGAATTGACGGCTGTCTCGAAGGCCCCAGGTGTGTGATGGGTTGTGGATTGATGGGCAGGTAGCCAGTGATTTCGACCCAAAGTGATTGGCTACCCCCAGACAATGGGATGTAGTCGTCACAATACAAGTACAGTACAGTACAGTACATATAATGGCGGTGTTATTGGTAAAATTCGTATAAAAAGTTAGTGACATCAATTTTCTACCAAGTTTATAGCCAAATTTATGAATATGTGCTACATGTCATGTACTAGTATGTGAAAAATAAAAAAACATACCTAAGCATGAAATTTGATTTTTTTTTGGTCAACCTTAATGTATATTTCCAGTTTCCACTGTGTTGATCAAGTAATACTTTCCCCACAACACGGGTTGACATTTTATGTCACTTCGGTCGATGTAGTTCAATATCTCTGCAGCTGGATAAAAAATATCGAAATAAAATTAAAAACAAAAATTTCCCTACCTACATACCCTAATTTTTTCGCTCCGTTACCGGAAACATACAATCTTTTTTCTTTGGCCTAAGCGACATAACGCGAAAGCAATTCTGTAATATCGACCTGGGAACTTCACGTACCGATGAATAAATCATTAAGCCACAGGTTCATGTATGAACAAAGAAGTACATTCCCCATGTTATTTTTTTGGACTTTATAAGGTTCCCTGTCAAAACTTAAAAAAAGTTCCCGGGTTTTGTACAGGTGGAATATGATCTCTCCGGACGTCAGCTTTAGTAGAGATTCATGGCATGATCTAATTTATGTCATGATGACATGTAAATCCCACCACACAGTGGCGCTCTCTAGTTGTGGAACTTTTGGGCAAATTGCATGCTGATTCGGGGAAGTTTGTGATAACTTACTGTAATTTATACATTTCAGTCCATTTATACCTATAATCCAACTTATTTGAAATATGTTTTGCTGCGTACATACAATTCATATTCTGAACTGATAGTGTGCCCTTTTCGTGGGACTTCTCCGGGTACCAAATGCATTTGTTACAGAGTGTTTATTTTAGCTTAGGCATGGAATAGGATGCTATTATAAATGAGAAACAAAATTATCATTATACGAGGTCACCATTCGTCACTGCGTGCTGAAATTTCAATAATTTTTCCAAGTCTAAAAGACCAAATTGAATCGCGATATGCATATAATATCATATCATTAGCACCAATAGTGCTATCAAGTACCAATCACTGTAGCAGAAGTGTACATGCAATATCCAGTTCATTGAATGAATCATGAGTATAGCCTGGTTGAAATACTACTGTGTGGCGAGTCACACTCGTCTTCGGGCTTTTGAGGCCATGTATGCATGGTGTTATGAACGGTTTGTATTGTGAATGGGTTAAATTATCTGCTCGTAAACCCTCACAGTAGACAATTTTATACCAGGTTCTATTCAGTATTCAGAAATAGCTCGCAATGAAAATTTGCATGGTACATATTTTGTTAAGACTTTTTGGTCAAAGGTGGTAGCCGGATATTTGGTTTAAATAACAATCAGTGGCAGTGCTTTGGTTTGTTTTGTCCATCAGTCTGTCTGGATCACTTTATGTTTTACTTTTACAAACATATTTCAGAGTTAATAAATGGCTGATATATATAGTCCTGACGAATCTTCCAAAATGAGGACTTAGACCACAGGTACAATGAACCTAAATGCATGACTTAAATAACTAATAGTTGTTTTAAATGCTATTTCTAAATCATGTATATGAACCCCATGTTATGTACACAAACAGTATGTAAATAGTATGAGATAACCAAAACATTAATCGCCAGATATACCCCATGCATTAAGTGAACTTTGGTTAGAAATTCCACCAAATTGTTTCAACACATTTCCTCGGTGTTGAGTGTTGTTCTTATTGCTCACTCTCTATGTGCTGTATATAAACAAATGCTCGACTCACACAATGTGTGTTTTGAGGATAATATGGCATTCATACTATCATAGTATTATACTATTATAGTATAATATTAGTGTATTCTTTACAACATACATGGTCAGGGTATTATAATTTAGTAAATTATAACCTATGACGAAGGCCATCCATGTCTTAACCAATAAGGTCCAAATAATATGTATGCTTTCAGTAACAGTGCGTGGAACATACATTCAATTGTTATATACCGGTACATGTCCGTGAAATATAAATACACTGCACCATTGAAACCGAATTTAAACCGGCACATGCGACTTGAGAATATACTTCAAAGTATCAACCTGTGCGGGTACAATTATTATTCATCTAATCTAATTGTATATTTACATATCATGGCCTTGGATGGAGTAAGTTTTTGAATAACGTAGTACGTTCTTATCATATTATAGTTACCGGGGTATAAAATATTAGATTTGAATCGAAGACTCCTGTCCGAAAATGTTTCTATCGATTAATATTAATTTTATTTCGAATATTGTCTGGTCTAAAAAGGTGTGTTTGTTCAGCTAAAGAACAACAGTGGTTACTGTTAACAGAGACTAGAAATTTTATTTAACCATTTTGTCACAAATAAACGTTAATTATACTTATTAGCGCTTATATATGTGGAACAAAATAATACAAACAACCAATCTGTGACATTTGACTTTCATTGCGTAGCCGTAGGAACAGCCCAGTGCTCTATATCGCAATATGGTATCATCCGAATGGTCTGTTCTAAAAATAGTAACATGAACGGTCCCGATTTAATATTCGAAATAATATCAATACTAATTGATAGATGCTTTTCCGGACAGGGGTCTTTAGTTCATATCTATTATTTTACACCCACGCATGCCGGCTGTTGTACAAAATCCAAAACGATCATTTCTATACCACAATCGTGGGACACACAGTCGCTCGAAATGCAACCACAGTGCGACGTCGCAAATAATACTAAATCATCCGAAACGGCTAAATTTGTCGAATCGCACCAGAGTGATAATACTTCGTCCAGTACTGACATGCCAGAAACACGTGTTATCAGAGTAGGGCCTTGCGTAATCAAGAAAGAAACAAGGCGCACTAACTCTATATTTTCAATATGTTCAAATACTGAAACCACAGTCGAACAAACTAAGAAAAAACAAATTTGCAAAAAGTCAACCAAAATGAATGGTCCTCGCTGTTTCCTGCAAAAATAATTGAAATGTTACACTAGTAATGAACTAGTAGCCAGGGCTGTAATCACACCATTTTCGTCATTATGGATGTTCACACTGTTATGGCTAAAGAAATCAAAAAGCTTCTTGCACTAACACTCTCCATGCAAGGCACGGTCCTCGTATACCGTCGCGACAATAAGTAAGTTGTGATCTCATAGGAAAATACTTTTTTCTATTTTTAACGGGGTAAATGGAGTGATTAAAAAGTGTGATAGATATGTGGCCTGTTTTTTATACAAATTTTCATTCACCAAAGCCAGTTGGTTTTTGGGCACACATGTAGATAAATTACATATGTATCGACATATAATTAGGGTGTTGACTACATCCACGAGCATTTCGTCACAATTTTTGTGCATTCCAAATCAATGTTTGCCGATTTGTGCACGTCAATTTAATCAATTGACGTATATTTGTATACCTCATATCCCTCATTGTCTAATTTTTCCTTGACCATGGTGGATAATAATTAATTATTGTTCGGTAATTATATTCCACATATATATAATGGCTGCATTGGTTCGGTGACAACTGCTGTTTCAACGCGATGCCTTGCGTCTAAAGGAAAAAGGGGAAATGGAGTCATATAATGTCAAACTGTATATATATAGGACCACCAGCTATTATGCGTTTTCCAGCACAGGGACACATCTAACCTCAAACATTGCACCCATTGGGCTCCAGTAACTATATTACAATGTGTTAACAAAAGTCCTAGTTACAATACAAATCAGTCGTAACACAGAACAGGGGCGTGTAACACAAGACAAACGGGACAGAGCTGTTGCTCTCGTTCCCAATCTCCTGCATCTAATTATAGTGACGACCCTTCCTTAAATGTAGGCGTCCATCAAATGTAGGATTGATACTGAAATGATCACGCAAGCTCACAAGCATCTTGTCTATTTTGACCTGCTGTTCAGAAGAGAATACTCAAGCTATTGTTAAAGGCACACCTGCATTGCATGGAGTTGCAGATATGGTCAGCACAGAAATATATAGCAACAGAAAGTAATGTTTACAAGAATTGAGATGAACCATAATGAACATCTGAACTTTCTGTTTTTCCGAGAGTGCCTAATTGAAAAATAGTTACAACATTATGCCTTATCCTAACCTCCATTCTGCTCTGCTGAATAGACAATAAAGAACGTTTAATCACACGACCATAATGAAAACTATTACGGATTAAGGCTCGAATCTTACCAATGAGTTTCTTTTTAAATCTTATGTTTCTAGTTACCTTTCTTGGGTCGTGTCTAGTGGATTGGCGTTCGGTAGAAATTAAATAGGGATTAACTAATTTCTGTGTTTCTTCCAATTCACCACTAATATTGCCTTCATTTGTATTTGTATCATTATAAGTGCACGGGAGTCGGCTCTCGTTGCTGAAGTTAACATTATCACCCAACAGTATAGGACCAACTAACACTATCACCCATTGGTCCAGATTAGATATGATAGTATGGTGTTGTTTATGTTGTAAAGTATGCACCCTCTTTTTCGTGGCATACGTAGGCACCCGCCAATCATCAAGTTGTTGTATTCCTACTTTCTGGTAACAGTACATTGTTGGGAATGTATATATATTTGACACCCAGTCCATGATATCCACTCACAAAATGGTTTCCAATCGTATTATCATCATCATCCAATTGTCAGAACTCAAGAATCGTTAACAGTAACATTTAACAAAGAACAATAACTCTAAAATAAAACAAAATATCAAAACATCGCACGCACAATAGACCAGCTCAGAGATGGGCCGATCCCATGGAAAGTTTATGATCATCAATGGTCTACAATAATGTTGGAATAATCGCATAAATATTGAAGATGGTTTGACTGCAGCTGAAGTCTGAATATGATGCGGTTCAATTGAATATATGATGCGGATCGGGGCAATATATCAAATCAAACTTAGCAAGAAATAAGTAAAACGACATAGGTTAGAGCTTATCTCATACACAGGCGCTAGTTTTAATTAATGCTAAAGTCAGTGATTTGACATGTTCCCGATGAAGAGGACTGCTGTTCTTTTGACGCAAAACACGCCCACATGAGAGACATCTCAGGACACGAAAACTATGCCAGATTCAAAAGATCTCGTCACAAACACTCGTTCCTCATATTACTATCAGCTGATGGTAATAAATTTACCTCATCCTACGATTGAAGTTCAAAATTCTGTAGTTCAAAATTCATTTAGTTGGAATTTGTTAAGGGTTTAACGTTAGCTAATATGATCGCACGTGACACGTAGTGGAGCAACCACACAAATACATCAAACTATCACAACAATTTCCATCTATATACGTAGTTTCCAACTGTTGCTGTGTCAGTCATGGGATTTCAAAATGTTGAATACTTTCACCAAAGTTGGAGGGGAGGATTCCGCAGAACACTACAGTACAACCACCCAGCTGCCACCACGTATCTCGTTAAAACAACTCATATATATCCATGCCAAACTAAAGCTAGCAACTTCCCACGTTTATATATGACAAATATAAATGTTTACATGGGCGCTTTCTCCCAAAATATCACTGGGGAAATCTTTCGCGCGAACAGTTTCATGCGCTAGCTAGCTAGCTCTTGTCAATAGAAAACATCTCTCGTTTGAATCCAGTCTGTATTGTTCTAGAAAATGGTCTTTAGAGAAGTCTCTTAATTACATTTAAGTGTACATATTGTGGAAGGCAGCTGAATTAGCTCATTGCATGGTCAAAAATTCAAACTGATAGTCAAAATGACATTTGAAAACATGATGAAGAATATAATCTGATATGCACTCACTAGTTTTAAAAGAAGAACAAACAAAAAAGGAACAATGAAAACCAAACAAACAAACAACACGTTTGTAGGGAGGGATCCCATATTTATTGTGTGCATATTGTATATAAAATGTCCTTTGGCCATTTTGTATATATAATTGCGTTTAGTCTAGCGATGTGAAATCGGTGTTTCCGGTAAAGACCAAATGTGTCTGGATTCTGGCCCACAAAACCAACTGACGTAAATGACGTCATGGACCATGTAATGACGTCTTCGCTGGTTTTCGGTCAGCTAACCAACGAAAATGGTCAAAATGAAACTAATTCATAAGCCTACATAACATAGGAATTGTTCAGAAAAACTGAAGTTGCTAATTTGATAACCATCCCACTTGTTCCACTTCCGATTCCGTGATTTCACAATTTGATATTGTTGTTCCCAGGATGCTATGCAAAAGCGGTGCGGAAGTCACGTGATTTTTAACCCATTTTTCTTGTCCGGATTTTCATCGCGTCGAAATTCTGTTTCATGGTATTGTAAAAATTAATGACGTCATTCACGCCTAAAGGCGGTTGCTATTAACCCTGCTTTGGCTCGTGAGTTTGTAACATGGATTTTTGGAACCCATCAGAGCGATGTTCATTGAGAGGTCTCAGAGAGGTGTTAACCATGTCTCTGAGAACTATGCTGCCTCATTTTGGGCCAAGATGTGTTGGTATATCCACCTTCTCTGAATTTTAGAGTAGGTTGGTCGTTCTTTTTATTAAAATGGGGAAGAGTGTTGTATTTATGAGATTTCATAGTTAGGCCTGGTAGAGTAAGATCGGTACCAAATAGTTACGTCTCGGCAAATGGCTCCAATATAGCGATATTGGAGCGAATATACGGGGAAATCCGGAAGCCATCGAGGATGCCCGAAGATATCCGGAAGCTCGCGAGATGACCAGGCTGACGGAAACCCATCACTCTGAATCTGATATTCTTATTGACAACATGTATTGATGTATTGCTGTATTATTAAAAGGTAATATTTCACCCTTGCACTTCATGTATAATTATTCACAATGCACTGTACCCCAATACTATTACAGTGCGAAAGTATTCGCACGCACATATAAATATAATCCACGCTGGTGATCAACCTTTGCAAAGCGCTCATATAAAAATCCACGTTGGTCCCGCCGTGGTGGAACCTTGGTGACAGCACAGTAAAGTACATTTACAATGCTAGGAGGTATGATACCACCGCGGTGGCACCAATGTTTTACCAAGGTGGTAGCACATTAAAGTTTTTTCCACCAAGGTGGCACCTATTTCCACCACGGTGGCACCAATTTCCACCACGGTGGTAGCACAGTAAAATGCATTTACCATGGTAGACTGTATGATACCACCGCAGTGGTAGCACAGTCAAAAAAAAAATACCAAGGTGGCATCAAATTCAACCATGGTGGTAGCAGAGTTTAATATTTTACCAAAGTAACATCATACCATGGCCAATTACCCTAGTGGAACAAAGTATTTCACAATGACAATAGAGTTTTGCAATCAAGGTACCACAATTAAAGTGTGTGTCTCATCTACTAAATACTACTGTTATTATTTATATTTAGAATGGTACATGTGTATATTGTGTCATTATTGTTGAACATGTTAGTAACTTACAGTCTTTTACCAATGTTGCTTACTCCGGTATGTATATGTAGTAGGTTTAAATATATGTAATTTTGTGTCACACATACCATTTTATAGTCCAGAATCTTAAATACAGAATGGCAGATTTAAACAGGGTTTTGTATACCTTTGCAGATGATTTTGAAATTTAGTGGCCAATTGGAATAATTCAGTCAGAGTTAAGGTCATCGACAAGTGAAAAAAAGACAATTTAGAGTAATTCATGTGTTGTATAATTGGAAGTAAATTTATTTATTTTCATGACACACTGACCATATATGGTCACTATTGAAATAATCTGATGGTATATTATGACTTAATATTAAACAAGCTAGTGCTAACTAATTTTTGGGATAGTTTGCAAGAATGTTTTTTCACCTGTCACATGGACCTTTACTTATATTGTTTCTTTTGTGATTTTGATGAAGGTTAATATTTAATCAAGGAGTCCATCATCTTAAAGTCAAATAATTTATTCATCAATATTCAAAATGTTTGATTTATAATATTAATAAATTAGTACATGCATAGTCTATACATAAACAACAATGAAGACAATGGTATTATGTCAGTTAAATATTTGTGGGAACACTGGCTTAACTGGACTAACAGTTATTTATTATTAACCTGCATCTTGTAGAGAATATAATACATTAAAATGAGTAATACACAATACATTAGAACAGCAATGACAACTAGAGGTCAGATTCCATGGAATCAGATATACTTCCATGGTATTCCATCCCATCCCATCCCGACCTGACCTTGGTCTTCAAAATGGTCAATCGAAGGTCAAATCGGGTAAAACAGACGGATTTCCACGAAATTTGATACCTAGGGCTACTTTTGTCCGGGGAGTCTTTTGGGCGGATCAAGTCGTGACCCCGACCTGACATTGACCTTCGAAATGGTCAGTTCAAGGTCCAAATGGAGTAAAACGATTGGATTTCGACGAAAATTTATACCTAGGAAAACTTTTGTCCGGGGAGTGTTTTGGACAGGTCAAATCGTGACAATAGGTTACTTTTACAGTAGAGCGGACATACCTATATAGTATATCGGTGAGCATATTCATGCATTTGCCTTGCTTCTTGCTAAGTCCGTTTGAATTTGCGTCATGAAGAGAGGGTTTGAATTTGAGTAATATATATCACCCGTCACAACGTTATACGCTACCAGGGTTAAACCGTTCAATATAAATCATTAAAAAGTGTACTAATCTTGCGTTTATATACAACTTATCACATCCACTCATCGAAAAGTTTTTATCTCAATATATGATTTTCGGAGTAATTTTGCCCATTTGATCTTCGGTGGAATTTTCCAAATCTGAACCCACCCGACACAAACACTCCCTTGAGAAGGTTGCGTTTATATTAGAGAGGTCAAATTTTAGAGTCATACCTACAGTATACCGGCTTATGTACCACCGCATTAAACTCGCTCCTACATCGGCCCGTTTGGATTTGGGGCTAAAAATCGGCTAGTGATAGACTACAGAAGTATACATATTTATGATATATAGCGTTGTCACGAGTAAACCGTTCCATCTGAAAATTAGAAAATTGCGCTCTAGATGCGCGTGAACACTAGCTATCAGATATACTCGTAAAAAAAAATTACCTCGATGTTTGAATTTGAAGTATAGCGGTCAAGATTTGGGGGGGCGTGAATAGAATATCCAAATGTACCTGCTACGGCATTACCTTGCTCTTTAATTAGCCCTTTTGGATTTGGTGGGAAGAATAGGTGCATTTTCCTGTTCCCCGTATAGCGGAAAGGGGTATATATATATAGTCACGCATTTCAATCAGTTTGGATATACAGTTTAAATATACACAGTTATATGCCTATATATTTAATACTAATATATTTTCTTATAAATTAACAGCGCAGTGCGTAGTCCAGTGGTGAGAACGTCAAACCTTCAGTTTGTGTTTTATTGCGACGTGAGTTCGAATCCCGTCAAATTATCTTTTTTTATTTTTTATTTTTAACATGTTTTGGTGTATTTTAATCATCAAATACGAATAATACCAAACTAAAGATAATGTAAAGATGCTTTTTATATTCGATTTCAATCAATTTGAATATAAAGTTTAAATATACACAGTTATATGCCTATATATTTAATACTAATATATTTTCTTATAAATTAACAGCGCAGTGCGTAGCCCAGTGGTAAGAGCGTCAAACCTTCAGTTTGTGTTTTATTGCGACGTGAGTTCGAATCCCGTCAAATTATCTTTTTGTATTTTTTATTTTTAACATGTTTTGGTGTATTTTAATCATCAAATACGAATAATACCAAACTAAAGATAATGTAAAATGTGTTATTGAATCGGATATAAAACAATAAACACGTGGGTCGGTTTTCGCATATATAACATGAAGCGCGCTTAATGAACGTTCGGTCCGAAGAATATAATGAGTGATTAACAACAACACACAAATAGTTTGAACGTAATCGAACAGAAAAGAGCGTTCTCTATAAGTAGATTCCTTTATGGTAGGAATAATGAGCGGTTGTTTCACGTTTGCTTTTTTGACAAGACTTAAATGACGGAGTACGAAACTATCAGTGGTGTTTTAGTTTGCGAAAGTATAAAAGGAGTCATTTCCAATTCGGCAGACATATACTCACGGAAAGAATTGAATGTCTATCAGCAGTATACTACGGTTTATAACAATATACAAATTGATCTTACGAAACTGATGATGTTTGCATGTTTCTATGTGTTTATCGTTGTTATCGCAAACGGAATAATTGGCTATACGTCGTCATTACGTTAGTAGAAATATACACCGTATAACGAAGGCTTGTTTGACCAAATTAATGTAATGTTTGTATTTTGTTTGGTTGTATATGATATGCAATGCGTTGAAGATGCGAAAGAAAATACAAAAGTGAAATGCACTCACGCAGATAGCTCATGACACACTATACACGATAAAATGATAATTTACCACACACCATGGGCTACACAATTTACGAATAGGTGGGTTTATATTAAAATCCAAGTTATTTGCTTTATAACGGCTCCGATATGAACTCATACCAATATACCACTCTGAAAATGATTGTTGGAATTCGATGGGCGTTCTATCGGTTCTCAGGTAGAGGATTGAGACTGGCCCGCGGTAAGACGGGTGTATTCGAATCGGAGGTAGGTTCCATCCCATGGGGGATGGGGTAGCCGGAGGAAGGAGAGAGGGGAGTGACAAATTTTTGGCGTATATATAGATAATATATATTATATATATAAGCGGAATTATTTTGAAGAGCTCTTTTCACTTGACTGAGAAAAAATAATGTTCTAAGTCCAAAAGATTTTGTTGAAATATTGGAGCCTTTTTCAAAAAGTGAAAACAAAATGAACGACTTTTCTGGAACAGGGCGATTTCGATCCGTTTTGGACTCTGGATTCCCCAAAAGTTATCTCCGTTTCGCGTGTAGCATAATATGACTTTTATGAATAAGTAACGGATAGTTTGGGGAATGAGATGTGAGCTTGTACAACATTCGTTCATAGTTCGCGAATTACATTTGGATAGACATATTTCTGTTATATCCCAAATTTCATATGATTCGGAGAAGAATTAAAAATTGGTACCGCAGACCACCCCTCCCCTGACCCACAATACTGGACCGACACTTGCAAACTTTGAGGGCCCGTAACTCTTGCATTTCTTCTCGGATTACAAAAATCCTTTCCGGTATGGGTTTGTTTTCGTTCAGGGAATCTACATACTTAAATAGATGAATGTCAATAATAAAAAAAAATTGCGAAAATATTGCCCCCACCCCAGTGTAAAAATATATGTCCAACCCTGTCAAATTTTCTTCCTCGGACTAAGCTGACAACGGTCAACACGACTACAAAAACCAAATACAGTTATCTGGAATGATACGGGAGGACAACAGAGTACAATAAAATAGAGGTTTGCCAACTATGGGCGGTAACTCTTCAGGGAAAGCGCGGACCCAAGTTTTTATGCCCGTGGGCAGTAGTGCATATCGAGATGTGCATACGGTCTAATTTTCGATGCTCTGCTTCTTATAATTTCCGAGATAATAAAATGACATTTTTTCAAATAAAGGGAGATAACTCCTCGGTGAAAGCGCGGACAAAATCGTTATGGGCCATATGGTTAGAACTCATGTACCCCAACATACTTACCAAGTTTTAGTGTCCTACTTCTTGTACTTTTCGAGTAATAGTGGTTACAAAAGTGTCAAGTATAATAATAATAATAATAATAATAATAATAATGAAAAATAATCGCAAAAGGGCCATAATTCCGCCAAGAAACATTGGGCGGAAATCCGGATACCATTATATCTAGTAAACCTTCGATGCCTACATTCGCTAGAGATTTCGCGTTCCTACTGCAATCAGTTTCTGAGTATTTCGAAATAAACGGAAAACGACCTCAGTAGAAAAACAATATACTTCCTTGGTTACACCATGGAAGTATAATAATAATAACAATGAAAAATAATCGCAAAAGGGCCATAACTCCACCAAGAAACATTGGGCGGAAATCCGGATACCATTATATCTAGTAAACCTTCGATGCCTACATTCGCTAGAGATTTCGCGTTCCTACTGCAATCAGTTTCTGAGTATTTCGAAATAAACGGAAAACGACCTCAGTAGAAAAACAATATACTTCCTTGGTTACACCATGGAAGTATAATAATAGGGCAAATCATGAGCTCAATAAATCGCAGTTAAGGGACGGAAAATATGAAGTAGGATGATTATATCTTTCCCTTAACATGTGTGGGTTGATCTCAAGTGTTTGGAAGTGACCCCACCCCTGCCTCGAAATTGGGTGACGGGATTGGGAAATAGTCAAACCCGGCCCAAAATGCGAATTTTGAGAGCCTGTAACTCCGTTATTTTCCAATAGATTTTAAAATTGTTTTGAGTATTGTGATCAGCTAGTTACATTGATTATTTGTTATAAATTTTGTCTCATTTAGAGACGAATAACATTTTGTTTATTAGAAAGAATACGGGCCCACATTCAAAGTTTGAGGGCCCAAATCTCCGCCATTTTTTTACGGATTTACGATCTGTTTTCAGTTTTATGATCAACATATAAGGTAGATGTTATATACCAAGTTTCATATGATTCGGAGACAAACTAAATTTTGGTACCTCGGACCACCCCTCCCCTGACCCACAACACCGAACCGACACTTGAAAAATTTGGCACATCGCGTGCTCTCTTCAGACCGCGCGCACTGCGATATCAGATGACATCCTAAGTTTGTGATCTTCGGAGGAGATGAGGTCACAGGCACATGGGCCCAAATTTGCATTGTTTGAAGGACCGCAACTCCGTCATTTTTCAATGGATTTTCGAAATTGTTTCAGTTTCTAGATCGGTTGGCGGTGTAGATGTTACACTCCAAGTTTCATCTGATTCGAAGAAGAATAAAAAATTGGTACCCCGGACCGCCCCTCCCCTGATCCACAACACTTAACCGACACTGGCAAAATTTGGCACATCGCGTGCTCTCTTCGGACCGCACGCACTGGGATATCAGATGACATCCTAAGTTCGATATCTTCGGAGGAGATGTGAGCACAAGCACATGGGACCAAATTGAAAACTTTGAGGGCCCGTAACTCTTGCATTTCTTCTCGGATTACAAAAATCCTTTCCGGTATGGGTTTGTTTTCGTTCAGGGAATCTACATACTTAAATAGATGAATGTCAATAAAAAATAAAAATTGCGAAAATTTTGCCCCCACCCCAGTGTAAAAATATATGACCAACCCTGTCCAATTTTCTTCTTCGGACTAAGCTGACAACGGTCAACACGACTACAAAAAACAAATACAGTTATCTGGAATGATACGGGAGAACAACAGAGTACAATAAAATAGAGGTTTGCCAACTATGGGCGGTAACTCTTCAGGGAAAGCGCGGACACAAGTGTTTATGCCCGTGGGCAGTAGTGCATATCGAGATGTGCATACGGTCTATTTTTCGATGCTCTGCTTCTTATAATTTCCGAGATAATAAAATAACATTTTTTCAAATAAAGGGAGATAACTCCTCGGTGAAAGCGCGGACAAAATCGTTATGGGCCATAGGCATAGAACTCATGTACCCCAACCTACTTACCAAGTTTTAGTGTCCTACTTCTTGTACTTTTCGAGTAATAGTGATTACAAAAGTGTCAAGTATAATAATAAGAATAATAATAATAACAATGAAAAATAATCGCAAAAGGGCCATAACTCCACCAAGAAACATTGGGCGGAAATCCGGATACCATTATATCTAGTAAACCTTCGATGCCTACATTCGCTAGAGATTTCGCGTTCCTACTGCAATCAGTTTCTGAGTATTTCGAAATAAACGGAAAACGACCTCAGTAGAAAAACAATATACTTCCTTGGTTACACCATGGAAGTATAATAATAATTTAAATACAAAAGAAATATATATTTATGTACATATTAAAATGATGTATTAATGACCACATCCGAAAAAACGAATCATATTCGTCTGTCACCCCAAGTGACCATAAATTAATTTCCCGTAATGATTTCTAGTTAATCGATAATGAGTGAAATATCCCCTTCCTGACCTCATCAATATGATATCGTTCAATACGTACCGGATGTTGATGGTTAATGCACGGTATGAATACAACATGAGATGAATAAATATTAGCAATCTGCCTTCACTTGCATATATTATCGACAAAACATCTTAATATGCCAGTTAATATAAATCGTACGCGCTGTAATCCGGGTCGGTATTCACTGGGATTGTCTCTAAAATCATACTTGCCTGTGGTCTGGAAATAACACATGACTCGCATTAACAAAGCCATAGCGTTAATCCGACTCACTCCACGGAACACTGTCTAACCAAATAGCCGATAGTCGTTTATACTGGAGCCGATAGTCGTTTATACTGGAGCCGATAGTCGTTTATACTGGAGCCGATAGTCGTTTATACTGGAGCCGATAGTCGTTTATACTGGAGCCGATAGTCGTTTTTACTGGAGCCGATAGTCGTTTATACTGGAGCCGATAGTCGTTTATACTGGAGCCGATAGTCGTTTATACTGGAGTCCATAGTCGTTTATACTGGAGCCGTTTGTCGTTTATACTGGAGCCGATAGTCGTTTATACTGGAGCCGACAGTCGTTTATACTGGAGCCGATAGTCGTATATACTGGAGCCGATAGTCGTTTATACTGGAGCCGATAGTCGTTTATACTGGTCAGACACCGAAATGATCGAAAACTCCAATTACTGTACAGTCAATCTAAAACTACATATCCGAACACGAACAATTGTGTTTTTATGTGTAAGCAATATTTGCTAAGTGTGTGTCTGACCAGGTAACACGTTGTCCAGACGTAGTGAACACCAAACCTGGCACACCAGAATGACAAAAACAAGTCAAAGTGAGATGCCGGCAGGTAGAGCAAAAAACGGCTTAAAACATATTTGTCAAAAGAATCGTTCACGCAATACTGCTGGACACAAAATACACGAGCTATGTTGCAATGTCTCCTCTACACACACTATGCTTGGCAATATTTTAAGTTCCCGTCCCGATGACTCAGTAAGTAAGGCACATGGTACTAAATGGAGGGGACCTCGATGACCCAGTCAGCAAGGCGCACGAACTCCCACGCGAAAACCCCGATGTCCCAGTCATCAACGTGTATGACCCTCTTACGGGTTGGACCCCGGTGCCTCAACCGGTAAGGTGCATGGTATTCTCATGGAAGGACCCGGGTGATATAATTAGTAAGTCGTATACAATCTTATGGAGGGGACCCCGGTGTCCAATATTATTACGGAGGCGGCCCCGGTGCTTCAACTAGCAAGGCGCATGGCCATAAACACGAACAATTGTGCCTAATTAATATGCAGTTAATGCTACAAAACACACATAACATATAAAACATAGAATAGTATATCAACTAATATTCAGTGAATTGGCGATTGATGTGTTAGATATGTGTTATTACGAAATTATGATGAAATATGACACCACATGTAGTGAACATTTCATATAATACATTAACTATTCGAAGTGAATGAGTTCAATATGGCTTGACATTCGACTCCTCCTGATAAGCCCAATTGGGTACCTGTGTAAATCCTATGTTTGTGAAGGTAACTGGGGACGTGCGTTGAAGGTTTTGATATATCACACACAATCATCCATGTGGGGACCTTTGTAAATTATGTGTGTGTGAAGGTAATTGGGGACGTGTCGCGTGTGTTGATGGTTTTGATATATCACACACAATCATCCATTTGGGGACCTTTGTAAATCCTGTGTGTGAATGTAACTGGGGACGTGCGTCGATGGTTTTGATATATCACACACAAGCATCCATGTGGGAACCTTTGTAAATTAAATGTGTGTGAATGTAACTGGGGACTGCGTTTTAAAGTTGAAAACTACCTGACATTGCCCACCTTGTGAACTATTCAAACCCAGCAATACTGAGCATAAAATCATGGCTATGATCAGTCCAAACATATGACTAAAGTTTGAACATCAGATAATAAGATGAGAACCTGCTGTGAATTAAACTGTGGTGGGGTCTCAAGCAATCTACCCCTGCGCGTCAGAACAAAATTAACTCATTATTGTTTTCTTAAATTAACTAGCAGTTTTTGACTGGCCACGGGGAGGGACCAGGACACAAGTTTTCCCAAGTGTTGGAAATATCTAACCTGTCAGCCACCCCTAAGGTACCGTATGAAAATTTCCAACTGATGACCATTTCAGTCCAAAATATTGACAAAAATAGGAAAATATACAAATATTGGTCCAAAAACAATTACCGGTAATCCCCCCCATAAATTGTTTGAAAATCAGAATACAGGAACATTTTCAACCTACTGTTGGTGTGAAATCTCCAACTTATGTTTTGGCAGGTATGAAATTTCAAACTGTTGAAAATTTTGACCTAAGTTGTGGGGGATGAGACACCCTCCAAACCGCCCCTAGATTATCCCCGTTGAAGACGATCAATGCTACAGAAGTAATTATTAAGCACTGTGGATTTTTCGTCGACTGACGAAACAATATTTCCCTGCCAAATCAGGGGAAGTACATTATCGTTCCTATTTGATGTGAGGCGATTGAATGTTTTCCACCACTTGCAGTCCGACGTATTGGGATTTATCAAAATTTATTGTACTTTTAGTAGATGAATACTTTTGGCCGTTCTCACTTCGGATATTACTACGTTACGAGTTTTTCGATATTTAGTCCAAATGGTGGGGGTTTTAACTCTTTTCGCTGTTTGGTGAATTCTTTTTCGTTGTCTAATTATATACTTAATTCAGAGATTCATCCATTCAGGCTCGTCTCGGCTAAATAGTATTGTTCTATGCGGAATATATTTACGCATGAGTTCTGTTATTTTGTCAGTTAAAGTACAACAAACATGTTCAATTGCTACATTACGGAAAGTTTTGGCCCATTCCGGTGGTTGTATTTCCTTGTTTATGCTGGTGAAGTTTGCTTGACCATAGAGGTATACAGTGCGTTTATTATGTTTTTCTTGTCTGGGTGGGTCACTTGAAGATATTTTGACGTAGACGGGGACATGGTAGCGGATCAAGTTACAGAAAAAGGGTTCTAGTGTGCCACTTTCCTTTCTAATACAGTTGTCATTGATAAGAATGACGTCTATGAGCGTTTCTGAAACTTCTGTGAAATTTGTCGAGTCTTTGATGACTTGATCAAGAGAGAACTGGGTACATAAAGAGGATACTTTTGTCTTTGCAAGATTGAATTGATTTTCATTCAGATCACCACATATCACTATTTTATGAGATGGATGAGCATTAGCTACATCACTAATATTTCCTTATATGTCGTCCCAGCATTGGGTATTTGGTGGGCGATAAAATGTACCGACTAACATGTTTGGGCCATTCATTGAAATTTCAATCCATATATTCTCTAAAGTTATTTTCTCTAAGTCCACTCTTCGTTTAAATGCAAAGTTATTTTTAACTTAACATACACTATGGCACCACCTCCGATTGTATCGGTTTTTCTATCTCTTCGTTCGGGTTCGTGGAAACCTCTTATGAGTAGGTCATTTTGATCAGTTTTGGCACCTAGCCAGAACTCCGTAAAACCACACACATCATAGTGTTGTATCTCTGTAGAGAGAACGTCAAGTTTTGGGACTATGCTCTGCACATTTAAGTGGAAAATAGATAACCCCGAAATCAAGCCGAGGCCCAGGATTAGGTAAAATGTTGCCAAATATTATTAACAGCTGTCTGAGCCATGCTGGTATTCCAATTATGTTCGTATATCTTGGTGTGTTTATTGGATTTCCAGTTCTATTAAATTTACCATGGTGCATTGATATGTAAGTATAGTTCACAATCGACATGATTAGTAGTATGAGTACGGCTTTGATTTGGCTTGTGCCTTTAATTACTAGCTTTAAGAAATGGAGAAGTAATTTCGATGAATGCGAGTCAAAGCGCTCTTTATGCTTCGCATACCGCGCGCGGCAATAGAACGTGCCTATCCTCGAGCGGTAGTAGTTATCCAGGATCATGTTGTTGGGAATGATTGACGTTGGTAAGGCGGAGGATAGGCTTTCTCATGTATTTGTTAATCCGTTTGAGTGGTGTTGGCTCGGTTACAATTAGGTCATTACTGAACAGGCATAGGTACAGTGAGTTATAATAAAACAAGTACATTGAATAAATTAATGTGTATATGGTAGAACACATAATGCAAGATAATAATAATAATAACTAGAGGTCAGATTCCATGGAATCAGATATACTTCCATGGTATCCCATCCCATCCCATGCGAGTGTTATGCGTTCCTCTTCATACGAATGCATATTGGTGCTTAATGATCCGATGGTGGACTTGCATTGACATTTCTAAATAATAAATATATTCCAAAGGTTTGTCATGATGATTAATGACTGTCTAATGCATCATGGTCCTGACCAACTGAGTCACCATTCACCCAGCCAATCAGTTCATTTGTATTCAGTAGGGTTACATTTTATGGCTAATTATAACCGCTCCCCTGGATGCCCAAATCCTGTTCTACGGTCACGAAATTTGTGTGTCTGATTATAGAGTAATCGGCATGTATATATATATCAAAAGGGTGCAAATCATATTAATTTGAGTAATATATTTCACCCGTTAACAATGTTACGCGCTACCAGGATTAAACGGTCCACTCTAAAACTTATACAATCGTTCGAAAGTTGCACCTGGATACTTCTGACCACGTCAACACATTTTTGTCTCAAAGTTTTATTTTTAAAGTAATTTTCCACATTTGTTTCCGGTGGAATTTGCCAAGTCTGAACCCACCCGACGCAAGCTCTCCGCTGAGCATGCATCTTGGAGGCGTACCTACAGTATACCGACGTACATGCTCCTGCATTAAACTAGATCTTTATTAGCACGTTTGGATTTGGGGCTACAATTAGGTTAGTGATAGACTACTTAAGTATAAATATTTATATTATACTAGCAGGGTGACCCGACTTCGTCCGTGCTGTTTTCCCTATTGACAATTTTGAAGGTCAAGGTCATGTCGGGGTCGGGGTCTCGATTCGAACCGTGTAAAACATTCCCACGACAAAATTACCCCTAGGTATCAATTTCATCAAAATCCCGTCGAAAGGCGCGATTTGACCTTGAATTGACCATTTTAAAGGTCAAGGTCAGGTCGGGGACACAGTTTTACCGGTCCAAAACACTCCCCGGACAAGCGTACCCATAGGTATCAAATTTCGTGGAAATCCATCCGTTTTACACGATTTGACATTGAATTGACCATTTTTAAAGTCATGACCAGGTCGGGGTCAAAAACACTCACGGGACAAAAGTACCCCTAGATATAAAATTTCGTCGAAATCCGTCAAGTCCCAAAATATGTAGTAGATAGCGTTGTCAAGAGTAAACCGATCCATCTGAAAATTCGAAAATGGCACTTTAGATGCGAGTGAAAACTACCCATCAGATGTACTCGTCAAAATGTTTTTATCTCGATGTTTGAATTTTGCCCCTTTGCGATTTTCGGTGGAATTTACCAAAAGTCTCAACCCACCCCATCTTGCATTCTCCGCTGGGCAGGTTACTTTTAAAGTATAGCGGTCAAAATTTGGGGGGGGGGGGCGTGAATAGAATATCCAAATGTACCTGCTACGGCATTACATTGCTCTTTAATTAGCCCGTTTGGATTTGGTGGAAAGAATATGTGCATTTGCCCGTTCCCCGTATAGCGGAAAGGGGTATATATAGTCACGCATTTCAATCAGTTTGGATATAAAGTTTGAATATACAGTTATATGCCTATATATTTAATACTAATATATTTTCTTATAAATTAACAGCGCAGTGCGTAGCCGAGTGGTGAGAGCGTCATACCTTCAGTTGGTGTTTTATTGCGACGTGAGTTCGAATCCCGTCAAATTATCTACTATTTTTTTTTAATTTTTAACATGCTTTGGTGTATTTTAATCATCAAATACGAATAATACCAAACTAAAGATAATGTAAAGATGCTTTTTATATTCGACAAATAACTGGAATATAAACGTCGATGTGTTATTGAATCGGGTATAAAACAATAAACACGTGGGTCGGTTTTCGCATATATAACATGAAGGGCGCTTAATGAACGTTCGGTCCGAAGAATATAATGAGTGATTAACAACAACACACAAAGAGTTTGAACGTAATCGAACAGAAAAGAGCGTTCTCTATAAGTAGATTCCTTTATGAATAAGTAACGGATAGCTTGGGGAATGAGATGTGAGCTTGTACAACATTCGTTCAAAGTTCGCGAATTACATTTGGATAGACATATTTATGTTATATTCCAAGTTTCATCTTATTCGGAGAAGAATTAAAAATTGGTACCACAGACCACCCCTCCCCTGACCCACAATACTGGACCGACACTTGCAAACTTTGAGGGCCCGTAACTCTTGCATTTCTTCTCGGATTACAAAAATCCTTTCCGGTATGCGTTTGTTTTCGTTCAGGGAACCTACCTACTTAAATAGATGAATGTCAATAAAAAACTACCCATCAGATGTACTCGTCAAAATGTTTTTATCTCGATGTTTGAATTTTGCCCCTTTGCGATTTTCGGTGGAATTTACCAAAAGTCTCAACCCACCCCATCTTGCATTCACCGCTGGGTAGATTACTTTTAAAGTATAGCGGTCAAGATTTGGGGGGGCGCGAATAGAATATCCAAATGTACCTGCTACGGCATTACCTTGCTCTTTAATTAGCCCTTTTGGATTTGGTGGAAAGAATAGGTGCATTTTCCCGTTCCCCGTATAGCGGAAAGGGGTATATATAGTCACGCATTTCAATCAGTTTGGATATAAAGTTTGAATATACACAGTTATATGCCTATATATTTAATACTAATATATTTTCTTATACATTAACAGCGCAGTGCGTAGCCGAGTGGTGAGAGTGTCAAACCTTCAGTTTGTGTTTTATTGCGACGTGAGTTCGAATCCCGTCAAATTATCTACTATATATATTTTTTTTAACATGCTTTGGTGTATTTTAATCATCAAATACGAATAATACCAAACTAAAGATAATGTAAAGATGCTTTTTATATTCGACAAATAACTGGAATATAAACGTCGATGTGTTATTGAATGGGATATAAAACAATAAACATGTGGGTCGGTTTTCGCATATATAACATGAAGGGCTCTTAATGAACGTTCGGTCCGAAGAATATAATGAGTGATTAACAACAATACACAAAGAGTTTGAACGTAATCGAACAGAAAAGAGCGTTCTCTATAAGTAGATTCCTTTATGGTAGGAATAATGAGCGGTTGTTTCACGTTTGCTTTTTGACAAGACTTAAATGACGGTGTACGAAGCTATCAGTGGTGTTTTATTTTGCGAAAGTATAAAAGGAGTCATTTCCAATTCAGCAGACACATACCAACGAAAGAATTGAATGTCTATCAGCAGTATACTACGGTTTATAACAATATACAAATTGTTCTTACGAAAATGATGATGTTTGCATGTTTCTATGTGTTTATCGTTGTTATCGCAAATGGAATAATTGGCTATACGTCGTCATTACGTTAGTAGAAATATACACCGTATGACGAAGGCTTGTTTGATCAAATTAATGTAATGTTTGTATTTTGTTTGGTTGTATATGATATGCAATGCGTTGAAGATGCGAAAGAAACTACAAAAGTGAAATGCACGCACGCAGATAGCTCATGACACACTCTACACGATAAAATGATAATTTACCACACACCATGGGCTACACAATTTACGAATAGGTGGGTTTATATTAAAATCCAAGTTATTTGCTTTATAACGGCTCCGATATAAACTCATACCAATATGCCACTCTGGAAATGATTGTTGGAATTCGACGGGCGTTCTATCAGTTCTCTGGTAGAGGATTGAGACTGGCCCGCGGCAAGACGGGTGTATCGAATCGGAGGTAGGTTCCATCCCACGGGGGATGGGGTAGCCGGAGGAAGGAGAGAGGGGAGTGACAAATTTTTGGCGTATATATAGATAATATATATTATATATATAAGCGGAATTATTTTGAAGAGCTCTTTTCACTTGACTGAGAAAAAAATAATGTTCTATGTCAAAAAGTTTTGGTTGAAATTTTGGAGCCTTTTTCAAAAAGTGAAAACAAAATGAACGACTTTTCTGGGACAGGTCGATTTGGATCCGTTTTGGACTCTGGATTTCCCAAAAGTCATCTCCGTTTCGCGTGTAGCATAATATGAATCTTCGGAGGAGATGTGATCACAATCACATGGGCCCAAATTGCAAACTTTGAGGGCCCGTAACTCTTGCATTTCTTCTCGGATTTCAAAAATCCTTTCCGGTATGAGTTTGTTTTCGTTCGGGAAATACATAAACTTAAATATATGAATGTCAATAAAAATTTTATTTTTCAAAAAATTTGCCCCCCCCACCCCAGTGTCAAAATATATGTCCGACCCTGTCAAAAATTCCTTCTCTGACTAAACTGACAACGGTCAACACGACTATGAAAAGCAGTTATCTGGAATGATACAAGAGGACAACATAGTACAATCAAATAGAGGTTTGCCAACTATGGGCGGTAACTCCTCAGGGAAAGCGCGGACACAAGTTCTGATGCACGTGGACAGTAGGGAATATCGAGATGTGCATACGGTCCAATTTTCGATGCTCTGCTCCTTATAATTTCCGAGATAATCAAATGACATTTTTTTCAGATAAAGGGAGATAACTCCTCGGGGAAAACGCGGACAATATTCGTTATGCGACGATGGCATACAACTCTTTGATCCCAAGATACGTACCAAGTTTTAGTGTGCTACTCCTGTTACTTTTCGAGTAATAAGGGTTGCAAAAGTGTCCAGTATAATAATAATAATGAAAAATAATCGAAAAAGGGCCATGACTCTGTCAAAAGATATTGGACCAACATCCGGATACCATTATTTTTAGTAGACCTTAAATGCCTTCATTCGCTAGAGATTTCGCGGTCCTCCTCCCATTAGTTTCTGAGTATTTCCAATTAAACAGAAAACGGCCGCAGTAGAAAAACAATATACTTCCTTGGTTACACCATGGAAGTATAATAATACTAATAATAATATGTATATAGCGCCTATCCCCCGCAAGGGGCCCTAATCGCTTTACACATAATATAAATACACAAGAAATGCACATGGAAAATAATCAATAGATATGTGGAATTATATATAATCAGATTTTGTTAGTTTTCTTTGTGTCGTGGTAGCGTCGTCGGAATATGTGAGTTTTTAAAGCAGATCAAAAATCGGTTAGCAAGCAAGATTGTCGCATTTCATTTGGTAGAGAGTTCCAAATGTCGGGACAGGCTACAGAGAAAGCTCTGTCGCCGACGGTCAAAAGATTTGCACCTTGAGGGCAGAGAAGGGACGATTCACCAGAACGAAGTGTTCGCCGGGGAGTGTATGGATATATCAGACTGTTAATATATTCGGGAAGGGATTCAGAGACAAACATCCGACGGAAACCAAATGTTGCTATTTTGAATTGAATCCGATCTTTGATAGGTAGCCAGTGAAGGTCGGCGTGCATGGTTGTTACGCTACAGCCTTTCCTTCTTCGGAGTACAATTCTGGCGGCGGTGTCCTGCAAGCGTTGAAGTCTGTTGATTTGCGAATCGGGGAGCCGGAATAACAGTATGTTACAGTAGTCTAGACGACTCATAACAAACGAGATATGGTGAAAAAAGAAATCATGCATAGCAAGATAACAATCTTGAGTTGGAAGACTAACATTGGTATTCGACGTTTGAATTCTAGAGTCTGAGGAGTCGGGTTTCGCATTTGTACGTCCTAAATAATTCGAATAACTGCTCTAAATGCCATACGACTGAAGTAAGAGAAGCCTTGTACAAGCACAAAATCATAATGAGAACATCAAAGAGAGGAACATTGTGTCGATTCGAAAACGAGATATACCGAAATAGGATTCTCTTTGAATCATCAAGGGTACAAAAACAACCAATGGGTTATATCATGAACATGTGGCAAGCTATTTGTGGCATACCAAAGCAACAAATTGCGTGTATCAAGGAAATATGACAAGCAATGTGTCGGATACCAAAACAACCAATAACTCGCCCCATGCAATGTGACAAGCAATGTGTGGGATACCAAAACAGACAGCTTGTATCATGACCAACTGGTAAGCAGTGTCTGAACCCAGCTAAAAGATATACTTGCTGATGAAATGTTATAACCTGTTAAGAAAATTGGTACAACAAGATATATACGTTTTACATTGAGAAGAGGATTGATAGATATGGAAAAGACAATAATTTAATCACAAGGTGTCAATCCACGGAAAACTGTAAAACAATTGGCTGACAAACAGTTTGCCATTTAGCTTGTTCTCGATAATCTAAATTTCTTCATCACCGCGCTACAAAAAATGACAACAGCGACGAGTGAATACGCCTGTACAGAGTGCCTAAATGTATGGAAACTGCTGGATACGTCCTTCAATTTAACATGAAATTTCGGCTTCTTATTTCCTTCGGGTATGACGACGCCCGGACTCTAGCTGGCTTAGTACGCATGTATTGCAGGCAACGAGTCGAAACATGATTTGGCATGCGCTTAGCATGACATAAGTCAGCAATCTGCAACTGATGACGGTCTTATCAAAACATTTTGGCATCGTTTTAACTCATTTGGAGTAATTTAAAAAAAACCTAGAAATTCTACCTTTGGCATTAAATGAATCTTGTTTTTGTGGGGTACGTTCTAAAACTATTTTCAAACTTCTAATAAACCGCTCCGGGATCCAGCTTCTACCTCAAAATTCATGTCATCAGAACGAGGAGCAATTTGTCTGCGAGAAATTGAGACCTTGGTCATCATCACTTTTAGCTTCGAATCTTCTTTAATGCACCCAGGGCCGATAAGGTTCGGGGTGATTTATGTGGTTCTTTGATCCTGTCATCCGGCAGACATTCCGGTTTTTCGGTACGATCCGTCCCGTATCGGCCGAACTTAAAGTCCGCATTTTACATCCGCCCGGAATGCTGCCTCCTTCCGGTAACTGGAAAAGCAAGTCACTCTTGAATTATACGTATCGCGACCGGTTGTGTGTCGTCAATTCTTATCTGTTTCCATCCGTCACCGTGTTTCTTCACCAGCCTTCATTTATGCGTCTATCATCTTGTTCCTTGTGCGTTCTGTCTGCGTTCTGTTCCGTCGGCGTTACCTATTTTCGTGGGTCGCGCACGTGTTTCCCTGTTTGTCGTTCGGTGGCACTCAAAACATTATCACATGGTTCGTACGGGATCTCGCGTTCGGGCCCGCGCCCGTTCGTCTCGAAGCAGTCGACAGGATGCATCTGCCAGATCGTCTCGTGCTGGTCCTGCTTCCAGTGACCGTGTTAGGCCTTCTTCTCGGGTGTCGGCCAGTGTGTCATCTGTGGCTGATTCACGGGTGCGTGGCCGTGGACAGCATTCGCGCGGCAGGCCTGCTCGTGGCTCTGGACGGGGACGCCGCGCCTCCCGTGGCCGGGTTTCACAGTCTTTCGTCAAACACGAGTCGTTAGATCGAAGACTATCTTCTCTCACAAGCAAATACTCATCGACGGTTGGAACTATTAAGCAGCATGTTGACGGTGTAGAGAGACAGTTGTCTACAATGTTTGAGCTTTTGGCCCAAGATAATGTTGTGAAGTACAATACACTGGGAGCAGTGGTACAGTCTTGCATGCAAACTGATCACACTCAACCAATCGATTTGCTGTGGAAAGCTCCCGACATGTCACATCATAATTTGTCAATAGGAGATCCTCAGGCAAACAGCAGTAAAAACTCTGGAACACTAAACCAACCTAGGACAACGGGTGCTCTTGCTACAAATTCCAATGATATAATTATTGACAGTATAGTGAATAACAGTCATGTTAGCCCTAAAATCCTGCCCGAACCGTCGGTCGATCCACTCGACCACTTATCTCCTATAAATTGGTCAAAGGATACCAGCTCCCTAATGAGGGAAATTCTTGTCAAGACCAAAAAATCTACTGACTATACTACCACGAATCAAGCTGACATCAGTCAAGATCTCCAACATTCAGTAATATGCTGGCGAATACCGTAGGTGTTGGCAATTCGATTGCCTCTTCGAAAGCGCAATCTGACAATGTCGAATCGGGACAACATTCCTCGCATTCTAATTCAAACTATAACGAAAGTTTAAATAGCATTCCTGTCTTTTCAACAACCGAGCAGAATGAGGAGAGACAACGAACGTCCAACACAGACCGCACGCGCGACGACATGAGAATGGCCCACAACTCGTCAGTTCGTAATAAATATGACAACTCGAAAATGCAAGTATACAATTCACACCACCAACAAACTTCAGCATCAGAAACCGATTCGACGCACATATTCCATGATGTCCCACCACGCGATTACCACGATGAAGAATATCGTCACGACGATACATGCGGCTTTAAAGGCGTGTTACCTAAAAGAGGTCGGAGAACCCGTAAAATCTGTATAGGAAGGATTGCTACAACTGCCAAAGAACGCGATCTTTGGACATTCTTCGAAAATAGAGGCATATTGCCCACATTCGTTCGACTCATGGCCAGTACAAGGAATGGCACACAATCAGCCCGAGTTAATTTAAACGCAGATGATATAAAATTGCTGTACCAAGAAGATTTCTGGCCCAAAGGCATCATTGCCAGACAATGGCGTTCCTGATCCACCTCAGCGTGACTATCATGGAGACACAGCCAAATAAGCTTAATATATTGACGTGGAATGCCACAGGCTTCATGTCATCCCAGCTATACATTTGTGATATTCTGAAAACATTAAAATACAGCTTCGTCGGAATATCTGAGCACTGGCTTAGTGAACAAAATGTTATTTCACTTGAAACACTACATCATTCCTATTCCGCCGTGGTAAAGCCGGGGCGAACAATCAAAACTAAAACTAACGCCACGTTCACAAGAGACGGAGTAGCCATTATGATACGAAAAGACTTGCTCAACAGATGTACAGTGATCGATCTACCACACGAATGGTGCGCAGGCATCAACTTCAACGTTTCCCCCAGCATGTCACTGGCATTCATTCAAGTATATATGCCAAACACAAACCATGGAGATGACGAATTTCAGAAGTGTTTAGCATCTCTGTTGGACATTTATTCCATGCTATCACAAGAAGGTTCTGTTATTTTAATGGGTCATTTCAACGTACACCTAGGAGATGCCAGAGGTTTGTTCGCCTTCGTGCAAGGGTCCACGATTCACATTCTTTCCTTTCGCTGCAGTGGCCAGTCCAACCACTATTGATCATATCTTCATACCAGAATGTATGGTACATTTGGTATCGTCATGTCGCGTCTTGGATGATATACCATCGAATGTGTCAAACCATCTGCCAGTGACATGTTCCATTACCGTGGACATGTATGACCACCAAACCACAGCCACCCGCAAACACATCCGCACTGTGTATAAATGGAAAGGTGGTGACACTCAGGGATACCGTCTAATCCTGAATACGGCGTGCTCCGAGATGTTAAAGCGACATATCGTTGACAATTCTGACGTTGATAAATTGTACGCGGATGTTGTATCCTCACTCCATGAGGCTGCCCTGTCAGCTATTGGTGAACGAAAGTTCCAGACACACATGAAGCCCTACTGGAATTCTGACCTATCTTCGCTACAACAAAATGTGAAAGCAAAACGATCAAAGTGGTATTGTCTGGGAAAAAACATTCTACGGAATCAAGTGATTATCTGAACTACAAGGACTCAAAACGTCGATTTCGGCGGGCTCTAAGGATAGCCGTGCGCAATCACGAGCAAAAATTCCTGTTAGATGTTGAAACTGCAGCAAACGAAAATCCCACTCGTTTCTGGAAAATGACGAATTCTAAAACTAACTCCCATGCAGTTACGAGTGGTATGGATTTCGGAAATGGTATGTGTAAAGAGCCTAGTGCGATCTTATCAGGCTGGAAATGCTATTTTGAGAACTTATACACTCCCACAGTACACGCTGATCCCGTGTTCAACAAATTCATTACCAACAGCCTCTCGTCGGAATTCGATCCCTCCTGCATAAATTATGACTCGACAGTATTTTGCAATGAAATTATGTCAGAAGATGTCAATGCTCAAATAAAAAACATGAAGAAAAACAAATCATCGGGTCCGGATGGTATTGCTAACGAGCACCTGATATTTTCTTCTAAACTCATGGTGTCAGTGATTTGTAAACTCTTCAATAGTATTCTTTCACGGGAATGGATTCCCACGGTTATGAAATCTGGTATCATAATTCCTCTGCACAAAGGCGACCCGAAGCCGCGGACAAAGCCAGACAGTTATCGTGCAATCACACTTCTCTCCTCATTGTATAAACTATTCGAGTCGGTCATCTTACACAGATTTCTGAAAAGTCCATCCCTTAATAAATTTCCACATGCTCTGCAATTCGGATTCCAGAAGGGAGTCAGCTGAACTATGACGTCGTTCAATGTGCAGGAAGCTATACACTATGCACGCGACAACCACTCCAAAGCTTATGTTTGCTACCTTGACTCTGCAAAGGCATTTGACTGCGTTTGGCACGAGGGCCTGCTGTACAAACTGAACAACCTCGGATTCAATGGGAAAATACTTCGGATAATCCGCAACATGTACTCAAATTGCGCTAGCCGTGTGCTCCACAATGGTGATTTGTCAGAGTCATTTGAAATTCGCCAAGGAACAAGACAAGGGGCCGTAAGATCGCCTTTTTTCTACTTGACATTCATTGGCGATCTCTTGTCTACTCTTGAAGTTTCAGATCAAGGTGCATCTATTGGCAATATCAACTGTACCTCACCAACATCTGCAGATGATATTACTATAGTTTCCCTCACAAAAGCTGGTTTGGACAACTTGATGAAAATCTGCTTCAACTACAGAAAGAAATGGCGCTTCTGTTTTTCAAAATCTAAGAGTTCCGTTGTCGTATACAACGAAACGAAACAACAACACACAAACCAACAAAGATCGTGGATTTTTGGGAATGACACGATCGATGAAAGCACCGACTGTCGCCATCTGGGAATTTCTCAAGGAAAATTCGGCAATACTGTTAACCGTGCTACAAATATATCTGAAGTGTTGAGAAAAACATACTTTTCTATCGCTGGTAGGAAATCCTTAAGTATGTGCACCCCTCTCACAATGAATAATCTCCTACGCACAGTTGTGCTTCCAAAGGCTCTTTATGGCGCTGAACTCCTATATTCAACAGATGACAACGCTCTCTGCACATGCAGAATCTTCCAACAAGGGCGAGCACAAACCTCTCACTCAGTCTCCTGGGTGTTTTACCGATGAGTCGCCAACTACATTTGAGAAAACTTCTCTTCCTCGGCGAACTTATCCACTTGCCTGCGACTCGAGACTTTCCTTTACGAATTTTCATGAAAAACCTCAATATGCACAATTTATTCAATGTGAATACCACCGGTTATGTAAAAGACATCATCGATGTTCTAGAAGTGTACAATCTGTCTTCTTATCTTCAATAATTCTTATCTTCTGGATCCTTCCCAAAGAAGATCATATGGAAGCAACTCGTTAAGTCGACCATAAGAGCTCACTATTGTGATGCATGGACTTCAGCAGTGGGTGCCAATGGTCGCTCTTCTAATCTTTTCTTCATTCACAATCAGCCTCTCGCAGTCTGGAGTGTGTGGCGTCTTCTTGCTGCCCATCCTAACAGGAGTTTGGAACTGAAAAATCTTGCTAGACTTCTAAATAGATTGTTGTTCGAAAACAATGACCGATGCATGCTGTGTGGCCACACATATAACAATGAAATTGGACATATTACTGACTCGTGCAGATCTGCCACCATGTACAGACGCCGATATAATTACTGGTGTATGCTTATCGATAGCTTCGACATCCAACTATTTAGTTACCTGGATGCTCTCCCAAACGACCATTTAAATGCGCTGTTACTTGGCAGTACCCAGCCTGGTTGTCATATCCCGACTGAGTCATGGGAGCAGCTCATCATCGCATCAGCTGCATTTCTGTATGTTGGTTGTCAACTAATTCGCCCCGGAAGTTAAAAGATGACATTCACATTACATTTGATGCAATATGCCTCTCATGTGGACAATATTCAACTATGATCTGGCCTCCTTGCCACCCGCATCTACAATGTTTTCTCATATACTCGTTTTTATTTTGCTCTTCGTACAATGTACACATCTTTCCAATTTATGTATACAATGTCCTTCCTTGTAAATAGATGCTGGTGTATAGTCCACTTACAATGGTCTCGTTACCATATATTTTCTGTAACTGATATGTATATATGCTCTTCATACTTGGAGGTCAATAAACAATAATAATAATAAGTCGTCAGTCTCGTCGCCAGGCTAGTCGCCGACAGGATGGTTCTCCGCGCCCCAAGTTTCCGCGCTATGAATCCAGGTCACCATCAGCGTCTCCATTGTCGACACGTCGACGCAGCAGTTCAGACGACAGCTCCAATTCTCTCAGCCGCCGCGAGGATTCCCGTGTGGCTTCAGTGATACACCGACCGAACGCTCCGGCAAGAGACATAACTGATCCGGGTAATCCCTTATTTAGCTTTCCATCTTCGCTGGTCTCCCCTTGGGACGCCCCCTTGCCTATTCCTACGGCGGCAGACGGCTTTGGCTCTCACGTTTCCCGATCTATTCGCGACAAAATTTTCCGGTCCGATTTTATCAATTTGGATCAGCTGCAGGAACCCGCCACCTCTATTCATACAGTTGGTTGTCTCTGCTTCCGGTCGAATCCGCGTTGCGCCAAGCGACCATGCTGCTCCAATAACGTCTGTTGACTCGTGGACCGATGCTTTTCTAACTTTCGTTTCGGTGTACCTCGACGTTCACCCTGAATCGTCGGCCCAGCCCCTTTTGCGTTACCTGCGCACAATTCGTTGGGCGGCTGCTAAATGTGGAGGATCTGCCTGGCGGGTCTACGATACCCAATTTCGGTTGAAGTGGGATGGGAATACAGTTACTCCTTGGGAGACCATCGACCCTAACGTTTGGCTGCTAGTCATGACGCCCCAGGTTCGGCAACCTCCGCAGCCGACTCCGCCTCAGGTTTGTACCTCCGAGCGTGCGGACAATTTTCCCACTCGTCCGGGCCGTCCCAGTCCCGTCTGTTTTGAATTCAACGCCATATTCATTGTTATGTGATGCCTGTTTTGTTTTGGGCCTATGGCCCTGTTTGTTTGCATCTCGTTGCTACTGTTTGCTTTCCCTTTCAGGTGCTGTGTCATCAGTGCCATTGATCCAGCTTTGGTGCGTCCTGCATGGGTAACTGGGGTGTTACCCGCCCATACCACGGTGCTTAGCCATAGGGAGTTGGGCTGTCCAGTGGTCTCTACTGCCATTCCTGCGTCGCACTCGTTGGGCTTCTCTCTGTTGGCCGTGTGTGCTTATTGCTTAGGGCGCCTCATAGCAATTCTTGGGCGCCGGCTCCGAATCGTACCTTAGCTCGTCGGGCCATGCTCATACCTGCGCTGTACAGCAGTATTTATTCAGCGATCTCTGCTTCGGCTTCTCGTCAGAGCTAAGGCTCTGCTTAATTGGTTTCCATGGGTATGGGCTATCTGCAGGACAAGCTTATAATGTTACATTAAAGCTGAGATCATACCCCACTCATGTGTTGTCGTTTAAATATTCCATGTGATAAGAGTGTTTTCTCTGTAGTGCATAAACAATCAATGCAGTAGTGACAGGGCTTTCACTGGTGGGGGTAGTATCTCTTGGATCTGAGTGATCACATAATATGCATATAGCAGACAAAACTCCCCTTTCTTTTGACATCCATACATTTGTGCACCACCTTCATTATGTGGGGAAATTATATGACGGATAGGTTTGAGCCATTGTTTCTTTCACTATATTTATTTTGACAGATGGAAGGGCTATGTGGTCCGTCACGACCGTCAGTCCGTCCTCCGTTCTGACAATACTTATGAATTAACTCATCAAATAACACGGGGACGTTTGCGGATTGCACAGTGATAAGTTCCAGGTTCGACACCATATATACGTAGGCGGCCACATAACAAACGGGACGGCATCGTAAATATATCGAGGGAATTCGGCCATTTTCGGATAAGTTCGTTACTTTCCATTGATGACGGACATGCTAAATTAATGCAACGGGAACGCGGCCATTTTGAATTTTCGGACACCTCCCAATTTTGACGGACATACCACAACTATGATTCTTCGGTACAAGAGATCATTATTGACTGATATAACATATACATGGTCCGGGGAATTTTATGATATACATATAATACTGGAATATCAGCCACGGAGATATCAACGTAGCTGTTATGATAACGCGGGAATCTGTAAAATATAGTAATTCGTACGCCCGCTGCGATCTCGGAGGAATCCGATACCTCTCGCTACAACAACGGCACCTCCGATGATTATATAAACAAAAAAACCTGGCAACGACTGTGTGTGGGATTTAAAGTTGCATATTTTGTGTTTTGTATGTGTACACCAATATGTAAGCAATTCATGAGATTCAGGATTCTCTACAATTTTATTTACACTATTTTTATTTTTGACTGGCTAAAACTGCTCCTACGGTAGACTGTCTGTTCATCATTAGCATAATATTAGCTTCCGGTGAGCAAGGCGGGGTACCTTGTTGATGATAGGACGTCTGCAGGGGGGAAAGGGCGTGTCTTTTAATATTTATAAACTCCTCCCACTTCTAAGGGTCCACACTTAAGGGCCAGTCGTGTACCCACGCATCCTAGAATAAGGTCCCGTAAACACTTCCCACTTCTAAGGGTCTAAGTTCCACCTACTACTGGCACACCTTGTCTATGGCTGAAAAAATTCAGCCCACGTCTCTAAATCCTTGAATAAGATCCCCGTAAACCCCTCCCACTTCTAAGGGCCATTGGTCTACCCACGCATCCTACAATAAGGTCCCGGTAAACCCCTCCCACTTATAAGGGCCAGTGGTCTACCCACGCAGCCTAGAATAAGGTCCCCGTAAACCACTCCCACTTCTAAAGGCCAGTGGTCTACCCACGCATCCTACAATAAGGTCCCGTAAACACCTCCAACTTCTCACACTTAAGGGCCAGTGGTCTACCCACGCATCCTACAATAAGGTCCCCGCCTGAGTCATTGGAATCCCCTACTCAAGGCTATTATAAGGCACATTATTATGCCTCGCTACTAACGTGTCAAGTTTCGTCGGAATATCTGAGCACTGGCTTAGTGAACAAAATGTTATTTCACTTGAAACACTACATCATTCCTATTCCGCCGTGGTAAAGCCGGGGCGAACAATCAAAACTAAAACTAACGCCACGTTCACAAGAGACGGAGTAGCCATTATGATACGAAAAGACTTGCTCAACAGATGTACAGTGATCGATCTACCACACGAATGGTGCGCAGGCATCAACTTCAACGTTTCCCCCAGCATGTCACTGGCATTCATTCAAGTATATATGCCAAACACAAACCATGGAGATGACGAATTTCAGAAGTGTTTAGCATCTCTGTTGGACATTTATTCCATGCTATCACAAGAAGGTTCTGTTATTTTAATGGGTGATTTCAACGTACACCTAGGAGATGCCAGAGGATTGTTCGCCTACGTGCAAGGGTCCACGATTCACATTCTTTCCTTTCGCTGCAGTGGCCAGTCCAACCACTATTGATCATATCTTCATACCAGAATGTATGGTACATTTGGTATCGTCATGTCGCGTCTTGGATGATATACCATCGAATGTGTCAAACCATCTGCCAGTGACATGTTCCATTACCGTGGACATGTATGACCACCAAACCACAGCCACCCGCAAACACATCCGCACTGTGTATAAATGGAAAGGTGGTGACACTCAGGGATACCGTCTAATCCTGAATACGGCGTGCTCCGAGATGTTAAAGCGACATATCGTTGACAATTCTGACGTTGATAAATTGTACGCGGATGTTGTATCCTCACTCCATGAGGCTGCCCTGTCAGCTATTGGTGAACGAAAGTTCCAGACACACATGAAGCCCTACTGGAATTCTGACCTATCTTCGCTACAACAAAATGTGAAAGCAAAACGATCAAAGTGGTATTGTCTGGGGAAAAAACATTCTACGGAATCAAGTGATTATCTGAACTACAAGGACTCAAAACGTCGATTTCGGCGGGCTCTAAGGATAGCCGTGCGCAATCACGAGCAAAAATTCCTGTTAGATGTTGAAACTGCAGCAAACGAAAATCCCACTCGTTTCTGGAAAATGACGAAGTCTAAAACTAACTCCCATGCAGTTACGAGTGGTATGGATTTCGGAAATGGTATGTGTAAAGAGCCTAGTGCGATCTTATCAGGCTGGAAATGCTATTTTGAGAACTTATACACTCCCACAGTACACGCTGATCCCGTGTTCAACAAATTCATTACCAACAGCCTCTCGTCGGAATTCGATCCCTCCTGCATAAATTATGACTCGACAGTATTTTGCAATGAAATTATGTCAGAAGATGTCAATGCTCAAATAAAAAACATGAAGAAAAACAAATCATCGGGTCCGGATGGTATTGCTAACGAGCACCTGATATTTTCTTCTAAACTCATGGTGTCAGTGATTTGTAAACTCTTCAATAGTATTCTTTCACGGGAATGGATTCCCACGGTTATGAAATCTGGTATCATAATTCCTCTGCACAAAGGCGACCCGAAGCCGCGGACAAAGCCAGACAGTTATCGTGCAATCACACTTCTCTCCTCATTGTATAAACTATTCGAGTCGGTCATCTTACACAGATTTCTGAAAAGTCCATCCCTTAATAAATTTCCACATGCTCTGCAATTCGGATTCCAGAAGGGAGTCAGCTGAACTATGACGTCGTTCAATGTGCAGGAAGCTATACACTATGCACGCGACAACCACTCCAAAGCTTATGTTTGCTACCTTGACTCTGCAAAGGCATTTGACTGCGTTTGGCACGAGGGCCTGCTGTACAAACTGAACAACCTCGGATTCAATGGGAAAATACTTCGGATAATCCGCAACATGTACTCAAATTGCGCTAGCCGTGTGCTCCACAATGGTGATTTGTCAGAGTCATTTGAAATTCGCCAAGGAACAAGACAAGGGGCCGTAAGATCGCCTTTTTTCTACTTGACATTCATTGGCGATCTCTTGTCTACTCTTGAAGTTTCAGATCAAGGTGCATCTATTGGCAATATCAACTGTACCTCACCAACATCTGCAGATGATATTACTATAGTTTCCCTCACAAAAGCTGGTTTGGACAACTTGATGAAAATCTGCTTCAACTACAGAAAGAAATGGCGCTTCTGTTTTTCAAAATCTAAGAGTTCCGTTGTCGTATACAACGAAACGAAACAACAACACACAAACCAACAAAGATCGTGGATTCTTGGGAATGACACGATCGATGAAAGCACCGACTGTCGCCATCTGGGAATTTCTCAAGGAAAATTCGGCAATACTGTTAACCGTGCTACAAATATATCTGAAGTGTTGAGAAAAACATACTTTTCTATCGCTGGTAGGAAATCCTTAAGTATGTGCACCCCTCTCACAATGAATAATCTCCTACGCACAGTTGTGCTTCCAAAGGCTCTTTATGGCGCTGAACTCCTATATTCAACAGATGACAACGCTCTCTGCACATGCAGAATCTTCCAACAAGGGCGAGCACAAACCTCTCACTCAGTCTCCTGGGTGTTTTACCGATGAGTCGCCAACTACATTTGAGAAAACTTCTCTTCCTCGGCGAACTTATCCACTTGCCTGCGACTCGAGACTTTCCTTTACGAATTTTCATGAAAAACCTCAATATGCACAATTTATTCAATGTGAATACCACCGGTTATGTAAAAGACATCATCGATGTTCTAGAAGTGTACAATCTGTCTTCTTATCTTCAATAATTCTTATCTTCTGGATCCTTCCCAAAGAAGATCATATGGAAGCAACTCGTTAAGTCGACCATAAGAGCTCACTATTGTGATGCATGGACTTCAGCAGTGGGTGCCAATGGTCGCTCTTCTAATCTTTTCTTCATTCACAATCAGCCTCTCGCAGTCTGGAGTGTGTGGCGTCTTCTTGCTGCCCATCCTAACAGGAGTTTGGAACTGAAAAATCTTGCTAGACTTCTAAATAGATTGTTGTTCGAAAACAATGACCGATGCATGCTGTGTGGCCACACATATAACAATGAAATTGGACATATTACTGACTCGTGCAGATCTGCCACCATGTACAGACGCCGATATAATTACTGGTGTATGCTTATCGATAGCTTCGACATCCAACTATTTAGTTACCTGGATGCTCTCCCAAACGACCATTTAAATGCGCTGTTACTTGGCAGTACCCAGCCTGGTTGTCATATCCCGACTGAGTCATGGGAGCAGCTCATCATCGCATCAGCTGCATTTCTGTATGTTGGTTGTCAACTAATTCGCCCCGGAAGTTAAAAGATGACATTCACATGACATTTGATGCAATATGCCTCTCATGTGGACAATATTCAACTATGATCTGGCCTCCTTGCCACCCGCATCTACAATGTTTTCTCATATACTCGTTTTTATTTTGCTCTTCGTACAATGTACACATCTTTCCAATTTATGTATACAATGTCCTTCCTTGTAAATAGATGCTGGTGTATAGTCCACTTACAATGGTCTCGTTACCACATATTTTCTGTAACTGATATGTATATATGCTCTTCATACTTGGAGGTCAATAAACAATAATAATAATAAGTCGTCAGTCTCGTCGCCAGGCTAGTCGCCGACAGGATGGTTCTCCGCGCCCCAAGTTTCCGCGCTATGAATCCAGGTCACCATCAGCGTCTCCATTGTCGACACGTCGACGCAGCAGTTCAGACGACAGCTCCAATTCTCTCAGCCGCCGCGAGGATTCCCGTGTGGCTTCAGTGATACACCGACCGAACGCTCCGGCAAGAGACATAACTGATCCGGGTAATCCCTTATTTAGCTTTCCATCTTCGCTGGTCTCCCCTTGGGACGCCCCCTTGCCTATTCCTACGGCGGCAGACGGCTTTGGCTCTCACGTTTCCCGATCTATTCGCGACAAAATTTTCCGGTCCGATTTTATCAATTTGGATCAGCTGCAGGAACCCGCCACCTCTATTCATACAGTTGGTTGTCTCTGCTTCCGGTCGAATCCGCGTTGCGCCAAGCGACCATGCTGCTCCAATAACGTATGTTGACTCGTGGACCGATGCTTTTCTAACTTTCGTTTCGGTGTACCTCGACGTTCACCCTGAATCGTCGGCCCAGCCCCTTTTGCGTTACCTGCGCACAATTCGTTGGGCGGCTGCTAAATGTGGAGGATCTGCCTGGCGGGTCTACGATACCCAATTTCGGTTGAAGTGGGATGGGAATACAGTTACTCCTTGGGAGACCATCGACCCTAACGTTTGGCTGCTAGTCATGACGCCCCAGGTTCGGCAACCTCCGCAGCCGACTCCGCCTCAGGTTTGTACCTCCGAGCGTGCGGACAATTTTCCCACTCGTCCGGGCCGTCCCAGTCCCGTCTGTTTTGAATTCAACGCCATATTCATTGTTATGTGATGCCTGTTTTGTTTTGGGCCTATGGCCCTGTTTGTTTGCATCTCGTTGCTACTGTTTGCTTTCCCTTTCAGGTGCTGTGTCATCAGTGCCATTGATCCAGTTTTGGTGCGTCCTGCATGGGTAACTGGGGTGTTACCCGCCCATACCACGGTGCTTAGCCATAAGGAGTTGGGCTGTCCAGTGGTCTCTACTGCCATTCCTGCGTCGCACTCGTTGGGCTTCTCTCTGTTGGCCGTGTGTGCTTATTGCTTAGGGCGCCTCATAGCAATTCTTGGGCGCCGGCTCCGAATCGTACCTTAGCTCGTCGGGCCATGCTCATACCTGCGCTGTACAGGAGTATTTATTCAGCGATCTCTGCTTCGGCTTCTCGTCAGAGCTAAGGCTCTGCTTAATTGGTTTCCATGGGTATGGGCTATCTGCAGGACAAGCTTATAATGTTACATTAAAGCTGAGATCATACCCCACTCATGTGTTGTCGTTTAAATATTCCATGTGATAAGAGTGTTTTCTCTGTAGTGCATAAACAATCAATGCAGTAGTGACAGGGCTTTCACTGGTGGGGGTAGTATCTCTTGGATCTGAGTGATCACATAATATGCATATAGCAGACAAAACTCCCCTTTCTTTTGACATCCATACATTTGTGCACCACCTTCATTATGTGGGGAAATTATATGACGGATAGGTTTGAGCCATTGTTTCTTTCACTATATTTATTTTGACAGATGGAAGGGCTATGTGGTCCGTCACGACCGTCAGTCCGTCCTCCGTTCTGACAATACTTATGAATTAACTCATCAAATAACACGGGGACGTTTGCGGATTGCACAGTGATAAGTTCCAGGTTCGACACCATATATACGTAGGCGGCCACATAACAAACGGGACGGCATCGTAAATATATCGAGGGAATTCGGCCATTTTCGGATAAGTTCGTTACTTTCCATTGATGACGGACATGCTAAATTAATGCAACGGGAACGCGGCCATTTTGAATTTTCGGACACCTCCCAATTTTGACGGACATACCACAACTATGATTCTTCGGTACAAGAGATCATTATTGACTGATATAACATATACATGGTCCGGGGAATTTTATGATATACATATAATACTGGAATATCAGCCACGGAGATATCAACGTAGCTGTTATGATAACGCGGGAATCTGTAAAATATAGTAATTCGTACGCCCGCTGCGATCTCGGAGGAATCCGATACCTCTCGCTACAACAACGGCACCTCCGATGATTATATAAACAAAAAAACCTGGCAACGACTGTGTGTGGGATTTAAAGTTGCATATTTTGTGTTTTGTATGTGTACACCAATATGTAAGCAATTCATGAGATTCAGGATTCTCTACAATTTTATTTACACTATTTTTATTTTTGACTGGCTAAAACTGCTCCTACGGTAGACTGTCTGTTCATCATTAGCATAATATTAGCTTCCGGTGAGCAAGACGGGGTACCTTGTTGATGATAGGACGTCTGCAGGGGGGAAAGGGCGTGTCGTTTAATATTTATAAACTCCTCCCACTTCTAAGGGTCCACACTTAAGGGCCAGTCGTGTACCCACGCATCCTAGAATAAGGTCCCGTAAACACTTCCCACTTCTAAGGGTCTAAGTTCCACCTACTACTGGCACACCTTGTCTATGGCTGAACAAATTCAGCCCACGTCTCTAAATCCTTGAATAAGATCCCCGTAAACCCCTCCCACTTCTAAGGGCCATTGGTCTACCCACGCATCCTACAATAAGGTCCCGGTAAACCCCTCCCACTTATAAGGGCCAGTGGTCTACCCACGCAGCCTAGAATAAGGTTCCCGTAAACCACTCCCACTTCTAAAGGCCAGTGGTCTACCCACGCATCCTACAATAAGGTCCCGTAAACACCTCCAACTTCTCACACTTAAGGACCAGTGGTCTACCCACGCATCCTACAATAAGGTCCCCGCCTGAGTCATTGGAATCCCCTACTCAAGGCTATTATAATGCACATTATTATGCCTCGCTACTAACGTGTCAAGTGAGCAGGGACGTGGGCTGGAGGGTATCCAATGTTGGGGCGTCCACCTTGGAATTTCCAACCGCACGATCCCCTTGAATCAGACCAAACTCATGCACAAGGCCTGGGCTTTGGTTTTCCCCAACTGCATGACACATTATAGCTCTAGATTGTATACCATTATGAAGTGAATTGATCAGTAGCCTTTGATTGGCACCATGCAAACCGGGGGAGAAACTCAGGATACATAGGCCCAGTGAGAGAATGTGGATATCTGAACCTGAAAATTGCAAAAAACATCTAGACTGGCTTCAAGATTCCCAAGTGTTGGAAGTTTAGTGTAAACATATTTTTATTTCCAAATTCAACATAACATAATACACAGATGATACAAATGTGCATAAATAGAAGAGATAATGTATGGAAAGTTTCCAACCTGGCGCCCCCACCCCCACAAGATTGGAAATGTTCCCAACAAATGGAGAGAGAGATGATTTATTTTGCAAAAGAGCATACATTATTTAATACAAAGCATACTAATTAAATGGATTTAGATTATTTGTCCATTAAACCAGTTTCTTGCTAATTGGGGGGGGGGGTAAATGTGATATAGAAAAATAGATCACACCTGCTCCCTACTTCATGTCCACCCATCATGAGTTTTGGATCAACTCTAAAGAAGAGGTGTCCATTTGTATATGTCAAATGTGGTTGATTACATGTTTAAAGTGTAGGAAAGTATGCAAATGTTAGTCTAAAAACGACAAAATCCCCACTATTAAATTGTTTTCAAATAAAATTAAGAGAACAATTTCAACATAGTGTTGGTGTTAAATCTATAGTAAGATAAGATATTTGTAACTGTTGAACATTTTGACCAAAGTTGGGGATAGACACCAATTAAGCACCCTCTCAATGATTCACCTATCAATGATTCAGTTGAACGTGATTTCATAAGTTATATTCATGTCTGGGCGACAAACATGTGTAAATGTCCCTCAGGCAGACTTCAGAGGGGGAAATATGATGGCGCTGGCATTGAAATATTGTCACACCTGGATCTTTCAATAATGCCCAGATTAAGTAAATGAATATAACATATCATATTCTCCTGAGAGTAGATTTATATTACCATTGGTCATTTATATAGGCGGGCATGATTATGATACTATACTCATCGGGACTTTGAATATTTTATTTCTGCCTATTAATGTCACTTAATCTCCCGTATTAGGTATTTATTGTGTTATTTCTTAATATACCTGTTCTATTATGCAAATTACATAAGCTACAGTCATTATCTGGTTTAAAATGTCAATATACACAAGACGATTTTCGGACCCAAGTGCAGAAATCGTTCGAATAAATCTCACGGACAGAACCGTCACAGCCATGATCGGTTTGAAATAGAACCGTAACACGCACCCGTGTTGATTACAGGGTCACAGCTCCCAATTATCAAACCCTATCGGGATAATTTCTCAGCTATTTTACAAAAGAATAACACTTTATAGTCAGTGTTTGTCTTCAGAATGCGTTTCATATTTTATACGCCACGAAAAACAAAGAAATTGCGTCCACGCGGCTTGATTTTCATTGGTAACATGTTGATATTTACGTGTTAACATGCTAATACCGAGTTAATTGTGGTCTAGAGTTCAGGTTTCGATAACCTGAAACGGGAGATTAAGTGACATTAATAGACAGAAATAAAATATTGAAAGTCCCGATGAGTATAGTATCATAATCATGCCCGCCTATATAAATGACCAATGGTAATATAAATCTACTCTCAGGAGAATATGATATGTTATATTCATTTACTTAATCTGGGCATTATTGAAAGATCCAGGTGTGACAATATTTCAATGCCAGCGCCATCATATTTCCTCCTCTGAAGTCTGCCTGAGGGACATTTACACATGTTTGTCGCCCAGACATGAATATAACTTATGAAATCACGTTCAACTGAATCATTGATAGGTTATGACGTGATAGGGGTGGTGGGGGACTTGGGGAGAGGGTGCTTAATTGGTGTCTATCCCCAACTTTGGTCAAAATGTTCAACAGTTACAAATATCTTATCTTACTATAGATTTAACACCAACACTATGTTGAAATTGTTCTCTTAATTTTATTTGACAACAATTTAATAGTGGGGATTTTGTCGTTTTTAGACTAACATTTGCATACTTTCCTACACTTTAAACATGTAATCAACCACATTTGACATATACAAATGGACACCTCTTCTTTAGAGTTGATCCAAAACTCATGATGGGTGGACATGAAGTAGGCAGCAGGTGTGATCTATTTTTCTATATCACATTTACCCCCCCCCCCCCCAATTGGCAAGAAACTGGTTTAATGGACAAATAATCTAATTCCATTTAATTAGTACGCTTTGTATTAAATAATGTATGCTCTTTTGCAAAATAAATCATCTCTCTCTCCATCTGTTGGGAACATTTCCAATCTTGTGGGGGTGGGGGCGCCAGGTTGGAAACTTTCCATACATTATCTCTTCTATTTATGCACATTTGTATCATCTGTGTATTATGTTATGTTGAATTTGGAAATAAAAATATGTTTACACTAAACTTCCAACACTTGGGAATCTTGAAGCCAGTCTAGATGTTTTTTGCAATTTTCAGGTTCAGATATCCACATTCTCTCACTGGGCCTATGTATCCTGAGTTTCTCCCCCGGTTTGCATGGTGCCAATCAAAGGCTACTGATCAATTCACTTCATAATGGTATACAATCTAGAGCTATAATGTGTCATGCAGTTGGGGAAAACCAAAGCCCAGGCCTTGTGCATGAGTTTGGTCTAATTCAAGGGGATGGTGCGGTTGGAAATTCCAAGGTGGACGCCCCAACATTGGATACCCTCCAGCCCACGTCCCTGCTCACTTGACACGTTAGTAGCGAGGAATAATAATGTGCCTTATAATAGCCTTGAGTAGAGGATTCCAATGACTCAGGCGGGGACCTTATTGTAGGATGCGTGGGTAGACCACTGGCCCTTAAGTGTGAGAAGTGGGAGGTGTTTACGGGACCTTATTGTAGGATGCGTGGGTAGACCACTGGCTTTAGAAGAGGGAGTGGTTTACGGGGACCTTATTCTAGGCTGCGTGGGTAGACCACTGGCCCTTATAAGTGGGAGGGGTTTACCGGGACCTTATTGTTAGATGTGTGGGTAGACCACTGGCCCTTAGAAGGGGAGGGGTTTACGGGGATCTTATTCAAGGATTTAGAGACGTGGGCTGAATTTTTTCAGCCATAGACAAGGTGTACCAGTAGTAGGTGGAACTTAGACCCTTAGAAGTGGGAAGTGTTTACGGGACCTTATTCTAGGATGCGTGGGTACACGACTGGCCCTTAAGTGTGGACCCTTAGAAGTGGGAGGAGTTTAGAAATATTAAAAGACACGCCATTTCCCCCCTGCAGACGTCCTATCATCAACAAGGTACCCCGCCTTGCTCACCGGAAGCTAATATTATGCTAATGATGAACAGACAGTCTACCGTAGGAGCAGTTTTAGCCAGTCAAAAATAAAAATAGTGTAAATAAAATTGTAGAGAATCCTGAATCTCATGAATTGCTTACATATTGGTGTACACATACAAAACACAAAATATGCAACTTTAAATCCCACATGGGCATCACAAATCAATCATCACCTGTTCATTCAGGAAAGTTTAATATATTCAAGATATCTATAATTATGCGTGATTTTGTCACAAAAATGATTATTTTCAATCATCAAGAACAGTAACAAATCAGGCAAGAACCATCACAATACCGGCGATAGAACGACTTCCGATGTAACAGTTCCTACACAGTGAAGCGTAGTGTCATCCCTGGTCATGACATTACGAGAGGAGCAGAGGTACGAAGTTAGTCCAGTACGCATTTTTTTCAAATTTTGTCTGAGACTCTTTGGCTTCTGGAATCTTTCTCAGATCACTAATCGTGGCATCGATGATTGATTTGTGATGCCCATGGTACTGGGAATGCAGATGGCGACACAAAGTCGTGTCGAATGTGTAGCTCAGAGGTCGACCCACAAACCAACTGAGCTATCCGCTCCTCCTATTTAACAATTTTGTCATAAATAAACGTTAATTTTACTTATTAGCGCCATTTATTCGTGGAACAAAACAATACAAACAACCAATCTGGGAAATTTGACTGTCGTTGCGTAGCCGTAGGAACATGTCAGTGCTCTATATCGCAATATGGTATCATCCGAATGGTCTGTTCTAAAAATAGTAACATAAACGGTCCCGATTTAATATCCGAAATAAAATCAATATTAATTGATACAAGTTTTTCCGGACAGGGGTCTTCAGTTGATATCTATTATTGTATACACACGCAACTATTTAAGATTTGTTATTTAAAGAGATAATCCATCTTTAATTGGTCGCAAGAATATAAGTGTATTTTAATTTAATAACACTGCAGTCAGAACAAAATCCTACGTAATCAAAGAAAGCTGTCAATATGGTGTCTGAAATGGAGTAGATTATTAATTATTTCTCGTGCTTATTAATTTCGTCACCCTGGCTGAACAGACGTCACGAACCCCCTGATTTAATATGTATGCCCTGTCATCCCCGATTTAGTGTATTCCCTGTCATCCCTGATTTAATGTATGTCCTGTTACCCTGATTTATTATGTTTGCCCTGTCATCCCCGATTTAATGTATGCCCTGTAACCCTGATTTAATGTATGTCCTGTTACCCTGATTTAATGTATGTCCTGTTACCCTGATTTATTATGTATGCCCTGTCATCCCCGATTTAATGTATGCCCTGTCATCCCTGATTTAATGTACGTCCTGTTACCCTGATTTATTATGTATGCCCTGTAACCCTGATGTAATGAATGTCCTGTAACCCTGATTTAATGTATGCCCTGATTTAATGTATGTCCTGTTACCCTGATTTAATGTATGTCCTGTTACCCTGATTTAATGTATGTCCTGTTACCCTGATTTAATGTATGCCCTGATTTAATGTATGCCATGTAACCCTGATTTAATGTATGGCCTGATGTAATGTATGTCCAGTTACCCTGATTTAATGTATGTCCTGTTACCCTGATTTACTATGTATGTCCTGTCGTCCTTGATTTAATGTATGCCATGTCACCCTGTTTTAATCTATGCCCTGATTTAATGTATGCCCTGTAACCCTGATTTAATGTATGCCCTGATTTAATGTATGTCCTGTTACCCTGATTTAATGTATGTCCTGTTACCCTGATTTATTATGTATGCCCTGTCATCCCTGATTTAATGTATGTCCTGTAACCCTGATTTATTATGTATGCCCTGTCATCCCCGATTTATTGTATGCCCTGTAATCCCTGATTTAATGTATGTCCTGTTACCCTGATTTATTATGTATGCCCTGTCATCCCCGATTTATTGTATGCCTTGTAACCCTGATTTAATGTATGCCCTGAATTAATGTATGCCCTGTCATCCCCGAATTATTGTATGCCCTGTAACCCTGATTTAATGTATGCCCTGATTTATTGTATGCCCTGTAATCCCTGATTTAATGTATGCCCTAATTTAATGTATGCCCTGTCATCCCTGATTTAATGTGTATGCCCTGTAACCCTGATTTATTGTATGCCCTTATTTAATGTATACCCTGATTTAACGTGTATGCCCTGTAACCCTGATTTATTGTATGCCCTGATTTAATGTATGCCCTGATTTAATGTATGCCCTGTCATTCCCGATTTAGTGTATGCCCTGATTTAATGTATGCCTTGTCATCCCCGATTTAGTGTATGCCCTGATTTAATGTATGCCCTGATTTAATGTATGCCCTGTAACCCTCATTTAATGTATGCCCTGTAACCCGCATTTAATGTATGCCCTGATTTAATGTATGCCCTGATTTAATGTATGCCCTGTAACCCTGGTTTAATGTATGCCCTGTAACCCTGATGTAATGTATGCCCTGTAACCCTGATTTAATGTATACCCTGTAACCCTGATTTAATGTATGCCCTGTAACCCTGATTTAATGTATGCCATGTAACCCTGATTTAATGTATGCCCCGATTTAATGTATGACCTGTAACCCTGATTTAATGTATGCCCTGTTACCCTGATTTAATGTATGCCCTGTAACCCTGATTTAATGTATGTTCTGTTACCCTGTTTTATTATGTATGCCCTGTCATCCCCGATTTAATGTATGCCCTGTAACGCTGATTTAATGTATGCCCTGTAACCCCGATTTAATGTATGCCCTGTAACCATGATTTAATGTATGCCATGTAAACCTGATTTAATGTATGTCCTGTTACCCTGATTTATTATGTATGCCCTGTCATCCCTGATTTAATGTGTATGCCCTGTAACCCCGATTTAATGTATGCCCTGTAACCCTGATTTAATGTATGCCATGTTACCCTGATTTAATGTATGCCCTGTAACCCTGATTTAATGTATGCCCTGTAACCCTGACTTAATGTATGCCCTGATTTAATGGTTGCCTTGTAACCCTGATTTAATTTATGCCCTGATTTAATGTATGCCCTGTAACCCTGATTTAATGTATGCCCTGTAACCCTGATTTAATGTATGCCCTGATCTAATGTATGCACTCTAACCCTGATTTAATGTATGACCTGATTTAATGTATGATCTGTAACCCTGATTTAATGTATGCCCTGTAACCCTGATTTAATGTATGCTCTGTCATCCTGATTTAATGTATGCCCTGTAACCCTGATTTAATGTATGTCCTGTTACCCTGATTTATTATGTATGCCCTGTCATCCCCGATTTATTGTATGCCTTGTAACCCTGATTTAATGTATGCCCTGAATTAATGTATGCCCTGTCATCCCCGAATTATTGTATGCCCTGTAACCCTGATTTAATGTGTGCCCTGATTTATTGTATGCCCTGTCATCCCTGATTTAATGTATGCCCTAATTTAATGTATGCCCTGTCATCCCTGATTTAATGTGTATGCCCTGTGACCCTGATTTATTGTATGCCCTTATTTAATGTATGCCCTGATTTAATGTGTATGCCCTGTAACCCTGATTTATTGTATGCCCTTATTTAATGTATGCCCTGATTTAATGTATGCCCTGTCATTCCCGATTTAGTGTATGCCCTGATTTAATGTATGCCCTGTCATCCCCGATTTAGTGTATGCCCTGATTTAATGTATGCCCTGATTTAATGTATGGCCTGTAACCCTCATTTAATGTATGCCATGTAACCCTCATTTAATGTATGCCCTGATTTAATGTATGCCCTGATTTAATGTATGCCCTGTAACCCTGACTTAATGTATGCCCTGTAACCCTGATTTAATGTATGCCCTGTAACCCTGATTTAATGTATGCCCTGATTTAATGTATGACCTGTAACCCAGATTTAATGTATGCCCTGTTACCCTGATTTATTATGTATGCCCTGTAACCCTGATGTAATGTATGTCCTGTAACCCTGATTTAATGTATGCCCTGATTTAATGTGTGTCCTGTTACCCTGATTTAATGTATGTCCTGTTACCCTGATTTAATGTATGCCCTGATTTAATGTATGCATTGTAACCCTGATTTAATGTATGGCCTGATGTAATGTATGTCCTGTTACTCTGATTTAATGTATGTCCTGTTACCCTGATTTATTATGTATGTCCTGTCATCCCTGATTTAATGTATGCCCTGTCACCCTGTTTTAATGTATGCCCTGATTTAATGTGTATGCCCTGTAACCGTGATTTATTGTATGCCCTTATTTAATGTATGCCCTGATATAATGTGTATGCCCTGTAACCCTGATTTATTGTATGCCCTGATGTAATGTATCCCCTGATTTAATGTATGCCCTGTCATTCCCGATTTAGTGTATGCCCTGATTTAATGTATGCCCTGTCATCCCCAATTTGGTGTATGCCCTGATTTAATGTATGCCCTGATTTAATGTATGCCCTGTAACCCTCATTTAATGTATGCCATGTAACCCTCATTTAATGTATGCCCTGATTTACTGTATGCCCTGATTTACTGTATGCCCTGTAACCCTGATTTAATGTATGCCCTGTAACCCTGATTTAATGTATGCCCTGTAACACTGATTTAACGTATGCCCTGTAACCCTGATTTAATGTATGCCCTGTAACCCTGATTTAATGTATGCCCTGATTTAATGTATGACCTGTTACCCTGATTTAATGTATGCCCTGTTACCCTGATTTAATGTATGCCCTGTAACCCTGATTTAATGTATGTTCTGTTACCCTATTTTATTATGTATGCCCTGTCATCCCCGATTTAATGTATGCCCTGTAACCCTGATTTAATGTATGTGCTGATTTATTGTATGCCCTGTCATCCCTGATTTAATGTATGTCCTGTTACCCTGAATTATTATGTATGCCGTTTAACCCCGATTTAATGAATGCCCTGTAATCCTAATTTAATGTATGCCCTGTCATCCCCGATTAATGTATGACCTGCAACCCCGATTTATTGTATGCCCTGTCATCCCCGATTTAATGTATGCTCTGTCATCCCCGATATAATGTATGACCTGTAACCCTGATTTAATGTATGCCCTGTCATCCCCGATTTAATGTATGCCCTGTAACGCTGATTTAATGTATGCCCTGTAACCCTGATTTAATGTATGCCATGTAACCATGATATAATGTATGTCCTGTTACCCTAATTTATTATGTATGCCCTGTCATCCCTGATTTAATGTGTATGCCCTGTAACCCCGATTTAATGTATGCCATGTAACCCTGATTTAATGTATGCCATGTAACCCTGATTTAATGTATGCCCTGTAACCCTGATTTAATGTATGCCATGTAACCCTGATGTAATGTATGCCCTGATTTAATGGATGCCCTGTAACCCTGATTTAATGTATGCCCTGATTTAATGTATGCCCTGTAACCCTGATTTAATGTATGCCCTATAACCCTGATTTAATGTATGCCCTGATCTAATGTATGCACTGTAACCCTGATTTAATGTATGCCCTGATTTAATGTATGACATGTAACCCTGATTTAATGTATGCCCTGTAACCCTGATTTAATGTATGCTCTGTAACCCTGATTTAATGTATGCCCTGTAACCCTGATTTAATGTATGCCCTGTAACCCTGATGATTGATTTGTGATGCCCATGGTACTGGGAATGCAGATGGCGACACAAAGTCGTGTCGATGGTATAGCTCAGAGGTCGGCCCACAAACCAACTGAGCTATCCGCTCCTCCTATTTAACAATTTTGTCATAAATAAACGTTAATTTTACTTATTAGCGCCATTTATTCGTGGAACAAAACAATACAAACAACCAATCTGGGAAATTTGACTGTCGTTGCGTAGCCGTAAGAACATGTCAGTGCTCTATATCGCAATATGGTATCATCCGAATGGTCTGTTCTAAAAATAGTAACATAAACGGTCCCGATTTAATATCCGAAATAAAATCAATATTAATTGATACAAGTTTTTCCGGACAGGGGTCTTCAGTTGATATCTATTATTTTATACACACGCAACTATTTAAGATTTGTTATTTAAAGAGATAATCCATCTTTAATTGGTCGCAAGAATATAAGTGTATTTTGATTTAATAACACTGCAGTCAGAACAAAATCCTACGTAATCAAAGAAAGCTGTCAATATGGTGTCTGAAATGGTGTAGATTATTAATTATTTCTCGTGCTTATTAATTTCGTCACCCTGGCTGAACAGACGTCACGAACCCCCTGATTTAATATGTATGCCCTGTCATCCCCGATTTAGTGTATGCCCTGTCATCCCTGATTTAATGTATGTCCTGTTACCCTGATTTATTATGTTTGCCCTGTCATCCCCGATATAATGTATGTCCTGTAACCCTGATCTAATGTATGTCCTGTTACCCTGATTTAATGTATGCCCTGTTACCCTGATTTAATTATGTCCTGTAATCCTGATTTAATGTATGCCCTGTAACCCTGATTTAATGTATGTCCTGTTACCCTGATTTAATGTATGTCCTGTTACCCTGATTTATTATGTATGCCCTGTCATCCCCGATTTAAAGTATGCCCTGTCATCCCTGATTTAATGTATGTCATGTTACCCTGATTTATTATGTATGCCCTGTAACCCTGATGTAATGTATGTCCTGAAACCCTGATTTAATGTATGTCCTGTTACCCTGATTTAGTATGTATGCCCTGTCATCCCCGATTTAATGTATGCCCTGTCATCCCTGATTTAATGTATGTCCTGTTACCCTGATTTATTATGTATGCCCTGTAACCCTGATGTAATGTATGTCATGTAACCCTGATTTAATGTATGCCCTGATTTAATGTATGTCCTGTTACCCTGAATTAATGTATGTCTTGTTACCCTGATTTAATGTATGCCCTGATTTAATGTATGCCCTGTAACCCTGATTTAATGTATGCCCTGGTGTAATGTATGTCCTGTTACCCTGATTTAATGTATGTCCTGCTACCCTGATTTATCATGTATGTCCTGTCATCCCTGATTTAATGTATGCCCTGTCACCCTGTTTTAATGTATGCCCTGATTTAATGTATGCCCTGTAACCCTGATTTAATGTATGACCTGATTTAATGTATGTCCTGTTACCCTGATTTAATGTATGTCCTGTTACCCTGATTTATTATGTATGCCCAGTCATCCCTGATTTAATGTATGCCCTGTAACCCTGATTTAATGTATGACCTGATTTAATGTATGTCCTGTTACCCTGATTTAATGTATGTCCTGTTACCCTGATGTATTATGTATGCCCAGTCATCCCTGATTTAATGTATGTCCTGTAACCCTGATTTATTATGTATGCCCTGTCATCCCCGATTTATTGTATGCTCTGTCATTCCTGATTTAATGTATGTCCTGTTACCCTGATTTATTATGTATGCCTGTCATCCCCGATTTATTGTATGCCTTGTAACCCTTATTTAATGTATGCCCTAATATAATGTATGACCTGTCATCCCTGATTTAATGTGTTTGCCCAGTAACCCTGATTTATTGTATGCCCTTATTTAATGTATGCCCTGATTTAATGTGTATGCCCTGTAACCCTGATTTATTGTATGCCCTGAGTTAATGTATGCCCTGATTTAATGTATGCCCTGTCATTCCCGATTTAGTGTATGCCCTGATTTAATATATGCCCTGTCATCCCCGATTTAGTGTATGCCCTGATTTAATGTATGCCCTGATTTAATGTATGCCCTGTAACCCTGATTTAATGTATGCCCTGTAACCATGATTTAATGTATGCCCTGATTTAATGTATGCCCTGATTTAATGTATGCCCTGTAACCCTGATTTAATGTATGCCCTGTAACCCTGATTTAATATATGCCATATAACCCTGATTTAATGTATGCCCTGTAACCCTGATTTAATGTATGCCTTGTAACCCTGATTTAATGTATGCCCTGTAACCCTGATTTAATGTATGCCATGTAACCCTGATTTAATGTATGTCCTGTTACCCTGATTTATTATGTATGCCCTGTCATCCCTGATTTAATGTGTATGCCCTGTAACCCCGATTTAATGTATGCCCTGTAACCCTGATTTAATGTATTTTATGTAACCCTGATTTAATATATACCCTGTAACCCTGATTTAATGTATGCCCTGTAACCCTGATTTAATGTATGCCCTGATTTAATGGATGCCCTGTAACCCTGATTTAATGTATGCCCTGATTTAATGTATGCCCTGTAACCCTGATTTAATGTATGCCCTATAACCCTGATTTAATGTATGCCCTGATATAATGTATGCACTGTAACCCTGATTTAATGTATGCCCTGATTTAATGTATGACCTGTAACCCTGATTTAATGTATGCCCTGTAACCCTGATTTAATGTATGCTCTGTAACCCTGATTTAATGTATGCCCTGTAACCCTGATTTAATGTATGCCCTGTAACCCTGATGATTGACTTGTGATGCCCATGGTACTGGGAATGCAGATGGCGACACAAATCGTGTCGATGGTGTAGCTCAGAGGTCGGCCCTCAAACCAACTGAGATATCCGCTCCTCCTATTTAACAATTTTGTCATAAATAAACGTTAATTTTACTTATTAGCGCCATTTATTCGTGGAACAAAACAATACATACAACCAATCTGGGAAATTTGACTGTCGTTGCGTAGCCGTAAGAACATGTCAGTGCTCTATATCGCAATATGGTATCATCCGAATGGTCTGTTCTAAAAATAGTAACATAAACGGTCCCGATTTAATATCCGAAATAAAATCAATATTAATTGATACAAGTTTTTCCTGACAGGGGTCTTCAGTTGATATCTATTATTTTATACACACGCAACTATTTAAGATTTGTTATTTAAAGAGATAATCCATCTTTAATTGGTCGCAAGAATATAAGTGTATTTTAATTTAATAACACTGCAGTCAGAACAAAATCCTACGTAATCAAAGAAAGCTGTCAATATGGTGTCTGAAATGGAGTAGATTATTAAATATTTCTCGTGCTTATTAATTTCGTCACCCTGGCTGAACAGACGTCACGAACCCCCTGATTTAATATGTATGCCCTATCATCCCCGATTTAGTGTATGCCCTGTCATCCCTGATTTAATGTATGTCCTGTTACCCTGATTTATTATGTTTGCCCTGTCATCCCCGATTTAATGTATGTCCTGTAACCCTGATCTAATGTATGTCCTGTTACCCTGATTTAATGTATGCCCTGTTACCCTGATTTAATGTATGTCCTGTAATCCTGATTTAATGTATGCCCTGTAACCCTGATTTAATGTATGTCCTGTTACCCTGATTTAATGTATGTCCTGTTACCCTGATTTATTATGTATGCCCTGTCATCCCCGATTTAAAGTATGCACTGTCATCCCTGATTTAATGTATGCCATGTTACCCTGATTTATTATGTATGCCCTGTAACCCTGATGTAATGTATGTCCTGTAACCCTGATTTAATGTATGCCCTGATTTAATGTATGTCCTGTTACCCTGATTTAATGTATGTCCTGTTACCCTGATTTAATGTATGCCCTGATTTAATGTATGCCCTGTAACCCTGATTTAATGTATGCCCTGGTGTAATGTATGTCCTGTTACCCTGATTTAATGTATGTCCTGTTACCCTGATTTATTATGTATGTCCTGTCATCCCTGATTTAATGTAAGCCCTGTCACCCTGTTTTAATGTATGCCCTGATTTAATGTATGCCCTGTAACCCTGATTTAATGTATGCCCCGATTTAATGTATGTCCTGTTACCCTGAATTAATGTATGTCCTGTTACCCTGATTTATTATGTATGCCCTGTCATCCCTGATTTAATGTATGTCCTGTAACCCTGATTTATTATGTATGCCCTGTCATCCCCTTTTATTGTATGCCCTGTCATCCCTGATTTAATGTATGTCCTGTTACCCTGATTTATTATGTATGCCCTGTCAACTCCGATTTATTGTATGCCTTGTAACCCTGATTTAATGTATGCCCTGATTTAATGTATGCCCTGTCATCCCCGAGTTATTGTATGCCCTGTAACCCTGATTTAATGTATGCCCTGATTTATTGTATGCCCTGTCATCCCTGATTTAATGTATGCCCTAATTTAATGTATGCCCTGTGATCCCTGATTTAATGTGTATGCCCTGTAGCCCTGATTTATTGTATGCCCTTATTTAATGTATGCCCTGATTTAATGTGTATGCCCTGTAACCCTGATATATTGTATGCCCTGATTTAATGTATGCCCTGATTTAATGTATGCCCTGTCATTCCCGATTTACTGTATGCCCTGATTTAATGTATGCCCTGTCATCCCCGATTTAGTGTATGCCCTGATTTAATGTATGCCCTGATTTAATGTATGCCCTGTAACCCTGATTTAATGTATGCCCTGTAACCCTGATTTAATGTATGCCCTGATTTAATGTATGCCCTGTAACCCTGATTTAATGTATGTCCTGTAACCCTGATTTAATGTATGCCTGTAACCCTGATTTAATGTATGCCCTGTAACCCTGATTTAATGTATGCCCTGTAACCCTGATTTAATGTATGCCCTGTAACCCTGATTTAATGTATGCCCTGATTTAATGTATGACCTATAACCCTGATTTAATGTATGCCCTGTTACCCTGATTTAATGTATGCCCTGTAACCCTGATTTAATGTATGTTCTGTTACCCTGTTTTATTATGTATGCCCTGTCATCCCCGATTTAATGTATGCCCTGTAACCCTGATTTAATGTATGTGCTGATTTATTGTATGCCTTGTCATCCCTGATTTAATGTATGCCCTGTCATCCCTTATCTATTATGTATGCCCTGTAACCCCGATCTAATGAATGCCCTGTAACCCTGATTTAATGTATGCCCTGTCATCCCCGATTTAATGTATGACCTGTAACCCCGATTTAATGTATGCCCTGTCATCCCCGATTTAGTGTATGCCCTGTCATCCCCGATTTAATGTATGACCTGTAACCCTGATTTAAAGTATGACCTTTCATACCGGATTTAATGTATGCCCTGTAACGCTGATTGAATGTATGCCCTGTAACCCCGATTTAATGTATGTCCTGTAACCCTGATTTAATGTATGCCATGTAACCCTGATTTAATGTATGTCCTGTTACCCTGATTTACTAAGTATGCCCTGTCATCCCTGATTTAATGTGTATGCCCTGTAACCCCGATTTAATGTATGCCCTGTAACCCTGATTTAATGAATACCCTGTAACCCTGATTTAATGTATGCCCTGTAACCCTGATTTAATGTATGCCCTGATTTAATGGATGCCCTGTAACCCTGATTTAATGTTTGCCCTGATTTAATGTATGCCCTGTAACCCTGATTTAATGTATGCCCTGTAATCCTGATTTAATGTATGCCCCGATCTAATGTATGCACTGTAACCCTGATTTAATGTATACCCTGATTTAATGTATGACCTGTAACCATGACTTAATGTATGCCCTGTAACCCTGATTTAATGTATGCTCTCTAACCCCGATTTAATGTATGCCCTGTAACGCTGATTGAATGTATGCCCTGTAACCCCGATTTAATGTAAGTCCTGTAACCCTGATTTAATGTATGCCATGTAACCCTGATTTAATGTATGTCCTGTTACCCTGATTTACTAAGTATGCCCTGTCATCCCTGATTTAATGTGTATGCCCTGTAACCCCGATTTAATGTATGCCCTGTAACCCTGATTTAATGTAAACCCTGTAACCCTGATTTAATGTATGCCCTGTAACCCTGATTTAATGTATGCCCTGATTTAATGGAGGCCCTGTAACCCTGATGTAAAGTTTGCCCTGATTTAATGTATGCCCTGTAACCCTGATTTAATGTAAGCCCTGTAACCCTGATTTAATGTATGCCCCGATCTAATGTATGCACTGTAACCCTGATTTAATGTATACCCTGATTTAATGTATGACCTGTAACCATGACTTAATGTATGCCCTGTAACCCTGATTTAATGTATGCTCTCTAACCCTGATTTAATGTATGCCCTGTAACCCTGATTTAATGTATGGCCTGTAACCCTGATTTAATGTATACCCTGTAACCCTGATTTAATGTATGCCCTGATTTAATGTATGATCTGTAACCCTGATTTAATGTATGCCCTGTAACCCTGATTTAATGTATGCTCTGATTTAATGTATGCCCTGTAACCCCGATTTAGTGTATGCCCTGTCATCCCCGATTTAATGTATTTCCTGTTACCCTGATTTAATATGTATGCCCTGTCATCCCCGATTTAATGTATGTCCAGTAACCCTGATTTAATGTATGTTCTGTAATCCTGATTTATTACGTATGCCCTGTCATCCCTGATTTAATGTATGTCCTGTAACCCTGATTTATTATGTATGCCCTGTCATCCCTGATTTAATGTATGCCCTGATTTAATCTATGCCCTGTCATCCCCGATTTAATGTATGCCCTGTAACCCTGATTCAATGTATGTCCTGTAACCCTGATTTATTATGTATGCCCTGTCATCCCTGATTTAATGTATGTCCTGTAACCCTGATTTATTATGTTTGCCCTGTCATCCATGATTTAATGTATGTCCTGTTACCCTGATTTATTAAGTATGCCCTGTCATGCCCGATTTAATGTATGCCCTGTAACCCTGATTTAATGTATGCCCTGTTACCCTGATTTAATGTATGCCATGTAACCCTGATTTAAAGTATGCCCTGTCATCCCCGATTTAATGTATGCCCTGTAACCCTGATTTAATGTATGCCCTGTAACCCTGATTTAATGTATACCCTGACATCCCCGATTTAATGTATGCCCTGTCATCCCCGATTTAATGTATGCCCTGTAACCCTGATTTATTATGTATGACCTGTCATCCCCGATTTAATGTATGCCCTGGTTTAATGTATGTCCTGTCATCCCCGATTTAATGTATGCCCTGTCATCCCTGATTTATTATGTATGTCCTGTCATCCCTGATTTAATGTATGCCCTGTAACCCTGATTTAATGTATGTCCTGTAACCCTGATTTAATGTATGCCCTGTAACCCCGATTTAATGTATGTCCTGTTACCCTGATTTAATGTATGCCCTGTAACCCCAATTTAAAGTATGCCCTGTCATACCCGATTTAATGTATGCCTGTAACGCTGATTGAATGTATGCCATGTAACCCCGATTTAATGTATGCCCTGTAACCCTGATTTAATGTATGCCATGTAACCCTGATTTAATGTATGTCCTGTTACCCTGATTTACTAAGTATGCACTGTCATCCCTGATTTAATGTGTATGCCCTGTAACCCCGATTTAATGTATGCCCTGTAACCCTGATTTAATGTATATCCTGTAACCCTGATTTAATGTATGCCCTGTAACCCTGATTTAATGTATGCCCTGATTTAATGGATGCCCTGTAACCCTGATTTAATGTTTGCCCTGATTTAATGTATGCCCTGTAACCCTGATTTAATGTATGCCCTGTAACCCGGATTTAATGTTTGCCCCGATCTAATGTATGCACTGTAACCCTGATTTAATGTATACCCTGATTTAATGTATGACCTGTAACCATGACTTAATGTATGCCCTGTAACCCTGATTTAATGTATGCTCTCTAACCCCGATTTAATGTATGCCCTGTAACGCTGATTGAATGTATGCCCTGTAACCCCGATTTAATGTAAGTCCTGTAACCCTGATTTAATGTATGCCATGTAACCCTGATTTAATGTATGTCCTGTTACCCTGATTTACTAAGTATGCCCTGTCATCCCTGATTTAATGTGTATGCCCTGTAACCCCGATTTAATGTATGCCCTGTAACCCTGATTTAATGTAAACCCTGTAACCCTGATTTAATGTATGCCCTGTAACCCTGATTTAATGTATGCCCTGATTTAATGGAGGCCCTGTAACCCTGATGTAATGTTTGCCCTGATTTAATGTATGCCCTGTAACCCTGATTTAATGTAAGCCCTGTAACCCTGATTTAATGTATGCCCCGATCTAATGTATGCACTGTAACCCTGATTTAATGTATACCCTGATTTAATGTATGACCTGTAACCATGACTTAATGTATGCCCTGTAACCCTGATTTAATGTATGCTCTCTAACCCTGATTTAATGTATGCCCTGTAACCCTGATTTAATGTATGGCCTGTAACCCTGATTTAATGTATACCCTGTAACCCTGATTTAATGTATGCCCTGATTTAATGTATGATCTGTAACCCTGATTTAATGTATGCCCTGTAACCCTGATTTAATGTATGCTCTGATTTAATGTATGCCCTGTAACCCCGATTTAGTGTATGCCCTGTCATCCCCGATTTAATGTATTTCCTGTTACCCTGATTTAATATGTATGCCCTGTCATCCCCGATTTAATGTATGTCCAGTAACCCTGATTTAATGTATGTTCTGTAATCCTGATTTATTACGTATGCCCTGTCATCCCTGATTTAATGTATGTCCTGTAACCCTGATTTATTATGTATACCCTGTCATCCCTGATTTAATGTATGCCCTGATTTAATCTATGCCCTGTCATCCCCGATTTAATGTATGCCCTGTAACCCTGATTCAATGTATGTCCTGTAACCCTGATTTATTATGTATGCCCTGTCATCCCTAATTTAATGTATGTCCTGTAACCCTGATTTATTATGTTTGCCCTGTCATCCATGATTTAATGTATGTCCTGTTACCCTGATTTATTATGTATGCCCTGTCATGCCCGATTTAATGTATGCCCTGTAACCCTGATTTAATGTATGCCCTGTTACCCTGATTTAATGTATGCCATGTAACCCTGATTTAAAGTATGCCCTGTCATCCCCGATTTAATGTATGCCCTGTAACCCTGATTTAATGTATGCCCTGTAACCCTGATTTAATGTATACCCTGACATCCCCGATTTAATGTATGCCCTGTCATCCCCGATTTAATGTATGCCCTGTAACCCTGATTTATTATGTATGACCTGTCATCCCCGATTTAATGTATGCCCTGATTTAATGTATGTCCTGTCATCCCCGATTTAATGTATGCCCTGTCATCCCTGATTTATTATGTATGCCCTGTCATCCCTGATTTAATGTATGCCCTGTAACCCTGATTTAATGTATGTCCTGTAACCCTGATTTAATGTATGCCCTGTAACCCCGATTTAATGTATGTCCTGTTACCCTGATTTAATGTATGCCCTGTAACCCCAATTTAAAGTATGCCCTGTCATACCCGATTTAATGTATGCCTGTAACGCTGATTGAATGTATGCCATGTAACCCCGATTTAATGTATGCCCTGTAACCCTGATTTAATGTATGCCATGTAACCCTGATTTAATGTATGTCCTGCTACCCTGATTTACTAAGTATGCACTGTCATCCCTGATTTAATGTGTATGCCCTGTAACCCCGATTTAATGTATGCCCTGTAACCCTGATTTAATGTATACCCTGTAACCCTGATTTAATGTATGCCCTGTAACCCTGATTTAATGTATGCCCTGATTTAATGGATGCCCTGTAACCCTGATTTAATGTTTGCCCTGATTTAATGTATGCCCTGTAACCCTGATTTAATGTATGCCCTGTAACCCGGATTTAATGTTTGCCCCGATCTAATGTATGCACTGTAACCCTGATTTAATGTATACCCTGATTTAATGTATGACCTGTAACCCTGATTTAATGTATGCTCTCTAACCCTGATTTAATGTATGCCCTGTAACCCTGATTTAATGTATGCCCTGTAACCCTGATTTAATGTATGCCCTGTAACCCTGATTTAATGTATGCCCTGATTTAATGTATGATCTGTAACCCTGATTTAATGTATGCCCTGTAACCCTGATTTAATGTATGCTCTGATTTAATGAATGCCCTGTAACCCGATTTAGTGTATGCCCTGTCATCCCTGATTTAATGTATGCCATGTAACCCCGATTTAGTGTATGCCCTGTCATCCCCGATTTAATGTATTTCCTATTACCCTGATTTAATATGTATGCCCTGTCATCCCCGATTTAATGTATGTCCAGTAACCCTGATTTAATGTATGTCTTGTAACCCTGATTTATTATGTATGCCCTGTCATCCCTGATTTAATGTATGTCCTGTAACCCTGATTTATTATGTATGCCCTGTCATCCCTGATTTAATGTATGCCCTGATTTAATCTATGCCCTGTCATCCCCGATTTAATGTATGGCCTGTAACCCTGATTCAATGTATGTCCTGTAACCCTGATTTATTATGTATGCCCTGTCATCCCTGATTTAATGTATGTCCTGTAACCCTGATTTATTATGTATGCCCTGTCATCCATGATTTAATGTATGTCCTGTTACCCTGATTTATTATGTATGCCCTGTCATGCCCGATATAATGTATGCCTTGTAACCCTGATTTAATGTATGCCCTGTTACCCTGATTTAATGTAAGCCATGTAACCCTGATTTAAAGTATGCCCTGTCATCCCCGATTTAATGTATGCCCTGTAACCCTGATTTAATGTATGCCCTGTAACCCTGATTTCATGTATACCCTGTCATCCCCGATTTAATGTATGCCCTGTCATCCCCGATTTAATGTATGCCCTGTAACCCTGATTTATTATGTATGCCCTGTCATCCCCGATTTAATGTATGCCCTGATTTAATGTATGTCCTGTCATCCCCGATTTAATGTATGCCCTGTCATCCCTGATTTATTATGTATGCCCTGTCATCCCTGATTTAATGTATGCCCTGTAACCCTGATTTAATGTATGCCCTGTAACCCTGATTTAATATATGCCCTGTAACCCCGATTTAATGTATGTCCTGTTACCCTGATTTAATGTATGCCCTGTAACCCCGATTTAGTGTATGTCCTGTCATCCCCGATTTAATGTATGCCCTGTCATCCCCGATTTAATGTATGCCCTGTAACCCCGATTTAATGTATGCCCTGTAACCCTGATTTAATGTATGCCGGTAACCCCGATTTATTGTATGACCTGTAACCCTGATTTAATGTATGCCCTGTTAGCCTGATTTAATGTTTGCCCTGTAACCCTGATTTAATGTATGTCCTGTTACCCTGATTTATTATGTATGCCCTGTCATCCCCGATTTAATGTATGCCCTGTAACCCTGATTTAATGTATGTCCTGATTTATTGTATGCCCTGTCATCCCAGATTTAATGTATGTCCTGTTACCCTGATTTATTATGTATGCCATGTCATCCCTGATTTAATGAATGCCCTGTATCCCTGATTTAATGTATGCCCTGTTACCCTGATTTAATGTATGCCCTGTAACCCTGATTTAATGTATGTCCTGTTACCCTGATTTAATGTATGCCCTGTCATCCCCGATTTAATGTATGCCCTGTAACCCTGATTTAATGTATGCCCTGTAACCATGATTTAATGTATGCCGTGTAACCCTGTTTTAATGTATGCCCTGTAACCCTGATTTAATGTATGCCCTGTAACCCTGATTTACTATGTATGCCCTGTCATCCCCGATTTAATGTATGCCCTGTCATCCCCTATTTAATGTATGCCCTGTAACCCTGATTTAATGTATGCCCTGTAACCTTGATTTATTATGTATGTCCTGTTACCCTGATTTAATATGTATGCCCTGTAACCCTGATTTAATGTATGCCCTGTATTTCTGATTTAATGTATGCCCTGTCATCCCCGATTTAATGTATGCCCTGTAACCCTGATTTAATGTATGCCCTGTAACCCTGATTTAATGTATGCCCTGTAACCCTGATTTAATGTATGCCCTGTAACCCTGATTTATTTATGTATGCCATGTCATCCCCGATTTAATGTATGCCCTGTAACCCTGATTTAATGTATGCCATGTAACCCTAATTTAATGTATGCCCTGTAACCCTGATTTAATGTATGCCCTGTTACCCTGATTTATTATGTATGCCCTGTCATCCCCGATTTAATGTATGCCCTGTTACCCTGATTTAATGTATGCCCTGTAACCCTGATTGATTATGTATGCCCTGTAACCCTGATTTATTATTTATGCCCTGTAACCCTGATTTAATGTATGCCCTGTAACCCTGATTTAATGTATGCCCTGTAACCCTGATTTATTATGTATGCCCTGTCATCCCCGATTTACTGTATGCCTTGTAACCCTGATTTAATGTATGCCCTGATTTATTGTATGCCCTGTCATCCCTGATTTAATGTATGCCCTAATTTAATGTATGCCATGTGGTCCCTGATTTAATGTGTATGCCCTGTAACCCTGATTTATTGTATGCCCTTATTTAATGTATACCCTGATTTAATGTGTATGCCCTGTAACCCTGATGTATTGTATGCCCTGATTTAATGTATGCCCTGATTTAATGTATGCCCTGTCATTCCCGATTTAATGTATGCCCTGATTTAATGTATGCCCTGTCATCCCCGATTTAGTGTATGCCCTGATTTAATGTATGCCCTGATTTAATGTATGCCCTGTAACCATGATTTAATGTATGCCCTGTAACCCTGATTTAATGTATGCCCTGTAACCCTGATTTAATGTATGCCCTGTAACCCTGATGTAATGTATGCCATGTAACCCTGATTTAATGTATGCCCTGTAACCCTGATTTAATGTATGCCCTGTAACCCTGATTTAATGTATGCCCTGTAACCCTGATTTAATGTATGCCCTGTAACCCTGATTTAATGTATGCCCTGTAACCCTGATTTAATGTATGCCCTGATTTAATGTATGACCTATAACCCTGATTTAATGTATGCCCTGTTACCCTGATTTAATGTATGCTCTGTAACCCTGATTTAATGTATGTTCTGTTACACTGTTTTATTATGTATGACCTGTCATCCCCGATTTAATGTATGCCCTGTAACCCTGATTTAATGTATGTGCTGATTTATTGTATGCCCTGTCATCCCTGATTTAATGTATGCCCTGTCATCCCTTATCTATTATGTATGCCCTGTAACCCAGATTTAATGAATGCCCTGTAACCCTGATGTAATGTATGCCCTGTCATCCCCGATTTAATGTATGACCTGTAACCCCGATTTAATGTATGCCCTGTCACCCCCGATTTAGTGTATGCCCTGTCATCCCCGATTTAATGTATGACCTATAACCCTGATTTAAAGTATGCCCTGTCATACCCGATTTAATGTATGCCCTGTAACGCTGATTGAATGTATGCCATGTAACCCCGATTTAATGTATGCCCTGTAAGCCTGATTTAATGTATGCCATGTAACCCTGATTTAATGTATGTCCTGTTACCCTGATTTATTAAGTATGCCCTGTCATCCCTGATTTAAGGTGTATGCCCTGTAACCCCGATTTAATGTATGCCCTGTAACCCTGATTTAATGTATACCCTGTAACCCTGATTTAATGTATGCCCTGTAACCCTGATTTAATGTATGCCCTGATTTAATGGATGCCCTGTAACCCTGATTTAATGTTTGCCCTGATTTAATGTATGCCCTGTAACCCTGATTTAATGTATGCCCTGTAACCCTGATTTAATGTATGCCCCGATCTAATGTATGCACTGTAACCCTGATTTAATGTATGCCCTGATTTAATGTATGACCTGTAACCCTGATTTAATGTATGACCTGTTACCCTGATTTAATGTATGCCCTGTAACCCTGATTTAATGTATGTCCTGTTACCCTGATTTAATGTATGCCCTGTCATCCCCGATTTAATGTATGCCCTGTAACCCTGATTTAATGTATGCCCTGTAACCATGATTTAATGTATGCCGTGTAACCCTGTTTTAATGTATGCCCTGTAACCCTGATTTAATGTATGCCCTGTAACCCTGATTTATTATGTATGCCCTGTCACCCCCGATTTAATGTATGCCCTGTAACCCTGATTTAATGTATGCCCTGTAACCCTGATTTACTATGTATGCCCTGTCATCCCCGATTTAATGTATGCCCTGTCATCCCAGATTTAATGAATGCCCTGTAACCCTGATTTAATGTATGCCCTGTAACCTTGATTTATTATGTATGTCCTGTTACCCTGATTTAATATGTATGCCCTGTAACCCTGATTTAATGTATGCCCTGTATCTCTGATTTAATGTATGCCCTGTCATCCCCGATTTGATGTATGCCCTGTAACCCTGATTTAATGTATGCCATGTAACCCTGATTTAATGTATGCCCTGTAACCCTGATTTAATGTATGCCCTGTAACCCTGATTTAATGTATGCCCTGTAACCCTGATTTATTTATGTATGCCCTGTCATCCCCGATTTAATGTATGCCCTGTAACCCTGATTTAATGTATGCCATGTAACCCTAATTTAATGTATGCCCTGTAACCCTGATTTAATGTATGCCCTGTAACCCTGATTGATTATGTATGCCCTGTAACCCTGATTTATTATTTATGCCCTGTAACCCTGATTTAATGTATGCCCTGTAACCCTGATTTAATGTATGCCCTGTAACCCTGATTTATTATGTATGCCCTGTCATCCCCGATTTACTGTATGCCTTGTAACCCTGATTTAATGTATGCCCTGATTTATTGTATGCCCTGTCATCCTTGATTTAATGTATGCCCTAATTTAATGTATGCCCTGTGGTCCCTGATTTAATGTGTATGCCCTGTAACCCTGATTTATTGTATGCCCTTATTTAATGTATACCCTGATTTAATGTGTATGCCCTGTAACCCTGATGTATTGTATGCCCTGATTTAATGTATGCCCTGATTTAATGTATGCCCTGTCATTCCCGATTTAATGTATGCCCTGATTTAATGTATGCCCTGTCATCCCCGATTTAGTGTATGCCCTGATTTAATGTATGCCCTGATTTAATGTATGCCCTGTAACCCTGATTTAATGTATGCCCTGTAACCCTGATTTAATGTACGCCCTAATTTAATGTATGCCCTGATTTAATGTATGCCCTGTAACCCTGATTTAATGTATGCCCTGTAACCCTGATTTAATGTATGCCCTGTAACCCTGATTTAATGTATGCCCTGTAACCCTGATTTAATGTATGCCCTGTATCCCTGATTTAATGTATGCCCTGTAACCCTGATTTAATGTATGCCCTGATTTAATGTATGACCTATAACCCTGATTTAATGTATGCCCTGTTACCCTGATTTAATGTATGCTCTGTAACCCTGATTTAATGTATGTTCTGTTACACTGTTTTATTATGTATGACCTGTCATCCCCGATTTAATGTATGCCCTGTAACCCTGATTTAATGTATGTGCTGATTTATTGTATGCCCTGTCATCCCTGATTTAATGTACGCCCTGTCATCCCTTATCTATTATGTATGCCCTATAACCCAGATTTAATGAATGCCCTGTAACCCTGATGTAATGTATGCCCTGTCATCCCCGATTTAATGTATGACCTGTAACCCCGATTTAATGTACGCCCTGTCACCCCTGATTTAGTGTATGCCCTGTCATCCCCGATTTAATGTATGACCTGTAACCCTGATTTAAAGTATGCCCTGTCATACCCGATTTAATGTATGCCCTGTAACGCTGATTGAATGTATGCCATGTAACCCCGATTTAATGTATGCCCTGTAACCCTGATTTAATGTATGCCATGTAACCCTGATTTAATGTATGTCCTGTTACCCTGATTTATTAAGTATGCCCTGTCATCCCTGATTTAAGGTGTATGCCCTGTAACCCCGATTTAATGTATGCCCTGGAACCCTGATTTAATGTATACCCTGTAACCCTGATTTAATGTATGCCCTGTAACCCTGATTTAATGTATGCCCTGATTTAATGGATGCCCTGTAACCCTGATTTAATGTTTGCCCTGGTTTAATGTATGCCCTGTAACCCTGATCTAATGTATGCCCTGTAACCCTGATTTAATGTATGCCCCGATCTAATGTATGCACTGTAACCCTGATTTAATGTATGCCCTGATTTAATGTATGACCTGTAACCCTGATTTAATGTATGCCCTGTAACCCTGATTTAATGTATGCTCTCTAACCCTGATTTAATGTATGCCCTGTAACCCTGATTTAATGTATGCCCTGTAACCCTGATTTAATGAATCCCCTGATTTAATGTATGACCTGTAACCCTGATTTAATGTATGCCCTGTAACCCTGATTTAATGTATGCCCTGATTTAATGTATGCCCTGTCACCCCGATTTAGTGTATGCCCTGTCATCCCTGATTTAATGTATGCCATGTAATCACCGATTTAGTGTATGACCTGTCATCCCCGATTTAATGTATGTCCAGTAATCCTGATTTAATGTATGTCCTGTAACCCTGATTTATTATGTATGGCCTGTCATCCCTGATTTAATGTATGTCCTGTAACCCTGATTTATTATGTATGCCCTGTCATCCCTGATTTAATGTATGCCCTGATTTAATCTATGCCCTGTCATTCCCGATTTAATGTATGCCCTGTAAACCTGATTCAATGTATGTCCTGTAACCCTGATTTATTATGTATGCCCTGTCATCCCTGATTTAATGTATGTCCTGTAACCCTGATTTATTATGTATGCCCTGTCATCCATGATTTAATGTATGTCCTGTTACCCTGATTTATTATGTATTCCCTGTCATGCCCGATTTAATGTATGCCCTGTAACCCTGATTTAATGTATGCCCTGTTACCCTGATTTAATGTATGCCATGTAACAATGATTTAATGTATGCCCTGTCATCCCCGATTTAATGAATGCCCTGCAACCCTGATTTAATGTATGCCCTGTAACCCAGATTTAATGTATACCCTGTCATCCCCGATTTAATGTATGCCCTGTCATCCCCGATTTAATGTATGCCCTGTAACCCTGATTTAATGTATGCCCTGTAACCCTGATTTACTATGTATGCCCTGTCATCCCCGATTTAATGTATGCCCTGTCATCCCAGATTTAATGTATGCCCTGTAACCCTGATTTAATGTATGCCCTGTAACCTTGATTTATTATGTATGTCCTGTTACCCTGATTTAATATGTATGCCCTGTAACCCTGATTTAATGTATGCCCTGTATCTCTGATTTAATGTATGCCCTGTAACCCTGATTTATTTATGTATGCCCTATCATCCCCGATTTAATGTATGCCCTGTAACCCTGATTTAATGTATGCCCTGTAACCCTGATTTAATGTATGCCCTGTAACCCTGATTTAATGTATGCCCTGTAACCCTGATTTAATGTATGCCCTGTAACCCTGATTTATTTATGTATGCCCTGTCATCCCCGATTTAATGTATGCCCTGTTACCCTGATTTAATGTATGCCATGTAACCCTAATTTAATGTATGCCCTGTAACCCTGATTTAATGTATGCCCTGTTACCCTGATTTATTATGTATGCCCTGTCATCCCCGATGTAATGTATGCCCTGTTACCCTGATTTAATGTATGCCCTGTAACCCTGATTGATTATGTATGCCCTGTAACCCTGATTTATTATTTATGCCCTGTAACCCTGATTTAATGTATGCCCTGTAACCCTGATTTAATGTATGCCCTGTAACCCTGATTTATTATGTATGCCCTGTCATCCCCGATTTACTGTATGCCTTGTAACCCTGATTTAATGTATGCCCTGATTTATTGTATGCCCTGTCATCCCTGATTTAATGTATGCCCTAATTTAATGTATGCCCTGTGGTCCCTGATTTAATGTGTATGCCCTGTAACCCTGATTTATTGTATGCCCTTATTTAATGTATACCCTGATTTAATGTGTATGCCCTGTAACCCTGATGTATTGTATGCCCTGATTTAATGTATGCCCTGATTTAATGTATGCCCTGTCATTCCCGATTTAATGTATGCCCTGATTTAATGTATGCCCTGTCATCCCCGATTTAGTGTATGCCCTGATTTAATGTATGCCCTGATTTAATGTATGCCCTGTAACCCTGATTTAATGTACGCCCTGATTTAATGTATGCCCTGATTTAATGTATGCCCTGTAACCCTGATTTAATGTATGCCCTGTAACCCTGATTTAATGTATGCCCTGTAACCCTGATTTAATGTATGCCCTGTAACCCTGATTTAATGTATGCCCTGTAACCCTGATTTAATGTATGCCCTGTAACCCTGATTTAATGTATGCCCTGATTTAATGTATGACCTATAACCCTGATTTAATGTATGCCCTGTTACCCTGATTTAATGTATGCTCTGTAACCCTGATTTAATGTATGTTCTGTTACACTGTTTTATTATGTATGACCTGTCATCCCCGATTTAATGTATGCCCTGTAACCCTGATTTAATGTATGTGCTGATTTATTGTCTGCCCTGTCATCCCTGATTTAATGTATGCCCTGTAACCCCGATTTAATGTATGCCCTGTCACCCCCGATTTAGTGTATGCCCTGTCATCCCCGATTTAATGTATGACCTGTAACCCTGATTTAAAGTATGCCCTGTCATACCCGATTTAATGTATGCCCTGTAACGCTGATTGAATGTATGCCATGTAACCCCGATTTAATGTTTGCCCTGTAACCCTGATTTAATGTATGCCATGTAACCCTGATTTAATGTATGTCCTGTTACCCTGATTTATTAAGTATGCCCTGTCATCCCTGATTTAAGGTGTATGCCCTGTAACCCCGATTTAATGTATGCCCTGTAACCCTGATTTAATGTATACCATGTAACCCTGATTTAATGTATGCCCTGTAACCCTGATTTAATGTATGCCCTGATTTAATGGATGCCCTGTAACCCTGATTTAATGTTTGCCCTGGTTTAATGTATGCCCTGTAACCCTGATTTAATGTATGCCCTGTAACCCTGATTTAATGTATGCCCCGATCTAATGTATGCACTGTAACCCTGATTTAATGTATGCCCTGATTTAATGTATGACCTGTAACCCTGATTTAATGTATGCCCTGTAACCCTGATTTAATGTATGCTCTCTAACCCTGATTTAATGTATGCCCTGTAACCCTGATTTAATGTATGCCCTGTAACCCTGATTTAATGAATGCCCTGATTTAATGTATGACCTGTAACCCTGATTTAATGTATGCCCTGTAACCCTGATTTAATGTATGCCCTGATTTAATGTATGCCCTGTCACCCCGATTTAGTGTATGCCCTGTCATCCCTGATTTAATGTATGCCATGTAATCCCCGACTTAGTGTATGACCTGTCATCCCCGATTTAATGTATGTCCAGTAATCCTGATTTAATGTATGTCCTGTCTTCCCTGATTTAATGTATGTCCTGTAACCCTGATTTATTATGTATGCCCTGTCATCCCTGATTTAATGTATGCCCTGATTTAATCTATGCCCTGTCATCCCCGATTTAATGTATGCCCTGTAAACCTGATTCAATGTATGTCCTGTGACCCTGATTTATTATGTATGCCCTGTCATCCCTGATTTAATGTATGTCCTGTAACCCTGATTTATTATGTATGCCCTGTCATCCATGATTTAATGTATGTCCTGTAACCCTGATTTATTATGTATGCCCTGTCATCCATGATTTAATGTATGTCCTGTTACCCTGATTTATTATGTATTCCCTGTCATGCCCGATTTAATGTATGCCCTGTAACCCTGATTTAATGTATGCCCTGTTACCCTGATTTAATGTATGCCATGTAACCCTGATTTAATGTATGCCCTGTCATCCCCGATTTAATGAATGCCCTGCAACCCTGATTTAATGTATGCCCTGTAACCCAGATTTAATGTATACCCTGTCATCCCCGATTTAATGTATGCCCTGTCATCCCCGATTTAATGTATGCCCTGTAACCCTGATTTAATGTATGCCCTGTAACCATGATTTACTATGTATGCCCTGTCATCCCCGATTTAATGTATGCCCTGTCATCCCAGATTTAATGTATGCCCTGTAACCCTGATTTAATGTATGCCCTGTAACCTTGATTTATTATGTATGTCCTGTTACCCTGATTTAATATGTATGCCCTGTAACCCTGATTTAATGTTTGCCCTGTATCTCTGATTTAATGTATGCCCTGTCATCCCCGATTTAATGTATGCCCTGTAACCCTGATTTAATGTATGCCCTGTAACCCTGATTTAATGTATGCCCTGTAACCCTGATTTAATGTATGCCCTGTAACCCTGATTTATTTATGTATGCCCTGTCATCCCCGATTTAATGTATGCCCTGTAACCCTGATTTAATGTATGCCATGTAACCCTAATTTAATGTATGCCCTGTAACCCTGATTTAATGTATGCCCTGTTACCCTGATTTATTATGTATGCCCTGTCATCCCCGATTTAATGTATGCCCTGTTACCCTGATTTAATGTATGCCCTGTAACCCTGATTGATTATGTATGCCCTGTAACCCTGATTTATTATTTATGCCCTGTAACCCTGATTTAATGTATGCCCTGTAACCCTGATTTAATGTATGCCCTGTAACCCTGATTTATTATGTATGCCCTGTCATCCCCGATTTACTGTATGCCTTGTAACCCTGATTTAATGTATGCCCTGATTTATTGTATGCCCTGTCATCCCTGATTTAATGTATGCCCTAATTTAATGTATGCCCTGTGGTCCCAGATTTAATGTGTATGCCCTGTAACCCTGATTTATTGTATGCCCTTATTTAATGTATACCCTGATTTAATGTGTATGCCCTGTAACCCTGATGTATTGTATGCCCTGATTTAATGTATGCCCTGATTTAATGTATGCCCTGTCATTCCCGATTTAATGTATGCCCTGATTTAATGTATGCCCTGTCATCCCCGATTTAGTGTATGCCCTGATTTAATGTATGCCCTGATTTAATGTATGCCCTGTAACCCTGATTTAATGTATGCCCTGTAACCCTGATTTAATGTACGCCCTGATTTAATGTATGCCCTGATTTAATGTATGCCCTGTAACCCTGATTTAATGTATGCCCTGTAACCCTGATTTAATGTATGCCCTGTAACCCTGATTTAATGTATGCCCTGTAACCCTGATTTAATGTATGCCCTGTAACCCTGATTTAATGTATGCCCTGTAACCCTGATTTAATGTATGCCCTGATTTAATGTATGACCTATAACCCTGATTTAATGTATGCCCTGTTACCCTGATTTAATGTATGCTCTGTAACCCTGATTTAATGTATGTTCTGTCACACTGTTTTATTATGTATGACCTGTCATCCCCGATTTAATGTATGCCCTGTAACCCTGATTTAATGTATGTGCTGATTTATTGTATGCCCTGTCATCCCTGATTTAATGTATGCCCTGTCATCCCTTATCTATTATGTATGCCCTGTAACCCAGATTTAATGAATGCCCTGTAACCCTGATGTAATGTATGCCCTGTCATCCCCGATTTAATGTATGACCTGTAACCCCGATTTAATGTATGCCCTGTCACCCCCGATTTAGTGTATGCCCTGTCATCCCCGATTTAATGTATGACCTGTAACCCTGATTTAAAGTATGCCCTGTCATACCCGATTTAATGTATGCCCTGTAACGCTGATTGAATATATGCCATGTAACCCCGATTTAATGTATGCCCTGTAACCCTGATTTAATGTATGCCATGTAACCCTGATTTAATGTATGTCCTGTTACCCTGATTTATTAAGTATGCCCTGTCATCCCTGATTTAAGGTGTATGCCCTGTAACCCCGATTTAAGGTATGCCCTGTAACCCTGATTTAATGTATACCCTGTAACCCTGATTTAATGTATGCCCTGTAACCCTGATTTAATGTATGCCCTGATTTAATGGATGCCCTGTAACCCTGATTTAATGTTTGCCCTGGTTTAATGTATGCCCTGTAACCCTGATTTAATGTATGCCCTGTAACCCTGATTTAATGTATGCCACGATCTAATGTATGCACTGTAACCCTGATTTAATGTATGCCCTGATTTAATGTATGACCTGTAACCCTGATTTAATGTATGCCCTGTAACCCTGATTTAATGTATGCTCTCTAACCCTGATTTAATGTATGCCCTGTAACCCTGATTTAATGTATGCCCTGTAACCCTGATTTAATGAATGCCCTGATTTAATGTATGACCTGTAACCCTGATTTAATGTATGCCCTGTAACCCAGAGTTAATGTATGCCCTGATTTAATGTATGCCCTGTCACCCCGATTTAGTGTATGCCCTGTCATCCCTGATTTAATGTATGCCATGTAATCCCCGATTTAGTGTATGACCTGTCATCCCCGATTTAATGTATGTCCAGTAATCCTGATTTAATGTATGTCCTGTAACCCTGATTTATTATGTATGGCCTGTCTTCCCTGATTTAATGTATGTCCTGTAACCCTGATTTATTATGTATGCCCTGTCATCCCTGATTTAATGTATGCCCTGATTTAATCTATGCCCTGTCATCCCCGATTTAATGTATGCCCTGTAAACCTGATTCAATGTATGCCCTGTAAACCTGATTTAATGTATGTCCTGTAACCCTGATTTATTATGTATGCCCTGTCATCCATGATTTAATGTATGTCCTGTTACCCTGATTTATTATGTATTCCCTGTCATGCCCGATTTAATGTATGCCCTGTAACCCTGATTTAATGTATGCCCTGTAACCCTGATTTAATGTACGCCCTGATTTAATGTATGCCCTGATTTAATGTATGCCCTGTAACCCTGATTTAATGTATGCCCTGTAACCCTGATTTAATGTATGCCCTGTAACCCTGATTTAATGTATGCCCTGTAACCCTGATTTAATGTATGCCCTGTAACCCTGATTTAATGTATGCCCTGTAACCCTGATTTAATGTATGCCCTGATTTAATGTATGACCTATAACCCTGATTTAATGTATGCCCTGTTACCCTGATTTAATGTATGCTCTGTAACCCTGATTTAATGTATGTTCTGTCACACTGTTTTATTATGTATGACCTGTCATCCCCGATTTAATGTATGCCCTGTAACCCTGATTTAATGTATGTGCTGATTTATTGTATGCCCTGTCATCCCTGATTTAATGTATGCCCTGTCATCCCTTATCTATTATGTATGCCATGTAACCCAGATTTAATGAATGCCCTGTAACCCTGATGTAATGTATGCCCTGTCATCCCCGATTTAATGTATGACCTGTAACCCCGATTTAATGTATGCCCTGTCACCCCCGATTTAGTGTATGCCCTGTCATCCCCGATTTAATGTATGACCTGTAACCCTGATTTAAAGTATGCCCTGTCATACCCGATTTAATGTATGCCCTGTAACGCTGATTGAATATATGCCATGTAAGCCCGATTTAATGTATGCCCTGTAACCCTGATTTAATGTATGCCATGTAACCCTGATTTAATGTATGTCCTGTTACCCTGATTTATTAAGTATGCCCTGTCATCCCTGATTTAAGGTGTATGCCCTGTAACCCCGATTTAATGTATGCCCTGTAACCCTGATTTAATGTATACCCTGTAACCCTGATTTAATGTATGCCCTGTAACCCTGATTTAATGTATGCCCTGATTTAATGGATGCCCTGTAACCCTGATTTAATGATTGCCCTGGTTTAATGTATGCCCTGTAACCCTGATTTAATGTATGCCCTGTAACCCTGATTTAATGTATGCCACGATCTAATGTATGCACTGTAACCCTGATTTAATGTATGCCCTGATTTAATGTATGACCTGTAACCCTGATTTAATGTATGCCCTGTAACCCTGATTTAATGTATGCTCTCTAACCCTGATTTAATGTATGCCCTGTAACCCTGATTTAATGTATGCCATGTAACCCTGATTTAATGAATGCCCTGATTTAATGTATGACCTGTAACCCTGATTTAATGTATGCCCTGTAACCCAGAGTTAATGTATGCCCTGATTTAATGTATGCCCTGTCACCCCGATTTAGTGTATGCCCTGTCATCCCTGATTTAATGTATGCCATGTAATCCCCGATTTAGTGTATGACCTGTCATCCCCGATTTAATGTATGTCCAGTAATCCTGATTTAATGTATGTCCTGTAACCCTGATTTATTATGTATGGCCTGTCTTCCCTGATTTAATGTATGTCCTGTAACCCTGATTTATTATGTATGCCCTGTCATCCCTGATTTAATGTATGCCCTGATTTAATCTATGCCCTGTCATCCCCGATTTAATGTATGCCCTGTAAACCTGATTCAATGTATGCCCTGTAAACCTGATTTAATGTATGTCCTGTAACCCTGATTTATTATGTATGCCCTGTCATCCATGATTTAATGTATGTCCTGTTACCCTGATTTATTATGTATTCCCTGTCATGCCCGATTTAATGTATGCCCTGTAACCCTGATTTAATGTATGCCCTGTTACCCTGATTTAATGTATGCCATGTAACCCTGATTTAATGTATGCCCTGTCATCCCCGATTTAATGAATGCCCTGCAACCCTGATTTAATGTATGCCCTGTAACCCAGATTTAATGTATACCCTGTCATCCCCGATTTAATGTATGCCCTGTCATCCCCGATTTAATGTATGCCCTGTAACCCTGATTTAATGTATGCCCTGTAACCCTGATTTACTATGTATGCCCTGTCATCCCCGATTTAATGTATGCCCTGTCATCCCAGATTTAATGTATGCCCTGTAACCCTGATTTAATGTATGCCCTGTAACCTTGATTTATTATGTATGTCCTGTTACCCTGATTTAATATGTATGCCCTGTAACCCTGATTAAATGTATGCCCTGTATCTCTGATTTAATGTATGCCCTATCATCCCCGATTTAATGTATGCCCTGTAACCCTGATTTAATGTATGCCCTGTAACCCTGATTTAATGTATGCCCTGTAACCCTGATTTAATGTATGCCCTGTAACCCTGATTTAATGTATGCCCTGTAACCCTGATTCAATGTATGTCCTGTAACCCTGATTTGTTATGTATGCCCTGTCATCCCTGATTTAATGTATGTCCTGTAACCCTGATTTATTATGTATGCCCTGTCATCCATGATTTAATGTATGTCCTGTTACCCTGATTTATTATGTATTCCCTGTCATGCCCGATTTAATGTATGCCCTGTAATCCTGATTTAATGTATGCCCTGTTACCCTGATTTAATGTATGCCATGTAACCCTGATTTAATGTATGCCCTGTCATCCCCGATTTAATGAATGCCCTGCAACCCTGATTTAATGTATGCCCTGTAACCCAGATTTAATGTATACCCTGTCATCCCCGATTTAATGTATGCCCTGTCATCCCCGATTTAATGTATGCCCTGTAACCCTGATTTATTATGTATGCCCTGTCATCCCCGATTTAATGTATGCCCTGATTTAATGTATGTCCTGTCATCCCCGATTTAATGTATGCCCTGTCATTCCTGATGTATTATGTATGCCCTGTCATCCCTGATTTAATGTATGACCTGTAACCCTGATTTAATGTATGCCCTGTAACCCTGATTTAATGTATGCCCTGTAACTCCGATTTAATGTATGTCCTGTTACCCTGATTTAATGTATGCCCTGTAACCCCGATTTAGTGTATGCCCTATCATCCCCGATTTAATGTATGCCCTGTCATCCCCGATTTAATGTATGCCCTGTAACCCCGATTTAATGTATGCCCTGTAACCCTGATTTAATGTATGCCGGTAACCCCGATTTAATGTATGACCTGTAACCCTGATTTAATGTATGCCCTGTTACCCTTATTTAATGTATGCCCTGTAACCCTGATTTAATGGATGTCCTGTTACACTGATTTATTATGTATGCCCTGTCATCCCCGATTTAATGTATGCCCTGTAACCTTGATTTAATGTATGTCCTGGTTTATTGTATGCCCTGTCATCCCAGATTTAATGTATGTCCTGTTACCCTGATTTATTATGTATGCCCTGCCATCCCTGATTTAATGAATGCCCTGTAACCCTGATTTAATGTATGTCCTGTTACCCTGATTTAATGTATGCCCTGTTACCCCGATTTAATGTATGTCCTGTTACCCTGATTTATTATGTATGCCCTGCCATTCCCGATTTAGTGTATGCCCTGATTTAATGTATGTTCTGATTTATTGTATGCCCTGTCATCCCTGATTTAATGTATGTCCTGTTACCCTGATTTATTACGTATGCCTTTAACCCCGATTTAATGAATGCCCTGTAACCCTGATTTAATGTATGCCCTGTCATCCCCGATTAATGTATGACCTGTAACCCCGATTTAATGTATGCCCTATCATCCCCGATTTAATGTATGCCCTGTCATCCCCGATTTAATGTATGACCTGTAACCCTGATTTAATGTATGTGCTGATTTATTGTATGCCCTGTCATCCCCGATTTAATGTATGCCCTGTAACGCTGATTTAATGTATGCCCTGTAACCCCGATTTAATGTATGCCCTGTAACCCTGATTTAATGTAAGCCATGTAACCCTGATTTAATGTATGTCCTGTTACCTTGATTTATTATGTATGCCCTGTCATCCCTGATTTAATGTGTATGCCCTGTAACCCCGATTTAATGTATGCCCTGTAACCCTGATTTAATGTATGCCATGTAACCCTGATTTAATGTATGCCCTGTAACCCTGATTTAATGTATTCCCTGTAACCCTGATTTAATGTATGCCCTGATTTAATGGATGCCCTGTAACCCTGATTTAATGTATGCCCTGATTTAATGTATGCCCTGTAACCCTGATTTAATGTATGCCCTGCAACCCTGATTTAATGTATGCCCTGATCTAATATATGCACTCTAACCCTGATTTAATGTATGACCTGATTTAATGTATGACCTGTAACTCTGATTTAATGTATGCCCTGTAACCCTGATTTAATGTATGCTCTGTCACCCTGATTTAATGTATGCCCTGTAACCCTGGTTAATGTATGTCCTGTTACCCTGATTTATTATGTATGCCCTGTCATCCCCGATTTATTGTAAGCCTTGTAACCCTGATTTAATGTATGCCCTGAATTAATGTATGCCCTGTCATCCCCGAATTATTGTATGCCCTGTAATTCTGATTTAATGTGTGCCCTGATTTATTGTATGACCTGTCATCCCTGATTTAATGTATGCCCTAATTTAATGTATGCCCTGTCATCCCTGATTTAATGTGTATGCCCTGTGACCCTGATTTATTGTATGCCCTTATTGAATGTATGCCCTGATTTAATGCGTATGCCCTGTAACCCTGATTTATTGTATGCCCTTATATAATGTATGCCATGATTAATGTATGCCCTGTCATTCCCGATTTATTGTATGCTCTGATTTAATGTATGCCCTGTCATCCCCGATTTAGTGTATGCTCTGATTTAATGTATGCCCTGATTTAATGTATGGCCTGTAACCCCCATTTAATGTATGCCCTGTAACCCTCATTTAATGTATGCCCTGATTTAATGTATGCCCTGATTTAATGTATGCCCTGTAACCCTGATTTAATGTATGCTCTGTAACCCTGATTTAATGTATGCCCTGTAACCCTGATTTAATGTATGCCCTGATTTAATGTATGACCTGTAACCCAGATTTAATGTATGCCCTGTTACCCAGATGTATTATGTATGCCCTGAAACCCTGATGTAATGTATGTCCTGTAACCCTGATTTAATGTATGCCCTGATTTAATGTATGTCCTGTAACCCTGATTTAATGTATGTCCTGTTACCCTGATTTATTATGTATGCCCTGTCATCCCCGATTTATTGTATGCCTTGTAACCCTGATTTAATGTATGCCCTGAATTAATGTATGCCCTGTCATCCCCGAATTATTGTATGCCCTGTAACCCTGATTTAATGTGTGCCCTGATTTATTGTATGCCCTGTCATCCCTGATTTAATGTATGCCCTAATTTAATGTATGCCCTGTCATCCCTGATTTAATGTGTATGCCCTGTGACCCTGATTTATTGTATGCCCTTATTTAATGTATGCCCTGATTTAATGTGTATGCCCTGTAACCCTGATTTATTGTATGCCCTTATTTAATGTATGCCCTGATTTAATGTATGCCCTGTCATTCCCGATTTAGTGTATGCCCTGATTTAATGTATGCCCTGTCATCCCCGATTTAGTGTATGCCCTGATTTAATGTATGCCCTGATTTAATGTATGGCCTGTAACCCTCATTATTTAATGTATGCCCTGTAACCCTCATTTAATGTATGCCCTGATTTAATATATGCCCTGATTTAATGTATGCCCTGTAGCCCTGATTTAATGTATGCCCTGTAACCCTGATTGATTATGTATGCCCTCTAACCCTGATTTATTATTTATGCCCTGTAACCCTGATTTAATGTATGCCCTGTAACCCTGATTTAATGTATGCCCTGTAACCCTGATTTATTATGTATGCCCTGTCATCCCCGATTTACTGTATGCCTTGTAACCCTGATTTAATGTATGCCCTGATTTATTGTATGCCCTGTCATCCCCGATTTAATGTATGCCCTAATTTAATGTATGCCCTGTGATCCCTGATTTAATGTGTATGCCCTGTAACCCTGATTTATTGTATGCCCTTATTTAATGTATGCCCTGATTTAATGTGTATGCCCTGTAACCCTGATGTATTGTATGCCCTGATTTAATGTATGCCCTGATTTAATGTATGCCCTGTCATTCCCGATTTAATGTATGCCCTGATTTAATGAATGCCCTGTCATCCCCGATTTAGTGTATGCCCTGATTTAATGTATGCCCTGATTTAATGTATGCCCTGTAACCCTGATTTAATGTATGCTCTGTAACCCTGATTTAATGTACGCCCTGATTTAATGTATGCCCTGATTTAATGTATGCCCTGTAACCCTGATTTAATGTATGCCCTGTAACCCTGATTTAATGTATGCCCTGTAACCCTGATATAATGTATGCCCTGTAACCCTGATTTAATGTATGCCCTGTAACCCTGATTTAATGTATGCCCTGTAACCCTGATTTAATGTATGCCCTGATTTAATGTATGACCTATAACCCTGATTTAATGTATGCCCTGTTACCCTGATTTAATGTATGCTCTGTAACCCTGATTTAATGTATGTTCTGTTACACTGTTTTATTATGTATGACCTGTCATCCCCGATTTAATGTATGCCCTGTAACCCTGATTTAATGTATGTGCTGATTTATTGTATGCCCTGTCATCCCTGATTTAATGTATGCCCTGTCAACCCTTATCTATTATGTATGCCCTGTAACCCAGATTCAATGAATGCCCTGTAACCCTGATGTAATGTATGCCCTGTCATCCCCGATTTAATGTATGACCTGTAACCCCGATTTAATGTATGCCCTGTCATCCCCGATTTAGTGTATGCCCTGTCATCCCCGATTTAATGTATGACCTGTAACCCTGATTTAAAGTATGCCCTGTCATACCCGATTTAATGTATGCCCTGTAACGCTGATTGAATGTATGCCATGTAACCCCGATTTATTGTATGCCCTGTAACCCTGATTTAATGTGTGCCCTGATTTATTGTATGCCCTGTCATCCCTGATTTAATGTATGCCCTAATTTAATGTATGCCCTGTCATCCCTGATTTAATGTGTATGCCCTGTGACCCTGATTTATTGTATGCCCTTATTTAATGTATGCCCTGATTTAATGTGTATGCCCTGTAACCCTGATTTATTGTATGCCCTTATTTAATGTATGCCCTGATTTAATGTATGCCCTGTCATTCCCGATTTAGTGTATGCCCTGATTTAATGTATGCCCTGTCATCCCCGATTTAGTGTATGCCCTGATTTAATGTATGCCCTGATTTAATGTATGGCCTGTAACCCTCATTATTTAATGTATGCCCTGTAACCCTCATTTAATGTATGCCCTGATTTAATGTATGCCCTGATTTAATGTATGCCCTGTAACCCTGATTTAATGTATGCCCTGTAACCCTGATTGATTATGTATGCCCTCTAACCCTGATTTATTATTTATGCCCTGTAACCCTGATTTAATGCATGCCCTGTAACCCTGATTTAATGTATGCCCTGTAACCCTGATTTATTATGTATGCCCTGTCATCCCCGATTTACTGTATGCCTTGTAACCCTGATTTAATGTATGCCCTGATTTATTGTATGCCCTGTCATCCCCGATTTAATGTATGCCCTAATTTAATGTATGCCCTGTGATCCCTGATTTAATGTGTATGCCCTGTAACCCTGATTTATTGTATGCCCTTATTTAATGTATGCCCTGATTTAATGTGTATGCCCTGTAACCCTGATGTATTGTATGCCCTGATTTAATGTATGCCCTGATTTAATGTATGCCCTGTCATTCCCGATTTAATGTATGCCCTGATTTAATGAATGCCCTGTCATCCCCGATTTAGTGTATGCCCTGATTTAATGTATGCCCTGATTTAATGTATGCCCTGTAACCCTGATTTAATGTATGCCCTGTAACCCTGATTTAATGTACGCCCTGATTTAATGTATGCCCTGATTTAATGTATGCCCTGTAACCCTGATTTAATGTATGCCCTGTAACCCTGATTTAATGTATGCCCTGTAACCCTGATTTAATGTTTGCCCTGTAACCCTGATTTAATGTATGCCCTGTAACCCTGATTTAATGTATGCCCTGTAACCCTGATTTAATGTATGCCCTGATTTAATGTATGACCTATAACCCTGATTTAATGTATGCCCTGTTACCCTGATTTAATGTATGCTCTGTAACCCTGATTTAATGTATGTTCTGTTACACTGTTTTATTATGTATGACCTGTCATCCCCGATTTAATGTATGCCCTGTAACCCTGATTTAATGTATGTGCTGATTTATTGTATGCCCTGTCATCCCTGATTTAATGTATGCCCTGTCAACCCTTATCTATTATGTATGCCCTGTAACCCAGATTCAATGAATGCCCTGTAACCCTGATGTAATGTATGCCCTGTCATCCCCGATTTAATGTATGACCTGTAACCCCGATTTAATGTATGCCCTGTCATCCCCGATTTAGTGTATGCCCTGTCATCCCCGATTTAATGTATGACCTGTAACCCTGATTTAAAGTATGCCCTGTCATACCCGATTTAATGTATGCCCTGTAACGCTGATTGAATGTATGCCATGTAACCCCGATTTATTGTATGCCCTGTAACCCTGATTTAATGTGTGCCCTGATTTATTGTATGCCCTGTCATCCCTGATTTAATGTATGCCCTAATTTAATGTATGCCCTGTCATCCCTGATTTAATGTGTATGCCCTGTGACCCTGATTTATTGTATGCCCTTATTTAATGTATGCCCTGATTTAATGTGTATGCCCTGTAACCCTGATTTATTGTATGCCCTTATTTAATGTATGCCCTGATTTAATGTATGCCCTGTCATTCCCGATTTAGTGTATGCCCTGATTTAATGTATGCCCTGTCATCCCCGATTTAGTGTATGCCCTGATTTAATGTATGCCCTGATTTAATGTATGGCCTGTAACCCTCATTATTTAGTGTATGCCCTGTAACCCTCATTTAATGTATGCCCTGATTTAATGTATGCCCTGATTTAATGTATGCCCTGTAACCCTGATTTAATGTATGCCCTGTAACCCTGATTGATTATGTATGCCCTCTAACCCTGATTTATTATTTATGCCCTGTAACCCTGATTTAATGCATGCCCTGTAACCCTGATTTAATGAATGCCCTGTAACCCTGATTTATTATGTATGCCCTGTCATCCCCGATTTACTGTATGCCTTGTAACCCTGATTTAATGTATGCCCTGATTTATTGTATGCCCTGTCATCCCCGATTTAATGTATGTCCTAATTTAATGTATGCCCTGTGATCCCTGATTTAATGTGTATGCCCTGTAACCCTGATTTATTGTATGCCCTTATTTAATGTATGCCCTGATTTAATGTGTATGCCCTGTAACCCTGATGTATTGTATGCCCTGATTTAATGTATGCCCTGATTTAATGTATGCCCTGTCATTCCCGATTTAATGTATGCCCTGATTTAATGAATGCCCTGTCATCCCCGATTTAGTGTATGCCCTGATTTAATGTATGCCCTGATTTAATGTATGCCCTGTAACCCTGATTTAATGTATGCCCTGTAACCCTGATTTAATGTACGCCCTGATTTAATGTATGCCCTGATTTAATGTATGCCCTGTAACCCTGATTTAATGTATGCCCTGTAACCCTGATTTAATGTATGCCCTGTAACCCTGATTTAATGTATGCCCTGTAACCCTGATTTAATGTATGCCCTGTAACCCTGATTTAATGTATGCCCTGTAACCCTGATTTAATGTATGCCCTGATTTAATGTATGACCTATAACCCTGATTTAATGTATGCCCTGTTACCCTGATTTAGTGTATGCTCTGTAACCCTGATTTAATGTATGTTCTGTTACACTGTTTTATTATGTATGACCTGTCATCCCCGATTTAATGTATGCCCTGTAACCCTGATTTAATGTATGTGCTGATTTATTGTATGCCCTGTCATCCCTGATTTAATGTATGCCCTGTCAACCCTTATCTATTATGTATGCCCTGTAACCCAGATTCAATGAATGCCCTGTAACCCTGATGTAATGTATGCCCTGTCATCCCCGATTTAATGTATGACCTGTAACCCCGATTTAATGTATGCCCTGTCATCCCCGATTTAGTGTATGCCCTGTCATCCCCGATTTAATGTATGACCTGTAACCCTGATTTAAAGTATGCCCTGTCATACCCGATTTAATGTATGCCCTGTAACGCTGATTGAATGTATGCCATGTAACCCCGATTTAATGTATGCCCTGTAACCCTGATTTAATGTATGCCATGTAACCCTGATTTAATGTATGTCCTGTTACCCTGATTTATAAAGTATGCCCTGTCATCCCTGATTTAAGGTGTATGCCCTGTAACCCCGATTTAATGTATGCCCTGTAACCCTGATTTAATGTATACCCTGTAACCCTGATTTAATGTATGCCCTGTAACCCTGATTTAATGTATGCCCTGATTTAATGGATGCCCTGTAACCCTGATTTAATGTTTGCCCTGATTTAATGTATGCCCTGTAACCCTGATTTAATGTATGCCCTGTAATCCTGATTTAATGTATGCCCCGATCTAATGTATGCACTGTAACCCGATTTAATGTATGCCCTGATTTAATGTATGACCTGTAACCCTGATTTAATGTATGCCCTGTAACCCTGATTTAATGTATGCTCTCCAACCCTGATTTAATGTATGCCCTGTAACCCTGATTTAATGTATGCCCTGTAACCCTGATTTAATGTATGCCCTGTAACCCTGATTTAATGTATGCCCTGATTTAATGTATGACCTGTAACCCTGATTTAATGTATGCCCTGTAACCCTGATTTAATGTATGCCCTGATTTAATGTATGCCCTGTCACCCCGATTTAGTGTATGCCCTGTCATCCCTGATTTAATGTATGCCATGTAATCCCCGATTTAGTGAATGACCTGTCATTCCCGATTTAATGTATTTCCTGTTACCCTGATTTAATATGTATGCCCTGTCATCCCCGATTTAATGTATGTCCAGTAACCCTGATTTAATGTATGTCCTGTAACCCTGATTTATTATGTATGGCCTGTCATCCCTGATTTAATGTATGTCCTGTAACCCTGATTTATTATGTATGCCCTGTCATCCCTGATTTAATGTATGCCCTGATTTAATCTATGCCCTGTCATCCCCGATTTAATGTATGCCCTGTAACCCTGATTCAATGTATGTCCTGTAACCCTGATTTATTATGTATGCCCTGTCATCACTGATTTAATGTATGTCCCGTAACCCTGATTTATTATGTATGCCCTGTCATCCATGATTTAATGTATGTCCTGTTACCCTGATTTATTATGTATTCCCTGTCATGCCCGATTTAATGTATGCCCTGTAACCCTGATTTAATGTATGCCCTGTTACCCTGATTTAATGTATGCCATGTAACCCTGATTTAATGTATGCCCTGTCATCCCCGATTTAATGAATGCCCTTCAACCCTGATTTAATGTATGCCCTGTAACCCAGATTTAATGTATACCCTGTCATCCCCGATTTAATGTATGTCCTGTAACCCTGATTGATTATGTACGCCCTGTCATCCCCGATTTAATGTATGCCCTGATTTAATGTATGTCCTGTCATCCCCGATTTAATGTATGCCCTGTCATTCCTGATTTATTATGTATGCCCTGTCATCCCTGATTTAATGTATGCCCTGTTACCCTGATTTAATGTATGCCCTGTAACCCTGATTTAATGTATGCTCTGTAACTCCGATTTAATGTATGTCCTGTTACCCTGATTTAATGTATGCCCTGTAACCCCGATTTAGTGTATGCCCTGTCATCCCCGATTTAATGTATGCCCTGTCATCCCCGATTTAATGTATGCCCTGTAACCCCGATTTAATGTATGCCCTGTAACCCTGATTTAATGTATGCCGGTAACCCCGATTTAATGTATGACCTGTAACCCTGATTTAATGTATGCCCTGCTACCCTGATTTAATGTATGCCCTGAAACCCTAATTTAATGTATGTCCTGTTACCCTGATTTATTATGTATGCCCTGTCATCCCCGATTTAATGTATGCCCTGTAACCCTGATTTAATGTATGTCCTGATTTATTGTATGCCCTGTCATCCCAGATTTAATGTATGTCCTGTTACCCTGATTTATTATGTATGCCCTGCCATCCCTGATTTAATGAATGCCCTGTATCCCTGATTTAATGTATGTCCTGTTACCCTGATTTAATGTATGCCCCTTTACCCCGATTTAATGTATGTCCTGTTACCCTGATTTATTATGTATGCCCTGCCATTCCCGATTTAGTGTATGCCCTGATTTAATGTATGCTCTGATTTATTGTATGCCCTGTCATCCCTGATTTAATGTATGTCCTGTTACCCTGATTTATTATGTATGCCTTTAACCCCGATTTAATGAATGCCATGTAACCCTGATTTAATGTATGCCCTGTCATCCCCGATTAATGTATGACCTGTAACCGCGATTTAATGTATGCCCTATCATCCCCGATTTAATGTATGCCCTGTCATCCCCGATTTAATGTATGACCTGTAACCCTGATTTAATGTATGCCCTGTCATCCCTGATTTAATGTATGCCCTGTAACGCTGATTTAATGTATGCCCTGTAACCCTGATTTAATGTATGCCCTGTAACCCTGATTTAATGTATGCCATGTAACCCTGATTTAATGTATTCCCTGTAACCCTGATTTAATGTATGCCCTGATTTAATGTATGCCCTGTAACCCTGATTTAATGTATGCCCTGTAACCCTGATTTAATGTATGCCCTGATCTAATGTATGCACTCTAACCCTGATTTAATGTATGACCTGATTTAATGTATGACCTGTAACCCTGATTTAATGTATGCCCTGTAACCCTGATTTAATGTATGCTCTGTCACCCTGATTTAATGTATGCCCTGTAACCCTGATTTAATGTATGTCCTGTTACCCTGATTTATTATGTATGCCCTGTCATCCCCGATTTATTGTATGCCTTGTATCCCTGATTTAATGTATGCCCTGAATTAATGTATGCCCTGTCATCCCCGAATTATTGTATGCCCTGTAACCCTGATTTAATGTGTGCCCTGATTTATTGTATGACCTGTCATCCCTGATTTAATGTATGCCCTAATTTAATGTATGCCCTGTCATCCCTGATTTAATGTGTATGCCCTGTGACCCTGATTTATTGTATGCCCTTATTTAATGTATGCCCTGATTTAATGTGTATGCCCTGTAACCCTGATTTATTGTATGCCCTTATTTAATGTATGCCCTGATTTAATGTATGCCCTGTCATTCCCGATTTAGTGTATGCTCTGATTTAATGTATGCCCTGTCATCCCCGATTTAGTGTATGCTCTGATTTAATGTATGCCCTGATTTAATGTATGGCCTGTAACCCTGATTTAATGTATGCCCTGTAACCCTCATTTAATGTATGCCCTGATTTAATGTATGCCCTGATTTAATGTATGCCCTGTAACCCTGATTTAATGTATGCCCTGTAACCTTGATTTAATGTATGCCCTGTAACCCTGATTTAATGTATGCCCTGATTTAATGTATGACCTGTAACCCAGATTTAATGTATGCCCTGTTACCCTGATGTATTATGTATGCCCTGTAACCCTGATGTAATGTATGTCCTGTAACCCTGATTTAATTTATGCCCTGATTTAATGTATGTCCTGTAACCCTGATTTAATGTATGTCCTGTTACCCTGATTTATTATGTATGCCCTGTCATCCCCGATTTATTGTATGCCTTGTAACCCTGATTTAATGTATGCCCTGAATTAATGTATGCCCTGTCATCCCCGAATTATTGTATGCCCTGTAACCCTGATTTAATGTGTGCCCTGATTTATTGTATGCCCTGTCATCCCTGATTTAATGTATGCCCTAATTTAATGTATGCCCTGTCATCCCTGATTTAATGTGTATGCCCTGTGACCCTGATTTATTGTATGCCCTTATTTAATGTATGCCCTAATTTAATGTGTATGCCCTGTAACCCTGATTTATTGTATGCCCTTATTTAATGTATGCCCTGATTTAATGTATGCCCTGTCATTCCCGATTTAGTGTATGCCCTGATTTAATGTATGCCCTGTCATCCCCGATTTAGTGTATGCCATGATTTAATGTATGCCCTGATTTAATGTATGGCCTGTAACCCTCATTTAATGTATGCCCTGTAACCCTCATTTAATGTATGCACTGATTTAATGTATGCCCTGATTTAATGTATGCCCTGTAACCCTGATTTAATGTATGCCCTGTAACCCTGATTTAATGTATGCCCTGTAACCCTGATTTAATGTGTGCCCTGATTTAATGTATGACCTGTAACCCAGATTTAATGTATGCCCTGTTACCCTGATTTATTATGTATGCCCAGTAACCCTGATGTAATGTATGTCCTGTAACCCTGATTTAATGTATGCCCTGATTTAATGTATGTCCTGTTACCCTGATTTAATGTATGTCCTGTTACCCTGATTTAATGTATGCCCTGATTTAATATATGCATTGTAACCCTGATTTAATGTATGCCCTGATGTAATGTATGTCCTGTTACTCTGATTTAATGTATGTCCTGTTACCCTGATTTATTATGTATGTCCTGTCATCCCTGATTTAATGTATGCCCTGTCATCCTGTTTTAATGTATGCCCTGATTTAATGTATGCCCTGTAACCCTGATTTAATGTATGCCCTGATTTAATGTATGTCCTGTTACCCTGATTTAATGTATGTCCTGTTACCCTGATTTATTATGTATGCCCTGTCATCCCTGATTTAATGTATGTCCTGTTACCCTGATTTAATGTATGTCCTGTTACCCTGATTTATTATGTATGCCCTGTCATCCCTGATTTAATGTATGCCCTGTCATCCCTGATTTAATGTATGTCCTGTTACCCTGATTTATTATGTATGCCCTGTCATCCCCGATTTATTGTATGCCCTGTCATCCCTAATATAATGTATGTCCTGTTACCCTGATTTATTATGTATGCCCTGTCATCCCCGATTTATTGTATGCCCTGTCATCCCTAATTTAATGTATGTCCTGTTACCCTGATTTATTATGTATGCCCTGTCATCCCCGTTTTATTGTATGCCTTGTAACCATGATTTAATGTATGCCCTGAATTAATGTATGCCCTGTCATCCCCGAATTATTGTATGCCCTGTAACCCTGATTTAATGTATGCCCTGATTTATTGTATGCCCTGTCATCCCTGATTTAATGTATGCCCTAATTCAATGTATGCCCTGTCATCCCTGATTTAATGTGTATGCCCTGTAACCCTGATTTATTGTATGCCCTTATTTAATGTATGCCCTGATTTAATGTATGCATTGTAACCCTGATTTAATGTATGCACTGATGTAATGTATGTCCTGTTACTCTGATTTAATGTATGTCCTGTTACCCTGATTTATTATGTATGTCCTGTCATCCCTGATTTAATGTATGCCCTGTCACCCTGTTTTAATGTATGCCCTGATTTAATGTATGCCCTGTAACCCTGATTTAATGTATGCCCTGATTTAATGTATGTCCTGTTACCCTGATTTAATGTATGTCCTGTTACCCTGATTTATTATGTATGCCCTGTCATCCCTGATTTAATGTATGTCCTGTTACCCTGATTTAATGTATGTCCTGTTACCCTGATTTAATGTATGCCCTGATTTAATGTATGTCCTGTTACCCTGATTTAATGTATGTCCTGTTACCCTGATTTATTATGTATGCCCTGTCATCCCTGATTTAATGTATGTCCTGTAACCCTGATTTATTATGTATGCCCTGTCATGCCCGATTTATTGTATGCCCTGTCATCCCTGATTTAATGTATGTCCTGTTACCCTGATTTATTATGTATGCCCTGTCATCCCCGATTTATTGTATGCCCTGTCATCCCTGATTTAATGTATGTCCTGTTACCCTGATTTATTATGTATGCCCTGTCATCCCCGTTTTATTGTATGCATTGTAACCATGATTTAATGTATGCCCTGAATTAATGTATGCCCTGTCATCCCCGAATTATTGTATGCCCTGTAACCCTGATTTAATGTATGCCCTGATTTATTGTATGCCCTGTCATCCCTGATTTAATGTATGCCCTAATTCAATGTATGCCCTGTCATCCCTGATTTAATGTGTATGCCCTGTAACCCTGATTTATTGTATGCCCTTATTTAATGTATGCCCTGATTTAATGTATGCATTGTAACCCTGAGTTAATGTATGCCCTGATGTAATGTATGTCCTGTTACTCTGATTTAATGTATGTCCTGTTACCCTGATTTATAATGTATGTCCTGTCATCCCTGATTTAATGTATGCCCTGTCACCCTGTTTTAATGTATGCCCTGATTTAATGTATGCCCTTTAACCCTGATTTAATGTATGCCCTGATTTAATGTATGTCCTGTTACCCTGATTTAATGTATGTCCTGTTACCCTGATTTATTATGTATGCCCTGTCATCCCTGATTTAATGTATGTCCTGTTACCCTGATTTAATGTATGTCCTGTTACCCTGATTTATTATGTATGCCCTGTCATCCCTGATTTAATGTATGTCCTGTAACCCTGATTTATTATGTATGCCCTGTCATCCCCGATTTATTGTATGCCCTGTCATTCCTGATTTAATGTATGTCCTGTTACCCTGATTTATTATGTATGCCCTGTCATCCCCGATTTATTGTATGCCCTGTCATCCCTGATTTAATGTATGCCCTGTTACCCTGATTTATTATGTATGCCCTGTCATCCCCGTTTTATTGTATGCCTTGTAACCATGATTTAATGTATGCCCTGAATTAATGTATGCCCTGTCATCCCCGAATTATTGTATGCCCTGTAACCCTGATTTAATGTATGCCCTGATTTATTGTATGCCCTGTCATCACTGATTTAATGTATGCCCTAATTCAATGTAAGCCCTGTCATCCCTGATTTAATGTGTATGCCCTGTAACCCTGATTTATTGTATGCCCTTATTTAATGTATGCCCTGATTAAATGTGTAAGCCCTGTAACCCTGATTTATTGTATGCCCTGATTTAATATATGCCCTGATTTAATGTATGCCCTGTCATTCCCGATTTAGTGTATGCCCTGATTTAATGTATGCCCTGTCATCCCCGATTTGGTGTATGCCCTGATTTAATGTATGCCCTGATTTAATGTATGCCCTGTAACCCTCATTTAATGTATGCCATGTAACCCTCATTTAATGTATGCCCTGATTTAATGTATGTCCTGTTACCCTGATTTATTATGTATGCCCTGTCATCCCTGATTTAATGTATGTCCTGTTACCCTGATTTAATGTATGTCCTGTTACCCTGATTTATTATGTATGCCCTGTCATCCCTGATTTAATGTATGTCCTGTAACCCTGATTTATTATGTATGCCCTGTCATCCCCGATTTATTGTATGCCCTGTCATCCCTGATTTAATGTATGTCCTGTTACCCTGATTTATTATGTATGCCCTGTCATCCCCGATTTATTGTATGCCTTGTAACCATGATTTAATGTATGCCCTGAATTAATGTATGCCCTGTCATCCCCGAATTATTGTATGCCCTGTCACCCTGATTTAATGTATGCCCTGATTTATTGTATGCCCTGTCATCCCTGATTTAATGTATGCCCTAATTTAATGTATGCCCTGTCATCCCTGATTTAATGTGTATGCCCTGTAACCCTGATTTATTGTATGCCCTTATTTAATGTATGCCCTGATTTAATGTGTATGCCCTGTAACCCTGATTTATTGTATGCCCTGATTTAATGTAAGCCCTAATTTAATGTATGCCCTGTCATTCCCGATTTAGTGTATGCCCTGATTTAATGTATGCCCTGTCATCCCCGATTTGGTGTATGACCTGATTTAATGTATGCCCTGATTTAATGTATGCCCTGTAACCCTGATTTAATGTATGCCCTGTTACCCTGATTTAATGTATGCCCTGTAACCCTGATTTAATGTATGCCCTGTAACCCTGATTTAATGTATGCCCTGTAACCCTGAATTAATGTATGCCCTGTAACTCTGATTTAATGTATGCCCTGATTTAATGTATGACCTGTTACCCTGATTTAATGTATGCCCTGTTACCCTGATTTAATGTATGCCCTGTAACCCTGATTTAATGTATGTTCTGTTACCCTATTTTTTTATGTATGCCCTGTCATCCCCGATTTAATGTATGCCCGTAACCCTGATTTAATGTATGTGCTGATTTATTGTATGCCCTGTCATCCCTGATTTAATGTATGTCCTGTTGCCCTGAATTATTATGTATGCCCTTTAACCCCGATTTAATAAATGCCCTGTAATCCTAATTTAATGTATGCCCTGTCATCCCCGATTAATGTATGACCTGTAACCCCGATTTATTGTATGCCCTGTCATCCCCGATTTAATGTATGCTCTGTCATCCCCGATGTAATGTATGACCTGTAACCCTGATTTAATGTATGCCCTGTCATCCCCGATTTAATGTATGCCCTGTAACGCTGATTTAATGTATGCCCTGTAACCCCGATTAAATGTATGCCCTGTAACCCTGATTTAATGTATGCCATGTAACCCTGATAAAATGTATGTCCTGTTACCCTGATTTATTATGTATGCCCTGTCATCCCTGATTTAATGTGTATGCCCTGTAACCCCGATTTAATGTATGCCCTGTAACCCTGATTTAATGTATGCCATGTAACCCTGATTTAATGTATGCCCTGTATCCCTGATTTAATGTATGCCCTGTAACCCTGATTTAATGTATGCCCTGATTTAATGGATGCCCTGTAACCCTGATTTAATGTATGCCCTGATTTAATGTATGCCCTGTAACCCTGATTTAATGTATGCCCTATAACCCTGATTTAATGTATGCCCTGATCTAATGTATGTACTGTAACCCTGATTTAATGTATGCCCTGATTTAATGTATGACCTGTATCCCTGATTTAATGTATGCCCTGTAACCCTGATTTAATGTATGCTCTGTAACCCTGATTTAATGTATGCCCTGTAACCCTGATTTAATGTATGCCCTGTAACCCTGATGATTGATTTGTGATGCCCATGGTACTGGGAATGCAGATGGCGACACAAAGTCGTGTCGATGGTGTAGCTCAGAGGTTGGCCCACAAACCAACTGAGCTATCCGCTCCTCCTATTTAACAATTTTGTCATAAATAAACGTTAATTTTACTTATTAGCGCCATTTATTCGTGGAACAAAACAATACAAACAACCAATCTGGGAAATTTGACTGTCGTCGCGTAGCCGTAAGAGCATGTCAGTGCTCTATATCGCAATATGGTATCATCCGAATGGTCTGTTCTAAAAATAGTAACAAAAACGGTCCCGATTTAACATCCGAAATAAAATCAATATTAATTGATACAAGTTTTTCCGGACAGGGGTCTTCAGTTGATATCTATTATTTTATACACACGCAACTATTTCAGATTTGTTATTTAAAGAGATAATCCATCTTTAATTGGTCGCAAGAATATAAGTGTATTTTAATTTAATAACACTGCAGTCAGAACAAAATCCTACGTAATCAAAGAAAGCTGTCAATATGGTGTCTGAAATGGTGTAGATTATTAATTATTTCTCGTGCTTATTAATTTCGTCACCCTGGCTGAACAGACGTCACGAACCCCCTGATTTAATATGTATGCCCTGTCATCCCCGATTTAGTGTATGCCCTGTCTTCCCTGATTTAATGTATGTATTGTTACCCTGATTTATTATGTTTGCCATGTAACCCTGATTTAATGTATGTCCTGTAACCCTGAGTTAATGTATGTCCTGTTACCCTGATTTATTATGTATGCCCTGTCATCCCCGATTTAATGTATGCCCTGTCATCCCTGATTTAATGTATGTCCTGTTACCCTGATTTATTATGTATGCCCTGTAACCCTGATGTAATGTATGTCCTGTAACCCTGATTTAATGTATGCCCTGATTTAATGTATGTCCCGTTACCCTGATTTAATGTATGTCCTGTTACCCTGATTTAATGTATGCCCTGATTTAATGTATGCCCTGTAACCCTGATTTAATGTATGCCCTGATGTAATGTATGTCCTGTTACCCTGATTTAATGTATGTCCTGTTACCCTGATTTATCATGTATGTCCTGTCATCCCTGATTTAATGTATGCCCTGTCACCCTGTTTTAATGTATGCCCTGATTTAATGTATGCCCTGTAACCCTGATTTAATGTATCACCTGATTTAATGTATGTCCTGTTACCCTGATTTAATGTATGTCCTGTTACCCTGATTTATTATGTATGCCCTGTCATCCCCGATTTAATGTATGCCCTGTAACCCTGATTTAATGTATGTCCTGATTTATTGTATGCCCTGTCATCCCAGATTTAATGTATGTCCTGTTACCCTGATTTAATGTATGCCCTGTTACCCCGATTTAATGTATGTCCTGTTACCCTGATTTATTATGTATGCCCTGCCATTCCCGATTTAGTGTATGCCCTGATTTAATGTATGTTCTGATTTATTGTATGCCCTGTCATCCCTGATTTAATGTATGTCCTGTTACCCTGATTTATTATGTATGCCTTTAACCCCGATTTAATGAATGCCCTGTAACCCTGATTTAATGTATGCCCTCTCATCCCCGATTAATGTATGACCTGTAACCCCGATTTAATGTATGCCCTATCATCCCCGATTTAATGTATGCCCTGTCACCCCCGATTTAATGTATGAACTGTAACCCTGATTTAATGTATGCCCTGTCACCCCCGATTTATTGTATGCCCTGTAACGCTGATTTAATGTATGCCCTGTAACCCCGATTTAATGTATGCCCTGTAACCCTGATTTAATGTATGCCATGTAACCCTGATTTAATGTATGTCCTGTTACCCTGATTTATTATGTATGCCCTGTCATCCCTGATTTAATGTGTATGCCCTGTAACCCCGATTTAATGTATGCCCTGTAACCCTGATTTAATGTATGCCCTGTAACCCTGATTTAATGTATGCCATTTAACCCTGATTTAATGTATTCACTGTAACCCTGATTTAATGTATGCCCTGATTTAATGGATGCCCTGTAACCCTGATTTAATGTATGCCCTTATTTAATGTATGCCCTGTAACCCTGATTTAATGTATGCCCTGTAACCCTGATTTAATGTATGCCCTGATCTAATGTATGCACTCTAACCCTGATTTAATGTATGACCTGATTTAATGTATGACCTGTAACCCTGATTTAATGTATGCCCTGTAACCCTGATTTAATGTATGCTCTGTCACCCTGATTTAATGTATGCCCTGTAACCCTGAGTTAATGTACGTCCTGTTACCCTGATTTATTATGTATGCCCTGTCATCCCCGATTTATTGTATGCCTTGTAACCCTGATTTAATGTATGCCCTGAATTAATGTATGCCCTGTCATCCCCGAATTATTGTATGCCCTGTAACCCTGATTTAATGTGTGCCCTGATTTATTGTATGCCCTGTCATCCCTGATTTAATGTATGCCCTAATTTAATGTATGCCCTGTCATCCCTGATTTAATGTGTATGCCCTGTGACCCTGATTTATTGTATGCCCTTATTTAATGTATGCCCTGATTTAATGTGTATGCCCTGTAACCCTGATTTATTGTATGCCCTTATTTAATGTATGCCCTGATTTAATGTATGCCATGTCATTCCCGATTTAGTGTATGCCCTGATTTAATGTATGCCCTGTCATCCCCGATTTAGTGTATGCCCTGATTTAATGTATGCCCTGATTTAATGTATGGCCTGTAACCCTCATTTAATGTATGCCCTGTAACCCTCATTTAATGTATGCCCTGATTTAATGTATGCCCTGATTTAATGTATGCTCTGTAACCCTGATTTAATGTATGCGCTGTAACCCTGATTTAATGTATGCCCTGTAACCCTGATTTAATGTATGCCCTGATTTAATGTATGACCTGTAACCCAGATTTAATGTATGCCCTGTTACCCTGATATATTATGTTATCCCTGTAACCCTGATGTAATGTATGTCCTGTAACCCTGATTTAATGTATGTCCTGTTACCCTGATTTATTATGTATGCCCTGTCATCCCCGATTTATTGTATGCCTTGTAACCCTTATTTAATGTATGCCCTGATTTAATGTATGCCCTGTCATTCCCGATTTAGTGTATGCCCTGATTTAATGTATGCCCTGTCATCCCCGATTTAGTGTATGCCCTGATTTAATGTATGCCCTGATTTAATGTATGGCCTGTAACCCTCATTTAATGTATGCCCTGTAACCCTCATTTAATGTATGCCCTGATTTAATGTATGCCCTGATTTAATGTATGCCCTGTAACCCTGATTTAATGTATGCCCTGTAACCCTGATTTAATGTATGCCCTGTAACCCTGATTTGATGTATGCCCTGATTTAATGTATGACCTGTAACCCAGATTTAATGTATGCCCTGTTACCCTTATTTATTATGTATGCCCTGTAACCATGATGTAATGTATGTCCTGTAACCCTGATTTAATGTATGCCCTGATTTAATGTATGTCCTGTTACCCTGATTTAATGTATGTCCTGTTACCCTGATTTAATGTATGCCCTGATTTAATGTATGCATTGTAACCCTGATTTAATGTATGCCCGATGTAATGTATGTCCTGTTAATCTGATATCATGTATGTCCTGTTACCCTGATTTATTATGTATGTCCTGTCATCCCTGATTTAATGTATGCCCTGTCACCCTGTTTTAATGTATGCCCTGATTTAATGTATGCCCTGTAACCCTGATTTAATGTATGCCCTGATTTAATGTATGTCCTGTTACCCTGATTTAATGTATGTCCTGTTACCCTGATTTATTATGTATGCCCTGTCATCCCTGATTTAATGTATGTCCTGTTACCCTGATTTAATGTATGTTCTGTTACCCTGATTTATTATGTATGCCCTGTCGTCCCTGATTTACTGTATGTGCTGTAACCCTGATTTATTATGTATGCCCTGTCATCCCCGATTTATTGTATACCCTGTCATCCCTGATTTAATGTATGTCCTGTTACCCTGATTTATTATGTATGCCCTGTCATCCCCGATTTATTGTATGCCCTGTCATCCCTGATTTAATGTATGTCCTGTTACCCTGATTTATTATGTATGCCCTGTCATCCCCGTTTTATTGTATGCCTTGTAACCATGATTTAATGTATGCCCTGAATTAATGTATGCCCTGTCATCCCCGAATTATTGTATGCCCTGTAACCCTGATTTAATGTATGCCCACGATTTATTGTATGCCCTGTCATCCCTGATTTAATGTATGCCCTAATTCAATGTATGCCCTGTCATCCCTGATTTAATGTGTATGCCCTGTAACCCTGATTTATGGTATGCCCTTATTTAATGTATGCCCTGATTTAATGTGTATGCCCTGTAACCCTGATTTATTGTATGCCCTGATTTAATGTATGCCCTGATTTAATGTATGCCCTGTCATTCCCGATTTAGTGTATGCCCTGATTTAATGTATGCCCTGTAATCCCCATTTGGTGTATGCCCTGATTTAATGTATGCCCTGATTTAATGTATGCCCTGTAACCCTCATTTAATGTATGCCATGTAACACTCATTTAATGTATGCCCTGATTTAATGTATGTCCTGTTACCCTGATTTATTATGTATGCCCTGTCATCCCTGATTTAATGTATGTCCTGTTACCCTGATTTAATGTATGTCCTGTTATCCTGATTTATTATGTATGCCCTGTCATCCCTGATTTAATGTATGTCCTGTAACCCTGATTTATTATGTATGCCCTGTCATCCCCGATTTATTGTATGCCCTGTCATCCCTGATTTAATGTATGTCCTGTTACCCTGATTTATTATGTATGCCCTGTCATCCCCGATTTATTGTATGCCTTGTAACCATGATTTAATGTATGCCCTGAATTAATGTATGCCCTGTCATCACCGAATTATTGTATGCCCTGTAACCCTGATGTAATGTATGCCCTGATTTATTGTATGCCCTGTCATCCCTGATTTAATGTATGCCCTAATTTAATGTATGCCCTGTCATCCCTGATTTAATGTGTATGCCCTGTAACCCTGAGTTATTGTATGCCCTTATTTAATGTATGCCCTGATTTAATGTGTATGTCCTGTAACCCTGATTTATTGTATGCCCTGATTTAATGTATGCCCTGATTTAATGTATGCCCTGTCATCCCCGATTTGGTTTATGCCCTGATTTAATATATGCCCTGATTTAATGTATGCCCTGTAACCCTGATTTAATGTATGCCCTGTAACCCTGATTTAATGTATGCCCTGTATCCCTGATTTAATGTATGCCCTGTAACCCTGATTTAATGTATGCCCTGTAACCCTGATTTAATGTATGCCCTGTAACCCTGATTTAATGTATGACCTGTTACCCTGATTTAATGTATGCCCTGTTACCCTGATTTAATGTATGCCCTGTAACCCTGATTTAATGTATGTTCTGTTACCCTATTTTATTATGTATGCCCTGCCATCCCCGATTTAATTTATGCCCTGTAACCCTGATTTAATGTATGTGCTGATTTATTGTATGCCCTGTCATTCCTGATTTAATGTATGTCCTGTTGCCCTGAATTATTATGTATGCCCTTTAGCCCCGATTTAATGAATGCCCTGTAATCCTAATTTAATGTATGCCCTGTCATCCCCGATTAATGTATGACCTGTAACCCCGATTTATTGTATGCCCTGTCATCCCCGATTTAATGTATGCTCTGTCATCCCCGATTTAATGTATGACCTGTAACCCTGATTTAATGTATGCCCTGTCATCCCCGATTTAATGTATGCCCTGTAACGCTGATTTAATGTATGCCCTTTAACCCCGATTAAATGTATGCCCTGTAACCCTGATTTAATGTATGCCATGTAACCCTGATAAAATGTATGTCCTGTTACCCTGATTTATTATGTATGCCCTGTTATCCCTGATTTAATGTGTATGCCCTGTAAACCCGATTTAATGTATGCCCTGTAACCCTGATTTAATGTATGCCATGTAACCCTGATTTAATGTATGCCCTGTATCCCTGATTTAATGTATGCCCTGTAACCCTGATTTAATGTATGCCCTGATTTAATGGATGCCCTGTAACCCTGATTTAATGTATGCCCTGATTTAATGTATGCCCTGTAACCCTGATTTAATGTATGCCCTATAACCCTGATTTAATGTATGCCCTGATCTAATGTATGCACTGTAACCCTGATTTAATGTATGCCCTGATTTAATGTATGACCTGTAACCCTGATTTAATGTATGCCCTGTAACCCTGATTTAATGTATGCTCTGTAACCCTGATTTAATGTATGCCCTGTAACCCTGATTTAATGTATGCCCTGTAACCCTGATGATTGATTTGTGATGCCCATGGTACTGGGAATGCAGATGGCGACACAAAGTCGTGTCGATGGTGTAGCTCAGAGGTCGGCCCACAAACCAACTGAGCTATCCGCTCCTCCTATTTAACAATTTTGTCATAAATAAACGTTAATTTTACTTATTAGCGCCATTTATTCGTGGAACAAAACAATACAAACAACCAATCTGGGAAATTTGACTGTCGTTGCGTAGCCGTAAGAACATGTGAGTGCTCTATATCGCAATATGGTATCATCCGAATGGTCTGTTCTAAAAATAGTAACAAAATCGGTCCCGATTTAATATCCGAAATAAAATCAATATTAATTGATACAAGTTTTTTCCGGACAGGGGTCTTCAGTTGATATCTATTATTTTATACACACGCAACTATTTAAGATTTGTTATTTAAAGAGATAAACCATCTTTAATTGGTCGCAAGAATATAAGTGTATTTTAATTTAATAACACTGCAGTCAGAACAAAATCCTACGTAATCAAAGAAAGCTGTCAATATGGTGTCTGAAATGGAGTAGATTATTAATTATTTCTCGTGCTTATTAATTTCGTCACCCTGGCTGAACAGACGTCACGAACCCCCTGATTTAATATGTATGCCCTGTCATCCCCGATTTAGTGTATGCCCTGTCATCCCTGATTTAATGTATGTCCTGTTACCCTGATTTATTATGTTTGCCCTGTAACCCTGATTTAATGTATGTCCTGTAACCCTGATTTAATGTATGTCCTGTTACCCTGATTTATTATGTATGCCCTGTCATCCCCGATTTAATGTATGCCCTGTCATCCCTGATTTAATGTATGTCCTGTTACCCTGATTTATTATGTATGCCCTGTAACCCTGATGTAATGTATGTCCTGTAACCCTGATTTAATGTATGCCCTGATTTAATGTATGTCACGTTACCCTGATTTAATGTATGTCCTGTTACCCTGATTTAATGTATGCCCTGATTTAATGTATGCCATGTAACCCTGATTTAATGTATGCCCTGATGTAATGTATGTCCTGTTACCCTGATTTAATGTATGTCCTGTTACCCTGATTTATCATGTATGTCCTGTCATCCCTGATTTAATGTATGCCCTGTCACCCTGTTTTAATGTATGCCCTGATTTAATGTATGCCATGTAACCCTGATTTATTATGTATGCCCTGTCATCCCCGATTTATTGTATGCTCTGTCATCCCTGATTTAATGTATGTCCTGTTACCCTGATTTATTATGTATGCCCTGTCATCCCCGATTTATTGTATGCCTTGTAACCCTGATTTAATGTGTGCCCTGATTTAATGTATGCCCAGTCATCCCCGAATTATTGTATGCCCTGTAACCCTGATTTAATGTATACCCTGATTTATTGTATGCCCTGTCATCCCTGATTTAATGTATGCCCTAATTTAATGTATGCCCTGTCATCCCTGATTTAATGTGTATGCCCAGTAACCCTGATTTATTGTATGCCCTTATTTAATATATGCCCTGATTTAATGTGTATGCCCTGTAACCCTGATTTATTGTATGCCCTGATTTAATGTATGCCCTGATTTAATGTATGCCTTGTCATTCCCGATTTAGTGTATGCCCTGATTTAATGTATGCCCTGTCATCCCCGATTTAGTGTATGCCCTGATTTAATGTATGCCCTGATTTAATGTATGCCCTGTAACCCTGATTTAATGTATGCCCTGTAACCATGATTTAATGTATGCCCTGATTTAATGTATGCCCTGATTTAATGTATGCCCTGTAACCCTGATTTAATGTATGCCCTGTAACCCTGATTTAATATATGCCATATAACCCTGATTTAATGTATGCCCTGTAACCCTGATTGAATGTATGCCCTGTAACCCTGATTTAATGTATGCCCTGTTACCCTGATTTAATGTATGCCATGTAACCCTGATTTAATGAATGTCCTGTTACCCTAATTTATTATGTATGCCCTGTCATCCCTGATTTAATGTGTATGCCCTGTAACCCCGATTTAATGTATGCCCTGTAACCCTGATTTAATGTATGCCATGTAATCCTGATTTAATGTATGCCCTGTAACCCTGATTTAATGTATGCCCTGTAACCCTGATTTAATGTATGCCCTGATTTAATGGATGCCCTGTAACCCTGATTTAATGTATGCCCTGATTTAATGTATGCCCTGTAACCCTGATTTAATGTATGCCCTATAACCCTGATTTAATGTATGCCCTGATCTAATGTATGCACTGTAACCCTGATTTAATGTATGCCCTGATTTAATGTATGACCTGTAACCCTGATTTAATGTATGCCCTGTAACCCTGATTTAATGTATGCTCTGTAACCCTGATTTAATGTATGCCCTGTAACCCTGATTTAATGTATGCCCTGTAACCCTGATGATTGACTTGTCATGCCCATGGTACTGGGAATGCAGATGGCGACACAAAGTCGTGTCGATGGTGTAGCTCAGAGGTCGGCCCTCAAACCAACTGAGATATCCGCTCCTCCTGTTTAACAATTTTGTCATAAATAAACGTTAATTTTACTTATTAGCGCCATTTATTCGTGGAACAAAACAATACAAACAACCAATCTGGGAAATTTGACTGTCATTGCGTAGCCGTAAGAACATGTCAGTGCTCTATATCGCAATATGGTATCATCCGAATGGTCTGTTCTAAAAATAGTAACATAAACGGTCCCGATTTAATATCCGAAATAAAATCAATATTAATTGATACAAGTTTTTCCTGACAGGGGTCTTCAGTTGATATCTATTATTTTATACACACGCAACTATTTAAGATTTGTTATTTAAAGAGATAATCCATCTTTAATTGATCGCAAGAATATAAGTGTATTTTAATTTAATAACACTGCAGTCAGAACAAAATCCTACGTAATCAAAGAAAGCTGTCAATATGGTGTCTGAAATGGTGTAGATTATTAATTATTTCTCGTGCTTATTAATTTCGTCACCCTGGCTGAACAGACGTCACGAACCCCCTGATTTAATATGTATGCCCTGTCATCCCCGATTTAGTGTATGCCCTGTCATCCCTGATTTAATGTATGTCCTGTTACCCTGATTTATTATGTTTGCCCTGTCATCCCCGATGTAATGTATGTCCTGTAACCCTGATCTAATGTATGTCCTGTTACCCTGATTTAATGTATGCCCTGTTACCCTGATTTAATTATGTCCTGTAATCCTGATTTAATGTATGCCCTGTAACCCTGATTTAATGTATGTCCTGTTACCCTGATTTAATGTATGTCCTGTTACCCTGATTTATTATGTATGCCCTGTCATCCCCGATTTAAAGTATGCCCTGTCATCCCTGATTTAATGTATGTCATGTTACCCTGATTTATTATGTATGCCCTGTAACCCTGATGTAATGTATGTCCTGTAACCCTGATTTAATGTATGCCCTGATTTAATTTATGTCCTTTTACCCTGGTTTAATGTATGTCCTGTTACCCTGATTTAATGTATGCCCTGATTTAATGTATGCCCTGTAACCCTGATTTAATGTATGCCCTGTTACCCTGATTTAATTATGTCCTGTAATCCTGATTTAATGTATGCCCTGTAACCCTGATTTAATGTATGTCCTGTTACCCTGATTTAATGTATGTCCTGTTACCCTGATTTATTATGTATGCCCTGTCATCCCCGATTTAAAGTATGCCGTGTCATCCCTGATTTAATGTATGCCCTGATTTAATGTATGCCCTGTAACCCTGATTTAATGTATGCCCCGATTTAATGTATGTCCTGTTACCCTGATTTAATGTATGTCCTGTTACCCTGATTTATTATGTATGTCCTGTCATCCCTGATTTAATGTAAGCCCTGTCACCCTGTTTTAATGTATGCCCTGATTTAATGTATGCCCTGTAACCCTGATTTAATGTATGCCCCGATTTAATGTATGTCCTGTTACCCTGATTTAATGTATGTCCTGTTACCCTGATTTATTATGTATGCCCTGCCATCCCTGATTTAATGTATGTTCTGTAACCCTGATTTATTATGTATGCCCTGTCATCCCCGATTTATTGTATGCCCTGTCATCCCTGATTTAATGTATGTCCTGTTACCCTGATTTATTATGTATGCCCTGTCATCCTCGATTTATTGTATGCCTTGTAACCCTGATTTAATGTATGCACTGATTTAATGTATGCCCTGTCATCCCCGAGTTATTGTATGCCCTGTAACCCTGATTTAATGTATGCCCTGATTTATTGTATGCCCTGTCATCCCTGATTTAATGTATGCCCTAATTTAATGTATGCCCTGTGATCCCTGATTTAATGTGTATGCCCTGTAACCCTGATTTATTGTATGCCCTTATTTAATGTATGCCCTGATTTAATGTGTATGCCCTGTAACCCTGATGTATTGTATGCCCTGATTTAATGTATGCCCTGATTTAATGTATGCCCTGTCATTCCCGATTTAGTGTATGCCCTGATTTAATGTATGCCCTGTCATCCCCGATTTAGTGTATGCCCTGATTTAATGTATGCCCTGATTTAATGTATGCCCTGTAACCCTGATTTAATGTATGCGCTGTAACCCTGATTTAATGTATGCCCTGATTTAATGTATGCCCTGATTTAATGTATGCCCTGTAACCCTGATTTAATGTATGCCCTGTAACCCTGATTTAATGTATGCCCTGTCATCCCCGATTTAATGTATGCCCTGTAACCCCGATTTAATGTATGCCCTGTAACCGTGATTTAATGTTTGCCGGTAACCCCGATTTAATGTATGACCTGTGACCCTGATTTAATGTATGCCCTGTTACCCTGATTTAATGTTTGCCCTGTAACCCTGATTTAATGTATGTCCTGTTACCCTGATTTATTATGTATGCCCTGTCATCCCCGATTTAATATATGCCCTGTAACCCTGATTTAATGTATGTCCTGATTTATTGTATGCCCTGTCATCCCAGATTTAATGAATGCCCTGTAACCCTGATTTAATGTATGTCCTGTTACCCTGATTTAATGTATGCCCTGTTACCCCGATTTAATGTATGACCTGTAACCATGATTTAATGTATGCCCTGTCATCCCCGATTTAATGTATGACCTGTAACCATGACTTAATGTATGCTCTGTCATCGCTGATTTAATGTATGCCCTGTAACCCTGATTTAATGTATGCCCTGTAACCCCGATTTAATGTTTGACCTGTAACCATGATTTAATGTATGCCCTGTTACCCTGATTTAATGTATGCCCTGTAACCCTGATTTAATGTATGCCCTGTCATCCCCGATTTAATGTATGCCCTGTAACCCTGATTTAATGTATGCCCTGTAACCATGATTTAATGTATGCCGTGTAACCCTGTTTTAATGTATGCCCTGTAACCCTGATTTAATGTATGCCCTGTAACCCTGATTTATTATGTATGCCCTGTCACCCCCGATTTAATGTATGCCCTGTAACCCTGATTTAATGTATGCCCTTTAACCTGATTTACTATGTATGCCCTGTCATCCCCGATTTAATGTATGCCCTGTCATCCCCGATTTAATGTTTGCCCTGTAATCCTGATTTAATGTATGCCCTGTAACCTTGATTTATTATGTATGTCCTGTTACCCTGATTTAATATGTATGCCCTGTAACCCTGATTTAATGTATGCCCTGTATCTCTGATTTAATGAATGCCCTGTCATCCCCGATTTAATGTATGCCCTGTAACCCTGATTTAATGTATGCCCTGTAACCCTGATTTAATGAATGCCCTGTAACCCTGATTTAATGTATGCCCTGTAACCCTGATTTAAAGTATGCCCTGTAACCCTGAATTACTATGTATGCCCTGTCATCCCCGATTTAATGTATGCCCTGTAACCCTGATTTAATGTATGCCATGTAACCCTAATTTAATGTATGCCCTGTAACCCTGATTTAATGTATGCCCTGTTACCCTGATTTATTATGTATGCCCTGTCATCCCCGATTTAATGTATGCCCCGTTACCCTGATTTAATGTATGCCCTGTAACCCTGATTTATTATGTATGCCCTGTAACCCTGATTTAGTATTTATGCCCTGTAACCCTGATTTAATGTATGCCCTGTAACCCTGATTTATTATGTATGCCCTGTAACCCTGATTTATTATGTATGCCCTGTCATCCCCGATTTATTGTATGCCTTGTAACCCTGATTTAATGTATGCCCTGATTTATTGTATGCCCTGTCATCCCTGATTTAATGTATGCCCTAATGTAATGTATGCCCTGTGATCCCTGATTTAATGTGTATGCCCTGTAACCAGGATTTATTGTATGCCCTTATTTAATGTATGCCCTAATTTAATGTGTATGCCCTGTAACCCTGATGTATTGTATGCCCTGATTTATTGTATGCCCTGATTTAATGTATGCCCTGTCATTCCCGATTTAGTGTATGCCCTGATTTAATGTATGCCCTGTCATCCCCGATTTAGTGTATGCCCTGAATTAATGTATGCCCTGATTTAATGTATGCCCTGTAACCCTGATTTAATGTATGCCCTGTAACCCTGTTTAATGTATGCCCTGATTTAATGTATTGCCCTGATTTAATGTATGCCCTGTAACCCTGGTTTAATGTATGCCCTGTAACCCTGATTTAATGTATGCCCTGTAACCCTGATTTAATGTATGCCCTGTAACCCTGATTTAATGTATGCCCTGTAACCCTGATTTAATGTATGCCCTGTAACCCTGATTTAATGTATGCCCTGATTTAATGTATGACCTATGACCCTGATTTAATGTATGCCCTGTTACCCTGATTTAATGTATGCCCTGTAACCCTGATTTAATGTATGTGCTGATTTATTGTATGCCCTGTCATCCCTGATTTAATGTATGCCCTGTCATCCCTTATCTATTATGTATGCCCTGTAACCCCGATTTAATGGATGCCCTGTAACCCTGATTTAATGTATGCCCTGTCATCCCCGATTTAATGTATGACCTGTAACCCCGATTTAATGTATGCCCTGTCATCCCCGATTTAGTGTATGCCCTGTCATCCCCGATTTAATGTATGACCTGTCATCCCCGATGTAATGTATGCCCTGTCATACCCGATTTAATGTATACCATGTAACGCTGATTGAATGTATGCCCTGTAACCCCGATTTAATGTATGCCCTGTAACCCTGATTTAATGTATGCCATGTAACCCTGATTTAATGTATGTCCTGTTACCCTGATTTATTAAGTATGCCCTGTCATCCCTGATTTAATGTATGCCCTGATTTATTGTATGCCCTGTCATCCCTGATTTAATGTATGCCCTAATTTAATGTATGCCCTGTGATCCCTGATTTAATGTGTATGCCCTGTAACCCTGATTTATTGTATGCCCTTATTTAATGTATGCCCTGATTTAATGTGTATGCCCTGTAACCCTGATGTATTGTATGCCCTGATTTAATGTATGCCCTGATTTAATGTATGCCCTGTCATTCCCGATTTAGTGTATGCCCTGATTTAATGTATGCCCTGTCATCCCCGATTTAGTGTATGCCCTGATTTAATGTATGCCCTGATTTAATGTATGCCCTGTAACCCTGATTTAATGTATGCGCTGTAACCCTGATTTAATGTATGCCCTGATTTAATGTATGCCCTGATTTAATGTATGCCCTGTAACCCTGATTTAATGTATGCCCTGTAACCCTGATTTAATGTATGCCCTGTCATCCCCGATTTAATGTATGCCCTGTAACCCCGATTTAATGTATGCCCTGTAACCGTGATTTAATGTTTGCCGATAACCCCGATTTAATGTATGACCTGTGACCCTGATTTAATGTATGCCCTGTTACCCTGATTTAATGTTTGCCCTGTAACCCTGATTTAATGTATGTCCTGTTACCCTGATTTATTATGTATGCCCTGTCATCCCCGATTTAATATATGCCCTGTAACCCTGATTTAATGTATGTCCTGATTTATTGTATGCCCTGTCATCCCAGATTTAATGAATGCCCTGTAACCCTGATTTAATGTATGTCCTGTTACCCTGATTTAATGTATGCCCTGTTACCCCCGATTTAATGTATGCCCTGTAACCCCGATTTAATGTATGCCCTGTAACCGTGATTTAATGTTTGCCGGTAACCCCGATTTAATGTATGACCTGTGACCCTGATTTAATGTATGCCCTGTTACCCTGATTTAATGTTTGCCCTGTAACCCTGATTTAATGTATGTCCTGTTACCCTGATTTATTATGTATGCCCTGTCATCCCCGATTTAATATATGCCCTGTAACCCTGATTTAATGTATGTCCTGATTTATTGTATGCCCTGTCATCCCAGATTTAATGAATGCCCTGTAACCCTGATTTAATGTATGTCCTGTTACCCTGATTTAATGTATGCCCTGTTACCCCGATTTAATGTATGACCTGTAACCATGATTTAATGTATGCCCTGTCATCCCCGATTTAATGTATGACCTGTAACCATGACTTAATGTATGCTCTGTCATCGCTGATTTAATGTATGCCCTGTAACCCTGATTTAATGTATGCCCTGTAACCCCGATTTAATGTTTGACCTGTAACCATGATTTAATGTATGCCCTGTTACCCTGATTTAATGTATGCCCTGTAACCCTGATTTAATGTATGCCCTGTCATCCCCGATTTAATGTATGCCCTGTAACCCTGATTTAATGTATGCCCTGTAACCATGATTTAATGTATGCCGTGTAACCCTGTTTTAATGTATGCCCTGTAACCCTGATTTAATGTATGCCCTGTAACCCTGATTTATTATGTATGCCCTGTCACCCCCGATTTAATGTATGCCCTGTAACCCTGATTTAATGTATGCCCTTTAACCTGATTTACTATGTATGCCCTGTCATCCCCGATTTAATGTATGCCCTGTCATCCCCGATTTAATGTTTGCCCTGTAATCCTGATTTAATGTATGCCCTGTAACCTTGATTTATTATGTATGTCCTGTTACCCTGATTTAATATGTATGCCCTGTAACCCTGATTTAATGTATGCCCTGTATCTCTGATTTAATGAATGCCCTGTCATCCCCGATTTAATGTATGCCCTGTAACCCTGATTTAATGTATGCCCTGTAACCCTGATTTAATGAATGCCCTGTAACCCTGATTTAATGTATGCCCTGTAACCCTGATTTAAAGTATGCCCTGTAACCCTGAATTACTATGTATGCCCTGTCATCCCCGATTTAATGTATGCCCTGTAACCCTGATTTAATGTATGCCATGTAACCCTAATTTAATGTATGCCCTGTAACCCTGATTTAATGTATGCCCTGTTACCCTGATTTATTATGTATGCCCTGTCATCCCCGATTTAATGTATGCCCCGTTACCCTGATTTAATGTATGCCCTGTAACCCTGATTTATTATGTATGCCCTGTAACCCTGATTTAGTATTTATGCCCTGTAACCCTGATTTAATGTATGCCCTGTAACCCTGATTTATTATGTATGCCCTGTAACCCTGATTTATTATGTATGCCCTGTCATCCCCGATTTATTGTATGCCTTGTAACCCTGATTTAATGTATGCCCTGATTTATTGTATGCCCTGTCATCCCTGATTTAATGTATGCCCTAATGTAATGTATGCCCTGTGATCCCTGATTTAATGTGTATGCCCTGTAACCAGGATTTATTGTATGCCCTTATTTAATGTATGCCCTAATTTAATGTGTATGCCCTGTAACCCTGATGTATTGTATGCCCTGATTTATTGTATGCCCTGATTTAATGTATGCCCTGTCATTCCCGATTTAGTGTATGCCCTGATTTAATGTATGCCCTGTCATCCCCGATTTAGTGTATGCCCTGAATTAATGTATGCCCTGATTTAATGTATGCCCTGTAACCCTGATTTAATGTATGCCCTGTAACCCTGTTTAATGTATGCCCTGATTTAATGTATTGCCCTGATTTAATGTATGCCCTGTAACCCTGGTTTAATGTATGCCCTGTAACCCTGATTTAATGTATGCCCTGTAACCCTGATTTAATGTATGCCCTGTAACCCTGATTTAATGTATGCCCTGTAACCCTGATTTAATGTATGCCCTGTAACCCTGATTTAATGTATGCCCTGATTTAATGTATGACCTATGACCCTGATTTAATGTATGCCCTGTTACCCTGATTTAATGTATGCCCTGTAACCCTGATTTAATGTATGTGCTGATTTATTGTATGCCCTGTCATCCCTGATTTAATGTATGCCCTGTCATCCCTTATCTATTATGTATGCCCTGTAACCCCGATTTAATGGATGCCCTGTAACCCTGATTTAATGTATGCCCTGTCATCCCCGATTTAATGTATGACCTGTAACCCCGATTTAATGTATGCCCTGTCATCCCCGATTTAGTGTATGCCCTGTCATCCCCGATTTAATGTATGACCTGTCATCCCCGATGTAATGTATGCCCTGTCATACCCGATTTAATGTATACCATGTAACGCTGATTGAATGTATGCCCTGTAACCCCGATTTAATGTATGCCCTGTAACCCTGATTTAATGTATGCCATGTAACCCTGATTTAATGTATGTCCTGTTACCCTGATTTATTAAGTATGCCCTGTCATCCCTGATTTAATGTATGCCCTGATTTATTGTATGCCCTGTCATCCCTGATTTAATGTATGCCCTAATTTAATGTATGCCCTGTGATCCCTGATTTAATGTGTATGCCCTGTAACCCTGATTTATTGTATGCCCTTATTTAATGTATGCCCTGATTTAATGTGTATGCCCTGTAACCCTGATGTATTGTATGCCCTGATTTAATGTATGCCCTGATTTAATGTATGCCCTGTCATTCCCGATTTAGTGTATGCCCTGATTTAATGTATGCCCTGTCATCCCCGATTTAGTGTATGCCCTGATTTAATGTATGCCCTGATTTAATGTATGCCCTGTAACCCTGATTTAATGTATGCGCTGTAACCCTGATTTAATGTATGCCCTGATTTAATGTATGCCCTGATTTAATGTATGCCCTGTAACCCTGATTTAATGTATGCCCTGTAACCCTGATTTAATGTATGCCCTGTCATCCCCGATTTAATGTATGCCCTGTAACCCCGATTTAATGTATGCCCTGTAACCGTGATTTAATGTTTGCCGATAACCCCGATTTAATGTATGACCTGTGACCCTGATTTAATGTATGCCCTGTTACCCTGATTTAATGTTTGCCCTGTAACCCTGATTTAATGTATGTCCTGTTACCCTGATTTATTATGTATGCCCTGTCATCCCCGATTTAATATATGCCCTGTAACCCTGATTTAATGTATGTCCTGATTTATTGTATGCCCTGTCATCCCAGATTTAATGAATGCCCTGTAACCCTGATTTAATGTATGTCCTGTTACCCTGATTTAATGTATGCCCTGTTACCCCGATTTAATGTATGACCTGTAACCATGATTTAATGTATGCCCTGTCATCCCCGATTTAATGTATGACCTGTAACCATGACTTAATGTATGCCCTGTCATCGCTGATTTAATGTATGCCCTGTAACCCTGATTTAATGTATGCCCTGTAACCCCGATTTAATGTTTGACCTGTAACCATGATTTAATGTATGCCCTGTTACCCTGATTTAATGTATGCCCTGTAACCCTGATTTAATGTATGCCCTGTCATCCCCGATTTAATGTATGCCCTGTAACCCTGATTTAATGTATGCCCTGTAACCATGATTTAATGTATGCCGTGTAACCCTGTTTTAATGTATGCCCTGTAACCCTGATTTAATGTATGCCCTGTAACCCTGATTTATTATGTATGCCCTGTCACCCCCGATTTAATGTATGCCCTGTAACCCTGATTTAATGTATGCCCTTTAACCTGATTTACTATGTATGCCCTGTCATCCCCGATTTAATGTATGCCCTGTCATCCCCGATTTAATGTTTGCCCTGTAATCCTGATTTAATGTATGCCCTGTAACCTTGATTTATTATGTATGTCCTGTTACCCTGATTTAATATGTATGCCCTGTAACCCTGATTTAATGTATGCCCTGTATCTCTGATTTAATGAATGCCCTGTCATCCCCGATTTAATGTATGCCCTGTAACCCTGATTTAATGTATGCCCTGTAACCCTGATTTAATGAATGCCCTGTAACCCTGATTTAATGTATGCCCTGTAACCCTGATTTAAAGTATGCCCTGTAACCCTGATTTACTATGTATGCCCTGTCATCCCCGATTTAATGTATGCCCTGTAACCCTGATTTAATGTATGCCATGTAACCCTAATTTAATGTATGCCCTGTAACCCTGATTTAATGTATGCCCTGTTACCCTGATTTATTATGTATGCCCTGTCATCCCCGATTTAATGTATGCCCCGTTACCCTGATTTAATGTATGCCCTGTAACCCTAATTTATTATGTATGCCCTGTAACCCTGATTTAGTATTTATGCCCTGTAACCCTGATTTAATGTATGCCCTGTAACCCTGATTTATTATGTATGCCCTGTAACCCTGATTTATTATGTATGCCCTGTCATCCCCGATTTATTGTATGCCTTGTAACCCTGATTTAATGTATGCCCTGATTTATTGTATGCCCTGTCATCCCTGATTTAATGTATGCCCTAATGTAATGTATGCCCTGTGATCCCTGATTTAATGTGTATGCCCTGTAACCAGGATTTATTGTATGCCCTTATTTAATGTATGCCCTAATTTAATGTGTATGCCCTGTAACCCTGATGTATTGTATGCCCTGATTTATTGTATGCCCTGATTTAATGTATGCCCTGTCATTCCCGATTTAGTGTATGCCCTGATTTAATGTATGCCATGTCATCCCCGATTTAGTGTATGCCCTGAATTAATGTATGCCCTGATTTAATGTATGCCCTGTAACCCTGATTTAATGTATGCCCTGTAACCCTGTTTAATGTATGCCCTGATTTAATGTATTGCCCTGATTTAATGTATGCCCTGTAACCCTGGTTTAATGTATGCCCTGTAACCCTGATTTAATGTATGCCCTGTAACCCTGATTTAATGTATGCCCTGTAACCCTGATTTAATGTATGCCCTGTAACCCTGATTTAATGTATGCCCTGTAACCCTGATTTAATGTATGCCCTGATTTAATGTATGACCTATGACCCTGATTTAATGTATGCCCTGTTACCCTGATTTAATGTATGCCCTGTAACCCTGATTTAATGTATGTGCTGATTTATTGTATGCCCTGTCATCCCTGATTTAATGTATGCCCTGTCATCCCTTATCTATTATGTATGCCCTGTAACCCCGATTTAATGGATGCCCTGTAACCCTGATTTAATGTATGCCCTGTCATCCCCGATTTAATGTATGACCTGTAACCCCGATTTAATGTATGCCCTGTCATCCCCGATTTAGTGTATGCCCTGTCATCCCCGATTTAATGTATGACCTGTCATCCCCGATGTAATGTATGCCCTGTCATACCCGATTTAATGTATGCCATGTAACGCTGATTGAATGTATGCCCTGTAACCCCGATTTAATGTATGCCCTGTAACCCTGATTTAATGTATGCCATGTAACCCTGATTTAATGTATGTCCTGTTACCCTGATTTATTAAGTATGCCCTGTCATCCCTGATTTAATGTGTATGCCCTGTAACTCCGATTTAATGTATGCCCTGTAACCATGATTTAATGTATACCCTGTAACCCTGATTTAATGTATGCCCTGTAACCCTGATTTAATGTATGCCCTGATTTAATGTATGCCCTGTAACCCTGATTTAATGTATGCCCTGATTTAATGTATGCCCTGTAACCCCGATTTAGCGTATGCCCTGTCATCCCTGATTTAATGTATGCCATGTAACCCCGATTTAGTGTATGCCCTGTCATTCCCGATTTAATGTATTTCCTGTTACCCTGATTTAATATGTATGCCCTGTCATCCCCGATTTAATGTATGTCCAGTAACCCTGATTTAATGTATGTCCTGTAACCCTGATTTATTATGTATGCCCTGTCATCCCTGATTTAATGTATGCCCTGATTTAATCTATGCCCTGTCATCCCCGATTTAATGTATGCCCTGTAACCCTGATTCAATGTATGTCCTGTAACCCTGATTTATTATGTATGCCCTGTCATCCCTGATTTAATGTATGTCCTGTAACCCTGATTTATTATGTATGCCCTGTCATCCATGATTTAATATATGTCCTGTTACCCTGATTTATTATGTATGCCCTGTCATGCCCGATTTAATGTATGCCATGTAACCCTGATTTAATGTATGCCCTGTTACCCTGATTTAATGTATGCCATGTAACCCTGATTTAATGTATGCCCTGTCATCCCCGATTTAATGTATGCGCTGTAAACCTGATTTAATGTATGCCCTGTAACCCTGATTTAATGTATACCCTGTCATCCCCGATTTAATGTATGCCCTGTAACCCTGATTTATTATGTATGCCCTGTCATCCCCGATTTAATGTATGCCCTGATTTAATGTATGTCCTGTCATCCCCGATTTAATGTATGCCCTGTCATCCCTGATTTATTATGTATGCCCTGTCATCCCTGATTTAATGTATGCCCTGTAACCCTGATTTAATGTATACCCTGTAACCCTGATTTAATGTATGCCCTGTAACCCCGATTTAATGTATGTCCTGTTACCCTGATTTAATGTATGCCCTGTAACCCCGATTTTGTGTATGCCCTGTCATCCCCGATTTAATGTATGCCCTGTCATCCCCGATTTAATGTATGCCCTGTAACCCCGATTTAATGTATGCCCTGTAACCCTGATTTAATGTATGCCGGTAACCCCGATTTAATGTATGACCTGTAACCATGATTTAATGTATGCCCTGTTACCCTGATTTAATGTATGCCTTGTAACCCTGATTTAATGTATGTCCTGTTACCCTGATTTATTATGTATGCCCTGTCATCCCCGATTTAATGTATGCCCTGTAACCCTGATTTAATGTATGTCCTGATTTATTGTATGCCCTGTCATCCCAGATTTAATGTATGTCCTGTTACCCTGATTTATTATGTATGCCCTGTCATCCCTGATTTAGTGAATGCCCTGTAACCCTGATTTAATGTATGTCCTGTTACCCTGATTTAATGTGTGCCCTGTTACCCCGATTTAATGTATGACCTGTAACCATGATTTAATGTATGCCCTGTCATCCCCGATTTAATGTATGACCTGTAACCATGATTTAATGTATGCCCTGTCATCGCTGATTTAATGTATGCCCTGTAACCCTGATTTAATGTATGCCCTGTAACCCCGATTTAATGTTTGACCTGTAACCATGATTTAATGTATGCCCTGTTACCCTGATTTAATGTATGCCCTGTAACCCTGATTTAATGTATGTCCTGTTACCCTGATTTAATGTATGCCCTGTCATCCCCGATTTAATGTATGCCCTGTAACCCTGATTTAATGTATGCCCTGTAACCATGATTTAATATATGCCGTGTAACCCTGTTTTAATGTATGCCCTGTAACCCTGATTTAATGTATGCCCTGTAACCCTGATTTATTATGTTTGCCCTCTCACCCCCGATTTAATGTATGCCCTGTAACCCTGATTTAATGTATGCCCTGTAACCCTGATTTACTATGTATGCCCTGTCATCCCCGATTTAATGTATGCCCTGTAACCCTGATTTATTATGTATGCCCTGTCACCCCGATTTAATGTATGCCCTGTAACCCTGATTTAATGTATGCCCTGTAACCCTGATTTACTATGTATGCCCTGTCATCCCCGATTTAATGTATGCCCTGTAACCCTGATTTAATGTATGCCCTGTAACCTTGATTTATTATGTATGTCCTGTTACCCTGATTTAATATGTATGCCCTGTAACCCTGATTTAATGTATGCCCTGTATCTCTGATTTAATGTATGCCCTGTCATCCCCGATTTAATGTATGCCCTGTAACCCTGATTTAATGTATGCCCTGTAACCCTGATTTAATGTATGCCCTGTAACCCTGATTTAATGTATGCCCTGTAACCCTGATTTAATGTATGCCCTGTAACCCTGATTTATTATGTATGCCCTGTAACCCTGATTTAATGTATGCCCTGTTACCCTGATTTATTATGTATGCCCTGTCATCCCCGATTTAATGTATGCCCTGTTACCCTGATTTAATGTATGCCCTGTAACCCTGATTTAATCGGGCAACACATATAACAATAAGAAATGCTCCAGTTGAAATGAAAGATCAGTTATAATTAGACGCCATTGCAAAATATGTGTCAATCATCGAGGGAAGTTTCCGAGGAGGATTTCTAAAGGGGAGGGACAATATTGAAAATGTATCACGTTATATGCAGCTCAAAGTGAATGATGATGTAGAAATTCCCAGTTTACTGACCGTTGATAACTTCATGATCAAAGGTCATCTGTCAACAACAGCTGAATAGATATAACCAGTGCTCACGATTTTTTTCTGATTCACATACGTCACGCATGTGCTCCAAAAAATCCAATTGTGTGCAGGCACTGTCTGGTTTCTGGTCACGTGATCGCCCGGTGTCCCCAATTGAACGAGTACGGCAAATGAAGTAACGGTACTGGGTACTACGACAGACGCAAGCCAACAACCAATTATCGGCAAGAGGCCAACAATAAAACCATAGTCAGAAATGGTAACGCCACCAAGATCATATTATTAGCCATAAATAGAAATTATAATAATATGATATAAACTAGCTTTCAAATCCCATGTGGGGGAATTTGGATGCTTCCATATATAAAGTTTTCCCCGTTTCTCGTGTTATATATTACATTCTTCAAGCTGTCTTTTTATTACACTAGCTGATGGGCCCGACTTCGTCCGGGCTGTTTCCCATCTGATTTCCGGCGAAAGGCGCAATTTGACCTTGAATTGACTATTTTGAAAGTCAATGTCAGGTCTTGGTCATGATTTGACCCGTCCAAAACACTCCCCGGAGAAAAGTACCCCTAGGTATCAAATTTCGTCGAAATCAGTCCGTTTAACCCGATTTGATTTTGAATTGACCATTTCGAAGGTCAAGGTCAGGTCGGGGTCACGATTTGACGCGTCCAAAACACCCCCTGACAAAAGTACCCCTAGGTATCAAATTTCGTTGAAATCAATCCGTCTTACCTGATTTGAACTTTGATTTGCCATATTGAAGGTCAAGGTCACGCCGGGGTCACGATTTGACCCGTCCAAAACACTCCCCGCATAAAAGTAGCCATATGTATAAATTTGTCGTAATCCGTCCGTTTTATCCAATTTGACCTTGTCAATTGTCAAGGTGAGGTCGGGGTCACGATTTGACCCGCCCAACACTCCCTGTACACAAGTACCTCTATGTGTCAAATTTCGTCGAAATCCATCTTTGATTGCCACACGATCGCATGCTTTCCAAAGGGTGTGGTAATATTAATAGCAGCACATGTGCTAATCTGTGTCGGACTATTTTATTCAGCGGGGTAAGACTACAGCTTTTAAAGCGACCAATTTTTTACTTTTACATCGACCTAATTACTAGCCTAGTAACCAGGCCAGAAAGGACATATCTTGGGATATGCATTGACTGAAGCGCGTGATGAAATTGCAAAGGAAAGTAATGGCGGCGATTCCAAATGTGAAAGCGAAGAACACCCAACTATGGAATCCTATTACGGCCACTTGCTAATGGCGCTTTCGGCGCACTTTTTGTCGCTTTCGGCGCATCGCGCCGAAAGCGCCGAAAGCGACAAAATGTGCGCCGATCGGCGCACTTTTTGTCGCTTTCGGCGCTTTCGGCGCGCGCGCCGAAAGCGACAAAAAGTGCGCCATTAGCGTTGTTTCGGCGCGCGCCGAAAGCGCCGAAAGCGCCGAAAGCGACAAAATGTGCGCCGATCGGCGCACTTTTTGTCGCTTTCGGCGCTTTCGGCGCGCGCGCCGAAAGCGACAAAAAGTGCGCCATTAGCGTTGTTTCGGCGCGCGCCGAAAGCGCCGAAAGCGCCGAAAGCGACAAAATGTGCGCCGATCGGCGCACTTTTTGTCGCTTTCGGCGCTTTCGGCGCACCGCGCCGAAAGCGACAGAAAGTGCGCCATTAGCGCGGTGCGCCATTAGGGCATGTATACAATTAAGTATGTGATCAGCCCAGCAGGGGTGCCGGAAGAGGGGGCAGCTGATCCCCTGCCCTTGACCAAGGGGGCAGGACTTGCCCTTTTTCTGGAGACAGAAAATGCTGTGTTTAATCTCGTGTTTTTATAGCAAAATGTAACTTTTTGGGTCCAAATACCACCAATTTCACAAGGAATATTAATTTTTTGTCAAAAACGGCCATAAAAACCGACAAATACCTTTAAAATAGGGATTTTTGCCACAATGAATTTATGGTTGTTTTTTCCGAGTTTGCGGAGAAAATTCCCTTTTTTGGGCAGAAAAGTGCCATTTTTGTAGGCTCTCCCCCCCCGATGCCCTTGGATGCTCCCGGCACCTCAGTGCAGATCGGACATGGCCATATGTGTACAATGTATAGGCCTATGTATCAATTTTAAAAGGGAGGGGCTGAATTTTGCTGTAGATACACCTCTAAATGCTATAATTTGTCATTATTCAGATTTAAAATTATTTATTAATATGGTACTTAACACATGTATGAATTTTCACTATAAATGAGTCTAAATATAGTCAAGTGATTAGTATGCATACATTTGAGCAACTTTTTAAGTGAGTGTTGCCGCATGTAATTAAATGTAATATAATGAAAAAGTCTGTTAATAATTGAACACCACAACTGACTGTCACTAGCTGTGATAGACTTGCAGTGAATATATTGATTGAGTAATTGGCAATCATGAATATTTTTGTGGGACAAACCCCAGCTTCTGGCATGATTCAGGGTACGTTCATACGCTGGCAAGTTTGCAAGGTACATTTTTGTGGGCATTTCGTCATAGAAAACCACATGGTGCCAGAATATGAACGGAAATATGCACCTAACATGCATCTTTACCAGAGCGAAAGACATCGGAAGTAACATTTATATAGTTCCACTTGTACTACCAGTGCTACCTCCAAATACCTGTATGATTTATTCTTGTGAGATAATTTGCATGATATTTACAGGCAAATTCCGGTAGCATCGTTACCAGTGGAACTACAGAGATTTATTTCGCACGTATACTAGTAGTTAGCCCCCCAACTTTGGTCAAAAGTATAACAGTTGGAAATTTCATACTTGCCAAAACATTAGTTGGAAATTTCACACCAACAATAGGTGAAATATGTTCTTGTAGTTTGATTATAAAACAATTTATTGGGGGGGGGGGAAATGTTCCTATGTTTGGTAAAAACTTTGGACAGAAATGGTCATCAGTTGGAAATTTTCCAACCTTAGGGGGGGTAACAGATTGGAAATTTCCAACACTTGGAAAGCTTGTGTCCTGGTCCCTCCCCCGTGGCCAGTCAAAAACTTCTAGTTAATTTAAGAAAACAATATTGTCATACATTTGGTCAACATTGTCATTGGAATTGTCATCAGTTGAAAATTTTCCAACCTAAGTGGGGGGTGTAGGGTTTAAATTTACAACGGTAGGAAGGCTTGAGGCTAGTGTAGATGTTACGATTTCAAAATTTTCTTGTTAAGATTTCTAAATTTTCGCACACCGGATCGAACCATGGTCGGCCCGGTGTGTCATTGCCCCACATCCACATGGCCAATACAAAACTGCTAATTAGTTTAGCAAAACAATATTTTACTACATTTGGTCAAATTTGTGGACAGAAATGGTCATCACTTCCAACCTGAGGGGAGTATGAGGTTTGAAATTTTCAAATAACTAATAAATGTTCAGGTTAAAATATCTGTCAATGTTCTCATACCAGGAATATAGAAATATAAAACCATGGCTTATGAATATATTAGAAATTAGGCCTGACTGAGGTTCAAGGGGGGGGGGTGCAAATGGAATTATTCAAAAACTTGTGTTGGTCTGATTCTGACTAAAGGGGGGATGCAGTTGGAATTTCCCAAGGTGGACACCCCCCCCCAAACATGTAGTTGAAATTGAAGTCAGAAGAACCCCTCCCCCCAGATTGTGCCATGAAACTTTACTCTGCATAGTGCTTGTAGAGATATTATTCCATCAGTGCAAAACATGGGAACTTTTTTTATGTTCTAACATGGAACTTTATAACATTGAACAAACAAGGCAGAGAACATGTTGGACTCTCCGTTACCACATCCCTGCATCCATGCGAATGGGGGGGGGGGGTTCAGGAGCTGTGGCTTTTGAAGTTCACTCACCTAATTGTAATTCCATATTTCTGATAAAACTTATAGATAATTTCACGGTGTGTAAAATTTAGAAAAAAATTGTCAACAATAAACGCCTCCATTTTAATGGCATACAGAAGTTACTATGGAATCCTATTACGGCCACTTGCTAATGGCGCTTTCGGCGCACTTTTTGTCGCTTTCGGCGCATCGCGCCGAAAGCGCCGAAAGCGACAAAATGTGCGCCGATCGGCGCACTTTTTGTCGCTTTCGGCGCTTTCGGCGGATAATATGTTCATATGAGAACCTCCCCGGCGTATGACCAGCAGATAATATGAGAACTTCCACCGCGTATGACTGGCGGACACATACGTTTTTAAGTCTATAAGCACTATTTGATTTGAATATTCTTTCGAGCAGTCTGACCATTGACATATTCATGCATTCAAACCAGTTAATTTATTTTGTAACTTGGCTTGTAATCGCCGGACACCGGCTTCCGGCCTGGGCTTTTAATCACAAATAAAATAAAAAATAAGTGTGAATTATAACAAATGAAAAGCGCAAAGACCTTTTAAAAGTTACATTTGATATGTCTTCTGATACATGGTGTATATTCGTATTTTGTGGATGAAGTGCTGCTAAGAACGGCTTAGTTGGAACGATAGAACGGCTTCAGTCGGCCATTCTATTTTTTACGAGAAAAAAAGTAGCGCTCTTTCTTGGAGCGAATTTCTGCAACAATTTCAACACCTAGTGGACCAATTTGGACAAAAAGTACATTCACTGTCTCTAATCCTACATTTTGATATACTATACGCCCCATTATATTGAATATACCAACTGAAATCGATCCTGTAATTGTAAACATCGAGTCTATTTTTAGCTGTTTTATCGGCGCGTGTTTGCGTGTTCGCCATTACAATATTCGCACTAAAACAGCCATATTGTAGCTAAAAACGAGTGCGCAGTATTCCACTACGTTATTTGATACCTAAAACTTGTTGTTTGCTGGCGTATTCATCGAGAAATCTAAATTCTAAACATTAATGTCGAACGCAGTTTTTCGTGTTTGTGGCATTTTATGTTAGGTCAGTTGTCGACCGAATAATGTAACTTCCGGTGTTCGGTCAGTGGCGGAGTTAATATGTGTGGATAGGCGAATGTGGACCTTTCGTTAGACACCAAAAGGAGCCCTCTATGCGCTGTAATCCTCGAGATATCGGCCGTCCCACGCAATTTGAGAATCCTGTCCCGCAGATTGTCATTCTATCCCAAATTCCACCCCATGTTAGGTCAGTTGTCGATCAAATAATGCAACTTCTGATGTCCGGTCAGTGGCGCGGTTAATGTATGTGGATAGGGCGAATGTGGGCCTTTCGTTAGACACCAAAATGAGCCCCCCATGCGCCCTGTATTCCTCGAGATATTGGCCGTCCCACTTTGAAATTCTGTCCCGCAGATTGTCGTTTTGTACCATATCCCATCCCATCCCGCAGATTGTCATGTCCCTCATTTTCTCAAGTGTCGTTTTGGTCAAAATATCGCTTTCTCGACGGGGAAAACTGATCGGAATAATAGCTAAGACGAATTTAGATAGAATTATCGGAAGAATTCGACCGATTAGGGTGCATTTTAAGAGAATCGAGTTGACATATCACTGTAACTTTTGCATCAAACAGCCATTGCTCCGCTTCGATTATCAATGCCGTTGGCAATTGTCGCAATATGATAGGGGAACACTTTGACGTTCGTACTCATAGTTCACCAATTTTTGTACCTGGCTCGTCTATCCTAAGTTTCATGGGAAAATGTCTAATCTGATTCTATTTGTCGTTATATACATATTATACATATTTTTCACCACATTTCGCCGCGTCGGTCAGTGGGTGAAAAACTAGTTAATTCATTGTTTCCGACGTCTGCCACAAGCTCTACCAGTCTCGCTATACTTCCACCGTATGTTGCCTTGAAAATTGGTCGCTGTGTATGATAGGGATTTGACCGTCCTGATATAGAGGTTCCCCGTATATGATGTTGACATTTCCAACTGCATCACCCCCTCTTAAACCAGAACAAACTCACAGGTTTGCCGATTAAATTATGTTCAGGTCAAGTAGTAAACTTGTAAAACTTTCTGAACTGAGGGTCTGCTGTGACGGCGTGGATATAGCATCATCTACATCGGTTAAATATTTGGGGCTGGTTCTTTATCAACGGCTGAATGGCGAAGTGATGGCGGAGAATGTTCTGAGTAAGGTAAATACGAATTGGCAGGATGACTCATCTAGGATGTAATGAATTTGAACATGTGAAATGGCTAAGTATAATAACAGTATTTGGCTTAATTTATATTGACGCTACTACTTGTATTTCTTAATTCAATCATTTGATAATCAGAATACAGAATACAATCAGAATACAAGTTATATATATTATAAACAAAAGTACGATAGTTTTGATTTTGAACAAACAACGTTTGGTCACTTCAGATACGCGCCGCTAACGTGTGGTTTGATAAATTCATGATATTGCAGTCAAATGCCGTGGGTGTGGCTTGTATGAATAAGTGAATACTAACTGAATTTGTAGGAAGCTATTCATCAATTTGGTCAAGCAAGGCATCGCTCGCTTGATAGATATCTCTCGTTTGGAATAATCTCAACCATGAGAGTCTTTAGACCGTAAGTTGATTGAAATAAAACAGAGTCTAATTTTATTAGACTGACTCATTTGGTATCTGATTTGATAGCTAATATATTTTTATGTTTTACACATGTTTTTGTTTATAACTTGCTTAGATCACATTAACCCCGTCCACTCATTCTATAGACATGCTCAAAATGATAACTCAAATAAGATTTCATCCACTAATTTCATAATTGTCAACATAGTTCTTCATCTGTATATATGTTGGTTTCAATTGGTTTGTCACGTTTGAAAATGTTAATTATTATATCCATGGCAAAGACGAATGCTGCGTGACACAATAAATTATGAAACCCTCACACAACACTCTTAAAGAGTTCTGATTCTGAATGATGAATGATAAGTTTTGAAATAATAACCCTTATATCCATGTCATTAAAATATGTTATCTAAAGCAATACTTGTTTATCTACCTGGGTTCATATTCCACACGACCTTTCATGGTGGCACACATCCACCTCTCTGGTTGTTGGTATAGTTTCGTTTCATTTATCAGCTCATATTAACCCTGTTCACACATTACATAGAATCATGCTATCCGATGTGATAACTCAATTATTTTTCACCCAATATGTTCTAAAGTTCAGATCGAGATGCCAGTCAATAATGCAGTATGCGGCAGTAGAAAAACTATTGTGATAGTTACTATGTCATTGATATCAACATATCGCAAGCGGTAGACCGAATTAATTGGATTTCTATCAAACACTCGATTTTCACCTAACTTCATATTTCTGCGGAGAACATCGACATATCTATATGGTGTCGCATAAACTGTTATGTAATATTTCCTCGAACTCGATTATTTACGCCAACCAAGGGGTATTGTATCATCTCACCTGTACTATAAAGAATCGGTATAGACTGATAGGTTTTGAAAATGTATGTTAATCCAATGTACTTATCTATGTTTAACACGGAGGATATTTCTGGTGTTATGCCATATGACGTGTCTTGTCAATCATCTTCCCTTTTCGTGTACAATTGTGTAATTAGTTCCAGATTGATGAATTAGATTCTGGTAGACAGTTTTATTGAAGATATGAATAAAAAATCCGCCGATCATGAGTCGGCCTCTCATTTCTTAAGTATTTCTATTTTCACGGTGTTTGGCTAATCTAAAAAAATCTAAAGAAAAACTAGTGGCTGTATGAAACATTTAATAACCGATAACTTTAACATAATTATTTTAACAATGGATGTGCTGGTTCGTGCCGTGGCTGTATGAAACATTTAATAACCGATAACTTTAACATAATTATTTCAACAATGGCTGTGCTGGTCCGTATCGTGGCTGTATGAAACATTTAATAACCGATAACTTTAACATAATTATTTCAACAATGGCTGTGCTGGTCCGTGCCGTGACTGTATGAGACATCTAAGAACCGATAACTTTAACATATTTCAACAATGGCTGTGCTGGTTCGTGCCGTGGCTGTATGAGACATCTAAGAACCGATAACTTTAACATAATTATTTCAACAATGGCTGTGCTGGTTCGTGCCGTGGCTGTATGAAACATTTAATAACCGATCACTTTAACATAATTATTTCAACAATGGCTGTGCTGGTTCGTGCCGTGGCTGTATGAGACATCTAAGAACCGATAACTTTAACATATTTCAACAATGGCTGTGCTGGTTCGTGCCGTGGCTGTATGAGACATCTAAGAACCGATAACTTTAACATATTTCAACAATGGCTGTGCTGGTTCGTGCCGTGGCTGTATGAGACATCTAAGAACCGATAACTTTAACATATTTCAACAATGGCTGTGCTGGTCCGTGCCGTGACTGTATGAGACATCTAAGAACCGATAACTTTAACATATTTCAACAATGGATGTGCTGGTTCGTGCCGTGGCTGTATGAAACATTTAATAACCGATAACTTTAACATAATTATTTCAACAATGGATGTGCTGGTCCGTATCGTGGCTGTATGAAACATTTAATAACCGATAACTTTAACATAATTATTTCAACAATGGCTGTGCTGGTTCGTGCCGTGGCTGTATGAGACATCTAAGAACCGATAACTTTAACATATTTCAACAATGGATGTGCTGGTTCGTGCCGTGGCTGTATGAAACATTTAATAACCGATAACTTTAACATAATTATTTCAACAATGGCTGTGCTGGTTCTTGTCGTGGCTGTATGAGACATTTAATAACCGATTACTTTAACTTGTTTCAACAATGGCTCTGCTGGTACTTGACAAAATGGAGAAATAACCACCGCACCCGTCATTGAAATATGTAATGACTTAAATGTTGTTGAATGTTTTATACACATAATGCCTTTTCCTCGATTTGTTCAGATTGACAAAACACTGCAAAAATGGCAAAATCAGAAAATTGACGGTACTTTTTAATAACAACATCAGTTGGACCTACCAAAATCATGACTACTTAACATGACTTTAGCTATATGTTTGTATTACATATTCAAGTAATGGTTAAAGACTCGCATTCTATTTGCAATCATTATTGATCGATTTGGAAAGTAGTAAACTCCCTTTGAACAACGCCATGCTGTATTGTATACACACACGCTCTGTGTATATTCTGGTTATGACGTATTTTGTGTCGGTAACTCAAATATATGTCATTCAATTGTGTTGATATATCATGACATAGTTTATGATGAAACACCATCATCTGTATAGTTTGGATCATTTGGTAGACCTGCTAAAAATTGTTATCCGTATCGACCCATTTCGTAGTCATGTGCTATCCCATTTGATAACCCAAATAATTTACCTAAGCACGCACATGATTCAAATCCAGACTAATCATTACATAATCTTCACCTGTAGATATTTTGGTATTGATTAGTTGGTTTTTAAAGTATTACCGTTACCTCTAACCATGACAGGAACACGTGCTACCCAAACGCAATACTTAATCTGACCAGTCGCATATCTATACATATCACAGTAACCATCCGATTGTGCACAACCTGCATGGTGTACCCTCGTTTCCCACATAGGTAGCCCTGTCATTTGCACCCTGATGTGTTTATACCTCGGCTAAAACCTGGTTGCTGTGTGTACTCCCTCAGCTCCTGGTATACTGTATAGTGCTTCCACCCTAGTATAGTATAGTAGATACTGATCCACCACATCGATGTATTTTTGTACAGTTTTCAGGTAAATGTATCATATACATTTCATATTATATTATATAAGTAGGCATTATTGTCCCAGATACATGCGCACATTAAGGGTCAGACACACGTTTGGCCAAATGAAGGCTGAAAGCATTGAAAACATTACTGTTGTATGAGCCAATACAACAGTGGTAAAAAGCAAAATGCATAGCAACCATATTTCAGATAGCTCAGCATTATACATAGAATATATCGGTGAATTGTTTTAGTATGCTGGAGGAATGGTTTCCTTTAGAAAGCACTTTGGTTTGACAAATGTGGGAGATATACTGAGAAAATAACATGTCTTTAGGTACCGAGAACTTTTAAATACCTAACGATATTGGACAAAAGAATGGGCCATGGTATGCTATGATATCTGGTTTACATGAGAGGCGCCATGTTTTGTTCGTAAAATGAGCTGCTTTGTCATCAGAGACGGATTCCAAGATGACGACAATCTGCTCTATCAATGGCTGCCGTTGAAAAACGTAAGTCAAATTTTATTATGTTCGTTTGCTGACTAAAAAGGCAAATATAGCAATATTCGTACCCGATCAGCACCCGATCTGCAAGGGTTATCTGAATAACTATCAGGAGAAGTCATATTGATATTACTGACTTCCAATCCAACTATTTTATTGGGAAAAAAAGGAAAACATTTTTATGGAAATTTGAAGTAAAAATCAAATTTCGCCCATCTATCGAAAATAAGCTTGATATCATTGCGACAATATTAAAACGACATAATTCATCTCTTAACAGTATCATAATTGCACATAATTAGTAACTGTTATGTTTAGTTACATTAGTTTTCCCACATAATACGAAAATATCCGTTTGTTGTGTAAAATACAGGGAACTCTATATTGCGGCATAGTAAATTGAGTTATGGAATCATTTCCCGTAATTTGGGGGGAATCTGAAACGGAAGTTGATTGTCACTTCAAATTTGTGAATTTACACATTGCATAATGTCCGATCGCTCTCAACGACGACCAGTATTTAAGGAAGAGTAATTGGGAACGTGTCAGCACTTGTGGTACCAACGATTGCATGAATTATTTTGTACTTGGTGTAAGTTTGGTAAATTTTCGAAGGCTTGTAATATTTGTTTACAAAATCGCTTACCGACGACAATTTCGTACAATCTGATATATTTTCACAACAAAAATGTACAACACACAACGCTTGAAACGCTAGTCATATATATGCTATTTTTAACATAATACTCATGGTTGCCATGTATTTTTTTCTAGGGTTATTTCCCATAAAAAAATGAACCCCTGCTGCCAAGTTTTTGTCACGTGCTGTTTTCTATTGCTGGCCAGAGTGGACACACCACAATTTTTTTTTTACAATTTGGAGGACCAACGTCTAGATATTGTGTCCTATTTTGGTTGTAATTAATTATAATAGTTGATTTTATAATACTACCACGTGCCTAATAATCGTGTCCTTACTGTCGTCAAAACAAGGGAAATAATCCAACAATAAATATTATATACAATGTATGTGACTTACTAGATCAAGCCATGAATCGCTATGTATGGGCATAGCCAAAGTAGAGATTCATGGCACGATCTAACACCACACAAATGATTCTTGTTGCTCGAATCAAATTTTATCTAAAGCTTGTTCATTTAATATATTATTACAATTCAATGTGGCTGCATGTTCAAGGATTTCAACACTGACGCATATATAGCAAGGAAATTGGTTCGATGTCGTCATATTTAACTATTCATATTTAGTCAAATGTAGGATGTGCCAAACCTGGTTGTCATGCTACAGGTAATCATCTTGCATGTACATGATCAACATCTTGGGAACAGGTAGCGGAAAAGCTATAATTCATTGACTGGTATATATATAATGCAGGAGTAGGTATATAATTAAATAACAAAATAAATTTGATCAAAACAGTTGGAAATGAATGTATTAAGTCTCACCAAACATTAGAAGTTGGAAAATTCACAACGATTATATGTAGAAATTGTTCTTATAGTTTTAATTTTACAACCAGTAATTAGAAGGGAATTTGATTTTTTTTTTGGCCAATAATCACACAGTTTGATTAGTTTCATATTTTTGACCCAAGTCTTGAACTGAAATGACCATCAGTTGGAAATATCCAACTTTACGGTATCATTTGGAAATTTCCTACAGTTGGAAACTTTGAGATATCAAATTAGAAAATTATAACCCAACATAGAGGGGCGCTAATTGCATTTTGCAAAATTGGGACTGGGAGGGAGTTTGTTTGGTCTGGTCAAGGGACGGTGCTTTTGGAAATTTCAAAGACGGTGGATACCCCACCCTCAACAGAGCTCATCTAGCTATGTTCATGTGTGTACTGGTTACAAGGTACTAATGAATTACATCTGTGCATTATTTTAGTAATTAATATGCAGCAATCTGATTTCCCCTCAACATGTGGAATAGTATTGCAACTTAACCCTCAAACAATATTTTAACTCACTCAGTCTTAAGGTGGATACACACATGCATGTAATCTCTGTAAATATCGTGTATTTGGTGTTTTACATGGATCATACAGACATGTAATATGTGCCCGCTGACAACCCAATCATTGTGGCGATGCTTGACCACAGTGAGTCAAGCTCCGAACGTGTAGAAGCGCATACAATAATAGTTCGCACGATAACCCAAATGGTGGAAGTTCTGTTTAAATCAGTGTCATACTTCTCTTAATTTTTATACCAGGTGTGGCCCCAGGATTTCTCCAACGCAAGGGATATGATCCCCAACACGGGGCTATATTATCTCGTAAGATATTTGACTGACCATTGCATATTTCCACGACGGGGGGCATGCAGCACCATGAGTCCTGACCCCCTGCAGCCACACCTGATTTATAAGTTATATATTGTAGTTGACAGTCATGTATGTCGTGCCTGTTTGCTACGAGTGATTAATCTGATATGCATCAATTTATGCTATTCATATAATTGTGAACATATTATTACCGCTTTAAATTTGAAGGTACAGAAGGTTGTGTTGCTGTGTCTTCATTCGGGAAAAGGGTTGTCTAGCTATGAGTTCGCAACTTCGTAAACGTTCTCTTGTGTTATACACGTATACGTACAACTTACAACTGGAACGTCTACGTAAAACATTACATTGTGCATTCTTTCCCAGATAATCCCATCTGATACATTCAACTAAATCCCTTACTTATTCGAAGCTTTCGAGAACCAGCCCCTCCCCAATCATGGATTCTTGTAGAACATGTTATAATGCAAGCCTGTGCAGACTAAAATTGTGACAGTTAGGAACTAGTTCAACCATATACTGTTCTGAAAATTATGCGTGAAAAATGCTGTACCTGCATTAATTTTTTTGGCGCTGTAATGGATATTTGCATTGAATTCTCAATTTAATGTCATCACATGAGCCCGCTCTCAAATTATCCGAGCAATATCAATAAACTGGTATCACCCTATAAAAGAGCTTCCAATTATGCATATGTTATGTTTGTTTTGGATGATGCTGTTTCCAAGTAATACGAGAAACAAATCAAGTAATAAATCCACGGACCACTTTTCGAAATTAATTAAAACTCGTGAAAAACACCATCATATATCAGAAGGATTTATTCAGCTCGGCATCCATGAAAGAAGATATGTTTATGACTGGCCTGAAATTTCTTGATAGCAGATAGTTTGGTAATGCCTTATAACTACTCACTGATCTCGCCATTTGAAATGGACCGATCGCGCGCAGGCGATTAATACTAACAGTGATAGGTGCAACCATGTAAATTACATGTAATACATGGATTTTACATACATAAATTACATACAAGTATGTATCCACCCTTACCCTTATTTTAATAAAATATTGCTGTTGGATTATTTTGTTAACCTGCAAAATGTTTTGTCTCAATTACAGTTGACTGGAAACTGACACATTGGATTGTTATGAGTTCTCCTGTTCCCGGTAGCAACGAGAGGTTGGGGAAGTGCAATGAGAGGTTAATTCCTGATTACCTGTAACTGTCAACATGCACAGGTAAGTTGAGATATATAATTTAAATTCATTAAGGCAGATTCCCCAATTAGCTGAAAACAAATGTTTTGAACATCCCATCACATGTAATAGCTTTAAATAACAGTTGTAATTTTGTCCCCCCCCCTGTGTACCTATAATATATATGTTATGCTTGCATCAGAGTTAATGAACTACAGGAGTTGTCGCCGTGAACTGGGGTCTTTGTTAATTCCAATCTAAAATACATGTGAATTATCAAAATATCATTTGTTTTATTTTATCCTGTCGCTGCCATCCAATCGCAAAGACACATTCAGGATCTCTGACATTTTATATGAATTTTAAAATAATGATATTGAGTTGAGCTTGTATGAAAACAAAACCATAGTTATGTTAGGGCGATTCAGATCAATATTAAATGAAACCTCCAACAGTTGCTGGAACCAATTTGAGGTGTTCATTAAATCTAATTTGTCGTTACCCCATAAGGCATTTTACAAGGCATTGAGATTGACCTCTCAACGCTTCATGTACATACATTTTACATGAAAATAGTTTGTGTTATTTTATTTATGTAATATGTGGTGTCTAATGCGAATTTACCCCGAGAAAGCTTTTGTTATTTTATTTATGTAATATGTGGTGCCTAATGCGAATTTACCCCGAGAAAGCTTTTGTTATTTTATTTGTGTAAATGTGGTGTCGGTGGTATCCCCCCAGAAAACTAATGCTGTTATACATCGGTGGTGCGAAATTGAAAGTTAAAATAATTTGTATTAACACTTGGCTGTCTCTTATATGTGATTGAAATGGAATCCTTGCCATGTATAATCAATGACAATGCCCACTAACTTCAGGTTGCCTTGCTGATACCAGTGGGTGTTATAATGAGCAGATGAGCTGGTGTGTAATTTAATTTAGCGTCAATACTGCACTTTGATACACGGTATGATCTTCAACAGTTATGTGCGATTTTTGTTATAACCCATTACCCGTGGTCCATTATATGACAAATACATTACCCTACAGAGAGTGACAACTTTGAGGTCGATATAAACTGTATTTCAACATACTTGTCACCAATATTCAATGGCATAGTGAGATTGATTACTTTGATATAGTGGGAATACTTTGAGTCATTGGGATAATTCAGTCCTGTGATAACCACAGAATGTCAGAAGCAAAATTCATGATTTATTCATGTGTATTTATTTGGTCAATTCAGTTAAGTATGATATCAATGACAATCTATCATATATTGAGTATGCATTGGAAATCTGAATAAGAGTGCTATCTTTTGAGATTTCAGCAAAAAAGTAAAACAAATTGAAAATTCAATAATAAGTAATAATTAATTATTAAATTAATTATTTGTAATAATAATAAATTGATACATATAAAATTGCATTATTTTATTATGATTGTTGCCATTTAGTATCCAAATATACAGACTGTTTGCTTTTTTTTTACAAGTTCAATTGATTTATTATTTGGCAATCCTGTCCTCCATACATTTCTAAATAGTCCCAATTGCAAATGTCTTTCTTATTATTGCCAATTGTCAGAATAGGGTACTCATAATTGGACTTCATTTATATGAATGGTGTTCCTTCTTCTGCAGAAAGACTCTCCTCTCGTGGAAAACAGATATGATGCTACATCTGTTAAACGATGAAAGTGGAAGTAGATAAAAGTTATCGGTACCTAAAGTGAACTTATTATAAAATGTTACAAATCTCTCTTACTTACTCTCATGATGTTCATATTTCAAAATGTTCAATGCATGGTATAAATTCCATAATATGTGTTTTACATCCCTGCGAAGTTCCATTGTGTACGGTTATGGATTTATCAAGATATTACCAAATTACCTGACCCACCCATTTTAGTCAAACGTTCGTCTCCCTCTTAAGTATGTCAGTGGGTGTCTTGAGTTCATGTTCCGATGTGTGTCACACGTATAACGTGCGCATTGTGCAATAAAATGTCCGTCAATTAATTTGATTACGTCTTGTTTATACGTGGAAATTCATAACTTAATTTATGAAATTGATTGAGCCATAAATTAAATTCTTGAATTAGATTTGATGATTAACCTGTTAACTTGTACGTGTACAGAAGACAACTTCGACTCAAATTAATTATTTCTGTATATAATACATACTAGATCGATGCTATTATCGAAAATTTATTGAAATTGGCTTATAGTCTTCCCTTAAACTGGGTCATGCATTCCATGACAATTTTATAACCGGATTCCTGAACCCAAGTGGTGATATACCCTTCTATAGCGCATTATGGCGGCATCCTGTCCTCGCAGCCGCAAATATAAAAGGGTCAATGAGGGACAGGGATATCCCAAGCATTATATTCTATCTAAATTATTTTAACGTATATAGCTTTGCTATGCTAGTACTGTCATGGTACATGCATAAACTTGATTAATTATTAACTGAAATTATTAGGTACTTAATTGATAATTCAACGAATTGTGTGGTGTTAGTTGGTGTAGTATTCGTATTGGTGTATATTGTTCCTGGCCGGAGTTCTGCAAAGTCATGAATTTTAAGAGGTTCTTTTGACGTGCAGAAAGAGATGTCTCAGTGTCACCAGTTTAGACGAGAGTCTCTCGAGTAACGACACACATAAAGAGATGTCTCAGTGTTATCAGTACAGACGAGAGTCTCTCGAGTAACGACACACATAAATATATGTCTCAGTGTTACCAGTACAGACGACAGTCTCTCGAGTAACGACACACATAAAGAGATGTCTAAGTGTCACCAGTACAGACGAGAGTCTCTCTAGTAACGACACACATAAAGAGATGTATAAGTGTCACCAGTACAGACGAGAGTCTCTCGAGTAACGACACACAGAAAGAGATGTCTAAGTGTCACCAGTACAGACGAGAGTCTCTCTAGTAGCGACATAAATACAGACATGTCTAAGTGTCACAAGTACAGATGACAATCTCTCTAGTAACGATGCATAAAGAGATGTCTAAGTGTCACCAGTACAGACGACAGTCTCTCTAGTAACGACACACATAAAGAGATGTCTAAGTGTCACCAGTACAGACGAGAGTCTCTTTGTTAACGACACACATACAGAGATGTCTCAGTGTCACCAGTACAGACGAGAGTCTCTCTAGTAACGACACACAGAAAGAAATGTCTCAGTATCACCAGTACAGACGAGACTTAAACATCATATTATTTTGCATATCGTCCTTCAGAGGAGTGTCATGTTAAACTAAAACGAATATCCATAACCAATACGTACATACGACACCGAATGCAGTTCGCATTCACGAGCGAATATATTTTATAGTAAGTATATCATGCATATACTGCTTTGTAACGTATCCCTCGCTGTCGTGTTGGGTTAGTTCCAATAATAAGCGGAAATCCAGATAATAATTTAATATATATCTACACTAACCATGACAATCACGTGCAACAACCCTGACCAAAGCTATACTCTGCCTAAACCTACCGTGCTCGATGAGCAGATTACAAACTATGTCTTATGACACTATTCCATACCATGTATTATGGAAATTAGTAAAGTGAGATTGCACACGAATTTTTAATTATTTAAAAGAGTGCTACTAAATGAGGATTCTCTCTGTCTATATCCATATTCTGAAAACATCCATACAAGTGATCAATGTACTATTCATATGTATACTTTCAGAACTGAATGGGACAGTCCATTTGCCTTTATTAAGAGACCAATACGTTGAGCATGTTTATGCAATAAAGGTATTATACAATGTTGTGTACAGTATGTGTTTTTCTTGTACGAGTCCAGGTTGTGGTGAAAAGTCATATTGGACGAGACACGCAGTGTCGATTCCAATATGACTTTTCACCACAAGCTGGACGAGTACAAGAAAAAACACATAGTGTACACAACATTGTATAATGACATTTCTATTATCCTTCTGCACGTTTATTCAAATTTTGGGAATAAAACTGTTGTGTTTATTTTTGGTATTTGTCGGCACTCAATTCTCTATAAAAGCCTGATTTGGAACAGTAAACACGTTAGTGGAAAAAATTCAATGAGGAAGTGAAACGTCTGCTAAATCCACCAGTGTTGCTCGCGAACCCAATTTCACCGATTCATTTCGCAATAGAGTTAAATTGTGACGTCACGGAGTCCCGATTAAAAAGTCATATTGCACGCTTGGGAGCCCAATGTGACTTTCGGGAGTGCAATATGACTTTTTCCTGGATTATCACGTGAGGGCTTTCGCCCAATCAGAAATAGTGATAGTTAATGGGTCGATAATAAAAACTATTATAGAAGGGGTCAGATGATCAACATATAAAGTTTGTATTCGGTGAATGAACGACATACTGAAAACAGATGTACTGCCCGTTTATGGTTCGTCTTCCTTTTCCCGAGTCGAAGAGTTCTCTCAACTTAATTGTGTTAGAATTTCGGTAAAAAATATGGTGTAATGTATTTCTGACGGAGATCATATATTACTGGATTTTTCAGTATTACATGAAATTCGTCGCCCAATTCTGAATGACACAAGGTACATTTTCTCTCAGAATAGTTTAGATAGCTCCAGAATCCCGTTACAACTGGGAGGTGATGGTTTCTTTTTATAATTCGTAGGATGCTTGACACGAGATTATTATCTACGCTACCAAGGTTCGTTAAAATGGTTATACCGCTCTGTATGCCCTCCTTAGGCTTCTACCGACGAATCATACCATATTTCACCATGGGTTGTCGCACTATATGTGTTAACTTTCAATTATCTCACATGTAGATGTATATGTAATACACCATGCAATGATGAACTGTGTCCAAATATGATAACCCAATGCCCACCCTGCACACACAGGCACATAATTCATCATATATGTATATACACGTATGTACTCAGTATATCAACATGATGATGAGATGAATAACACAAATTGTATTTGAGTATTTCATATTATATTCTATACAAGTATGCAAGATTAAAATCATTGTAAGTCAGCTGTATTAAACACAACACCTTACTTGATAAACGAAACCATTCTATACGACACTGGTAATATTCTTACTGAATGCCTATATGAAGGGGTTGATATAGGGTCAGTAAGGAAATCCCAACCACAAATATTTTCAGTTGGCCTTTTTCGATGGATATCCCACTGCCATTCCGACATAAAAAATTCCATAACATTTGTTTACACAAAATGAACAATGATCGAATTATACCGAGCATTCATGGTACCTATTCTGATATATAAACGTGACGGGGCAGCGAATAAACTGACATTGGACACTATATATATATACCAGTGATTAAAGATGGATTATATCTTTAAATAACAAATTTGAAATAGTTGTGTGGGTATAAAATAATAAATATGAACTGAAGACCCCCGTCCGGAAAGGCTTCTATCAATTAGTATTAATTGTATTTCGAATATTTTATTGGGACCCTTTATTTGTCTATTTTTAGAACAGATAATTCTGGTGATACCATATAGCGATGTAGAGCATTGGGCTGTTCCTATGGCTACGTACCGAACGTCAATTGTCCCAGATTGAATGGTTGTATTGTCTTATTCCATATTTATAAGCGATAATGAGTATAATTAATGTTTATTTGTGACAGAATTACACCATAAAATTTTTGGTCTCTGTTAACAGTAACCACAGCTTTTTAGACCAGAACATATTCGAAATAAAATTAATATTAATCGATAGAAGTATCTCCGGGCAGGAGTCTTCCATTCAGATTAAAAAGTGTATGCCCCGGTAACTATATAATACGTGTTTACAAAGAGATAATCCACATTTAAATTATTTAACTTTATCTGCAGTATTGGCTTGCTAGCAGTTTTGAGAGTATTGATCGCGCGCTAACACGCAACTCAACTGCGGTTCATCACTAACAATACAGTTACGTCTAAGCACTTATAATATGTATGTTACATTCCATAATCAGGAGTTATCAGCCGAAAAAAACTATAAAAAGAAAAAATCAGCCCAATCTGATAAAAGTGAAAGGCCAGTTTCAAATATTGACCTGTATTTTGTGGTATTGAACCTACCGATACATGCATACTATATTTCTTTCCATTTAATTCAGTAAAGTTATCATTCGGAAAAGACATGAATATAATTGTCGCACAGACGGACGGACGACTCGATGCGTATGGACTGATGAATACATAATGTTTAACATTTATTCTTACATTTAAAAAAAATAAAAAAAATTATCATTATATCTTAGATTATTTACCATTTTTGTTCTTACATTGTTTAACAATTATAAAAAATAATAAAAAATGTGTTAGGCCAATGCATTCTCTTAAATATGAGAGGCGACCTATGGTCGACTCGCATATATAAAATAATACATTGGCACAGGGTTTTCGCAGATAATCAGGAAGCCCCCGTCATGATTAATGTACATACCTTTTCGATCCTTTTCGAACAGGAGCTGTATTGCAGAATGTTTCACACTACACCATGTGCCGATATATATATGTTTCAGCCAGCATACTACTCTCGTGACATCAGTCTGTAAACGGCCTGTTGTGCAAGATCGTTATCGTTATTGCATAACAAAAACATTTGTTTTGTCATGTAACAAAGGATCCTCCAGTGACATATTGGATGCAGCACAGTTAATACTGAAAGTTCACGATCACGCACGTGCACGGGGATACAACCCACATGGTCGCAAGTAGGATTCTGTTTTGGTTTAGAAAACAACAAAATTGGTTTTGAACTTTGTCCCATATAAGTCTAACCAAGTTGGGTTTTTATAAAAACAAATACTGTTTTTGATCTTTATCCCTTAAATGAAATAAATTTTGGTTTTGATCAAAAACAGATAGTATAAGTATTCGTGACTTCTGTACAAAATATGGAACCAATTTTGGTTTTGATTAAAATCAAAACTGGTTTTGAACTTTGTCCTACATAGTAAACCCAGTTTTGGTTGTAAACTAAACGAAATATTCAAATTACTATCTGGATTTGAAAGAAATTGTTATTTATGTATGTATATATATATATATATATATATATATATATATATATATATATATATATATTATTTATCGCGCATGGTTAAAATGAAAGACAAAAATGTAATAAGTTTTATGCCCTGAGAAGATGGCTAAATAAATATTCTGTGACTACATAATATTGAGCCCAAGGAGGGATTTGCTTGTTCACAAAACAGGAGACAATTTCTCGTTCAATGGCTGTTTAATTAATTTGGCTTAAACAGCCGAAATAATAATAATGTGAAGGTGGGGCACCAAAAAAGCGCCCCACCAACATACAATAGTACAAATGTAACAGACAGGATAACACCTGATCATAAAAACATAACAAAAATAACCTGGGTGGGAGGGAGGGGCAAGAAAACAATTTCCGATGCCAGGATGTGTATTTGACTTTCTTATTGTTTTGTGCTACATAACTTTGAAAGAATCTTGTCAAGTCGAAAACAGGTCTTACTGGTAGCTGGTCGTGGTTGATAAGAAAGAACGCCCACGTGACCAGAGGTCTAAATATAATTTGTACCGTAGTGACCGAAACTTTCTGCGGACCTAATCGGGTACCGCTCGCCAGATCTTCTCAAACATAAAACTGGTTATATATAACCTGCTATTATGCCCTGAGAAGATGGCTAAATAAATATTCTGTGACTACATAATATTGAGCCCAATGAGGGATTTGCTTGTTCACAAAACAGGAGACAATTTCTCGTTCAATGGCTGTTTAATTAATTTGGCTTAAACAGCCGAAATAATAATAATGTGAAGGTGGGGCACCAAAAAAGCGCCACAAGGCTTGGCGAAAAATTTAAGAGAATTAACATGGAATTTGATCAAAAGCCTAGCACCACCCAAAACCCTCCTAGGGGGAACGGAATGAAAACGGAAGCTACATGTCGCCCCTCGCAACCACCCAAAATAAAAATTGTAAATTATCATAGGAAACCATTGATACATAACGGGCAATTCACTGCCGAAACAAAAGGCCTCAAAGTGAGCAAGGCTGATCTGAGCCTTTGGGCGATGCTGTAAACAAAATTGCGTGGACTGGGTAACGCCCGACCACTGCGTGAATAATGTAGTGTGAAGACTCTTGTCAAGCACTGATAGAGCGGGAGAAACTCTTGTAAAACCCGAAATGGCGGTAGGTACGTAAAAATATGGACGGCTCTTGATGAACAGACTAGGCTAGGCGGGCTAGACTCTTGTCGAGCGAAATAGCACCGGGTGACTCTTGTCAAACCGGAAAATGTGTGTTTGTAAGAACGTTGGACGACTCTTGTCGGCCCAAATAACGGTATGGAGCTGTGAATATAGCAACTGAATTGATGAACGAAAAGGGCAAGCCCAAAGAGATATCATGGGGGGAGACTCTTGTCACCCCGAATTTGTTTTTTTTTCTTCTTTATTTAGGTTGTTGGTCGGTGATGTAGCGGAAATGAAAGCGACGACGCCCGTCGAACAGAAGGGCGGTCGGCCACACGAGTACCCCAGCGATGAATAAGAAGCAATGGATGTATACCAGGTGCTAGGCTCCTGGCTACGGCAAGCCGCTCTGAGTGTAGGGGACCCAATGATATGAAACCAGTGAGGAGAGCTAACGTAAGGCTGTATTGCGGATATAGAGTTTGAATGAATCGGATTTCCATCGGCCCAGCGCACGGATTTGAGCATCAGAATAACCCATAGCGCCTGCTTCGGAAGCGCCACCAATACGGAAACTGTGTGTTCCATAAACCGACGAATTCAAATGGGATAAATGGAGGCAGGACTTCAAAGCTAAGTCAAAGTGTCTGCGAGTGACCGAAGACTTCCGAGCTGTTAAAAATAGGGGCCCGGGAGCCGATCCCCTAACCGAAAAATAATTCTGAAGAAGCCGTACTGGGCAGATCCGAGAATCTGGTTGCCAATGAAGAGTAACCCCCTGAGGTGGTCGTCCCTGGTCATGTTTAAAATGGCGAAAGAAGACGGATACAAATTGAGGAGCCACTGAAATATCTGAAAATTGAAGCACGTGATGCTGTGTCGATGGAGAGGTGGTTGCAATCTCACCTATGCGAGCAAATGCGAAAAACGCAAAAACGAACATACAGCTGAATAACAGACGGTCATAAGATGAGGATGTATACACATCCAGTGAGTGTATCAAACTAACGAGAATCGCTCGTGTTATTGGCAACCGGATATCGACTGACGGACGAAGACGGTGGATACCGACCAGAGCTTTCTTCACTAAGAAGTGAGTGGAAGGATCGGGTAAACTACGCGTTTTGTGATAAAATGAGAGGGCCGAAATCGTGGTGAGGATGGATTTATGACCATAGCGTAGATTAAATAAATAAGCGAGAAACTGCAGCAGGGCTGCTATTGGAATAGGCAGAGTGGGGGAGAAACCAAAATTATTGCAAAAGCTAGCATACATCGCCCAGGACCGCCGATACTGCGTAACGGTATTAGGCGCCAAGGAATTCTGTAAGAGTAGATTCACAGTGCCATCAAGCTGTTCAGATGAAGATGCTGGGGTACGAGGTCGGGTTCGGAGTTGCACCATGAGCCAGTTCTCGGAATTTGTGCACCTGTTGACGAGATAAAACGTCGCAAATATGATTAGAGCGACTACTGAGATGGACAGCTTTGAACATTATATTGAATGTAAGAGCATGGAGGACTAACTGCCGTAATAAGGTGAGTAATTGAGAATCCTTGCAGGACTGTTTATTGAGAACATGGACCACAGCTTCATTATCGCAATATAAAAGAATGCTTTTATTGGCCATAAACTTTCCCCAGAGCGCAAAAGCTAACACGATAGGGTAGAGTTCCAAGACCGCGATGTTGATGAATTCTGTCAGATTAAAAGGCCCATGAATCCATCGGGACCCAAAGATGGCGCCAAAGCCTAGGGATTGAGCGGCATCGGTGTATAGATTCAGCTGGTCATTAGAGATCCAATTCTCGTCTAAAAAGAAGGTCCTACCATTGAATGATTGTAAAAAAACTAACCAAATCCGAAGATCAGCTTTAACTTGTTTGGTGAGTTTTATTTTATGATGCGGTTGAGTGACTTTTAGTGTTAGGTTGAAAAGGCGTAAAAAGACTCTCCCCGGGAGCACGACTGATCAAGTGAAGTTCAGGAAACCAATAATACTTTGGATTTCCAAGAGGGTAGCTTTCCTGCGTTGAAGCAGGAAAGCAATCCTCTCACGGCATGTCGTAAGTTTGTCTAGTGGTAACCGGGCTTCCATGAGCACGGTATCAAGTTCAATACCTAAAAAGGACATAACCTGGGCAGGCTTGAATGTTTTTTCGGGCGACAGAGGGACCCCCAGAAAGTCACAAACGGATAAAAATTGATTGAGAGCTAGGCCGCAGGCCGACTGCGTCGGCTGAGCTATCAAAAAATCGTCAAGCACGTGGGTGATTAATTTAATCCCATATTTTCGAGCAATCCACTCTAAGGCAGTACTAAATGATTCAAATATTTGGCAAGAACTGGAAGCACCCATCGGCAAAGTACGATCGTAATAAAAGTAGTTGTTCCACTGAATTCCGAGCAGATTATGGTCGGTCGGATGAATATAAATTATTTTGAACGCACTTTGTACATCAGACTTGCACAGGTAACTGGAAGGCCCTGCGAGCTTGATTAACCGGATAGCATCGTATATGGTGGCATATTGCACGGTAGAGAATTGTGATGAAATACCATCATTGACCGAATCATTGGGAGGAAATGACATATGGTGAATGATTCTATAGTCGCCCGCCTTTTTCTTCGGTACGAGGCCGATCGGACTGACGCGAAAATTAGGCAAGGGCGGAACCTTGTAAGGTCCAGCCAGACGGCCGGCGTCAAGTTCCATTTGTAATTTGCAAGTAACCGTTTGTGGCAGGTCCATAGCTGACTTCAAATTAGTGGACAAGAGGGTCTTTTGAGGACCACTGAATCCTAACCGAAACCCAGAAGTGAACCCTTGGAGTAAATATTGCGAGAGATGGGCTGGGTAACCCTCTAAAAGTAAGGATAACTGGTAGACTTTAACTGGAGTACAAGGAGCGTTACGCGAACCCGGACCCTCATTTAGCATGCTTGGTTTTAGCAGCGCCACGCGAAGAGACCGTGGGTCTTGCGGCGGCGGGGTTTGGAGCCCGAGTTGGACCCCTGCCGGCCCGAAAGGGACACCTGATGTGTGGATGGATTCTATCACAAACAGGACAATTGTGTTTGAAAGAGCAAGAAGCCTGCTGACAGCCCTTGCCATCATGGAAACGAAAACAGTGAGTATTAGGCACCCCGGATGTATTGGCTACCGAGGGTCTGCTGTTAGCTGGGGTGGAATTCGAACGGCCATTCCACTGAGATGGTTTTGCCGAAAACTTCTTGGGAGCCAAAGCCGACGCAGAGGTGTGACCGAGGCGTGCCTCTAACCACATCTCATTGTGGATCTGGCTCCACCTGATAAATGTGTACTGCTGACGTAGTTTGCGAAATGAGGTGTCGTACCCTTGCCAATTGCCCTTGTGGGTAGCGATGGAGCGAATATTGGCCATGTATTTGAGCATCTCCCGCGGGACGAGATTATGAGCATCGTCGCACCGCATCAGGTAGACGGCCATGTAGCGTTCGAAACCAATAAACCATTGGCCCAGATTCATGATGCCCTTCACCGACTTGGGTGTGCAGGACCAGAATGGGGTCAAAGAATCATTGGCCTCCAACGTCACATCGAAACCCTCTCCGGAGGCGGAATTTACCAGAGTAGCTAAATCGACATATTCGTCGGCCCATATTTTCTCGCGTATTTTGAGAGGAACCTGGTCCTCAAGCGGCAATGTTGTTGTTACGAATGAACCCATACCTAAGCTGAAATCCAATTGACCACCAGGGGGGGGGAGCGGATGAAAACCCCATCCCTGCAGCCCAATTCCCCGCACTCGATGAATCCGGAATTGGACCAGGAAACCCAAGACCCGGCATGGTCTGGGTAACGCAAGAGTCAGCAGCTGAGAACGGCCCAGATGGGCCGGACACAGGCAATGAGTCCGAGGTCCTGCTTGGGAGAGGGCCGGATGAGGCCGGCACGGGCAGCTGAATCTGGCTGGCAGGGATTAGTCTCGGCATGGAGAAAGTCGGCCGAACTGCAAAAGGCTGAAAATTTCCTCCGAAGGCGTGCGTAGTAGGTGATTGCACCTGAGAAGGAACGGTCGGAAACAGTCCAGGGAAGGCAGGAGTGGTGTGGTCCAGGAATGTAGATATAGAGCCGACTGGCAAGTGACAAGCGGAAACTGTCGCCGGTACCGAAGCACTGCTGGTAGCACACTGACCGGATGATGAATCTGGGTGAAGCCCTGCAAACCCGGGAAAAGTGCTGGCTCGAAACAGGCCCGAGGAACCTAAACCGGGTCGCTGGTAACTGTTGAGAGAAAACCGGCTGGTAGCAGACGTCGATGTAAGCCCCGGAATTGCGAGTGATACTGGCACGGATCGCGGGTCCCACAGTGACTGAGGAGCAGCCGACACGGGAGGCGACGAAGGAGCCAGCAGCGAGAATATCGAGTGATCCACGCCTGGGCCCGCCATGGCGGAACTAGCGGCCGAGTAGGTAACAGCTGGAGCCGGAAGGTCGGGGACCCGCCGGGGTCGCCCACGCTTTTTCCCAGTCGGCGGTGGAGGTGAACACGCTGAGCGCCCTCGTTTAGCGGCAGAACTGGTGGTAGCCATTGAGCTGTTGAGAAAAAGAATGAACATGAAAGTTGCGATCAAGGAACTTGACGCCAGAAGCCTTATAGAAAACGTAAACAATGTCACATGACATATATGGTATTAACACCCGAAGTGATCAGGGGGATCACCGACAAACAAACGCGCGAGTAACCCAGGAACAGGGCTGCAACATTCCACCTTGCAGGGAAGATAACGCGACACGCTTACAGGGAGACGCGCAGCGGATCGTGTAACTATGGATCGCGATCCCGGGAAACGAGTACGTGTGAAGATTGGCTAGCGGCAAAAGGGGAACCCGGTAAAATACCAAAAGTGAACGTGTAACGAAGTACGGTATAGTTGACACAGAAAACCAACCCGTGAAAGATGCGGAGGCCCAAGGGGAACCCCTGAATAAACATTAAAGACATATGTACGTGTTTGGCGGTGTAAAACTGATGAGTAAGTGTCCAGGCGCTACGCCGGATAGAGGAATGTAACATTCAACAACAATATTGGTCTCTGTGACTATTTGAACCCCCAACCGGAGGGTTTCGCATCATGTTAATGTGGAAGCGGGGTCGAAAGAAACTGAGGCGAGTCGAGGAATCCGCCTGTTCAACCACGGTGTAGAGAGGTGTTCCATTATTGAACCTCGCGCTATGGACGGAATAGAGTGCAGTCGGTGCCAAGCACCGCCAAGAAACTGCAAATAATTAAATTGCAGACAATCGAGTACCGATTAAAATGTAAGAACAATAGAGAACCCATGGCATAATGATAACTCGTTGAATCTATTTTGTCGGTGTTAATAAGACCAAAATTGTAATTGGCTACGGTTGGCGGCGGTAGCCTTATGATGTATCGTTGCAGCCCTACTCTGGAACATCGCGAAAAGGGGGTAAACCCCAAACGGACCGCGCCCCCAAACAAGGGGGTGGGCCCGAGGCGAAAAGCCAACGGTTGGGACAAAGAGGATACTGACTGTGTTAAAACAGCTCTCCCGTAAAAAGACGGGTAACCCCCGAGAGAAACGTGTCACCAACGAGGGGGTAAACCCCAAGGCGAAAAGCCGGAAAGGGGGGCAAAAGGTGGAAACCAGCCCACGAAGGAGAAAGACTGGAGCAAAACAAGACAAATATTGTCAATCTCTCAAAGGATATAAAAGTCGTTATTGTTATTGTCTCGTTATAATTGCTCAGCTTCGACATGCAATGAAAAGTATCATGTGTGAAATCCAAAATTTATCCCCAGCTAATCCCTATAAATTCACCGTTGAAAACCACATTGGCAGTTCCGGCCGGGGTAACTGTGGTATGCAAAGCATGCGGCTCCCCCATAAACCCCATTGCTAACACAGCTCGCGGAGGAGGGTTGGAGAAAATATATAAACATACCATAAATATTGCTCTGGTATTGGGCTATCGGCCGCAGTCATGAGAAACCAGGAACACCACGACGATTGATGCCTGGACTTAAAACGGGCCAGCAGCCATGCAGCCAAAAGACCATGTTCAGTAAGGTAAGGTGGACCCCGAATGAAATGACGTGTCAGGGTGGTATATAATCCGGGCGCCGTGAGCACACAATACCGCTATCCTCAGCCCACATTACAAAAAATATATTTTATTTTACCCTCCCCCCCCCCGACATAAAGCGGAAAGCGGGCGAAACCAGAGTTCAGCCCCGACAGACACCCAATCATGTATCGGAGCGCGAAAACCTGTAATGTGTGTATCTCTAGGTTAACGCACCCCACAATGATGAGGAACATGCCGGGACCGAACCCAGCGGACGCCATTCAAAATCGCCCCCCTCAGACTGCGGAACAATAGATGCAACCCCTGCCTATTGAGGTGAACCCCATCATAGTCCAAATAGCCAATGGCATGCATCCCGAGGCCCTTGTGACCCCATACCACGATGCATCCCTGAGGGAGCTGAGTACTATGGAAATAATTACTTAATTTGCTGGTGGTCTCAAGGACCCGCATATTGTAATGAACAGGCGTCACTGGTGAAGGACGGAACAGGGGTGTGCCCCCGGGCACCACACTTCGGACCATATTCCGGGTACGAGGGAACGTCGGGCAAGTACAGCGATTGAGCTGGCAACCTCTAGAGGATTGTTTGCCTCCATGGCCAAATCATTGCCTCCAATTTGAATAATGGTAATGTGAGGCTTATAAGTATCCAACATTGGCAAGAGCTGGGAGTACATGGACTTAACTTTCAGCCCTCCGAACCCGAACATTCTGACCTCAAAGCGGCCAATGTCGGGGACAAAACCAAAAGCATCATAAAAGTTATGAGCAGTATTCATGGGTAAACCAAAGTGATCAGTTACAAGACGCCGAATGTAACTGTGTCCTACCACCAAGACCGACACATCCCGGCATCGGCCATTGTAATAGGTAGCTAAGCTATAAATAGCCCCGTGAGAAATTTTTTTTTGTTTTTTTTTTTTTGTCAATTAACCGCTAATTAGGCAGGTAAATGCTGCCGGCGAATTTAGATTGCAGAGGCGAGAAAGTTGTCCACAAGGAACATTAAACGGTGAAACCGGTGAGAAAACGAATGACTATCGACTACCACAAACGGGTGAAAGGAAATAACCAACCCCCGAGAAGCACGCTGCCAAAATTTTCAGAAATTGAGGTCAACGAAACGAAACGAAAAGAATTAGTTCAAACGGATTAAAAAATCCCATTATGACACGAACAAGAAACAAACCGGTGACATGAGGGCAAGAAAACAATTTCCGATGCCAGGATGTGTATTTGACTTTCTTATTGTTTTGTGCTACATAACTTTGAAAGAATCTTGTCAAGTCGAAAACAGGTCTTACTGGTAGCTGGTCGTGGTTGATAAGAAAGAACGCCCACGTGACCAGAGGTCTAAATATAATTTGTACCGTAGTGACCGAAACTTTCTGCGGACCTAATCGGGTACCGCTCGCCAGATCTTCTCAAACATAAAACTGGTTATATATAACCTGCTATTAGCTACCTGTTTAGAAAAAAACAATTAATTAGAGGAAGCCGATACAATAGATGGTAGTAATACAAAAACAAACATGTGATATACAATTCTTGATGCGCAATAACCGCCTATAAGCAAAAAGGCAAAGACGTCAATCCTGTGTGAACTCCAACAACACAAACGAAACTTCACGCGGTCAATTAATTGGAAAAAAAAGTTAACACCAACCGCATCGCTCATCCCTACCGGTAAAAATATTGTTCTCCCAATTCTTGTTCGAGAATTATGCCAATTGATTCACTATAAACAGCATTATTGCCAAAATTCTTGTTTTTCATAACTTTGTTGTAAATTCGTCTAAGTACTTCACCACGTCAATTATTGCTAACTTCTGTGGAATTCCAAGCGGTGTGGCGTAATGATCTATGTCGGTGAAATATCTCGCTACCAAATATGTATGAGTTTCTACAAATGTCCTGGTTTAAATTCACGCTTTTTGTTAACCCTTTGGGATAAAATACTTCACTCTTATACGACTATGTTTTATCCCACAGCATTTTAGCTACATGTTTAGAAAAAAAACAATTAATTACAGGAAGCCGACTCAATCTGACGATAATTGTTTGTAATAACAAAAATAAACATGTGATATACAATTTTTGAAGCGCAAAAACCGCCACGGTGAAAGAATGCCATTTGTTGTGGCACTTTTGGTCCCGCCAAAAAATTGAGCTGGCCAGGAGGACACTGGTACGAACTCAGGATCAAAGTCTTTGCACATGGACGACACATTATTGAAATTAACGAATTAAAGAAAAAAACAGGCTAAAAGTCATTGCACTTGGACGGGAAATCATTATAATTGATAAAAAGCCATTGACGTAGAAACCACGACAATGGACCACTGTCCCTACATGGGAACAGAAATGTATACTACATAACTAACTTTATTATACATCAATATACTGGGAATAATCATCTGCCATCCCCTACGTTACCCAAAGGCAACTAGCTCAAGCAAAGTTTTTGATACACTGAGACACAACCTCGCTCAAGCAAAGGCGTCATCAATGGGCCATACTGCGATTGGAGGTAGGAAACGCATTTGAATGCCACCCGCCCATCAATCTTATTTGGGTGTCAGTAAATCCCAACCCGGCCACCCAGCTTGCAGCTCCAATGAGGCCTTACTTTGAGTGTGTCTAGGTGATTGAATTGGTGCATTCTTGGAAAACTGTGGTAAACTGCATGTGCAACACGGGATACCCATCTGGTCAGCTACATACGGGCCCATTACCACCACCGCGACAGCCCAGAAATTGTATTCATTCCCGGTTATGTGGGGATCGGATGTATACGACATGGAGTCGACCACTTAGGTTATGTTTGACCCTTTTTTATAGATTTTTTTGGATTGAATTTTGTTGGGTATGCTTAACCATGCGAATTTAAAAACAAACTGGATAAAACCTTAGGGGCATGCTTTAACTCAAAACTATCACCAAGTATTGATAGTAATAATTTTGATGCCCATGAAAAACGTAAGATTCGCTGGCACTAACCCTACAAAATAAGTCTGCTAAAGAATATAAGAAAAAATTATTAAAATTGTAAATAAATTGTAAAAAATAATAACAAATGATGAAAACTTGTTAGGCACAGGGTATATGGGTTGATACAAAAATCGGACCTTGCACTGAAAGGGTTAAATACTGAATATTTACCGCAAAGTTTGTGGGGAACAGAAGGGCCATAATTATATGCGTATATGCGCACTCAATTACCTCCCCCTGCAGGACACAGCTGACCGATTTCCACCATTTTCGGGGTGTTGGCGTAGATGGGGATGCCAATAAATTTCGTCCCACCGAGATGCCCGTGCGGCATGACATTGACCTTCGAGTGACATTGACTCTCTATCTCGGAATCCGATGCGACGATCGGGATGAAATTTCGTAGGTAGGGATGGTTCGGTAGCCAAACATTTTCAAAGGGTAGCGGTGTGACATTGACCTTTCAAATGACCTTGAACCTGTATCTGGGTATCCGCTGGGCAGATTTCCACCATTTTTGGGGTGTTGGTGTAGATGGGGATGCCAATAAATTTCGTCCCGCCCAGATGCCCATGCGGCGTGACCTTGACCTTAAAATGACATTTTCTCTGTATCTCGGAATCCGATGGCACGATCGGGATGAAATTTCGCATGTAGGGATAGTTCGGGTAGCCAAACATTTTCAACATGACCTTGACCTTTCAAATGACATTGAACCCGTATCTCGGGATCCGCTGGGCCGATTTCCACCATTTTCACAACGACTCTCCCCGTCAGGACGGGTACCCAGCTAGTTATAAATACACGAGATGTTTGGTCAATTAACAACCATAAAGTGCGATACATATCTTGGTGGTACTTTTACGGCGGAATATGCCGTTATCAATTGACAAAAACCACGTTTTTTGCCTAAACTATGACATGCACAACACACAAATGGGTTCAAATAAACAGAGGCCGATTTTATCCATAATAAATTAAAACGCTACACGAGAATAGTGCTATATATATGACTGATTATCTACGAATCACTGCCAATCAAAAATGCCTAATCACAAGTGTGTTTGAACCAGTCAACGAACACAGAGTTTAACCATGCTTGTAAAAATGGCGGATGATAAATTCATCAATTCGTTCATTTGTGAGTCACAAATAATATATTTAATTTCTTTTAATAGTCGGACTCGTCATCGGACTCGACTACAACGTTTAGTGTGTCCCTTCTGATGAGTGACATTTAACGTTCGCAGAATAAATAAATGTGAAGGTCGTTTATCACCAACCTTTAGGACTTTTTGTGAAATCGGAACAGTTTTGCGAAACAAAAACATAAATATTTGCTTGATAATTGATTCGTAAATCGCATCGAATAATGATTATTGTCGCTGATTATTCCGATCTAACCAAGGCTTTATTTCGTGACTGAGAGAAGAATAGATGAGTGAAGTCAGTAAAAACAAACACTGTGATTGTGAACAGGTGAATTTTGTAAAATAAAACAGTGACATACAATGTCACAATGAGTTACTATAGTTCAAACTGGAACATGAATATATCTGCCGAATTACTCTTGGCTATATCATACCATTAAATGGAATGGACCTGGCATGCAGTTCCGTTGAGTAGTGGCGAGACTTGTGAGTCTGAGACGATTTCTGAAGATTGCCGTAATCGCGAAGATGATTCAAGTACACTTCTTGATTAATCATGACGTTCTGGTCTACACAGTGTTTTTGGTCATATCGTATTCCCAATAATTCCAGCTACATGGATAAGAAACATATGCAGCCATGAATGTTCCTCCGCGAATAGTTCAGTGATTCGAGTGAGATAGTTGATTCGATGTGGAAAATAAACTAAAATAATGTGCAGCATTAGTCATTAATCTGACTCATTTGGATGCTGCATTGATTATCGTCATGAGATCAGTTCCGAATATTACCGGAGCCATGAATCGAGTTCATCCATTACAGAGATTTAGTATATTACATGTTGGTATATCTTTTGCGACATGAATATGTGATTGACTTAATAAAGATGTATCAACACTGACAACCTAGTTCAGTTATGAACGTAGTGCTGGTATTGCAAAGCTTTCTACTGGAACTTGGAGTGGAAGTGACAATTGAGAAGCGGTCACGTTCAATGACGTAAATACAAGGTTGTCTCTTATTATTTTACGATTGTGCGTGCCAAAGACATGTTGTGTGCGAACACTGTGTCATATTCCTATAGTGATGCATACAATGTCATACATCGTGTCTACACACAAAATACAGCTATGCTATAATTAATCAACCCATTTAATGATGTTTTTGGTCGCTATTGAGGGCGATAAGATACCGCCAGTCAACCGCGGTCGAGTGGTATCACCGCTAATGCTAGCGGCTGACATGTGGTGTCCATCGTTAATCTCACAGTGGTAATATTTTTTTAACTGCGATAAACCAAGTAAATTGCCTCAGCGTTAATGTTTTGTTTTGCGGCTGCAAAAATGCCAAGTTCGATCTAAATAGTTGAAACACTCGAGCGTTTAAAGTCCGGCACCGTTTTCAATATAATAAATTGTTTGCGGTTAATTCAACATACGAAGTTGGTCACTGCCGCCATTGAGCCTTTTGCAATTTCATCATCATTCACCAATGCAGTGCCACGCCATGCAAGACATAAATACTCTGGTGCGGTTACAATACCGACTTAAAAAGATATAATTAATATAAACATCGCATGAAGAATATGGTCGATCAGCGAACATGATGTGGTTAGTGTGGTATCACTGACTTGCAGTTGATCACGACACATGAACATGGTCGAGTACTATGGGAATACCGCCAACCTCGTTAAGGAAGGTCGATTAATTGGAGCATAGCTGTAAGTATGTCCAGGGATTCGGAATTTCCTTTATCGTACATAAATGTGAATTAAACTCAAATAGTCTTGTTCCTTTATCTCTTCAGAACAGAAAACATGATGTTTACCGGTATATGATTGATATTGGCTGTAAATTGTAATTAAAGGTACTCAAACCGATTCGACGATCCCCATATCAACAGATTCCTACAACAACACCATTTTTTTTAAATTGCCCAAAAATAATACTAACCACAGTCAACTAATACAACTATAGCATAAAATTGCCCAAAACCTGTTTTTTATCAACGTTTTGTTCAATGAAATTTTGCCAGTTGTCAAATACCTGACGCAAAAAAAGTCACTGGATTTTAGAGGTATCCATCTTCATCCGCTATTTGGTCAAATAAGTTCTTCTCGTCTACAGTTTACTGGGCCACTTAAAATTAAGATAATAGATTTCAAACATCGATATCTGACCAATCTAAGCTTTGATGGGTGGGTTCCTCGAATCAAATCAAATAAGTTTTACCCCCAAGCTAAAGAAATAGTATTACATATAGGACACTCTGATCAAATTGAGTATGGTACCTTTAATGTCATTAAGCACATTAAACAAAATTGTGTTGTTTCCGTTAACCCACCACCCCTACATGTAGGGGTGCAGGACGTTTCGGCACCTGGACGTTTCGGCACTTGGTTTTCGAGACGTTTCGGCACCTGGGTTTTCGGCACTTGGTTGTTTCGGCCCAGGTACTTGGACGTTTCGGCACTTCATCGGAGACGTTTCGGCACTTATTTGATTTTGTTTCTTTTCCTATATAATATTGACTTTGATGATGCAATGGTGGTTCCCGTTTGATGTTTCGTCACAACACATAACCTTAAATTTACATCTCAGCGGCATATCAGATGGCGTGTTTTCATTATCCCATCTATAAAACAGGGAACCGTCAGCGAATACAAATCATTCTCTCAACCATGTCTTCTGAAGATAGTGTTATCTGCATCGACTGTTCCTCAGAAATCGTCGGCCGCCAACAAAGTGTGCAATGTAATTCATGTAGTATAGATGGCAGCATCGAACTTTATTTCAACAATATTTAAATATAAAGAATAGAATATCTGTATAAACCTTCAAACATCCTCCAAAGTCAAAGTCAAATTGTTTATTCACATAATGAAAAAGAATTACACAAATAATTAAATAAACCAACACTCTTTTGATGTTAATTACCTTCGTAATCAGATGAATATGATTGTAATCTGGTTGATATGATTAATTCGCACTCTAATCAAACTGTGTTGTTTTTGGGACAGTTGTCTGATTAATTCGCACTCCAATTAGTCTTTGTTGTTTTTGCAGATGAATCAAGCCTTTCTAGAAGCCAAAGCCCTCGAATTCTATCAAATCTAGGTCCACTGCACTGAGACCAGCAGACGACATCTTGTATTCTACACGGAGCGCCAACTTCAACTTCTCGCCAAATCCAAAGTCTGGTACCTGGATGCAACATTCCGTATCGTCAACAAACCATGGTCTCAACTTCTGTCCATCCACTCATTCGTTCATAACATGTTGTGCTATTCCGATCAGCATTATTTCCGTAGAATTGAATGACTTGTGCTCTGTATATGTTCACCATCGTTGCCATTCGTTCCACCAAGTGATTTTTTTTGTTACCATGTTACATGTTTTATCATGTTTTATTGAAATAAAGAATAAAAAACACAAATTTAGTCTTCACTCATAATTTCGTTGGTCTGAAAATTAGCAAGTGCCGAAAGTCCAAAGTGCCGAAAAATCAGGTGCCGAAACATTCAGGTGCCGAACGGCAACCCCAGGTGCCGAAACGTCCAGGTGCCGAAACGTCTAGCATTCACATGTAGTCCAGACATAATCCTATAAATTTTATCGACACCATGAAAACATTAAACAAACACACTAATCGAAAAAACATAAAACACGTTTATCAATATATGATCGTAGTAAAATAGTGATAACCAGTCAATATCTTGGATTATTTGCACTGGAAATCTGGGATTGGTGGTACCCAGTGTTCGCGCTGGAGCGAAAAATATTTTAGCCAAATGAAAATTTTATTAGCCAAATGAAAAAAACTTTAGCCAAATGTTTTTGGCCAAATTAAATCCTCATTTTCTGGGCGGTTCACAATTAATGACTAAAATATTTGCTTTAAACTTTATTTGTTACTCAGTATAAAAACATAATTAAAACAACACAAAAACAACTTTAAAAACAATATTATACGAACATTTGTATGCATTATATTACACAGGCAGATCAATTCATAAAAATTAATATAAAATACGGCGGGATTTCACATCGAACAATACGCAAAAAAGCCCCCATAAATCTGCTAAGCTAATTGTAATAATTCTATGTCGTTGAAACTTTTATGTGAGAAGCCAGTTTATTAAACGGGATGCAGATTACGCAACCATTGATTAAGAACTGCACTTCTATAATGAACAAAGGATTTAGGTGTTTTATCTCATCAAGACGGCTTAATCAATTACATAACCAGTGTACAGCTTATGCGTTTTGACGATTAGGCTGGTTAAACGTTATAGCTTACCTTTTGCTGTCTTGTGAAGTTTGATTACGTAGTAGCTTTACGACTCTATGCTTTCGGTCTCCATTTGGGACAAAAAAAGTTTAGCCAAAATTTTAGCCAAATGAAATTGTTATTAGCCAAATTCGAAAAATATTAGCCATTGGATAATTTGGCTACCGACAGCGCGAACACTGGTGGCGGCACCCTTGTGTATATGGTCATTAGACCTGTTCAGTTCAACGGCTAGGTTGATAGCGACAATGCTTATTACAAATAATGTCAAGGCTTGTTTATCCATTGCAATAAAAATCCAGCAATGTGCTGATTGTGTCCTATTATCATCGGTTGTGCAAAGGGTATATATTCAGAATAACATATTTAAAAATATCCTTCACCGCCCAAACATACTATTTTTTTCTTGCGTCACTATTCCATTTTAGTCATTTTGGTGGAGTTGCAACTCAAGGATTGAGTTAGGACTACGTTTAGCTAGTCGTAGTTGTAGATTCATTTTTCGCGAAAAACATTGCTTCCCAAATATAATGACGATTATAATTAGCGAATCGTGCGCAGTGTGATTTATCACAATGCACAATCTACAATGTTCTATTTTTATTTTCAATTATTAATAACTCTCCAATTACATGATTTCGTTTCACAAAACCATTGTTATGTAAACATTACTGTTACAGTCAGAGTTGCATTGCTGATTAATGTTTAATTTGCCCAATAAGATACTAAAGTTTGTAAAAAACCTTGATATTAAATATTGGAAAAGGTCTAAACTATTGAAAAATATTCCAATAATATTTCGACTAAATATTTGAACTTATTTCACGATTGCAATGTTTTTGACAAATCACTCGTTTCAATGTACGACATTTTATTATTGGAGAGCTTTCAATAATTATATAGCAACACATCTTATCTGTGGTAGTTGGAGGTGTGGGCTTTTAGACCTTCCATGACGGGAACTGCGTTGGTGCAGCATCAAAGCATTATGTGCCAGTCCATTATTGTATATATCAGAGGCTCACGTAGGAAGCCTCGCATATATAAGAGAATGCACTGGCTTAAAAGGTCAAGGTAAATATTGTTAGACCAATGTATTCGTTTATATTATACTAGCTGTGTACCCGTGCTGACGGGGAGAGTCGTTGTGTTGTTTTTTTACACCAACACCCCAAACATGATGGAAATCAGCCCATCGGATACCGGATACTCAAGGTCACGCTGGATGGGACGAAATATATTGGCATCCCCATCTACACCAACACCACAAAATGGTGAAAATCGGTCCAGCCGATCAGGAGATTTCGGGTATGCCCCTAGCAACGGTCACCACTCATGTAACTGGAAAGTATATTGTATTTTTTCAGTCGAATCCACACTAACAACTATTAAAATTGTTTCGCATTGAAACAACAATGACGTAGTTTATAATAGTTTGTTAAAACTACCATACTACCAGTCAGATGTGCATTTTTCGATTTCGGGTATAAGGCCGGGGTGGGTGGATGGTCCAGAGGCCGAAAAAATCGTGCTTGTAATTTTTTTCGAAAATGGTCTTTTTTCAAACACATTACAAGTACTGACCATATAATGGTGTTTGTAAGCATGTTAGCACCATGTTTGTTGGTATAGGGTTATATGGGCAGCTATAGTGACTCTGTAGCCTCAGATTGAGCAATATTCTGGATTTCACAGGATCCCGGCCCATTTCACAGTGGACCACCGTAATAGCGTTCAGGAAACTTATGAACAACAGAAGAAATATTTAGTAACAAAATTAATATATTACCCAGTTGTATTACCTGAATAAAAGTAATATAATAAAAAAAACTGTATCACAAATTGGATACTACATGGTAAATACTCAATGATGACTAGATATCATTAACCTGATTGTTGTATAACATGAAATTGAAAAGGGAATCTAAAAAAATTCTGTCGGAAATACTGTCTTGTTCTGGCATGTAATCAAATTCATTCTGTCTGGTTATTTCTCATCTTGAATGATTGCTAGTAATGTTAATTTGCAACACTAATCCAAATAAAACTGAATTGGTTATGATGAATGACCGTTGCTGTTTACTGCTCAGACAATCCCAACTGAATGTGACGCTATTCTCATTGAATTTCCGAACTTCATTTTGGAGCTTTACTGCTCAACAAGACTAAACTAAAATACTAATTGTATACTGTTATCGCTTAAAAATAGATGAACTGAAATAATGTGATGCATTCAGATGCATTGAGAAATGACATTCTTCAATCTCTTCAAAGTTCAAACTAAAAGTAAAATCAAGAATAAAATCTGACTGAGACTATACTGCAGACTCTAGTGCACAAATGTACATGCAAATGGTTGAGTTATAATAATGCAAACTGTGTTTACGGATGGAACAAGGCCGGTAACTCTGGTATGCATGGACAGGCGAAACCTGTGATACGCAGTAATATGTGCATACATCCTTCCTCTATCATTCATTCTGGTCTATCAGCATACCAAACCTCATCAAAATTCGACAACCGACACTTCAACTTATTTTGCAAAAACTTTGTACGGACTGAATTTCATAAAGTCGAACAGGGCCCATAACTATGGTAGGCATTGGTGCTCACAACCCATGATATTATGCCTATTCGTTTTCCATTTCTGGTCCGACACATGAGCATATGACAACCGACTCTTAAGTTATAATGCAAAATGTTTGTACGGACTGACGGCTTGAGACGTCAACTATATACCCACCGACTAATATCGGGGGCATAATAACCATATATCTATGTGTATACCTAACAAAAACAATTCCCCTCCCCACCCCACCCCGGTGGATAAGACTAAAGAGTTCTTTGGTCATGCACAAATAATTGCGGAACCCCTGACCTGTTTACCACTATTTACACTGGCCAGTGTTCTCTGTCAGACAGAACACACTCGATATATTAAGGTTATAATGGGGTGTAGGACAATATATAGTGTACCTAAACAATACTTTATTATTGTTGTTAGATACTGAAAACACCAGGAAACACCTGGAAATACAGTTTATTTTTCGTGTTTTCTGATCTGTGTTTACCAATTAACCATGTTATTGCTTGAGTCTTAATTTTACACCAAAAAGAGTTTGCACCAAAAAAGGATAGTGGAATGGGATTGAAAGGCAGTTAACACAGTTATTGAAAAACGGCTAAATAAAACTCTGAAATTTTGATAAAAACACGAGAAAGGGGGATGGGTCCCCAAAATGTGATGGAAAAAAATTGCACAAATGGGGTGGTGGGTCCCTCGGGGTCGGAAAAAACTTTTTGGGCCCTATATGTGCAATTGTTTCCCGACCCCCCTGCTTGTAAGTATGAAATATGGTAATATTTCAGTCAGATCCACACTAACAACAACTTATATTTCGTTATTTAACCATAAAATGCTGCACGAAACTTGCCATAATATCAGACATATTTGAATTTCTTCTATGTCGGATAGTTGCCTAGACATCTGAAAAGTATCAATATATATGTATAGTGTATAAGGAACATAGGTGCCAAGTTCATGGTTTTATCACCCTTTGCACAATTGTTACAACAAACCCCAGGGCTATTGTATGATATTGTTTGCCTTTCAAACAGCCGACGCTATATGGTGTGCGTTTTAAGGTGCTAGTGTTAAGTATTTTGCTATAAAATATTGAAAGTGGTGAGGTTCCGATATATCTTTTGACATTTTCTGATCTAACCTCTGTTCTAGTATAATGCTTCAGATTTCAACTCATTGAAACTGTTTTCGTTTCCAGTCCTGGTGAGTTTCTGCGAAAAATAAGGTCGCAGTAATAATCGTGGGTTGATATTATACGTAATTCCATTTATTCGTATGTCTGATTTCGTTTTACTATTGACTTCTGGGTCAGGAAATATTCATCAACTCAAAAACAACCAATCCAAATATATAATGTTTTGGGTCTTAATATATTATAACCACCAGAAGCACTTTGCTAATAAACAGTGCACTGGAATGTTTGGTCAAAGCTTTTATAATGATTGTCGACCCAAAGCTGAGTCAATATTTTGGTAGAAGTAAAATAAATACTCAGTATCATTTAACTCTTTCACCATAGTACATGGTATTAAGAACATACATGGTAATACATATAGCAATACATAAACAAACAAACAAGGTCGCAATGACGATGGTTGTGATAACTTTAAGGTTCAGATGAACCAGGAGAGCAACTCGCTCTTTTATGTATAATGTGTATGAATCTGCAAAGGTTGCGTATAATACTTGGCTTTCTGTTTGAGAGAAGAATGGACAGTTTGCGACGATTGGGATACTTCCAATATGCATGTTTTATGTATAGTTTCCGTTCTTGGGATAGAGAGGGACACTCAAGTATAAAGTGATACTCGTCACCGACAATATTTGTTTCACATAAAGTGCACGTTCTCTCAGATAACGGTGTTTTATTCCAGCGCCCAATTTCGATTGGTAAAACATGATTGGCTGCTCTAAATCGAGCTAGAGTAACTATATTAGTATCTGATCCGTGAAAAATATATGATTCTTCACAGAAACCGTGTTTGAAAGATTTATAAGTATTGCCTTTACAAGATGATGTCATCGATGAATGCCAGTTCTGAACGAACTGATCCCTCATTTTATTTTTCAAATCCTTTATTAATCGTTTCTCGTCGATTCCGCGATTCTGGATGCTCCAAATAAAAGACATGCCTGCTTCATTTAGAATTTGTTTTATCGATTTAAACCATGGGGACGCAAATGATGTAGCCATTTTGATAGCTATGTGACATGCGCCATGTCCTTAATCTTACCAAGCCACTATCGCGCGAGACTCAACAGACCACCGATTTCGGCGAACTCATACCAGTCCGTTATGGTACGTTAATATACTCGACATTTTGCCAGACTATATTTGGAAGGCATTTTGATATAGCATGCTACAATGTGACAGGAACCGATTTCACAGATGCTTATAAAATATATCTCACAGCTAACTGCATACTTTGGTAAATATGCTTTTTATATGAATGCTGCCGTTCATATGCTAGCACCATAGGGTTGTCTATGAGAACATGTCTGCAAAAATGCCGGACAACCTTGCCAGTGTATGAACGCACCCTTATTAAATGGTGCAAGTTTATGTGCAGTGTATGAACGTACCGTTATTAAATGGTGCATGTTTATGTGAAGTGTATGAACGTACCCTTATAAAATGGTGCAAGTTTATGTGAAATCCGACAGCACATTCTCTCCAGTAACGTACAAACGACATATGTTCACAACATTACCCGATAGCATCTCATTCGGTTTCTGTAGAAATGATTACGTATATAAAATAGATTTGTCATGTTTTTATCATGAACAAATATGAATTCATTCACGACATATGATACAACATTACCCGATATCATCTCGTTTATTTGTTGTGGAAATGATCACGTATATCTCATCCATCTATCACGTGTTTTCATATATATATGCATTCGTTCACGACATGTGTTCGCAACATAACCTGTTAGCAGCTAAATTACGCCTTTCTGGTGTATACTAATGTAGAAATTCTTGATACACATGGGCGCTGGGCATTTTATTTATATATATGTTTTTTTGGAACGCATTATAATTTGTAGTGCGACCCCGAGTCCGGTTGTTTTTGGACGCATTAAAATTTGTAGTGTGACCCCGAGCCCAGTAAAAGGTGTAGTTGTTTCTTAATAGTTATTCGGATGCCAAAAAGTACAAGGCGATTAATTTTAACGGAAATTCGCGCGCTAACCAATAGCGAGATGCGCGTTATGTGTTTCTATTGATCTTTAACCTGCATTGTTATTTGAACAACTTTCGTTCTCTTTTGCGTGACATAAATCGGAATGCTATTTACTGTTATACTGCAAGGGGATTTGTCGATTGTATAAGAACTTTATGCCGGTGTATAACTTGTTATTTAATATCGTTTAGTAAACTTTTTCATTTAGTTATAGTCTCAGGTGCCTAGTAATAGTGTCAGCACGATTATTAGTTTTGGACAAAATTCCCAAATGATCACTATTATTTGGCATTGAGACATAGAGTGAAATTGCCATCACTATTATTAATTTCAGCCTAAATCCCCCACCGTCACTATTATTAGGCCATCACGATTATTAGGCACCTGAGAGTACGCGAAAAATATCGACATGTTATATTCTAAATGAATTGGGATGGTTACTCTTTCGTGCTGTTTGTAAATATTGACTTTTCATTTCTTTGTATATATGCGGAATATATCGGAGCTATGAATAGAGATGTTATTAAGAAACGTTCCAGCACTAACCCTTCACATTGATTGTTTAATATACAATGTGGCCTAATTCTAAACATTATTTTTATTTATGTGTACCGAAGATATATCAGAATGCTATATGAATTGAAGAATGTTCAGAAATTACCACCCCCTTCCTGGGACCATGTTTTAATCGATACTCATGTCGAGGGGGCATATTATAATTAGTCATCATTTGACCATAGTTTAACTGACCCTCATGGGACTCTATTGTATTTAACTCCTGTGGGACTGATGACACCATATTTTAAGTCTAATTAACCCTAATAATGTGACCATATATTTATTCTTTAATTAAGTCACGTTACCATATTTTAGTTGACCTTAATGGGACCATATTTCAATTAATCCCGATGGGTCCATATTTTTATTAACCCTCATGGGACGATATTTTAATTAACACTCAAGATAAAATTTTAATTAACCATCATGGGACCATATTTTTATTAACCCTGATTGGACGATATATTAATTAACCGCCATGGAACCATATTTTAAATTACCCTCATCAGATCACATTTCAATTAACGCTCTCTGTGAGTGACGATATTTTAATGTACCCTCATGGAACCATAGATGTATCTTAATTAATCCTTTATGAAAGGTCATATCAGGAGTACAATACCTGAGGCCATTCTTAAATCAGCATTACGCCCTCATATGGTGTATATTGGCAAGTATATCTGACCATGTCGCAGGAGGTGTTGGACTAAATGTGATTAAACATTAGATACTGAATGTGATTAGAAACGTGTTCGTACTTGAACCAAGTTACGAAGATCGCAAATTGGTGCATGATTATTATTCTGCATGCTATTTCATGCGCTACTCAGACCACTATTTCAAATGGAATTCGAAAAAAATATCACATATAATCAACTACTTAGGCGTTACCTATATACTGATTTTTCACAATCACCACATTAAAGTTGTTATATTGTATATATGGCAAATAATATGATCTTGAGGGCGTTACCATTTCTTGTCAAGATGTGTACAATATGTGACAATGTCAAACTGTACACAGAAAATGCATTGGGGTAACGTTATTCTCGGTTTCTTTCAGGACTTCATCCAATCTACGAAATGGCGCGAACTAGTAAACTCAAATTTTGCTGGGCGTGTTTTTCGTTCGGGACGGCGTTATAAGACCAACCAGCACATCAGAATGCTATAGAAATCGACATCATCATATTATTCTATGTATACAATGGAACGACGACTTCTAAAGGTACACGATCACTGAAATGGTTGACTTTATATTTGAGTTCCTGTCCTGGAGACCCTAAATTCTATAAATAGAAACAATTTCGAAAAGAAAACAAAGATGGCGGATATCGAAAATATTGTTCCTTGCCAGATAAATGAGATAACTGTGATATGGAAGATGGTCACTCCCAGTCACTTCATGTATTCAATGATGATACAATTTCACAAGTTATCAACGAAGTTGCTGATATTAGTTATGATATACCACCAAGACAGAACTCCACACCAATTTTCCATTCCATACTGACTCTAAGTTCCACTCATCAAAGTACTTCAAAAGGTTTCATCTCTGCATTCGGTTCAGTTTCTGAAAGAATGAGGGGCCTAAGGGCCAGTGAAAAAAAAGGCGAAGAAACGGTTATGATGAAGATGATAGTATAAACAAGACAATAAAAGAGCAGATCAGCTGCTGCATGCATGAAGAATTCAAAACCCTAACTGATCAATTGAAAACCCTTACAAATATGATCGGGTCCATGAACAAAACCATTGAAGAGTCTGTCATGTCCAGCATCAGCACCACTCATGATACGACCTCATTCAGTTAATGTCACATTATGTTCTTTATTACAGCCTATTATTTCTGTATAGATGGGAGTGAAACCCATGCAGTGTGCTGCCCCTGATACGACCTCATTCAGTTAACGTCACATTATATTCTCTATTACAGACGCATATTACTGGATAGACGGGAGCGACGCGGGGCGCGAGGGGAGCTGGATCAATACGGACGGCAGCTCGATGTGGACCAATTGGGAATACGGGTGGGGGAATCGAGGGACCTCTTTAAAAAAGGAACAAAGTCTAGAGCTGAACATGGAAACTACCGCACGTGTGACGTGTGTTCTGTGCTGATTATTGGAATCATTCGTAAAGGACGCAGTTATAGCCCACATGGAACATAATAATCTCACCAACATGAAAACAGAAATGGATTCCCTTAAAGCAGAACTCTGTATACTAAAGACAGAAAATGCAGACCTCAAATCCAAAGCAGAGCTACAATCACATGCCCAAATAAGGACAATCTGATCTAACATGGATAAACAACCTTGTGGAAAGGAAATTCCAAGAGGCGGTAAATCACAGTGAGCAATTATTCGACAAATGTGAACAATATAGTCGAACAAACTGTCTAAGGTTCCATAATATACCAATTCCTGACAGCATTAGCAACCATAGAGATATCAATGCTAAACAAATAATAATGGATTTGAGCCAAGATAAACTAGGACTTGCACTTCATCCTAGGGATATCAGCAATGCAAATCCTTTGGGTGCAATAAACACCAAACTAAAACATGTCAGCTGATCGCCCGGTTCAGTAACTGGTATGCCCGAAGTTATGTCTATAACAACAAAAAGAACCTGAAAGGGAAAAGTGTCAGAACCACATCATACCCCCATCCAGGTCTATATATCTGTATTGAAATGCAGTATTTATTGTATGGTGGTCATGTACTCGGACCACACAGCTGTAACATAAAATGCCTAACATCTTCTTGTGCTAAAGCTCCCTTCAGACATTAATACCGGCACTCATTTGAGACTTTAGATACTCAATATACTGGCAATAAGTGGGTATATGGGTATATACATATATATATATATATATATATATATATGTGTGTGCATAGCTATATATATATATATATATATATATGTGTGTGCATATATATATATATGTACATACATATTGCTAGATTAGCAATTAGTGCGACTGCTTCTTTTATTCAGTAAACTTAAGTCGACATTTTACTGTATCCCTATGTTTCTTCCCATAAAGGCGACGAAATCAGATTTTTTTGAAAAGTTTCGTCCGCACTAGGCGGAAGTATTGATGCGCATGTGTAATAAGATGACCGTTATTTCGTGAATATGACCTCCTAATTATAATATTAACGAAATAACGGCCATGGTCATAATGCACGTTATTTCGTTAAAATGTCGTGCTAAGTCTAGTCGAGATATATATATATATATATATATATATATATGTATATGTGTGTGTATGTGTGTATATATATTTTGAAATGCGTATATATGGTTCACTGGATACATGACAGGAAATGTTTTCAATGCCACCCCCTCCACCTCCTAGAAATAAATAAAATCCAATCACTGATATCAAATTATCATTGTTACTGGTATAAACTGAATACTTATCTACAGGCCAATTAAGTGATGTATCCAGTTTCCCTGGATTTATGTTTTCATTCTTTACTATCTTAATGTTAGACCTAAATACTACGGCTGAATTATAAAAAATCCATTTCAATTTCCCACCGTAACACATAGACCAAATCCAAACCGGGAACACTGGATACATGCCTGTGAAACCTTATAATGCTAGGGAAATTTTTCCCAAATCCCCCCCCCCCCGCATGAAAAACTAAAATCATTGATACCAGAATACCAATTTTTTTACTAATATTTCAGATATTAGCCCAATTGGCATACTTTAGTGGACTAGAAAAGGAGAGTAGTCTATTTATATTTACGAAACTTGATGTAATTATGATGCATACAATACATTCCTACCCAAAGCGAACTGGTGTACACACAATCAGAAAATTATCTTAATTCTTTACAGAGCCAGTGTTTGGCTACATCCAACTAGGGCTATGCATCCCTTTATTGTCCCTTCCATTCAACTTTTCGGGAAGGGGGAGTCATAGGGGAGAGCATACCCCTGACTGGTCACCTTCCAATTTATAATTTACCATTCGACGATGAAGCCAAACATCTCCGTGGTCTCAAAAAACCCTGGCAAGTAATTATTTATTGTCTCCCCTGAAAACTCTTCCGATCCCCTTTCGGGGAGAGTAAAACACCAGGCTTGATATTATCATATATGGTTCATGTAATTAAATAACTATAAAAAATGCAACCCATAAAGTTCATATCTCCGAACTATGATATTGAAGTTCTTAATAATTTTTCCAAATATCATTTTCGGGAAAAGTCGTAATATCGGGCTAATGATTACCCCGTACTTATATATCTAAATTATAATAATAGATCTGACCTTAATCTCAAAACTAAAAAAAGATGTTTACAAAGATACAAAGTCATTCCAAAATAAATAAATAAACAAAAATAGTTAATAATAGTAAAAATAAATGAATAGTGAAATGAAATAAATTAATAATAATCTTTTCCCACTAGCCTCTCTAGATTATGGTCACCAGTGCGCTTTGGGTAGACATTGTTGAGAAATTTTGATGAACCAGTCCACCACTCACATAGTTAAAGATGTGATATCCCCTAAAAATAGTTTTGAATTGTCCCAAGTTTTGTCTCAAAAAAGACAAATTGTCAAATAGTAAGAAATCCTTATCGTATTTTGGGACAAACTGATTCATATATGTACTTTATGGTACTCCTTAAAATGACAGATTGAGCAAAAGTCCCAATTAAAAAATCATCTTCTCATTTAAACTAGTATTAAAGTATGCATCAAATTACACAACATATCACATTTATATGCAAAACTCTAATAGCTAGAGTTCTGTTAAAAATACCACTGGACACCAAAATCATTTATGGGAGAGATAACTTTACTATACTAAGAGAATTTCCAATACTGATACTGGGTAAATGTATATGTTTTGTTATATATTGTTATTTAAGGCTATAACAATAGCTGTTGTATATTCTGCCAGGTATCAAACATCTTAACCTACTGAATAATGCGTCGTAATGCCATAATTAGTCGACTCCTTGGCCACGGTGGAGCTGTAGGTGGCTTTTTGGGATTTGGTCGGGGGTGTGGCTTGTTGCCATTCATCAGAAGGCTCTCGGTGAGAGCTGTCTGATGAGTGGCGGCGGGCCATATTCTCGACTGGGTCCTGGAGGGTTGCCATGGGTTCCGCTGTGGTTGAGGGGTCGATTGTTTGGAGCATTACTGTAGTACACTAAATGACATTGCATAATAACCTCAATTCATACCACACTCTTGGGTGCCAAATGATGGTGATAATAATAGTGCCAGACAGAAATAGTCACTAAAATAAACTAAAATATACTCCATATCCTCTTCCTAAAAAGTAAAACAAAATTCTCAAACAATAATGCCAACACTATCACTGGGCACCTAAGAATGCATTATGACTTGCATGGTAACTGTTAAATTGTAAATCATATGGAAATGGGCAAATAAAAACCCATACACATCCTTGAAATTGGAAGAAATCCCACTTACAATTATTTATAATTATTACTAATACCTTGGCAAACTGGCAAGGCTATAGTATTTATCTCCCCCTTAAATATGTAAAAATAGTTTTGATAAATAATATTGCGTGTTAAAGGCACGTGCGGCCTTAATTGTCGAAAATATTCATATTTGTTCCAAACACCGTAAACAGAAAAACATTAAAACGCATACAGTTCCGTTCATATATACCATGACCATCGCGTAAACAGCATGTTATCATAAAGATTTACTATATTTTACCTAAGCAAGAGCCTGATTGTGTTACAGAAGAAAGCACAATGCTGCTGGCTAATCACACACAAATGGCAGAAACGCTCTTTATTCGTTCCATATCAGGAATTCAACAACAAAGAACGCTCTTTATGTTTACCATCATAATATAAACAAACACCAGAAAAGTAACTTTTTATGCTGTTGTTTACATAACAATGGTCAAACATATGACCATAACATACTGTTTTTGCGATATTTCTTATTTGTATACGGACAAAGCCTATCTACATTTTGATGTTCTTTCTGTTTGTGGCGGTTTTTGACGGGTGGATATATTTTCACAGGATACCCACCGCCAAGGCCGCACGTGCCTTTAAGGAGTGGGCAGGGAAACGTTTTGAATGGGGATTTCCTGGCAGATCATCCGCAGCAAGGTTTATATATGAAGCAATGTTTATAGGAATGTCATATAGATCAAACAATACTGTGATCCAAACTATTGTGAGTACCCTGATACATCAATAGCAGACGCTCTAGAAATAACCGACAATATTATAATTACAGGTGACTTTAATTCTAACCTTCTAGATAGCTCTTATAAACTTAAAGAAATTATAGATTTTTATAGTATTCAAAATGTGATAACAGCCCCTACTAGGATCACAAATACAACGAACACACGTTTTGATCCAATTGTAATCAGCAATACCTTCCGCGTTCTTGACACCGACGCCATTAATCCAGGAGTCACAGACCACCGTGGTGTATATGTAACATTATAATACGATTACACCCCACCACCTCTTTCCAGAGAACGGTTGGTAATTTTACCAGAGCAAATTTTGAAAGAGCAAATAGCCTGCTTAGTAACACAAACTGGGATGATCTCCTATCTGCACCCGACATAGATACTATAGTTAACAATTTTCAAGAGACAGTCCTCTCCGTCATGAATCAAACAATCCCGCTGTCAAAAGTGACAATACGCCCAAAAGACAAACTTTGGTTTAATTCCGACATTAGAAAAGAAATCCCAAAAAGAGAAAACTTACGAAACAAAGCGCTCATAAAGATCGCCCTGATACGTGGCAACAATATAAGAATACCAGAAACAAAATTAATAACATGAAAAATTTCGCAAAAGCAAAATTTGAAGAGAAACTGGAAAATCGGGTTAAAGACTCATCATCCCCCCTGCAAATTTTGGCAATTAATAAATTTCTTACTATGTAAAAAGAAAACAAATTGTATACCGCCCCCATCTACTCCGAGCTCCTTCCCCAACACGAGCTGAATAAAAGTTTCATTTCCAATTCTTCGATTAACGATTCATCCCATAAATTACCATCATTCAAATCGAGTTGTGAAAAAGAGCTAACATAATTGGAATTTACGCAGGATGAGATAATTTCTGTATTAACATCGCTCAAACTGAATAAAGCCCATGGGCATGATGGAATAAGTGCGAAAATGTTAAATTCAACTACTGAGTCAATAGCATATCCTCTGTCAATATTTCAATAAATCAACAACGCAAAGTTTCCATCTACCTGGAAAAAGGCTAACGTTGTCCCAAATAAAAAAAAATGACCCAGCGGACACTAAAAACTATCGACCTATCTCCCTGCTTCCTTGTCTTGGGAAAGTTATTGAAAAACTTGTACTAAAACAAATAAGTCAGTTCTTTGACGACAATAAATTAATTTATTCCAACCAATCGGGTTTCATAGCCGGCCACAGCACATCTCACCAACTGATAGACCTCTACAGTTACCCATGTCGATCTCTCGACAAAGGACTATATACATGCTCCGTTTACTGTGATATTTCCAAAGCCTTCGAGAGAGTTTGACACAGTGACAGTTATGTAAGCTATATAATTACGGAGTTCGCGGGAGAACATTGAGATGGATATAAGACTACCTTCATAAACGGCAACACAGAGTTTTAGTAAATGACACCTTTTCTGAATACGAGATCATCCCAGCTGGTGTACCACAGGTTTAAATCTTAGGACCCTTCCTCTTCCTTGTCTATATCAACGACTTACCAGACAACATACTTTCTTTTACGAGAATGTACGCCGTTGACGCATGTCGAGCAAATAGTCATTATGACCTAAATGAATTAGGCCGCGTCATGAATAGTGACCTCCAAATCATAGCACAATGGTCTGAAAACTGGTTAGTAAACTTAAATCCTTTTAAAACAAATAGTATGTCCTATGCACTAAGGGGGACTTCTGGGGAAGCCCCCGACTGAACCTTTAAACAGGATCCAATCTCATTTGTTGCAATACATAAACACCTCGGTCTGGAACTCCAAGCTAAATTAAATTGGAATAATCGCCTAAATGGTATAAAAAACAGAATATCCTCACGCTTAGCACAGCTCCGAAGATTTAAGTATCAGCTTGACCGAAGATCGCTTGAAAGCATTTATAAAACTTTTATCCTACCACTATTTGATTACTCTGATGCAGTCTGGGATTGTGCCCCCAAATACCTAACCGAGAAGCTCGACCGATTACATTGCGATGCCGCCCGAACAGTTAGTGGCCTCACACGATCAGTGTTCAATATAAACCTCCTAAATGAAGATGGCTGGCCAACACTGAGCAAGAGAAGAGAGATACATAAACTGCAAGCAATGTAGAAAATAGTAAATGACGATGCCCCCGAATACCTATCAAATTGTCTAACACTTAGATCATCTGAAATCTCTAGATAGAACTTGAGAAAACCGGGAAAATTCTATTCTTACTTCTGTAACACCGAGCATTTAAATAAATCATTCTTTCCCGCTACTTTAAAATCGTGGAATGTCATACCCACAGAAATAACAGATGCCGAATCTATCGCAGCCTTCAAATTTTATCTCGAATTAATAGATCCTACAGTAAAACCACCATCATACTTCTGTACAGGTCGTAGAACGCTTAATGTTGCAAATGCCAAATTGCGTAACAAATGCAGTAGCCTACGTTCCGATATGTTCCCAAATTATATCTCAGATAGCCCCCAATGCCATTGTGGAAATCCATGCGCAGATACTTACCACTACTTCTGGGCGTGTCCCATACTTCACACTGAACGAATGGAAATGTGTCAACAATTATACCAAAAAGGACTGAAAATTACACATATCAATGATTTACTTCTCGGAATTCCCGATATCTCAAATAGAACAAAATAAATTCTCTTCAAAATAGTCCATCGATATATAACAGCGACAATTCGATTCGAAGTAGGATAATCAGACGCATTTCAGAATAGCCACAAAAAAGCAAATTATTCACAAACCCCGAACCCACTCATTTGTAAATGTAAATATGTTTAACCAATATATGATTTTGAATCTTTCCTTTGCTATTTTTATGAATAATATTATTGTAAACAGGGAAAGGGGCAAAGTAAGTTATTTAACTTGTCCCCAATCCCTTTTGTATTATTCGATATACAAATAAAATATGTTTAAACTAATCTACATGATATCCTGTAACTGTATCTGGACATAAACTATGGTACTAAATCGGATTCGATCAAAGTCTACTCGGATGTCGAAACTATCAACGGCTTGGGGATAGGAAATTACATGCACCAGTATTCCAGCATGGCATATATTGTGTTTCACATCGTTATATTGTGAATATGACATCAACGTGACCAACAGAACACCATGTACGACATGCATTCATCAGTTTATGGTTATTCACTTGGATGGAAATTCTTACTTTTCCTGTGTTGTGCATTCAATGAGATGCCAAAACTCTGCATTCTTCGGTGTATCGATAATCGGCACTGAAAGGATGTATGTTCTTGTTGTTGTTTGCAGTTACATCTGATAAGCATACTCATAACCCATGGAAATGGTAAATTTCAGATAGTCAAAGAAGTGAATATATAATGGTTTCTCTCGCGATATGATTTAGACGAATTGTCAACCAATGTCCTACAAAACAGTTGCTTCATACAAGCCAAGTTCCTGCATACATTTATGCATGAGCTATGAGAACACTGAATCCAGTTCATGACACATCATGGAAATGTTATATTTCACATATGTTGGGTTTTGTATACATAAATTAATCTTTAATGATCCATGAGTTTAATTTCTCTCAGATAAATCAATCATCCCAACATGTGCAAGAAGCGGCATACATGTGCGTAGATACAACTAAGCTTAGTAATTGCTCAGTTCATAAGATGTCAATAGGTCAAATTAAGAAGCCACAAGGAATAACCCTTGTGGCAATTTATACAAGCTCAACGTCCTCGTTTAAGTTGCAAGTCGCGATGAATCAGGTAAGTGTAGAACACCGGAGTGTGACTTCCCAGAGCTACATTGTCATTGACAACTAGACTCAATCATGCCATATGGAGTTATCCGCCATGCCAACAAAAAGCTTCGACCATGCGTAGTTAAAATCACCACTTCCGTCCCGACCAACTCCGGATCACATAGAGTAGTGTAGTAACTTAGCGACAAAATTTTGTCACATTGGAACGGACTGGCCAAAAGTGCCATTTTTTTATATTATGTCAAGTTAGGTGTGCTCTTTCAGAAAGTGAACTAGAAACAGGTTTCTGATCAATATTAACCCTTGTTTCCAGTATCAATCCAAGATGGCGGCCAAATTCAATCATTATTTCACCATGACGTTCCAACTCGTATACAATTTAAGGAACATGCACAATAAAGGCGTCATTCCATCCGGCATTGTCATATTTTGAAGATATTAGCAATCCAGGCTGACCAAATTATAACTTTTTGGACCAAAAGCATGAAATTTTGTCATAAAATCATTCTCGTTTCAATTATTTCGGAATAATAAACAGACAATTTCTCAAAACTGTTTCAGTGCAGATCAAAGGTTAAGATCTTAAATTTTTCAGAAATGTATACTGCAAACAAAATATACAACATCTAAGACAAATTCATAACCATATTTTAGACATTTTGGATTATGTTACCCCTCACCCCAAAAATCATGAAATTTTGTTTTTGTGATAAACATCCGATAGAACATGGATGAGAATCTATAAAGGACACTATTCGATCACATTTCTAAATACTGTAATTGCAATTACACACACAATGACCAAAGTTGAAATTTACAACTTTTTCGACTGAAATATGCAATTTGGTAAGAAAATCCTCGTCATTTCAAATATTTTGGTCCAATAAATGGTCATTTACACATAGGATATTTGCGATAGTTCAAAATGTTTGTTCTTAAATGTTTTGGACATATATACTGAAAACAATGAATACATTTTCTGTGGTTAATATGTAACAACGTTTCCGAAAATTTGGTTTATGTTACCCCTCACCCCAAAAATCACGAAAATGTGACTTGGTTGTAATGATTCAATAAATCTTTGGTTAAATCTTATAAAGTGAGTTTTTCGATGACAATTAGTCATATATTGTTATGTAACAATCACATTGACAGTATACTGTTTAAATTTACAATTGTATGCCTAATAACAGCTATATTGTATGGTAAAATAACCATAATTTCAAATATTTTCAACCAATATATGGGCAATTTCTCAAACATTTCCAAAGATCATATACCACATGCGGCCTTGAAAATTTCGAAAATGACTGTCGAATACAACACATTTAAAGGTGTATACATGTCATGTCTTGGTGAAATAGAATAAAATTCAAAAAATCTATTATACCATAAATAATTTGAAGGTGTTGACTTATATAATCTACAAATGTAGCATACAAGAGGGGGTATATATAGACATGTGGTTCAGATTACAACTTTAATTTGTCTACCAATAATACACATAACATAAAGATGGTCTATCTTTGTTTATACTCTGTCCTTAAATTCACGTTTGTTATGTTGTACCTGTATAACTATAATGTGCACAGTCTGATCATACCAGCGGATATATAGCAACTCATAGATTGTCATGTTATAATAACCGGTGACCATGTTTATACATTGAACAAATATTTTAGGCATTCTTAATATCACAATTACAACTGCATAATTATGTGAATGGTAAAACAGCTATTGCACATTTTCACCTGTTTGCAACAACACTTGATGAGTTCTGTACACACAGCTGCAGCTTCTCGTAATGTAGTCCACAAAGGTTTACATCCATGATCTTCAACTGTCCATTCCCAGTCATGCGGGCCATGTATTGGAATTGTTATGTCATGACAAGTGTACCACAATCCTGCCTGGTATATGGCTCATTTCATATGCTGTATTAGGGTCCCATTTGAGCGACAAGTTTTGGAGAATTCTCTTCATATGCCTCGTTATCAACAACTTTTGACAACCTTTATTATAATTAATGGTAATGAAACTTTCGAGTTCTTTGAAAATATATGAGGACGAATCTTGTTGAATAAAAGGTTGATTCGCTTATAGAAGAAATGTACATGTACCTGTGATAACAGGATAATATTTCCATGCTATCCAGAAACTTTTTCTGCCCTTTATATGGAAGAACAAAGTGGTATCAAAACCAGATATCGAATGAAAATTGGGTAGTGATAACAATTGTCATCGCTCAGAGCGGAAAATGTGCTGTTGTCATGGTACAATGTTTTAGTTTTGCCTGTTCCTAGAGAAACACATGTATCACCACCACTGTTAGCATCCGTAAACTTTGAAAACAGACCGATGACCATTACCAGGACATCTGTGTCAACAAACTGAACACGGATGGTCGTCAGCCCACAAGAAAGCGCATGGATAATGTGCGGCACAATTCTAATATCAGCTTCCTCCTGACAACAGTTTCTCAAGATTTACTAGGAAGAATTTGCTATTTTGAGAGTTGACGAACATTCTGTCATGTTTAAAAATTTATCATCATGTTCTGACGCATTACAAAATACAAAATGTTCAAGCTTATTGTCAGAATGACGGAGGAATTCGTTCCATTTTTTTGGGAATCTTAGTTTGGCCACAAACTTTTCGTCCAAGATCTATACCACGATTCTCATTAGTGCTGCCTTCATAATACCTATCCCACACAACACACATGACATTAACTCTTCTTAGTTTGTAGAAACTTCATTGATGACTGTGTAATCTTTAAAAGTACTTTTAGATCCTATCGCAGGCACAATTATATGCACAAGAACGCCTCCATCAAATATCTTGCACGTACTTCCAATATTTTATTTCTTGTAATAGTGTGTTCGAACAACATTTGGGCAGTTCAAAAAACCCGAAATCGCTTCTCCGCTATTCCAAACGATCACGTGCAGGAACAGGAGAACATCAAATTGAAAGGAACGGGAGGTAAATTCAAGGGGACACAATCTGATTTGCTGGGATGTATCCGGGAAGCAATTGGAGATATATCGGACCCACCTAAAAATGTTCAGTGCAAGATATTTGATGGATGCGTTCTTGTGGATATGATTGTACCTGCGATATAGTATCTACTTTTAATGATTACGCCCATTCACTAATGAAGTTTCTACTCTACAGACTAAGAAGTGTTACTGTCATATATACATGTATGTGGTGTGGGACATGTGAAACGAGCTGCCTACCAGGTAGGATTGTGGTACATTTGTCATGCCAAACTGCAGCTGTGTGCTCAGAACTCATTAAGTGTTGTTGCAAATCACAAACTTGTAACAGATGCAAATATGCAAACGCTGATTTACCATACACAGAGTTATGTAGATGTAATTGTGTGCTTAAAATATTTGTTCAACGTATAAACACAGGCAGCGGTGATTATAACATGACAATCTATGAGTTGCTATCTATCGGCTGGTATTATCAGTCTGTGAACATTATAGTTATATAACATAACAAACATGAATTTAAGAACACAGTATAAACAAAGATAGGCCATCTTTATGTGTATTATTGATTGACAATTTAAAGTTGTGACCTGAAATGCATATCTATATATACACCCATCTTGAATGCTAGATTACATAAGTCAATGATATTGGGTCAAATATATCCATTAATGGTATTATAGATTCTTTATTTTTATTTTATTTCACCAAAACATTACATGAATATACCCTTATATGTGTTGTATATATATTCGATGTTCATTTTCGAAACTTTTAAGACCGCATATTGTATATTATTACATATTGCCATTCTATTGGTTGAACATATTTGAAATGATCAAATAAATTGTTATCAGGCATACAATTATTAATTTCAACAGTATACTGACAATGAGATTGTTACATTATAATATATGACGAATTGCGATCGACAAACTCACTTTATAAGATTTAACCAAAGATTTATTGAATCCTTACAACAAGTCACATGTTCGGGATTTTTGGGGTGAGGGGTAACATAAACCAAGTTTTCTGAAACGTTGTTACATATTAAACACATACAATGTATTCATCGTTTTCAGTATATATGTCCAAAAGATATCAGACCGAACATTGTGAACTATCGCAAATATCCTATGAGTAAATGACCATTTATTGGACCAAAATATTTGAAATGACGAGGATTTTCTTACAAAATTGCATATGTTTTGTCGAAAAAGATGTTATATTTCAACTTTTGTCATTGTGTATGTAATTGCCATTGCAGTATTTAGAAATGTGATCAAATAGTGTCCTTTATAGATTCTCATCCATGTTCTATCGGATGCTTATCACAAAAACAATATTTCATGATTTTGGGTTGAGGGGTAACATAATCCAAAATTTCTAAAATAAGGTTAAGAATGTTTCCTAGCTATTGTATGTTTTGATTAGAGTATACATGTCCAAAAATGCTAAGACCTTAACCTTTTATCTACACTGAAACATTTTTGAGAAATTGTTTATTATTCCGAAATAATTGAAACGAGAATGATTATATGACAAAATTGCATGTTTTTGGTACAAAAAGTGATAAATTTCAAATTTGGTCAGCCTGGGTTGCAACAATCTTCAAAATATGACAATGTCAGGTTGAATAATGACTTAATTATGCATGCGCCTCAAATTTTATACCAGTTGGAACGTCAGGGTGAAATAATGATTGAATTTGATCGCCATCTTGGATTTATACTCGAAACAAGGGTTAATATTGATCAGAAACCTGTTTCTAGTTCACTTTCTGAAAGAGCACACATAACTTGACAAAATATAAAAAAATGGCACTTTTGGTCAGTCCGTTCCAAAAAAAAACGCTAAGTCACTACACTAGAGTGAATACATAATTCCCCCTCCCCCACCCTACGGTGGCCAGGCCATCGGTTCTCTCGGTTGTCCTTCCACAGCAGCCGCTCACACTCGCTTGTCTCATTCCTGTCGCTGGTGGCTCACTACAACCCTCGGAGTCGATATCGCCCCTGTTTTGCCCGTTGTGCTCCTGCCTCAACACGTCACTGCTCGCTACTTCTCCTGCATCAGTCTGCTTCACTCCCCCTAATGTTTTTGAATATAATCGAATCAGACAAAAGATTCCGAATTGCATCGAATCGAATCACAGGGCCCTAATTGTGAATTGCCATCTTGGATATAACAGTTTAAAAAAATATCTTTTCTGTGCAAGGTTATTTGCCACCGGTATGTACATGTACATGTAAAGTACATGCACGTGTGTCTGCCATCTGGCCACCCCAGATGGCCCAACAGTTTTTGTCAAAATATCGCACTGAATTACAGCTATTACAGTAAAACCTCACAAAACGTCACACTCTTCGGATCGGCCCGTCTGTTCGGTTTAGAGAGGTGTTCGGTTTACAGAAAATCGAAAAACCATCGGAATATATTGCTGCCGGCAGTAAGATTTATCGAGACACGGGCACCTCATTACTGATTACTTAAACTTTATTACATAAACTACAAAATAAAACATAAATTGCAGTAGATAATTTAAACATGCTATAATAAGAAATAAATAGATGTATAGCGAAACCAGGAAACACGGAAACGATACAATTTACGATGATTCGCAATTTTTGAAAATGTTGTTGACGGTAGATTTCAACTCTGATATATCATTTTCCCGACTGCTCATTAATTGTCATAAGTTGATTTTATAAAACTGTGATGCTCTAATTATCATCACTGTGATAGCCAAGAGAATTACCGCCGCCTTAATTATCATCACTGTGATAGACAAGTGAATTACCGCCGCCTTAATTATCATCACTGTGATAGCCAAGTGAATTACCGCCGCCTTAATTATCATCACTGTGATAGCCAAGTAAATTACCGCCGCCTTAATTATCATCACTGTTATAGCCAAGTGAATTACCGCCGCCTTAATTATCATCAATGTGATAGCCAAGTGAATTACCGCCGCCTTAATTATCATCACTGTGATAGCCAAGTGAATTACCGCCGCCTTAATTATCATCACTGTGATAGCTAAGTGAATTACCGCCGCCTTAGTTATCATCACTGTGGTAGCCAAGTGAATTACCGCCGCCTTAATTATCATCACTGTGATAGCCAAGTGAATTACCGCCGCCTTAATTATCATCACTGTGATAGCCAAGTGAATTACCGCCGCCTTAATTATCATCACTGTGATAGCCAAGTGAATTACCGCCGCCTTAATTATCATCACTGTGATAGCCAAGTGAATTACCGCCGCCTTAATTATCATCACTGTGATAGCCAAGTGAATAACCGCCGCCTTAATTATCATCACTGTGATAGCCAAGTGAATTACCGCCGCCTTAATTATCATCACTGTGATAGCCAAGTGAATTACCGCCGCCTTAATTATCATCACTGTGAGAGCCAAGTGAATTACCGCCGCCTTAATTATCATCACTGTGATAGCCAAGTGAATTACCGCCACCTTAATTATCATCACTGTGATAGCCAAGTGAATTACCGCCGCCTTAATTATCATCACTGTGATAGCCAAGTGAATAACCGCCGCCTTAATTATCATCACTGTGATAGCCAAGTGAATTACCGTCGCCTTAATTACTTTGATAGCCAAGTGAATTACCGCCGCCTTAATTACTGTGATAGCCAATTGAATTACTGCCGCCTTAATTACTGTGATAGCCAAGTGAATTACCGCCGCTTTAATTACTGTGATAGCCAAATGTATTACGGCCGCCTTAATTTCTTTGCCAAAAAATAATGCTAATCACCATCAACTTTAGTATACATTTTTTTCCACAACGTGTCATACATGTATATCAACATTTTGTTCAACAAAATGTTTTATCATCAAGATTCAAGAGCACCACTATGTCGGTCGTCTCATCGAATATTTGCTAGGCTGCCACATATTCCAGGAAGTGAAAAATAATATTTTTCAAAAATCGATATGTGATAACTCTGAGCTTTGATGAGATGGGTGTGTTCCTCGACTCGAATACAATATTTTTTTTACCCATAAGCCAAATAATTAGTAATTTAGGAGCATTAATTATGATTATGCATCTCTAACTAAACACAAACTATTTCAGTTAATAAACTGTTTACGGTAATACGGTTTATTCAACATAGAGTTGGTCACCTACATCATCAATGCAGCTTCAAGCCACGACGAAAATAAAGAAATTATCTGTTGCGCTTAGTTCGGTGATACCAATGTTAAGTTAAAAGCTCTCTTGTATTTTTGTCAGTGTTTCTAAAGTTTCCATTTGATGTTATTTTGAAATCACAATTACACGCTATTGACAAATATTATTTAAGGCTGAAAATCATGGGTTTACCATCTGGTACATTGTAACATTTAATTGAGAGTTGGCCACAAATGGGTACTAGACTACTAGTATTATATTGACTCACATATGATGCATTTTATTACCATGGGTAAATGCGGCCGACCTAACGAGCAAGCGAGTCAGATTGTTGCCAGTGACCATCTGACAGCAGACCGAGATCTCTTGGAGGAGATCCCAGAATGGCTGCAAACAGGGTAATTGGTCCAGGTAGAGAAAAAAATCAATACCATATTGGTCAATGACATGGTACCACACTTCATTCGGAATATGTAGCAATGACTGGCAGTCTAACATGATGTGCTGTAATTCATGCCAGGAGCAATGATGACATAGGCTAGCTTGTGCGGATATCGTGCTTTACTTTTCCAGTATATACCAAAATCAACAAATAATATCACAAATGTGGCATCAGATTTCTCCCCAGATGTACCGTTATGAAACTACTGAAATGTGCCAATATTTGGTATAAAACAAAACAATGAGTATGAGGCTCTTGGGAGAAAACTAATCCATTATGACCTGGGATGTGGGCATAGAAATAGCTCATCTTCGGGGCCAGCTATTGGGTCCGAACAATCGGTAGAAATATCTTGCCCCTCGGTTGAGATCTTTCCATCCCCACACCCCAGGTCATGATGGATAATATTATTCTTATCTCAACCTAACTTCAGCTGAACATGCACTGCGCGCATAATGTTTTACATTCATTTATTTATGTTAAAGTTACAAAGAGCATATATATTCAATGAAAATGTCCCTGTATTCTAATAACATTTTCAAGGCAGTCATGTGTTACCAAATGATAGAGATGACCAATCAGCAATGCCACGAGGATAAACCTGTTGTGTCTTGTCGATACAAAAGAACGAACAAGTTTTCCATGTGTATATCACCTCCATACACATGTATATAGTCAGTTATAATTAAAATTAGGCTCTAGAATAAGCTACACATAACAGAGTCTTAATGAATATAACTATCAGTCAAATAGCCATCGATATAAATAGCATATGCATGCAATTCCTGTTGTACAACATCAAATCGCAGTGTTACTATGGAAAGAATGCTATCTCATGTCACTTTCATTTTGGCGATGAGAAAAAAGGGTGCTAACTGTTGCAATTCTTGGAAATGCTTAATTCTATTCTCCTTGATGGATATTATTAATCAATTGTGAACTCTTCAAGTATACACACATCAGTGTTAAATTATTTGTTGTAATCACCAAATTTGTGAACACTGTGAAATTAGCAATGTGACTAGATATGACATAATGACAGGAAACTTATTATGCTATTTTAGCTATGAGTCGAAACACTCTGGAGTCGATGAAAATCGCCAATTGACTGATTTGCTTCATCACTTTACTGTTATATGTTGTGATTGACTGACGCTGATGTAAAGATTCTTGGTCGTAATGGAATGAGTTCAGGGAATACTATTCCACAAGCGGCATATTCGCGTCGCAAAATAGGCCTATAGCACATAGGGAATAGTCCTAAAATTGTCTATCAGATTTTCAAAACAATTTTGAGACAGGCGGTAAACTCTTCTTTTTCTGGTCAAATCCTATCATTGGCTCTGTACCCAATTAAGATTATAAGATACACTTTGTAAAAGAATAAATACTTGTATCACCTGTATCATCTCGCCGAAATATTATATGTGTTGGGAGAAATAAACAACGATTGTTTTAACCTCAATCGGTGATGTCACAAACTATGGGGAGATAGGTCATGAAGTTTTTGATCAAAATGCGAAACCTATCTCAAAACATTGAAATGTTATGGTGCACATCAGCAGATAAGCGCGTTTCTAAAATATCACGTTTGCAGGATATGTTGGCTGACCAGATAGGCAACCAATTAAACTCATTATTTCTTACTGGAAGTGGAAGATTGTATGACTTTTATCCTAGTCACCACTTTAGAGCATTTCCTGCTATACATACACATGTATATGGATGCAACCTGTGGGTATGATGTTGAACCTTTAATTCTCAGTATGAACATCGAATTGCACTACCCGAAGCTCAGATATCGGGATCATATTCTTCTCTGTAGTTCCAATGTAGTTCCAAACATGTTCCTACCTACAAATAATAGACCAAAAGAGATGGTGTACATGTACATTATCAAACATGTTAATGTAGCTCAGCTTGGACATGAGATATAATTTTCACAGAACTTCATGGAATGATGTAGATGGAAATTTCCAGTGATAAGTGTTAAGCGGATTCATATATCACACATTGTTCTAGGCATTTGCCGTCCCATTACAACAGGATCGGATGCTCAAAATTAACTCCCGAAACCATATATGAAATAACAGATTGCTTTATATCTGTTATAGACCAGATGTGTACCTGATGAGCTGCTGTGGCCAAACATTTTTTTATAGGACCAACTTTCGGTACAAAAATATGATTTCGGAACGGACTTAGTAAACATTTTCCAAACAATTGATTCCTTCTGTGTTATCAAGCTAGTACGATAAGTCAAAAAATAAACACTCAAAAAATAAACACTCAAATACAGTAAATATGACATGTTTACATAGCTCCACATGTCAACACCACTTTAGAAACAGGGCCCGTTAACCAACAAACCATTTAACTCATGGATGGTTGATTGTATACCTGTATGTGGGATGGCCCACGTTTTTGTCTGCTATCACGATAACAAATTGTATGCATGGGAACTTTGTACACAATCCCAGCCGATGTACCCTATATACATAACCGTTATATACTCTATATAAAGAGCGTTTACCATATCATATGTATAGGTTTGTAATTTAATTACTTACTGACAACAGCCCTATATATCATGACAAATATAAAATAGACTAGTTGTCGTGTGATATATAGATACTTACTACATGTATAGCCAAAGCTACTGCATTACATAAAGAGTGGTTTATCTATGATTTATTTTATACGGGATTTATGGGTACCGCGGTAATCAGACAACGGGACCTCCCTTGGTCAAGGAAACGAAATAACCTTCCACGATAATGTGTGGATAATTCGATAATTGAACATTTTCAGTGTTGGTATCTTTTAATAAGTATATGAAGTGAAAACATTCATACCCAAGTATGAATGATTATGGTTTGCATATGCGTACATGTTAAACGCACTTATTTTACAAAGTCGGGAACTCCAGGCCCCAAAATATGCAAACAAGTAAACACGCACGTATGCATATAATTTAAATAGCTTTATTTGTTATAAATATTGCGGACTCCAACAGTCCAACTCCATGCACGCATATAATACGCTAATATATATTTAATACAATGTAGGATAACGTTTTGTGGTCGACATTCAATGTCTGCCATTTAGTCAGTCCGCCCGTCCGTCCGTTTGTGTCTGTTTTCCGCGATAGATTTGTATGTCTCACCTGGATGTCATTAGTATGTGTATACCGATATTTAATATGGAAAATACACATATATGATAACGCATGTTGTCTTATCTTGTAAAAATGCTTACTACATGTATCAGCTTTGTTTCCCAGACTGTTAAGCTATACTGCATTATATATAAAGAGTGGTTCATCTATGAGTTATTTATTTTTATACGGGAATTATAGGTAATCAAACAACGGGACCTCCCTTGGTCAAAGAAACGAAATAACCTTCCACGATAGTGTGTGGATTATTCGATAATTAATTGTCAATGTTGATATCTTTTAATGAGTATATGGAGTGAAACATTCATACCCAAGTATGAATGGTTATGGTTTGTATATGCGTACATGATAAACGCACTTGTTTTACAAAGACGGGAACTTCAGGCATCAAAAATACAAGCAGGTAAACACGCACATATATGCATATAATTAAATAGCGTTAATTGTTATACATATTGCGGACTCCAACAGTCCAACTCATTGCACGCATAAAAGACGCTAATACATATATTTAATATATAATGTAGGATAACGTTTTGTGGCCGACATTCAATGTCTGCCGTTTAGTCAGTCCGCCCGTCCGCCTGTTTGCGTCTGTTTTCCGCGAGAGATTTTTATGTCTCACCTGGATGCCATAATTTGTGTATACTATATTTAATATGTAAAATACGCATATGATAACGCGGAAATATGTAAAATATAGGAATGTATGCGCCCGATGCGATCTCGGTGGATTCCGATAACTCCCGCTAACAACAAGGGCACCTCCGATGTTTATGTAAACAATATAACCTGACTACGACTGTTGTTGAATTTATAGTTGTAAATTTTGGGCTTTGTAAGTGTATACCATCATGTAATCAATTCATGATATTCAGGATTCTCTACAATTTTATTTACACTAATTTTATTTTTGACTGGCTAAAACTGCTCCTACGGCAGACTGTCTGTTCATCATTAGCATAATATAAGCTTCCGGTGAGCAATGCGGGGTACCTTGTTTGTGGGCCCAGGACACTGTGGCATCACCTGCTCATTCTGTATATGGGCTCTATAAAACAAACATGTTCCTACCTACAAATAATGGACCAAAAGAGATGGTGTACATGTACATTATCAAACATGTTAATGTAGCTCAGCTTGGACATGAGATATAATTCTCACAGAACTTCATGGAATGATGTAGATGGAAATTTCCAGTGATAAGTGTTAAGCGGATTCATATATCACACATTGTTCTAGGCCTTTGCCGTCCCATTACAACAGGATCGGATGCTCAAACTTGGTTATAACCAAACCATAATATTCAGAATTCGTCATGTTTTTGTACATTAATTTTATTTCGGAAAATGCTCAAAGATCTAATTAAATCGAAAACAGCATTGGATGTAACAATAATCAGTGCCATTGTAGCTACATGTACATATAACATTAAATAATAGCAGAGCATTATTTTTGTAAATATCTGGTGGAATATTTTTGGCATGCCTGCATTATTGATTGAAGTACCTGTACACAAAAACCTTTGTGGCTCTATGTCATGGTTAATGGAATAGCTACTGGACATTCGTAAACTAGATGCCAAGATGGTCAAGGGCATAGGCCGGGACCATTTAGTTTATGAATATCCGGGAGCGAGTCAAATAAGTTATAACCGACTTAAACAGTTTTATAATATGCAAGGGAAAGATGTTGACTAGTTGACGTGTGGAGACTATTTAATAAACAAGAAAGACGTTACACGTGGAGAAGGAAATCCCCAGTTAAAATGGCGAGGCTAGATTATTTATTAATCTCCGAGGACCTCCTTAATCTAACTGGAGAAGGATTGGCAATTTTACCCGGGTACAAATCAGATCATTCTATTATTTCACTCGCATTAAACGTCGGTGACATCAAGACTGGTCCAGGGTTTTGGAAATTTAATAATTCTCTTCTGTACTGTAGAGAATATGTTGATTTAGTAAAATCGATCATTTCTGAAAATAAAATTAGATATTCTTACTCCACAAATGTAAACGAAAAGGAAAGTAAGAAAAAATGTTCCATTGGAAAACGACTTTTCCTCGATGCAGTGTTACTTGATATCAGAGCCGCCACCATACGCTTTTCCTCAAATCGAAAACGTGAGCGAACAAAAATGGAGAAAAATCTGACAACAAAAAAAGCTAAAATTATTTCAGACCTTGAATCCAACATCTCTGATGAAAAACAAAAAATAATGGAAGACTTGGAAAAAATAGAAGTCGAAATTGAGCAATGCGAAAAGAAACAATCCTCGGAACCATGGTTAGATCTCGTGCTAAATGGATAGAGGAAGGCGAAAAACCAACAAAATATTTTCTAAATTTAGAAAAACGTAACTACATCTCCAAAACCCTGACCAGCCTGACAGTCGCGAATGGTAGTACAATCACGAAACAAAACGATATTATGAAAGAAACCCGAAAATTTTACCTTAATTTATACTCATATAGGTCAATGGATGATCGCGACCTAAACTCCCTTCTTAAAGATGGAACATGTCCCACATTAAGCCCTACGCAGACCTCGAATATTGAAGGACCCTTAACCTTACAAGAATTAACAGACGCGCTTAAGAACAAAAAAAATAATAAAAGCCCAGGGCCATCCGGATACACCAATGAATTTTATAAATGTTTTTGGTCTGACTTAAGTCCCCTTTTAACAGAGTCGCTCAATGAATCGTTTTCAGTGGGAGAACTATCAATCACACAAATGCAAGGTATTATAACTTTGATTCCAAAAAAGGATAAAAATAGACAGATGCTAAAAAACTGACGTCCCATCTCCATTTTGAATACATCTTACAAACTAGCCTCGTCATGCATAGCGAACATAATAAAACGTGTGCTCCCATCTATAATCAATCCCGATCAAACTGGGTTTTTAGCTGGTAGGTATATAGGAGACAACACCCGACTAATATATGAATTAATTCACAGGACAAAGCAAGAAAATAAATCTGGCCTACTACTCCTTATCGATTTTGAAAAAGCGTTTGACACTGTTTCCTGGACATTTATAAGAAAATGTCTTGACATTTTTAATTTTAGAGATGCCATAAAGAAATGGCAATCAATTTTGTACGATAATGCCAGCTCATCTATTCTGATTAATGGTCATATTTCTCAGAGCTTTATGTTAGGGAGAGGCTGCCGCCAGAGTGACCCAATATCACCGTATATTTTCCTCCTCTTCGCAGAAGTCTTGGGGCTGATGATACGCCAAAACAATACAATTAAAGGGATTTTCCTCGGCGGTTCAGAGTACAAAATAACACAATATGCGGACGACACGACGCTCATACTTGATGGTTCTGAAGACAGTCTACGTGAATCGTACTTAATACTTGACGAATTTGCTCGGGTATCGTGTCTGCGCATAAATCCAGAAAAATGTCAAGCGGCATGGATAGGGATAGGGTCACCAAATAAAATACGTCATGTTCTTATAGAATTAAACCTGTCCACTGTAAACACTTTCAATTTTCTAGGTATACACTTCGACACTAATTTAACAACAAACATGAATATAAATTACAATTATAAACTCGAAGACATAGAAAAGACCACAAAAATTTGGAAACAGACTTCTGACCCCTTTAGGTAGAATAACCGTTGTCAAATCCCTCATCATACCAAAATTGACACACCTATTTATAACTCTCCCAAGTCCAGGTACAACTTTTTTGAAAGCCCTAAATACGTGTTTATATAATTTCATTTGTAATTCCAAACGCAATAGAATAAAAAGAAAACAATTAGGTGCCGATCACATGCACGGAGGTTTGAAGATGATTAATGTTGAAAACTTTGATAATGCCATGAAAATGACATGGATACGACGCTTGATTTGCAAACAATCAAAGTGGGCTTCATTGTGTAATACCACACCTTTCTTAAACGACCAACTATTTCTCACGTACCATGCAAGTTATATTGTAAAGCAAACAAATAAGTTCGCAAATCCATTCTGGAGAGGTTTTCAGTGCATGGTGTACATTTATGCGATTAAATAATTCAAATACTACTATTGTGGCCTCAACTATCTGGAATAATCCGAACATTGGAGATTCAAATTGGAGATTCAGCAATCAACTTTAAATCGTGGAGAGATGCGGGAATATATTTTATAAACGATTTATTCCAATCAGATAATACATTCCATACCCCACACACATTATATGCAAAGTTCAACATCCGCGTCGATTTCATAACAATCAGCAACATAAAACGTCAGATTATGTCATTGGCAAGTTCTCTTAATCAACCATTAATCCGTATACCCTGCCCATACCTACCTAATAATCTTACTGCGATACTCTGTGACAAAAAGGGCGGACAATTATTTTACAAAGTTCTAGAAAGTGGGAAAATTATGCCAAATACATGTCAAAAATTGGAATCCGAAATGTCCGAGAAGATAGAAAATTGGGAAGAATATTTGAGCATGCCCTTTAAAACGACAACCGATACGAAATTACAGTGGCTCCAATTCAGAATAAACACGCGAATTATCGGTACAAATAAATTTCTCAAGGTGGCTAACCTTCGAGTCGACGAGTTTTGCAATCGATGTCAAAATGTACAGGAAACCATTTCTCATATGTTATGGTACTGTCCCCATGTACAACCCTTTATAAAGGAAATTGAAACATGGACGGAAAACAACCAGTTTCCCATTGATCTAACAAAGAAGAATATTATTATCGGTATAGATCACGAATATAGAAAGTCAAAAAGTAACCTCTTCCTGCTAGTGATGAAACAATATATATACAGGACAAAATTCACGCCCACACAACTGTCGCTTCGCTCACTCCTTTGCGATCTTAAACTTAGGTATGAATGCGAGAGATACAACGCAAAATGTAACATGAATCATGACTTCGATAACCAGTGGATGACACTTCGAAATGCCTTAAAAATAAAATAATAGACTGAAACCCCGATATTTGCAGACTCAAAAATACACCCGACCTTTAACAGTGACCCTGAATATCACACACAACAAACTTAATTACCCGATACCCGAGCGAAAGATATCTATCAAATTTAGTTACAGTGATCATAGATACACCTGTTTACTTAAACACATCACAACACTGTCCGAGAAGCAAAAACAGCGAGCGTTGTGTATTTTCCAGATAGCTGTCGAACCAGTATTTACAATACAGTTTCAATATGGTTAATTTACTAATTATACTGTTTATGGTAAACTCTGAACGTAGAATAATTAAAGTTGCACATATAGTTTGGAACTTGATTCTGCAAACCTGAAATTCTTATTACACACCATCAACCACTTTAGCTGTTTTAATACGGGACATTCAAAGTTATTCTGAAGGAAACAAAATAGTCTATTGTTTTTATCACCACTATTTTAGCTAAATAACGCAAATTTTCGGTCAAAGAAATGACAACGTAGAAACTAATATCACCTTTTCGTCTTGCTGTTAAGTTGATCGGTGCCTAAAAAAAACAAAAAAAGATTTTCCCAACACAATATGTGCCTTTAAATATTTCCGAAAGTCACTGATACGAAAGTAGGCCAGGTCATGGCAGAGTCCGCTATTCCATGTCCTGGATCGAGAGCATGAGTGAGTGCGTGTATTATGTCTTTTTATCTTTTGTTACATGTATTCTTTGTTCACAATAAAAAAATTATAAAAAACATATCGTATGTGTGTTATGTATCAGCTGCAACGATACTGCGACAACCTAAACCTTATTAGTGATATAATAACGAAAATATTTATCAAATGCAAACCGATTCGAAATATTCCGTCCACTCCGAATTTTGTTTTAATTGTTACCTGAAGTTAAATTTACGTACCTGATCTATTACGGCCGTACACGTGTTCGCATGTTTGAAATGTTGTGGTGACAATGTTCCAGGTATTGTTATTATATTAATAAATACCCCATATTGGTATGACATACTACACAATGCATATTACATTTAACATAGTACGAATATGATTGCGATTAAATAAAGGAATATAACGTGATATAAAAAAGTTTCTGTATTGCATTTGTGGTGCACAATTATTTTTGAAGAGAAATATCTGTCAGTTCGCAACTTTTTCCCCAGACTCATGGACCGATTACAATCAAATTTGGTGTGGTGACTCGGAGCAACCAGGCGAATGTTACCACGCGTTATTTTTTCAAAATTTTGATAAAAACAAATTATTTATGGGTAATTTTTCAGGATTTAGAATCATGAAAAAATACCCACAATTTTGCTATGGTTAAGTGATCAATTACTTTGGACATTACTGTATGTAGATGGAGTTAAACCTCACACAAGTGTGTTGGGGATTTGGGCCTTGACTTGGGACCTTTGGTTTTTAACGCAACAAATGCGCCTACACATTATACACACATTTCTTATATAACCAGAGTTTTTCTTGGATAAGTTGAGTTTGAAGCCTGCTTACATTTCAAAATGTTGTCAGTTGTATATTGTCTGCAGCGAACTCGACGCGTTGAAGCAAAAGTTACAAAAAGATAAAATGTGTACGTGACGAGACTATAATACAAATGAAAAAATAAATTGAGGGAGGGGTGGGCGATACTGGGAACTAAGGGTTGAACCGATAAAAATTTGTTGAGCGATAACGACCAATGTTGACATATTATGCATCTCAACTCTACTGTTGCAACAAGGCTATAAAATAGGGGGTGTCAGAATCTTAGTCATCTCTATATAGTGCCAGAATAGTCATTTATGGAGTTCTATAAGATGTTGGGTTGGATATATGGACTCGGAGAAAAAGGGGTTTGTACCGTTGAACTGACATAAATTAGTGGATCAATGTTGCCATGTAATGCATCGCGACTGTACTAAAGCAGCAATGATATAAAATTGAGGGGGGGTCTGAAATTATCTCTATCTCTATAGATGGCACCAGGATTATATAGAAAGGAATAGCAATTGATATACGTATACGGTATACTATAGTAATACCATAGACATATAAGTACAAGTATCACGAAATAAAATATTACGTAACATGACTATATACCGATGAAAGAAATAAATAAATTGGACCGGGATTAGAGGTTGGGTTGGTTATATGTGGATAATTGGATATGAAATTTATACCGATGAAACGATACAAATTAGTCGAGCGATAAAGACCAATGTTGACACTTAGTCAGGCTACGCGGGGGAAATAGGGGTTGAAACAATAGACCAAAATAAATTTGTCGAGTGATAATGACCAATGTTGACGTATAAAGTAACGCGACTGTACTGTCACACAATTATCAGGTAGAACCGGTCAAATATGGACTCTAGTGCCCAATATCGAACAGCTCAGAAAACATTTGCAGGGCCATAAAATTTATTTAACATGGCATCTGCCATATACAAATCCATTTATCTCGATAAATCTCTTATTTTTCAAAAATTTAAGCTCAGACTTGGTGTTTGTGCGTGGGATAATAATACATTCCTAAAATGACAGGGTACATCACGTTTTTTTTCGATGATAAAATTTAACACAGGATTTCCCATTAAAATCGATTTATGTCTATAAAACTGTCATTTTTCAAAATTTTGAGTTGAAACTTGGTGTATATGTGTGTAATACTACTATATTCCTAGAATGAAAGAGTTCAGCGCGTAATTATGTTTTAGATGGAAGAAATTGAATTTGTTTTCGATAATAAATTTACACTAATTACAGCGTGGACTGCCGGGTAATCGAGGAGACGCATTTTGTAAACAGGCTTTTTTCAATAACCATTTTGGACAAACTAAACCCTTTTCGACCAGCAGATCCGAATAGTAGCTAAGATGTATTTAGATATAATTATCAAAAGAATTTGACCGATTAGGGTACATTTTGAGAGAATCGAGTGGAAACTTCTTGGTGATAATTCCAGAAAATAATGATGGCGGAGAATCACAATGAAATTACCCACTATGCACTTCACTACACCAGGGGTTCCCAATGGGTTACACATTATTTTCAGTCTATCAGATTATTTATATTTTCAACAACAAGTGACTTTAAGTTTACAATTTCAGCCTGTCCTGACTCTATCGATACGATTTATCACATTTTCAAAAACATATTATACACCGGTGGCGTTAACTTTACAATTTAAGCATCTACGTGATTCTATCGGTACGATTGAGTAAGGTACAAATAAAAATGTCCAAAAATACACTAGGGGCTCCCAATGGGTGATATATTATTTTCTGGCTATATTTATATTTTCAACAACATATTATTACACCGGTGACTTTAAGTTTACAATTTCAGCCTGTCTGACCCTATGGATACGATTTATTATATTTTCCAAAACGTATTATACACCGATGCCGTTAACTTTACAATTTCAGCATATACGTGATTCTAATGGTACGATTGAGTAAGGTACAAACAAAAATATCCAAGAATACATTCCTCCAGTGGACCATGAGTCTATACAAATCTGTACACCAGTGTACACCACTTTGTGGCGGTAATGAACAAACATGAACTGGTGGTCGGAAAGTAAACCTGTGTTCTACACTCTGACACGTAGATACAGACAATCCATACGGGCACTCTGGGATACATAAAACACCTGGAATGCCTAACTGTGATAACACCCATTAGTGTCAATTGTATTATATGGATGTAGACCATATATAGGACCCATGGAGTGCCAAATCGTTGACTACAATCTGATTGGATGCGACAATCACGCGTGTAGATCACTTGGTGCAAGATAAATTATAAAACTGAAATAACAAAATGATCGCATCGAATCGTCTCATTAAGTGTTTTATTTGGAGCCGTCTTCGGTCTGATCTGACAGGTACATGTTTAATGTGGCATAAAATCCTAGTATGTTGTACCACAACTTGTGTGGTATTTAGAACTAACGAAGCCGCAAAATGATAAATATTTTATGTTGGCCAATTTGAGAGTAATATGATCGAATAGTTACTCCTAGTACTGTACCGTACAAGTTCTAGAATGATGTCGAGACACAATCTGATCTCGGTCTGCGTGTGAACCGGAAAGGATGTGAATCTACGAAAACCGGCCGATGTTGATATTTTCGAGTTGTTTGTTCGACTGTTCCACGATGTCCAACATCCAAGCGAATGGTGTTACACTTGGCACTGGCAGTGGCGTGACTGTTTATTAGGTATTAAAAGTATAAACGTGCGAGAATAATTCACATGAGCTGTGATGTCAACCACTAGTTACTAATACAGGACAATATCAACGCATTTAGTTTTAACGAAACATATGTGTGGCTATGAGTTTACGCAAAATCGTTTTCCAGTTACGGAGTTTGTTCTATCAACTTAATTGTTATTGTTCCTTTATATCCTCAAAAATATAGTAATTATAGATTATGTAATATACTGCACCGAATTCACCTAAGGGCACGTGTTCTCTTATATACTATGGTTTGTATCAAAGGCATGAATGGGTTCAACAAACACTAGTTTGTAACCATGCATACAACTATAAGTATACAATACACATTACGTTTATAATTTAGCATTAAATTTCGCTGTTTTATATTCGCACACCCTGATGAGCATCACTCAAAACTGACAAAAATTTGTCCGTGAAATTCATATAACGCATGTCATGCATGCAAAGTTATACGGTTCTTAATAAATATTGAAAGTAGATTTAAAGTCCACTATAATATAAAAGAACATATCGCGTAATAGCTAACTGTTAAATATTTAGTTATATATATTTCACAACCTGGTCCAATAATAATTATGGTATATTTATTATGGGCATAACTGACATGAAATAGAACTCAGTGAAATTACATCAACAATCGACAGCTAACAACACATATGCCACTTTGTAGTTGACATGTATATGTGTTATATAATTAGTACAAAGTACCTTTATCTTCCCTGTTTGAACCGTACCATTTGTGACTCATTTTCGCACCCATCGCAAAATATAGTACTGACCGAATTTAAATAGGAATTGGGAATATCTTTAGAGAACATACACTATGTGCCCGTATAATGATGACCGTATATGACTTACGCCAGCCAGTGTACAGTATATACTTACTGGTGTTGGTAGCAGCTCAATTGCCTCACCGAGCATCCTCTCCAGTTCTCTTAGTATTGATTTAATTATATTCTGAAAATCAAAACATATCTGTAACTGTAGGCGGCGCAGAGTTGTGCTATCCATGCACACGAATTCCACCTATAAAAGTATGAATGTAACAGTTTTCAAATGATATCGATATTAAACAAGCTGAAAATGAACAGACATGAACTGGTCCCGGAAAGGCAAACATGGGTGCTAGACATATACCCGACTTGCGCTGAATTGAACGGCCAACGGCCTTATCAAATTCCATTCAGATTTGATAACATACAGCTAAGAAATCTGATCGGACGTATGTATGGACGGAAGAACAGGATGATAATGTACTTCAAATATATGACATACTGATATCTTAATACAGGCAAGAAGGTAAACGTTCATCTTACCTCCAATTAATAAATGAGAAAAATACCATCCAGTATACCCATAATGGATGATCATTCATGTCATTGAAGATCCTATAAACCATCTCAAATATCCAATCGACGGTCCGAAAACCAATATTCCAGTTAAACAATGACTGATATATCTAATGGACGGTATTAAAACCAATTTTCCCAGAACGAGACATCTAGAGGACGGACAGAAAACGAATATGCAGATAAACTACGACTGGTATATATAATGGATGCACATAAAACCAATATGCCCAGATAAACCATGAATGAAATATCAAGTGGACGGAGAGAATGTGCATTATATACGGCACTGCGTGAAAATACAAATACTATACACACTTTCGCCTACTAGACATCGATCCGACATGGACGAAAATTGTTACTTACATTCCAGCTTGATCTGAGTTTAGGATTTCATAATATGCTATCCAGGTCGGTACGCGACTTTTCCACATTGAGAAAATGTATACACGCAGGCTGGTGGAAGGTACACTCCTATATATTTAGTGCGTCCATGTGTTATACGAGGAAATCTATAACTAATTTACAATTTGACTACCCAATCATATATGACAACTTGTCTACCTATATTTATGTTATACGAATGCTCTATGGCTAATTGACACATATACTAACATTTCTCCCATTTGGTCATATAAATCGGATTTGTTTCCTAACACATACACTCTTAGATATAACAATCCGTATAGGTCATTGAGAGTACCTATACATTCTTAAACGATTAGGTCTAAAAAAAACAAAATTGGTTTTTAACTTTTGTCCCATATATGTAACCAAATTAGGTTTTGATCAAAACCCAATAACAACTGCCAATTGGTCAAAATCAGTTTGATATATGAAACCAATATTGGTTTTAATCAAAACCAATTTTGGATTTGATCAAAACCAATTTTATATACATGCAGCCTCAACGGCTACTGTATACTAAATTTGGCCTGTTATGGGACCATCTCTTTGTTTTCTCAACATAATCTATGCAATACATGGATGAGTTTGAGCTACGCATTAGTGCACAATACACTCATGTGCTCTATGAACAATGCAACAACATGGCAATTATAATTAAAATGAATTTATGACTCGAGTCATAAATCCATTTTCCTGATAATTTCCATGTTGTTCGCATCGTTCATAGAGCATATCAGTGTATATTGTTCTAATACATAGCTCAGATTCATTCATTTGTTGCATACATGCTGCTGAGTATAAGAGGTGATATCTCATAAATAGCCCAATTTAGTGTATTGCCCACCCTCTAACCATTTGATGACTGGATAATCATTGATGTGTAGTTACTTCTCTTTGAGAAAAAAGTATATACTCATCGATCAGTATCCAATTATCAAATGGTTGAATTAATTTAACAATATGCGGTTCCAATACATATATTTTAGGAATCAAATACGGGTCAAAATCCATTGAGATAGTAAATGGTTAATTGTATAAGGCTTTAAACTCAGTATGCCATAAAGTCTGAAATATGAGCCACCAGATTCCATTTCCAGAATAAATATTCAGCTAATCACTAGCATATTATGGAATTCCTATATTATGGTCTTCCCAGCTAGACTAAATTTTTGACAAATACATCCAATTCATACCATCCCGTCAAACATACACATGTCTATGGGTTCATTCTGTCAATTGGTGTGAAATACAAGCCATTTGAAAAAACATCATTGATGCTGAGTGAATCTACTCCTGGGAAGTCTACGTGGACGCAGATTGTAAAGTGAACCTATATTAAATTGGTAACAAGCTGTTGGTGTTATTTTGTCGGGCAAAATGTGGGGAACAATATAACACAAATTCGCTTTGGGGAAATTGTCTACATATCTTTGAAATAGGGTCCTATTTATGTTTTTTGTGTCAAATAAGCCATTCCTTTTTAGTCCCGTCAAACGGATGGAAGGAAACGCCCAACCGTTTAAAAAAAATGCTATGCAATGACTTTTGGTCGTTTTGAGTGTGACTATACTCATATAATAAAATATTAAAAATCCCTATGAACCAGAATGGGAAAGTCGTATTTTTTTAGTCAAAATGCTGGCATATATAAACAAAAATTGCGAAAATCTGCCAACCATAAACGCTCATTCGAGTTCCCTGACTGCCAAATGTGACCATATGATAACATCTAAAATGGCCATGCGTTTAATGAAGGGAAAGTCGTTAATGTTGGATAAAAATGAAGAAAATATGTAAGAAAATTTAAATTTTTGTCTGCGAACCAGGCCGGCCAAAATGCTTCCACAGAATGGGGCCCCGGTATTAAACTTGATCCATTTGTTATTAAGGTTGTTTGCTCCAACTAATTTTACGCTAACATGTGGCCGTGAATGTTACGGCGCAATATGGCGGCAATTTCCTGGTGTGTACTATCGTTCACTAGAGTCCTCTAAATGTATTAATGTGACAGAAACCTGCATAAAAAAAACCGTAATATTCCTGTTGCCATAGCAGAATCATGCCTGTCATTTCGTGCATAATTTGACCCTAAAACTATAAAATGGCGAATTCTTATCTGCTATAGTAAGTCATATCCCGAAGAATTGACAATTCAGTGTCTAAACAGTTTTCAAAACGACAGCGAAAATGGCAGTCGGAAGTGAACAATTGAAGTGCTTTTTCAGTTTTTTGTTTTACTAAATATTATGATATCGTATAGCCAGTGTGTGCCACCATACGAGATTCCAAAGCTACAAATAGTTTCATAATACATCACATGAGTGTCCGAAAACACACAGCGAGTCAGCCAAACCATATACAAAGTTATAAAACCCATATGGTATATACAAAACAACATGTGAGTATCCAAATCCATACGACGGGGGCCACAAATCCAAACATTGTTCCAAACCATCGACGGGGTATCCCAATCCACAAACGAGTTTCACGAACCATCCAGACTGATGTAGACTGATGTAGGTAACTCCCCAAACGATACTCAACTGGTGTCATTACCCACACATATAGTCCCCCAAACCATGCATCTGGTATTCTAAATCACACAAAATGAGTGTCCCAAACCACTAAATGAGTCTCTCAATCGACAAGATTAAGGACCCAATCCACTCAACGAATGTCCCCAAACCACACCAGTAGTGCTACATGCGTTGCAACCTATGTTCAAAACAACATAATAGGTGTGTCCCAAGCCATCCAGTAGGTTCCAAAAATATCCAATGAGTGTCCATAACCATCATATACAATGAACACCAATTGATTATGTCAAACCACTCAATCAGTGCCCCAAACCACACAATGTGTGTACAATGGTTACCAAACCATCCCTCTGGTTTTCGAAACCACACGAGAGGCAGGCATCCAATATGTAACCCGTGTCATATGTCATACAACATACAACTGTCGTCTCAATCCATTCAACTGTAGTGTCCCAAACGGCCCACCAAGTGACCCAATCGGCCACGCAGTGACCAAATGCACATAACCAGTATCTAAAATCTATAACGAGTGTATCAAACCACTCAATGAACACTCCACCCAATTGGTGTCCCAAAAGCATCCCACTGAATTCAGATATCACAAGCGGGTAACCTAAACCATAAAACTAGCACCATAAACCATCCAACAAGTTCCCTATCCATCCAGCTGGACAGGACTGATGTTACGAACCAACAACCAACTGCCATATCAATACACCCACAACATTGTACAAAACCCTCCATCGAGTATTTCACACGATCAAGTGAGTTTTTTAAACCAGCCAACGAGTTTACCAAAACATGGTTTGATATATTTGATGGATGCTTTTGTACACTAGTTTGGGACACCTATTAAATGACTGGGACATTCAATGGGTGGTTTTAGACACTCGTTGGACGTTTTATACATTCCTGATGGTTTTGATAATCATCGTGTGGCTTGGGAGACTCATTTGATGATTATGGAAACTCATCTGTTGGTTTGGGACACCCATTAGATGGTTTGTGGTAAATTCTTGATAATTTGAGACACCCACTTGTGTGGTTTGGGACACCACGTACATGGATTGGGTGACATATGGTAATCGTTGGATGGTATGGAACACACATTGGACCGGTTTGGGCACTAATTGGATGGTTTGTGACACTATTTGGATGGACTGTGTTACATATTAAGTGGTTTTGGGAAAATCGTTGGCTGATTTGGACTGATTTAAACATATTTTATTATCCCTCAGTCAATAAATAAAATACAAATAAAGATAATAGAATTGATGATATGGATGAGATTAATAAGGTATATCATTAAGAAGGCGGTTGAGAGACCCGTTGCTTGATATTACACTCTTTATGTGGATTGGGACACGCGTTAAGTTGTTTTGACACCCATTTGATGTATTTCGATACTAGCTTGGTTGCTGTGGATACTCATCAGATTATATGCGATACCGGATATGAGAAGATTTAGTTAATATCATTGACGAAATATATATTTTTGACTTTCGATTGCAATATTCGCCGCCATTTTGGGTCACTGTAGGGACAAATTCTCGACATTTAGCTCATTATTATCGGATTAGGGTCTGTCACACTACCCCGTAGGTGAGCCCCGAGTATTTAATTATGGAAACCTTTTGCGGGAGAATATACAGTATTATTTTTTTACATGAATTTTAATCATAACAAGACGACTCACAAATTACATGTAATAAACAACACATATTCAACAAAAATAAAGTCTTTGGTTCCCAGATTGATCCAGTTCCATCCGTCCAATCGTAGCTCTATATTTTTCCTAGATTAGAATGTTAACATTTCGGTCCGAATCGTTCCTCATTTTCCAAGATAATCGCACTTTCTCAATTAGAATTTCAACATTGCGGTCCGAATGGTTCCTCGTTTTTCCAAGATAATCGCACTTTCTCGATTAGAATTCAACATTGCTGTCCGAATTGTTCAGTAAACAGAATGATCAGCATCAGAATTGTTTATCGATGATTTGTGATTGAATTTCACAAATCTTTTATGAGCACAACAATTGTCTGCCATTATTTTAGCACATGGCTTTCAGACTACTTGATAACAACAAATTTTAATAAAATTTTAAAATTATAAAAAATGTAACCAAAGTTACTTGTATTAATTAGAAAGAGAACATAAAGATATAATTTTACCAACCCTGACTTGATACAACAATACATAGACATATAATTTACATTAAAACAATACGTTATTAATTACTTTTGACTAACATAAATTAACATAAAAAGTTGCACTCGTAAGCCTGACAGGGTCCGACATCATTTACTGTTGTGCTACCCATTACATTCGTCTAAATGGAAACAATCTGGTAAACTTTAACGAAAATTCCCAACTATCTTACTTCCAGTAGCATAGTGTCCCTATTTTTGGAAGTAATTGCATTGTTTCTGCTAAAATTGGCACTAGTGGTTCATATCTGACGTGTAATGAGTATTCACTACACTAGTATGTTCGATTTGCGGTTATTCTGAGCATTAAAATAATATTTTATTTTTCTTCGAAATATAGTACTTCGAATTTAAAGGGCCCAAATTCTCAATCCTCGTGATATGGTTCAGAATTATCAGACATTGATTTAAAATGGTGTATGTTTGCACAAATTGCCATTTAAACCAAATTTCTTATAAATGGAAACGATGTGGTGAAATTTAGTAAAAATTGGACAATTTTACCAATTTCGGTCGCCATTTTGAATTTTGACAATCAAGTTGTATAAGAAATAACATACGTCTGCTATGACAACAATAATAATTTGTTTATGTTGAATATTCCTGCCATCTGTATACTGTGATTTAAATGACATTCATGTGTATATTTCATAAAAAACGGAAAATCATCCAAAAAAACACAAATAGGTGTTTTTTTTCAATATGGTCTAGAAAATTTTCCCCAAAGCGGATTTTAGCGGATTTTGGATATGTTGTTCCCCCAGGTTCTGCCCGACAAAATAACACAAATAACAGCTTGTAAACAATTTGCTCTAGGTCCAATGCTTCAACGACTAGACTATATACGTGGGTTTCCATTCTGGATTTGGCACGTACAACTTGTGAGGACTAGGCCTCCGTTTTTGTAGGCATTCTTGAATCCCAGCTCTAATCTGTGCCTTGTGACCTCCGAGTCTCTAACATTATTCTGCCAATGCTTTAATCGAGGATCGGCAGAGAATTTTAGAATAATTATCTCTTTCAGTTTAGAGAACATTTTGAAGATAAAAAAAACGATACACTGCGTTTTTTCTACCAAATTTTCCCGAGTCAAAGTTTTTTGACAAAAAGAAACACACTTGATTTGACATTAGGGGAATTTGGTAGAAAAAAAACGCAATTTTGACATCAACGACGTCATCGCGTTTTCAATAACAATTAAACATACATACACCATTCTTCATTCATACCGAACTGGATTACCGAAATCTGTATCGGAGCTATTTGGAGGAGGGTTTGGTAGTGAGAGGTGTCTTTGGGGATGAAGCACAGATGATCTGGAAGTCTTTGAGCTCGGCGACAACGGGTACTGTATATAACTTCTTCGATATCTACAGATATACCTTATGCTGATGACAGACCACGGAGATCGGGTTTTCGGATTACCACCACGGTGGTTCGGATACACCAGATTGCTAAAAGCGTCAATACTGATGGCGCGTCTCGCAGCTACCTACTGCAGCGTTCTATTGTGATTTTATCATGGCGCAGGGTTTACGAATTCTTGCCGCTCTGGACAATACAGACAGGACAGCCGTGCAATGCCGCCATTTGGTTACGACGTTCTGAAGATCACTTCCAGGTTTATTTGAACCCGAATACACTGTGCGGTTTCTTTTGAAACCATTCAAAACGGTCCTGTTCAGGGCCTCACAATTAAAAAAAAAGATACGCCCTACCATTGCTACGATTTGTTCATTCTTCCTGAACTTGGAGAGAATGTTCACATAATTTCTCAAAGAATACTTGTTCATTCATCCTGAACTTGGAGAGAATTTTCACATTATTAATCAAAGAATACTTCCCTAACAATAAAAAAACCAACTAACGCCCCTTCATATCTATAATCCGATCATCATGTAGCATAATAATGCAGAGCGTATCGTTCGTGAATTTTAAGTAGCCCTGAAAAGGGCCGTTCAAAATAATATAACAAATCATTTATTTTGTTTCTTCATCACTGTTAAAGCTTTCCCGAGTTATCCAAATGTTAATCGATTCGTTGGTTCTTTCTGGAACCATGTACTTGAATTGGTATGTCAATCGTCTCAGGTTTCAAGTTTATTGTACATTCAACCGGTCTTTGGGTTAACTGATTTCGCAAGTCCTTCATTTCCTGACAAATATTCCGTAACAGCTTTGTCTTTTCTCCCCATTGCGAACTATTGATAACTTGGTATATAACAGGTTGAATCGTTTGTTGTGTTTTCAACGGCGGTATATGCACTAGTTGATGATCCGTTCGCGGATACACCGTTGGTACCTGTTGCTGTTCTACACGTGGTGTCACATTCCCCGCATACAGGGAGTCGACATTTACGTTGTTGCAGCAACATGATCGTACTGTATATCAATAGTCTTGCGCAATTCCTTTACTGGAGCCATGTTTCAAAATGACGCTAACGTTAATGACGTTAATAACGTTACAATTTACGCATGTAGAACGGTAACATCTTCGAGGATAAATTATATGGAATGCGCGGGCGTCGTTGACGACGTCATTGTGTTTTTCTACCAATTTTCCCGAACTTCAAATCAAGTGTGTTTCTTTTTTGTCAAATAACATATTTCTACAAATAAAACACCGATTTGACTCGGAGAAGTGTTATATGTACCATTTTACCATTATCTCATAACATATTTCACTGAAAGGTAACTTCTACGAGTACATTTTACAACGCTAGCGTGTTCGAATTTATTCAAAGACTTTCGCTTTTGTTAAATATGCACTGGTAAAGTAGCACAATTTACTAATGCTTCGATTTTTTCTCTCGGTATTATTCAGTGTGTTCAGCGAAGGGGAACACCCTTCGCTTAACACACTGCCATTAGAATCCGAGAAAAAAACGATACATTAGTAAACTATACTCTTGTCTGTCAAAACCCCTTCGAAGCGCTCACCTTACTCTTTGGAATCTAACACAACATCTGGACAGACGAACCCGGGCCCGGGCCGTCAGTCTGGCCCACCCACCCTCGCTCGTCGACAATCTGGCCCATGGGCTAGAGTGTCGGGTCCTGGTTTCTACTGCGCATGTCCGCCGGGACCAGACACTCTGGCCCGCCCCTCGCTCGTCGACGCTCCGGCCCATAGAGTCGGGTCCCGGTTCTGAGACCCGACACTCTGGCCCACCCCTCGCTCATCGACACTCTGGCCCACACCTTCGCTCGCTTTCTAGTTATGATCCATCATTACACACCTCTCGTATTGTGTGACCGAGGTCACCCAACATCGGATTAACTCGGTTGCCTGCAGCAATGTTCGGCATTAACTCGAGCGATGTAAACAGGTCGGTAAATGGACGGGTCAGGTTTGTAAGTGCAAACCAACCTGACCCATCCATTTGCAAACCTGTTTACTAAAATCTCTCGAATCCAAGCTAAAAATTGCTGGCCGTTGAGTTAATCCGATTTTGATCCACTGACAACTGTCGATCGCCAATTTTATTACCTTCGAGTGCAAAATTAGAACAAGCATATTGTGATACACACACGATACATACTAATAATCAGGGACGTTCCTCACTGGGGTGTCCACCTTCGAATTTCGCTTGCATCCCAATCCCCATGAAATATACACTGTAAGTAAGGATTATTTTAAGAACACACTGCACTATGTGCATGTATCATGATGACCCTATATGAGTTAGATCAGGCAGTATACCGCATCTACTAACCGTTGTTGATGATAGCAGCTCATTTGCCTTACTGAGCATCCTCTCCCACTCTGGCTGTACCGATTTAATTCTATCACGAGAATAACTCAATATCTGTACAAGTGGACTTCCTGTGACAGTGGTCCAGACTCCTGCCTGTAACATAATGAATATAACAGTATTCAGCTGGTATTTATAATAAGCTGAAAATGAATAAACACGAACTGTTGGCCGACAGGCTAACATGTATGCTAGACAAGTCCCACTTCTGCTGAATTAAATTGAATTACCAACAACCTTATCAAATTAAATTTAGATTACTGACAATTAATGAACTGAGTGAAATTAACTCGAAGCCCATGGACAGACTGCTTACTGCAGAAATATCACTTCGTAATTTACATGTATACTGATTATATAATTAGTACGTAGACCCTTTATGTTCCCTGTTTGTTCGCTAAACTCTTTGAATCCTACTATTTGGGTCAGTTTTAAATTTGCACACCCATCGCGAAAAATGGTACTGAATTAATTTATATGGTTTATATTCAGATTACACTATAATATGTGCATGTATCATGATACTATATGAATTCCACCAGTCAGCGCTATGTATATACTAAGTCTTGTTATTGGTAGCAGCTCGTTTGCCTCATTAAGCTCCCTCACCAGTTCCGGCTGTTTTGATTTAAGTCCATCCAGCGAATGAATCACTTTTTGTAAAAGTTTGCGTCGTATACGCATCTTCTCAATTAGCATGGCTCCCTCCTATAAAAGAGTGAATATAACATAATTCGACTGATAGTTGATAACAAGATGAACAATAACAATTATGGACTGGTGGCGGAAAGGCAAAAATGGGTGCTAGAAACGCGCCGAATTGAACAGACAGCCTTATCAAACTGTGATTAGATTCGACAACTTACAGGTTAGATGTCTGCTCTGACATATGGGCGGGCATATGAACAGAGGATCAGACATACACTGAAAAAACATAAGTGTAGAACATCTGCACAAAAGAGTAGAATGGCTACTCTTTATTGATTAAAGTTGATCCAATCCATTAAAGAAATTGAGTAAGAGTAAAAATTACTCTATTTGTGTACGTGTGGCTACTCTTTCGTGGTGTATAAATTTACACTTTCCCACACAATATTGTGTAGAAATGGGGTACACAAATGTGTAGAAATTGATGTATACCATAAGTGTAGTTCACTACACATTAAGTGTACTTCCCTAATTTGCACATATATGAGTATATTTATTCACACGAATTATACTACACTTTAAAGTGTAGAAAAGTACCCTTTTGTGTACGATTGTGTACTCTTTGATGAGTAGATGCAAATCACCCACATGGTACCCCATCCAACCCATGCATGGGAGTGTGAATCATTGACAACCATGATCACACGGTTCAACTCTATTATAATATATATACAATCCCTGCAACAATCTGCCCCATTCATCACATAGGAAATGGGTTTCATAGGAATATCGGATAATCAATCCATGAGAAAACCGTATTGGTGGTTCATTATCTTTATTTCATATTGAACATAAATGTAATATAACAGTTATGCATTTGACATTTAGCATATACCATGCCTAGAATGGGCAGGATGCTGTGTATATTAAAACTTAATATGTATACATAGTCATTTGTGGTTACAATGAAATTCTGAATATAAGAATAATGGGCGATTGTCTCACTCTTATTTTCTCACATGTGAATAGCAATAAAACATTTCAAATAATAATGATGTGTATAATTTGTCCAGTGCAGTTATGAAAAAAGTGTCAAACCTCCAATTAATTGCAGCATGATATTTTTTAGCTAGAATAAGTACACTAACCCATGATAAACATATTAAAAATAAAAAGGACCTACAGATGGGGAAATTGGTGAATATTGTTTAATACATTTGTGAAAATGTGGTAAAATACCCAATTTATGGCTTTTCAAAGTTGTCTATCATACATGTATAATAAATTCCATATCAAAAGTCCTTCCATTGTCATATCTGTTATGTAAATTTTACTATCTTGATTACAGAACAGAAAACCTTTTTCCAGATGTATAAGTTAAGTATTTTTCAGTTATATATGACTCTAAAATTGAGCCTTAATTTCACAGGAATATTGCTAGTATTTTAAATACTAGAGAAAAATAAAGGATTTTCCAGTCCTGTAACCGGGATAGTAAAATCTACAGAATAGTTTTGATAATGAAAGAACTTGTTGATTTTAAAATGTTGATCAAAGTAGACACCCCTCCCCTGTCCCTGGTATAAGTTAAAGCTGTTTGGAATAAATAGTCTTGTCAGTTTTAAGTACACTGGTCATATTGATTCAGGTACATAACGCTCTTTAAAATATTTACAGCTACTGCACAAAAAGAGAATCGCTCTTCATTATACTTGTTCCAATGACATAATACGTTGCTGTTTGTCAATTGCAGCATTTTCATTGGCTAACAATCAAATATATGCAGTTAATTGATGAACGCCATTTCAATTCGCATCATGCAATATCAAATTTCTTCCTTTTCGTTTACGATCCAAGATAGCCTTTCCCCTTCCTATAACACGTTTTATATAGTTACCTGGGTATAAAATAATATGAATCGAAGACCCCTGTCTGGAAAAGCTTCGATCAGTTAATATTGATTTTATTTTGAATTATCTGGTATAATGTATATACATGAATCAATTTGGGACATTTTTTTGCTCGTGTTTGTTCTCGAGCATAGCATGGGCCTAATTCTATCTAAAAAATAGTAACAAAAACATCATTAACCCTTTCATGGCGTGCGTTGTGCTGGTACAACATTAAAGTCCCTGTGCCAGTGCATTATCTTATATTATATATGCGACTGTGAGCCTTGCATATATAAGAGAATGCTCTGGTTTACAACGTCAATGTAAATATTGTTAGGTCAATGTATTCTTTTTATATATGCAAGGCTCCTGATGGGAGATTAGCATACATAACAGAATGCATTGGTACAGAGTTTTCAAACAATTTCAGGAAGCTCCAGTCATGAAAGGTCTTGATAATAGAAGCATTTCCATACAGGTGTCTTCGACTCATGCATGTATCTATCGTGTTATACACCAGCAACGATATAAAATGTGGCTTATTTTTTAATTTATATTTTACTCGTTTTAATGACATGCCCCTGTGATCCACACATATTGCGGGTTTAGGTCTGCAGTTGTTTGGTAAATTCCGCCATTTTCAATGTTGATGTGCTACGGCATCTCCCCTCCCCTGTGGGAGATAAACAGGGGTATCCCCAGACCTTCCCACAAGGAAAACACAGCGAGAGCAGTTATTGGCTCCCGCAACACAGAAGACGTGTGCAATACACCACACACACTACAACTGCAAAATGGGTCTTTGCAGTTACAAAAAGTCATAGTGGAATAGACCTATGTCTAGTTACACCCCAATAAGCCATAGCAAAACTGAAATGGTAAAGGATCTAAATGAACTTTAAAATAGTTCAATATTGAACTAACAATTACAGTCGCCAATAGAATTATGTGAAGAGGGACGGGTGCGAATTTTAACACCCGTGAATTGAAAAGTACGGGTGCGGGAGCAATCACTCCCGTCTCATGGGAAGAACTGTATCCCACCACCCTGATCATCTCCCCTGCCTGAATGTTTCTAACCTTCACATTAGTTAGTGTCATGTTATCATTCAATATGACTACATGTATGTGACTTATTTTAAGGAAGCATGTTTATTCTTCGGCAGAGGCATTACAGTTCAGATTGGTTTTGTGTGTGTGGAAAATTGCTTAGTCTATCTACTGACCCCCTCCCCTCCCACGGCCTGATTTTTAATTTACCTCAACATCTAATAACCACTTAGTCTCATTTTATCATTCAATATGACTATTCAACTAAGAACTAATATTGACATGTATTTTTTGTGAAATAGGCAATAATTAAAGTCCAGAGAATTTCTACCACAGCATATCATGGCCAGTTAAGTCAGCCTCATTTTATATTTCAATATGAATATGCGACTAAGAAAAACTATCAAGGGCATCAAGGAAGCATGTTTTTTCTGTGAAAGAGTCAATATTTAAAGTATGGAGAATATTCAATGAAAATTACCTAGTTTATCTTCCCCTCCCACCTGAATTTTACCTCAACATTAAAGGCCAGTTAGTCTCATTGTATGATTCCTATGACTATGCGACTAAGAAAAAATATTATTGGCGACAAGGAAGAATGTATATTCTATAAAAGAGGTGTGGCGAAATTTCATTGAAAATTACCTAGTTGATCTTCCCCTCCACCCACATGAATTCCCGCCTGAATTTTACCTCAGCATTAAAGGCCAGATAATCTCATTTTATCATTCATATGACTGCGACTAAGAACAACTATCATTGGCGACATGAAAGCATGTGTATTCTATGAAAGAGGTGCGGAGAATTTTCATTGAACATTACCTATTTGATCTCCCCATCCACCCACATGAATTTTTCTTACCTTAACATGTAGTGGCAAGTTGGTCTCATTTCATTTATCATTCAATATGACTAGTGACTTAGAAAAACCATCATTGGTTTTTCTTCGGCAGAGGTAGATCATGCCATGTCTAACACCCGTAGAGACCATATTCCACTAGTACAAAACCTTGGAACTTTTTGAAGTTTTGACAGGGAACCTTATAAAGTCGGAACAATAACCCAGGGAATATATTTCTCAGTTATTATCTGTTCCTTAACAATGTACTTCACAATGGTTGAATGTCCCATACAAAATTGCATGTTTTTCTATGACCTTTGTGAGCCGATATCGTAATAGACATCGAATTATTTACCCAGGAGAAATGCTATAATTGTCAGCAATGCAAAGCAAAATCTCTCAATAATTCGCTTAACTCTTTCGCTGCCACCCGCCACCACAGACGTACTACCAGTGCTACGCATCCTGTACATATATCCATGTATTTCAGGTATATATGGGTAATACATTATATCTCAAGCAATTTATAATATACTTAGTTGAAACTTCACATGTATATAGACATAGGTATACCCTGTCGAATGCCGCAGTGGACACGCCCACCAAAATCACGTGACATTGGCGGCCATCTTGGATTAGTGGCCATTTGCCGGTATATGTACAGTTTGTGTGGGTATGCATGGGTGTGTTGTTTGTTTTCTAATTTTCAACCCAATTATACGATGTCCAACAGTAAGGTACACGGGAGTAACCTATATGAACCCACTTTGGACATAAAATAGGTCACGTGGCGTCCATCTTGGATTTATGCAAGTTGCCACCTATTTGTAGCAAAATGGGATACAATGGCGCACTTTGTTGAGTTCGTGCTTTTGTTGCTTGAATATTCCCTGATAGGTACAATTCCAAATATAGATATATATATATATATATATATATATATATATATATATATATAACAATACCCATATGTAGATACCTGCAGGGGGACATATGACCCTGCCCCGCCCCTTATAAGTCACGTGATCTTGACGGCCATCTTGAATTTCAGGAAAATTGGGTTTTACGATGATTTATGTGAATTATATGGGTCACGCGGGCGTACGCATGGTCAACTCACCAGCATAATTAATTTAGTTGCCTGTTATCACCACTGGAAACGATACAATAGACAAGGGTTGTTCAAAACCAGTAAATATATATTATAAATAATAGGTATAAGTATTTTATGCGCCGCAGTCGCCCCTCGATCATTATAGTATAGAGGTTAGTTTACCACACGCCGCCCTATCCATCACCCATAGTATCTTATGCGCCGCAGGCGCCCCTATAGAGGTTACTGCCTACATAAATAATAGGTATAAGTATCTTATGCGCCACAGGCGCCCCTCGATCATTATAGTGTAGATGTTAGTTACCCACCCACCTCCCCATCCCGCCACCCATAGTATCTTATGTACCGCAGGCGCCCCTATATAGGCTACTGCCCACATAAATAATAGGTATAAGTATATTATGCGCCGCAGGCTCCCCTCGACCATTAGAGTATAGAGGTTAGTTACCCACCCACCACCCCATCCCGCCACCCATAGTATCTTATGCACCGCAGCCGCCCCCATAGAGGCTACTGTCACATAAATAATAGGTATAAGTATCTTATGCGCCGCAGGCGCCCCTCGATCATTAGAGTATAGCGGTTAGTTACCCACCCACCTCCCCATCCCGCCACCCATAATATCTTATGCGCCGCATGCACCCATAAAGAGGCTACTGCCATTTAAATAATAGGTATAAGTATCTTATGCGCCGCAGGCGCCCCTCGATCATTAGAGTGTAGATGTTAGTTACCCACCACCTCCCCATCCCGCCACCCATATTATCTTATGCACCGCATGCGCCCCCATAGAGGCTACTGCCACATAAATAATAGGTATAAGTATATTATGCGCCTCAGGCGCCCCTCGACCATTAGAGTATAGAGGTTAGTTACCCACCCACCACCCCATCCCGCCACCATAGTATATTATGCGCCGCAGGCGCCCCTATAGAGGCTATTGCCCACATAAATAATAGGTATAAGTATCTTATGCGCCGCAGGCGCCCCTCGATCATTAGAGTATAGAGGTAATAACAATAACTTCTTCAGTCCTGAGTCTTTTGCGAGCAGCCATTTTCGACTGATAACCACGTGCTAAAAACAATGACGCAATATTCCGGCTCTGGCTGTACTCCCATAACGTCAGAAATAGCATGATCTTGAGGACATTGTCGTTTTAAGTTGCTCGCGCGCAACAGTAATACAGATAAATACATTGTACACTGTCAAACATGCCGGAAAGAATAGAGTTATATCCCATACATTAGACTACATACCAAATTCTCAAAAATGCGCGATTGGCAGCGTCTTCGAAGTTCGCATTTATACGCGTTTGGCAGCGACAGAGGTACAATTCCAAATATAGATATATAGTGACCTATTTTATGTCCAAAGATATCATAAAATTTCGAGTTGGGACCTTCACCTACAGTAAAGTACATTATTAAGGAACAGATAATAACTAAGAAATATATTCCCTGTGTTATTTTTTCGACTTTATAAGGTTCCCTGTCAAAACGTCAAAACGTTCAAAGGTTTTGTACTGTTGGAATATGATATATATGGGTGTTATCCAGAGTAGAGATTCATGGCATGATCTACAGCAGAGACTACATGTAGGTAATTTTCATTGGAGGGGGGGGGGCGGGTCGGCAAGACTTCAATTATTGGCCTTTTCACAGAAAATACATGTTCCTCGTTGGCAATGAGGGGGGATATACTAGGTAATTTTTAAGGAAAATTCTCCAAACTCTAATTATTGTCTCTTTCACCGAAATTGCATGCTTCAATTTTTCTATGTCAGTTTCTATGTAAATCTATTGGTCATGTTCCGATAACTGGAAATTATACAAAATAAATTGAATTTAAATTGAATTTGAAAATTCTCTGAACTTCAATTGTTGCCTATGTCACAAAAAATACATGCATCCTTGTTGCCAATGATACTATTTCTTTGTCGCATAGTCATATTGAACAATAAAATGATACTAACTGGCTGTTGTATGTTGAGTCAAAACAAATTCAGGTTGGGGAGGGCTAAACTAGATGATTTTCAATGAAAATTTGCCATATTGAATGTTAAATCTGCCCATTAGTTATTGAGGTAAGAACAAATTCAGACAGGGGTTGGGGGTGCGTAGGCGGGAGATAAACTTTTACAACAATATAGAACGAAGAAACTGGAAGCAAAACAATTTTCGGTCTAGATCTGTTTTGGACTGTGTTTGTGTATCTCATCACCATGCAGTCATTTTAAATAAAAATACACGAATAACAAAAAACCTTGAATTCAACAGATGCCTGCGAGTAACCACGGAACATTCAGTTCTATAATTTCTTCATTCAGTGTTTATTTTTTCCTGATTATGTTGTTTGATATGCAACAGCATTTTAAATAAATAAACACTGAATGAGGAAACTCAAAAGTAGCGTTCAGACGAGAAAGTTGCATTGATATTGGATTACCAAGGCTCAGACAGATGGGATGCGTTCATTAACACACACAACAGAGATATTCTATTTTCAACGCAACAAAGCATAACGCATGTCTTATGACGTGTCTTGTTTTCAATCGATAAAACATGGCAGCTGTTTTCGAATCGAAGGGAAATCAACTTGTATTTATGTCAATAAAGTGTTTATTTGTTTGGATTTGACATCATTAATTAATTTATTACAGATATATTGATTTGCAATATTGTTTTATTCCAATAGCGCCTATCAAACTTATTAGCTGCAATAATATTATTAAGGGCACGTGTGGCCTTCGCGGTGGGTATTGCTGTTCAAATAGTCACATCTGTTAAAGCTTCCATAAACAGAAAGAACATTAAAACATAGACATATTTTGTTCTTATACCAGTCATAAACATTGCGTAAATACATTTACATGTGGTATGTTATTGTCAAGTTTGTACGCTGGGTTATGTAAACAAAAGCCAGGTTCTGTAACATTTTCGGCTTTTGTTTACATAACAAGGCATATGAACTTGACCATAACATACTATTTACTCAATATTTATGATCAGTATAAGAACAAATATGTCAATATTCTTTCTGTTTTAGCGGATGTGACTGTTTTAACAACGATACCCACTGTGAAGGTCATCCGTGCCTTTAATCACAAGCTCTGATTTATAATGCAAAGTATGTGTTTGTGTGAACGGCTTAACGCAGACTATGGATCATTTCAAAGCAACATACGGATCAATGTAATGGACTCATCTGAACACTCCTTTTCAGTTGGGCTCGCAATACCACCTGTTACAATATCGATTTTACCTCTAAATTATAATCAAATATAGCAAATCCACTTTGTTTTAATCACAGGAGCTTGGAACTTTATAAATAACTGCCAAAAATTATCAACATGCATCTGCCTAAAGATAATTTTTGGTGAACAATAGGTTGTCCATAAATAATCTTAGGGAAATTTTTAAGGGCATTTGTTGATTAAGTTCCAAGCTCCTATGGATTTATATTACTCAATTTTAAATCTCACCAAAAATAGTAAATTGGCAAAACTTTGATTTAGTTCGGAATAGTTTTCACAAGAATAAAACAATAATAATTGGGATTTACATGCAATCTCCAGATCAAAAGTTAGATTTACCATTGTTTACAGCCGTGACTGCATGTATGTCATATTGGAATTAACAGGGATGCTAAGTGCAGCAACTAAGGAGGCTTAACAGTTAACTGGCGATTGGGTTAGGTAAGATAAATACCTGTTCCAAGCCAGACAAATATGTACTAGTATTGTTTAAACAAAATAGCGGTCAGATGCTCGTAGCCCTTTTATATATAACCATGGGTATATGCCAGATATAATCGTACAAAAAAAAATCGCCGTTCTTTTGACCGTGTATTTATCCATGGTGCGTGTGCCTGTGGTTGTCCGTAACCTGGTGCCCGGTGTTATTGCTTTGAAAGGTAATCATGTTCGACTGGTGTTGTTCAGATTGGTAATGAGATTAGCGGTTTCCATGTCTTGTCTGGTCATATTTACTGTTTGAAATCTGTCTGGAATAGACGCACTTTTCATACTAGAATTTGCGCAACAGGAGCGCAGAGAAATCGCACGTCGAGTTAGTTTAAGGGTTTTTAGAAAAAAGTATTTACATGATATAGAAAGGCCAACAGAACGATACCATATATATACTATATGCCAATGCATCCAAATTGTGTTTAGTGTAGTATTTTGGTTATTAGAGCTCATTTCTCCATGATTTCTGCTCCATATGTGGTCTTCTCCTTTAATATATATATATATGATTTCAAACAGGGGATATCCCCGACACAGGGGCTATACGATTCCCCGACAGGGGCGGGCTTTAGCTACTGGGTTGACCATTGCAGATCTCACCGACGGGGTGGCTATCCCTCCCCGAGATGGGTAGGGATGTAACCCCTGACTCCATCCGGGTGCCACCCAACATAATTTAGTATCGATGATTTCTCGTCTTAAATGAATGCAAGATCGCTCTTAGCACGGGGTACCAAACAGGGACGTATCGATAGGGGTGGTTATGCAAGGGTCTTACCCCACAAAACTGTAGTCAAACCTAATGCAACATTAACTGGAAAATTCACACCAAAATTAGGTTGAAATTGTTCTCGTAGTTTGATTTTTCACAATTTCTTAGTGACAGATTTGTTGTTTTTAGACCAACATCTGCATATTTCCCTTTCATTTGCAAAATTATGGACTGAAATGGCCATCAGTTGTCAATTTTCAAACCTAAGGATGAGTGTCAGGTTAAACATTTCCTGAATTGGAAAGCTTGGGGTCAGTCTAGATGCTAGGATTGTCAAATTTTCATGTTCAGATTTTCAAAATGTTCTCACATCGGGCAGGCTAACCATCGGCTAACCCGTGTGTTATGTGCCCTTGTCAGTAGTTACTTGTTAATTAATTTAAGACAAAATAAATCGGGGTGTAAATGTATATGCGGTATACCACTATAGGGGTTATACCACTAGATGTTACGATTTTTATATGCCCTTTTGAAAAAAAGGTCGTATTATGTAAATGGGTCGCCAATCCGTCCGTCCGCTTTTGGTTTCCGGATGATAATTTTAGATTGAATCAAGTGAACTGAACAAAATACACACCAAAATACAAATCAAGTTCGAACATGGGTTTTGTCCGCATGATTTTTAATGAGTTATGCCCCTTTTTGGACTTTAAATTGAATCAAGTGAACTGAACCTTATTTGGTGTACAGATCAAGTTCAAATATGGGTTATGTTTACATGATTTTGCAGGTCAAGTTCGACTTTGAGTCCGATCCAACCAGAGTTATAGGATTTTTTTTGTCTGAAAATAGCCGAAAATAAATATATATTTTTTTTCGGATTTTCAGTCATAAATACACTTGAGGTTATTGTGTTTTATTTTTGTTATTATTTCGTCTTAAGTCAAAGGTTTCAAACAAAATATTAATTAAACATTGCCCCCTTCTACTCTAGAAAGGGCGTATTATGCCCACGCCCCGACGGCGTGCTCTTGTTTAATCTCATATACTGGACCGAACCATCCTTTTCATCCCACTGCATGGCCAGTGGCCACAAAACTACTGGTCCATTTATAATATGCTACCATATAGTAGTATGTGAGGGAACATTTGGGAAAACCAAATTACCGGGTATGCAAATTGAATAACGCAAACTTGTGAGTTTGGTATGGAACAGTGGAGACCACCCCAACGAAAAACCCCTAGCCAAGTCCCGAGTTCCAAATATCCCAGTCATTCGCAGACTCAACCAGGGGTGCCCCTCGCGACTTAGTTTCTGCTTTCGGCATAGCCCTATTTGTTTTCTATCCGACAATATAATGCACCGGCGGCAATATCAGAATACATTGACCATACTCTGAATGAACACGCTTCCGTAACGATCACACGGTAACGTCGTGCTGCAAGTAAGACGATAATTGTGTTGTAGAAATGATTGAGAAGACCGATTGTCAAACACTCAACATTAAAATACACAGGGCAAGACTTATTAATCCAAACTGTGGAGTGTGTTTTCATTGTGTATTTCTCTCATATACCATGGTTATATATAAACGGGATACGAGCATCTGACCTCCGGTGTTCAAAGTGTTCCAACTAGAAGAAAATGATCAAACATTCATTTATAGCAAGAATTAATAATATACCGCCTTCAACCACCCCACCTGCCAGTTAAACTGTTTAGTTCTTGAAATTGCTATCATAACATATAGTTAAAAAATAATAAACTGGTAAACAAAAACCAATGGGCTAATGTCCAAAAATCTGTTGATTTCTTATTAAAACTATTTGGCTTATTTAAAAACTAATAGAAACTTTTCTCAACTGGCCCAATTCCCTCATTAATTATAAGAAAATAGAGGTATAAATTGCTTAAACATAAAACAAAACAATTATGTCCACATGTGTATACCTACTGACCCTCATGTTTTCTCACATGTAACCCAAACCACAAATTTTGGCCTTACCACAGGCTGCAGTTGATACAATCCGAAGTCCGGTTCAGAATTATTATTATCTGGTTCAATAGCACAAAATACGATAATTAGAACATAAGTTAATACATCTGATTTTTGGTCCTTCGGTTAGAATGGTTTTTCGAGACACGAGCACAACAGTGACCGGAATACCAGACAATTTGGCAATACAGTGAAACATGTTATGAGAAACCACCCGTTTTGCCAACTGGGACTCACAATGGGTGTTAATGTGTGTTAATGTCGGAAAAGCACTGGCTAAAGACTTATTTTTCATGTTTGATGGTCGTTCATAACGGGTATTTTGTTTCATTTTTGCCACAATTCAGCAACCACTGGTCGCGTTTGACAGGTGGTCGCTCACAGCAGGTCATTTATATAGTAAAACCAGTCCGTACAAAGCCAATGCGGTCATTAAAGCCAGGTGGTCGCTCACGGCAGTGGTCGATCAAAGCAGTTTGCACTGTAGTATTAACTAGATGTGTGACTGTCCTAATGGGACTAAGGATACCCCCATGTCTTTAAAACACTAAGATGTTTCACATGTCAGTAAGCATTTAGTTAAAATAGTAAAATAACAGATTCCCATTGCAGGTGCACAACCCAACTCCTAACCCTAATCCTAAACCTATTGACCAAAAAATGTAGGAATAAAAGCTGGGACAAAATTATGCATGTTGCATAAATGTTCTGTGTTGAAAAAAGGGGGATAACTCTACCAAAAGGTTTCGGACAGACGTCAGTCTCAGGTGTACAAGTTCCCATGGTACTAAATAGCTGTGCCAAGTTTCAAAAACATTGACCTAAAATGTAGGATTAAAAGCTCGTACAAAATTATGCATGTTGCATGCAAATTTGAAATAGGGGAGATAACTCCATCAAAAAATGTCGGACAGATGTCATAGTCGCAGGTGCACATGTACCCATGGTATTAAATATCTGTGCAAAGCTTTAACAAATTTGACCTAAAAATGTAGATATAAAAAGCCCGAACAAAATTATACATGTTGCGAAAATTTGCATAGGTGCCCATGGTACTAAATATCTGTGGAAAAATGGGGATATCTCCACCAAAAAAGACCGACAGACGTCATAATCGCATGTGCATATGTTCCTATGGTGGTTGATGTCAGTTTCTCAGAAAAAGATAAACAAAATTACTGCGAAATACTCCGGACAAATGTGTGTCCTCTACGGACGGATGACTCCAATATACTCACACACCACACAACTTCATTTCGGGGGGTGTGTGCTATAATTAAGGTTTACAGTTTTACTGGGTGAATCAGAAAATCAGATAAAGTGATGTGTTACAATCCGGTAGGATGATCAAAAGAAATTTAGAATAATCTTGCTCAAAGTAGTTATTTTTTACGAATATTAATCCAAATTGACAACACAAACAGTCATTCTTATATATTAACTAGAGGTGTGACTGTCCCAATGGGACAAAGAATACCCCCGTGTTTTTAAAATACTAAGATGTTTCATATGTCAGTAAACATTTAGTTAAAATAATAAAATAACAGTTCACACTGCAGGTGCACAATGCAAACCCTAATCTTAAAAGTCGAAAAAGGGGAATAACTCCACAAAAAAAAAGTCGGACAGACATCATAATCGCAGGTGCACAGGTTCCAATATCAGAGCCAAGTTTTAAAAAAATTTACCTAAAAATGTAGGAATAAAAGCTCGGACAAAATTATACATGTTGCGAAAAAGGGGGGATAACTCCACCAAAAAAGTCCGACAGACGTCATAATCGCAGGTGCACATGTTCCCATGGTGGTTGATGTGCTAATTTTCACGGAAAGTTATCAAAAAACACTGAGAAAAACTCCGGACAAATTTGTGTCCACGGACAAGCCGATTCCAGTATACCCCACCCCTAATTAGTTGTGGGGGGTATAATTAAAAGCAATAAGTCTCAATGGCGAAATCACTTGAGTTAGTTTATTGCCCGAATCGAGATGTACGAAATCACTTGAGTTAGTTTATTGCGCGAATCGAGATGTACATATTTACAATTGAGCATAGTTCAGAGAATGTTTTCTGTGGAGTGGTTTGGTCAATTTCTATGATATTTTCAGTGATGTTAGTAGAATGCCACATTCCCCAGTTGGGAGAGCGCCTGAGTACTAACTTATCCATTTCATGCACCCGAACAAGCCCATTCAAAATTGATCACTTCATCTAGGCTAATCTAGCCTAAAGTTCCTTTGAGACTTTAACATAAACCAGCTAGTGAAATCGGTTCGGATAATGTTGGTCCCATGGTCAAAATTCTGTGTATTTAACTTTATGTAGCAGACTTTATGCCCAGATCCAGTGGTGGGATGTTTTGTCACTTTTACTTTATTTTATCCCAGAAATCAATACCTGATAATATATACATAAGAAAGAGTGACATCTTACGGTTAAAATATGATTATGTATTATAATCTAACTTTCATGTTAAATTGCGAATAGAAAATTCCATGTAATTAGAGAACATCGGTTTGTTTACAGTTGATTCATACTGTCACCTTGAGAGGTTAATTGGATTCTTTATATATGTAAACATTGTGATAAAACATCGTTTTCACATTACATTACTACTTTCAGTTGACATCTCTTGTGATGTTTAGAACAAAGATCATCGGTCAGATGCTAGTAGCCCATTTATATATAACCATGGTATATGCCAGATAAAACCGTACAAAAAAACCGCCGCTCAGTTGACCGTGTATTTATCCATGGTGTGTGTGCCTGTGGTTGTCCGTAACCTGATGCCCGGTGTTATTGATTCGAAAGATAATCATGTTCGACTGGTGTTGTTAGTTTGGTAATGAGATTAGCGGTTTCTATGTCTTGTCTGGTCATATTTACTGTTGGAACTTTGTCTGAAATAGACGCACTTTTTATACCAGAATTTGCGCAACAGGAGCGCATGGAGGGAAATCGCACACCGAGTTGGTTTAAGGGTTTTTAGAAAAACTATTCATATATGATATAGAGAGGCCAACAGAACGATACCATATAAATACTATTGGGATATCTTTAGTGTAGTTTTGTGGTTACAAGAGCTCATTTACCCCCTGATTTCTGCTCCATATGTGGAATTCTCCTTTCAAATATTGATATGATGTCAAAAGGGGTGGCACCGGGATATCCCCGACGCATGTGCTATACGATTCCCCGACAAGGGGCGGGCATTAGCTACCGAGTTGACCATTGCAGATCTCACCGACGTGGGTGGCTATCCCTTCCCAACATAATTTAGTTATCGTCTTCAGTGAATGCAAGACCGCGCTCTTTATCATGGGTTGCCAAGCAGGGACATGCCGACAGGGTGGTTATGCAGGGGTCTTACCCCCAAACTGTAGTCAAACCCAAATGCAACATTAGTTGGAAAATTCACACCAAAATTAGGTTGAAATTGTTCTCGTAGTTTGATTTCCAACAATTTCTTAGTGACGAATTTGTTGTTTTTAGACAAAAAATTGCATATTTCCCTTTCATTTGCAAAATTTTGGATTGAAATTCTATCAGTTGGCAATTTTCAAATCTAGGATTGTCAAATTTTCATGTTCAGAGTTTCAAAATGTTTTCACATCGGGCCGAACCATCGTGTATTTATCGCATATACCCATGGATATATATAAACTGGCTACGAGCATCTGACCGCCTATTTTCTATAGAATAAACCGCTTTACTGTCACAATTGTGACATTTAATTAGTTTATATTGGGGAGTTTAGGTGAGTGGACAACAATAGTAAACCCCGATATAAAATGACATATACACAGGACATCGACATAAACCAGCGGTATCCAAAACAATTTCCCTAGCTGGCTTATATAAAAGGAAACTTGGACTACACTTGACCATGCAATATGAGATATAAACTATACCTACAAGTCACCAAATAATATAAATTATATTTTCATATGGACGATGCTAAATATGTCCATAAAATGCATGCAGTCATGAATATAATCAGTCATAAAGATCTAAAGTGTTGTCATCCTAAATTCCAGTTGACATCAATTAATACTAGTAGTTGTTTCAACACTATAAATATGATGTCCCTATAACCCTTCCATGACATTAGATTCCTGAAATTTTGCGAAACCCTGGGAGCCTCGATATATATTATGTGCCCAACAATATTTACTTTGACCTTGTAAAACAGAGAATTCTCTTATATATATATACATGTATATATATATATGCGAAACTCCCTACATGATCTTTAATGTGGCACCAGTGTAGCTCCCGTCATGAAAGGGTTAAGACATCAACATGATCAAATTGTAATCACTAACCTTTATAGATTAACTAGGGGATCTGAACACCATACATGAACTAGATCAGAATATAAAAGTTATCTAAAAGGCATTGATTACAGTTCCTGTTATTTCCCTGCATACATGAGGGCCACCACAATCAAGTGAATGAAGACACAAGACAACAACTTGGTCAAGTAACATAATTAGCATGGGTGCATCTGAGAATAACTTTTTTGAGATATAAAATAACTTAATTAAGATTGTCTGGCTTCGGCAAACCTTCGTCATGGCCCAGTTTGCTTCAGCAAATGGCTTAGGGCATTGCTGATTGTCATTGCCAATTATGAGGGCTGTTTAAAATATCAATGATTATGTATGTTTATCTAATCACACATCCTCTATATTCACACAATTGGCACATGTAAGAATCAGTACATTTCGTCATACAGTTTATACAAACGGTTCTGAGGTTCATAAACTTCATAAAAAGCTCTGAACCACCTACTTCATTTCAAGTCGATCGGTGCCCACGCCCGTTGCTTGATTGTCGTTACATTGTGAGACTGTGTTGGAATTTGAACAATATGTTACTTACAGTCGTTTTGGTAGTTTTGAACAGATGTTCCATGTTATTAATGTTCTATTAAAATGGACTGGTATATGATTATAAGGAATGACTTGAACATCGAGCGGGGTCATTTGTTTTGACCGGCAGACTAATTAAACAAAGTATTTGTGAATCTCATTGTTTTTTAATTACTCTGCTGATCAAAATCCGATGACCCCAATCGACATTCAAGTCATTTCTTGAATAATTACAACTACTCTCGATTTGATTGAAATGCATGCATATGATTGGTCCAGAGGCTAGGGAACGATCTGACGTATCATAGTACTATATATGTTGCAGTCAATGAGACAACTCGCAAAGTTATACTCTAAGAACAAATGGGCGAGTCTAACCTTCCGCATGACGTCACATAATATGAAATTGCGCAAAACGAAAATTCCGGTAAACTTCAACTTTTTGCCAGGCCGCAAAATATTACCGTTAATGAGAAATAACAGATTTTTTAAATCGATATCTAATAACTCTGAGTTTTGATGGGTGGGTTAAATAAATTATTTGTTACCTCCGAAGCCAATGGAATAGTAACTTTGGGACGTTTAATCAGACTATGCATCTTTAATACACCAATCTCTGTGTATACCAGATGGTATAATATATGGCATAATATTTACAGCCATTTCTAAGTGAATTTCCAGACTATAGTTGGCAGTACGTGCCATTATCGTACACATGAGACATGTGTTCCAAATTGAAACTGCTATAGTGGTGGCAAATACCAGCTGACAAAAGCAGGTGCTAACCACATGTTTTGGAAAAGTGACGAGAAATTGAAACAGGAATAATAGGTTTTATAGAATATATCAGTTGTGGTTTGGTTTTGAAATAAAACTGAAAGACAACAGAGAACCGTAAAACTGCACATCACTACTTCATACCAATGTATGGCTTTGGTCCGTGAACATTAGATGTTACCAAGGTATTTGCTTGCATCGGGAATGATCAATATAGCTTGAGATTGCTAACCAGTCAGAGGCCATTGCTTCAAATTTGACTCTCTGTGATGACAGTTATTAAGACTTTTTCACATTTAAATGTAAATAGTAGGCAAACAAGATGCATTTTCTTGATCATGGATAGTTTATTGAAGAAAATTGAAGTTGAGGTGTATTTATTTCCTGAATATTTTGCTCGGTTGTTGTCAATTTTCTGAGATGGATTATTAGTAGATCAGTGAAAATATAATTTTTTTGTTGTAATTATAAGCCATCAACATTGTTATTCGATTGATTTATGAGCACATATATGTATCAGTATAAGTAGAACAACATAATAGTATAATTCAGCTTTGCGGAATATACAGTGTGTTATTCATCTACTGATACATTGACACGCTCATATATCAATTGAAAGATGATGTTGATGGCATAAGACGACTCATGATGAATCATCATTGCTATTCTACCAAAGCAGTGTATGTCAACACTGATATAGTTAGTCATACTAGCCATTCGTCCTTAGCAGTGTCTATTCATGTCTTCTCGAGCTAGCTGTGCCCGCTTCACTTACAGCTCACACGAAACTTCCACAGGCTGCAGCACACTTGTATACCATGGTACAATATTTATGTCATCTGTATGCTGCACATGTTCTGGTACAGTTCTGTTGACAGTGTCAGAGCATACTCTGAAAATAAATGCATAAATTCTATTTTTAAGAAAAGTTAAATTTAAAACGTACATTATTTATCAGGTATATAGTTAAATAATAGGTATATAATTATAACGCCATGGTTAATTAAGTTTATGTTTAGCATCATCGATTTTTCTAGCGTTGAAATGATTAGTCGATAGTGTTGAAATGACTAGGGTATTTCATATTGGACGGCCCCCAGTCGACACCTACTATATATAGAACGATCAAAATACCACACATGACAATCAAAGTATTTTCTTAAACATCAAGGATCTGCCCATTTTAATGTGTTGGATATGCAATTTTTCACAGCTGTTTGTCATTATAAATTTATTAAAATGCATATTTATCATTATATTTATGGATGTTGACAGCCTATAGTGACAGGAAAGTATCATGAACATCACTCATAGGATATAATATTGGGTTAAACTTCAAAGTTGAAGTTATTTGCATGTGCGATCCTGACAAAGTAATGGCAGGGTCGATTTAATTTTTCTAATTTGTATAGCATTTTTTTTTTGCAGAACTTGGTATATTTTCTATAGCACTCCCTACCAATACCTGTCATTTCATTGTAAATTGGATAGTAGAATTTGGAAATGAATCCAGTTAAGTCGAGCCCTGAAGTCATAAATACTATGGAGAGACTTCGAAATAGCTTCCTAACTTCTGGCGCATGCAGGCTCATGTGCAGTCTATTTTTGCGGTTGATGATATCACAACTGAACGATACAAATGTGTGAACTGGTTAACGTTATTGCACGAGTTTGTTGTGACGCGATGGTAAAACGAGAACCAGATGTTGGAGTTTTACCTCGTAGCACGACAAACGAGTGCAATAACGTTAACATGTTCACACAACTGTGTTCTATGTTTATTGCACACTCTGAAGATTGCAGATTGTAACATACTAACATTTAGGTCGATATTGTTGTATTTAATTCAACAAACATGTGCTTAATGTAGACTATACCCCACCATTTAGCGAATACATTTTCTGTTAAAGTTAACGTCGCCAAGTGACGTTGTTAACGTAATAGGTTTGTATTGTTCAAGAACAATACACATTTTTGTATTGAACGTTTCAGTTATTCTGTATTTTGCTGTGTTTCCAAATAAGCCATTGGGTGGGCAATAAAAGGTTTTATGTGATTCAGGTGTAAAATTATATGTAATGTTCAGCGAGCTTTTCCTCTATACCATGACCATGTATGGCTTCAGGTTGATATATAGTCCCTTTAAAAATATCGGAAAGAATGTAACCGGTCATTTGAACTTTATACATTCACCTATAGTCGTATCTATATCAATGGCAAGGATCGCGATTTTCGAATGTTTGTACATCTACGCACTTACATGTATGACACATCGTGTTTGTGAGAAAACGGAACAGTTCCAGGAAATACTCATCTGGCAGCACAAACTCGTATTTCATTACATGTCCATGTCAGTTCAAGGTTTGAATGGGGGATGACATACCGCGGTGTTACCCTATTCCAAGCAGGGATCACATATGGGTAACACAGTTATAAACTTCTTCTATTCGGCGGTACCTCTGCATCGGTTGCATTGCAGAAAAAATACAAGTCTTACTGGCTACGTGTCCAAGTTTGGTGTCATAGTATGGAATATCGCTAATAATTTGACATGTCATGTTTAGTTTTGCCTCAATCTTTTTGCATGACGGATGACCAGGTGGATACACAAGGGATCCACAGCTGTATTCAAACTCGGACAATAAGTATGCGCGCCTGTATGTTTCAAAATCGAAAGATTGCAAAGTAGCTACTCTTGGGATCCAAATAAGCATAATAGTACCCGGTTGTTTATTAATTTTTAGAAAATTTGCCGCCCTGTTACCTGTATGGCGCTTATATGGGTCTGTATCGGTCTATTTTAAAGTGATGTAAAACACTGCAAAAGAATGATCAAATAGAAAAGAGAATTGTCTTGCTCAAAGTAGTTATTTTTACAGATATTATATCCAAATTGGCAACGCCCATCGTTATTCTTATACATTAATTAATGGCAGTTATTCTCGAAGGTAAAATCATTTTCATTAGTTTGTCACAGATTGTTGCATTCCGATTTGAGGAGTAAATATTTACAATTGAGTGCAGTTCATATGATGATTTCTATGGAGTGGTACCGTCGATTTGCTTGAAATTATCGGCGATGTTACAAATATGATACCCTCCTCCTGTTGACATAGTGCCTGAATGCTAACTTATCAGTTTCACATACCAAACAAGTACATAATATGTCTTTAAAATTGGGATCATTAGGCTGGCTATACTGCATGCATATGGAGCGATCACTTATGTCAGGAAACTCCAATGTCAAGCGTATTTGAGAAATATATGGATAGAATGAAACAAGTGTGTGAACTGGTTAACGTTATTGACTGAGTTTGTTGTGACACGATGGTAAAACGAGACCCCTAGGTTCGCGTTTTACCTCGCGACACAACAAACACTTGCAATAACGTTTTTTTTATGCTCACACAACTGTGTTGTTCTATGTTTATTGCACACACCGAAGATTGGAACTTGTAATATGCTCAGATGAGATTAAGCTAATTAATGACAACCAGACCTGGTTTCGAAAGAATTATTCGACATATGATAACATATTTGTTCTTAGTAGTCTTATCAATATATACCTGGCAAGTGGGAGAAAACTGTACTGCACGTTCATCGAGTTCAGGAAGGCATATGATACGATTTAGAGGGAAGCTCTATTTCTTAAATTGTTGCGAAACGGTATCAACGGGAAGCTTTTTATGGTAATTAAAAACATGTATAGCCAAATAAAACTTATGTGAAGAATGAAGTTGATCAATCTGAGTTCTTCAGCAGCAACATAGGTCTTTTCCAGCGGGAAATACTGTCACCTTTCCTATTTTCACTTTACGTAAATGACTTACAGAGTTATCTTAATGAATGCGCCATAGGTAATCTAAAATTTATTGATGAACTGTTCTATGAAAATTTAAATGCTATATATGTCTATTGTGTTTACTTTATGCCGATGACACTACTCATGACCGACGACGAAGCATGCATGCATAGGGCACTTTCGGCTTTTCGGGACTATACTGACGCATGTGGTCTGCAAGTAAACACTAATAAAAAAAGGTAGTAATTTTATGTAAGAAAAAACCAAAAAGAGTACCAATATTCAAGATTAACGATTCAGAATTGAAGATTGTTAAAGAATTCGTGTATCTGGGTGTATAATTTTTCTATAATGGTAGGTTGTGTAGATCGATCAAGAGAACTTGTAAATTGGCAACGAAAGCGATCTACGCGCTATTTAACAAAGTCAGAAACCTGGAGTTGCCAGTCGATGTGATGTTATATTTGTTTGATGTAATGGTTGTGCCAATACTTCTGTATGGTAGCGAAATTTGGTGCCACGAGGATATAACATCCATTGAAAGTGTGCATCTTAAGTTTTGTAAAATGGTACTAGGTATGAAATCATGTACACCAAATTATATGCTATATGGTGAACTCGGACGACACCCTTTGTCGATCGAAGTTAAATTTAGAGCAATATCCTATTGGTCAAAATTGCTCTCAAATGAAGGATCCGAAATCACGAAAAATGTATACAAACTGACCAAAGTTATCCACGAGCGCGACCCAATGTTCGATACAAAATTGAGATGGATGGTGTTCATACAGAAAACTATAAACGGGGCAGGCCTCAATTATATGTGGGAAGAACAAACAGAGTTGTCTAGAGCGAAAATACAATTACTTAAACGAATTTTAACAGATCAGTTTATACAAGAATGGGGCACAAGTGTAGCATCCACATCGAGGGGCCATCTCTATAGAGCTATAATCCCGTCCCCCAAAATGAGAAAATACCTAACAGATTTGCCAAGCCACTTATCTGAATATGTTATGAAGATTAGGGCATCGAATCATAGGCTTGCCATTGAGAGTGGGCGGTGGAAGAAAACGAACAAAGAAGAGAGATTATGTACCTTGTGTAATAATGGAATAGGGGACGAATATCACCTGATGATAACTTGCATATGTTTCTCAGAAATTAGACAAAAGTATATACCCGAATATTACTGGAAATACCCAAACGTGTATACATTTCACAAACTTCTCTACGTTGAGAATATAGCCGTATTGAAAAATGTGGCTATATATTTGAAGCTAGCCATGAGAGAATACAGCATGAAGACTTAATCTGCGTACGACTGGGTACTTGGGCATCACTTTCACCACGTCCTAATTGTCTCACACATGGGATACATTTATCTAGCCCCGGCTTTCTCGATGTGGGTGTGCACTGTTCACGTTGCCCTTTATGCAAAACAATAGCCATATAGTACCAATGCATGTTTGGTCCACATCAAAGGACTTGGTGGCATATAGAGTGGCCCGTGTCTGTCTCCAATTGTAGGCACCCTAATCCTCATTTGTATATATGTATATATGTTTTTGCATGTAATATGTTAAATCATGTCTAGCAATAAAGCATACCAGTAAGATAAGTTTTGCATAAGCAGATAATGTGCGTATTTTTTGGAGAACAGACTGCGATTGTTAGCAGATTATATACCTAAGATAAGTTTTGTATAAGCAGATAATGTGCGTATTTTCGGGAGAACAGACTGGGAAAATAGGGAAATCTGCATTTGAGATACAAATTGAGTGTGACTAAAACGCTCTGATTTTCAGCACATTATCGACTCAAAATGAAGCGTTTGTTAGCAGATTATATACTAAAATATAGGTGTTGTATAAGCAGAAAATGTGCGTATTTTTGGGAGAACAGACTGGGGAAATAGGCAAATCTGCATTGGTGTTAACATACACTGGGAAATTTCAAGTGGGCGCCTAACAAAGTTAATATTTATAAATTGAGTGAATGGTTGCTTGGCTTGAGAATGAGGCAAACTAATCGACCAGTTAGCAGGTAATCAAAATGTTCAAATTGTTCAGTATTAAGGCTCATTGTAAACTATAAAACAGTCTGAATGAATTCGCAATAGAAGCCTTGTGTTGATTGTAAAGAAACGGTTCGCTGGATAAAGAGCGTTATTAGGTTAACCGATCCGAATATGGGAAAGATAAAGAGCGTTGTTTGTAAGGCAATTTAGCACTGCGGCTCAGTGGATCCGGAGATATGAGTTTTGAATGTGAATGTCACGCCGCACGAACAAATGGATGGGCCTATGTTGGTTCTCGGGTGATACTACGTGCCCGTACCAAGTTTCGTCGAAATCGGTTTAGCCGTTTTAGAGTCCATCGCGGCCACACACACACACACACACCCTCACATACCTGTTTAGGCGCCAATCGAGGACCCATGACGGAACACCACCAAATGAGGACTTTAGTTTTACCAATAGATAGCGAGAAAAGAAATGACTGTTGATATTCTCTATGTGTCGACAAACGTGTTTAAGGGTATACATTTGCTGCAATATTGCATATTTAGAACGTGACTTTTGTCCAGCAAATTGGGACCTCGTGTGTAACAATTGAGGACTCGATTTACACACCTCTGATTCATGAATGCACACTGTCAGTTACAGACATAGACACAACAACGCCTTCCGAGGACCAATTGATGCAGGCTACCAAATGGAGACTACCCCGGAATTATAACATATTCGACGAGCACTATGGAGCTCATTGTTTTACAAATGTATAGATTGTGTGTATTATGTTCGGTGTGAGTCCTGACGAAGACTTCTCTAAATTACTATACTGTACATCGCGTATTTTTCCTGTTTATGTCATAAACGTGTACGTTTTTTCATGACTGGTACCAAAAATATTCTGGTATAAGATTTGTTCAGTCGCCCCATGAAATGGTTAATGCTGCCCCAGCACAGATCCCATCATAAAATAATTAATGCTGCACCAACGCATCTCCCGTCATGTAATAATTAACGCTGCACCAGCGCAGCCCCCGTCATGAAAGGGTTAATGCTGCACCAGCGCAGATCCCGTCATGAAGGTGTTAATGCTGCACCAACGCAGCTCCCGTCATGAAAGGGTTAATACTGCACCAACGCAGCTCCCATCATACAAATGTTAATGCGGCACCAGCACAGCTCCCCGCCATGAAAGGGTTAATGCTGCACCAGCACAGATCCCACCATAAAATAAATAATGCTGCACCAACGCAGCTGCCGTCATGAAAGAATTAATGCTGCCCTAACGCAGCTCCCGTCATGAAAGACTTAATGCTCCCCCAGCACAGCTCCCGTCATGAAAGGGTTAATGCTGCACCAACGCAACTCCCATCATAACAGAATAAATGCTGCACCAGCACAGCTCCCGTCATGAAAGGGTTAATGCTGCACCAACGCAACTCCCATCATAAAATAATAAATGCTGCACCAGCACAGCTCCCATCATAAAATAATTAATGCTGCACCTGCTCAGTTCCTTTCATGAAATAGTTAATGCTGCACCAACGCAGCTCCCGTCATGAAGGGGTTAATGCTGCTGCACCAACGCAGCTCCCATCATAAAATAATTAATACTGTACCAGCACAGCTCCCGTCATAAAAATGTTAATGTTGCACAAGCGCAGCTCCCCGTCATGAAAGGGTTAATGCTCACCAGCAAAGCTCCCTTCATGAGAGGGTTAATGCTGCACCAACGCAGCTCCCGTCGTGAAATGGTTATTGCTGCACCAGCACAGCTCCCGTCATGAAAGGGTTAATGCTGCACCAACGCAGCTCCCGTCATAAAAAAAGGTTAATGCTGCACCAGCACAGCTCCCATTATAAAATAATGAATGCTGCACCAGCACAGCTCCCATCATAAAAAAGTAATGCTGGACCAGCACAGTTCCTTTAATGAAAGGGTTAATGCTGCAACGACGCAGCTCCCGTCACGAAAAGGTTAATGCTGCACCAACGCAGCTCCCATCATAAAATAATTAATGCTGAACCAACGCAGCTCCCGTCATGAAATAATTAATGCTGCACCAGCGCAGCCCCCGTCATTAAATGGTATATGCTGCACCAACGCAGCTGCCGTCATGAAAGAATTAATGTTGCCCCAACGCAGCTCCCGTCATGAAAGACGTAATGCTGCACCAGCACAGCTCCCGTCATGAAAGGGTTAATGCTGCACCAACGCAACTCCCATCATAAAAGAATAAATGCTGCACCAGAACAGCCCCCATCATAAAAGAATTAATGCTGCACCTGCTCAGTTCCTTTCATGAAAGAGTTAATGCTGCACCAACTGCAGCTCCCGTCATGAAGGGGTTAATGCTGCTGCACCAACGCAGCTCCCGTCATGAAAGGGTTAATGCTGCACCAGAATAGCTCCCCGTCATGAAAGGGTTGATGCTGCACCAGCACAGCTCCCGTCGTGAAATTGTTAATGCTGCACCAGCACAGCTCCCGTAATAAAAGCATTAATGCTGCACCAGCGCATCTCTCATCGTGAATGGGTTAATGCTGCACCTACGCAGCAAACATGACGTAAATGACGTCATGAGCCGTGGCATTTCATCTCGTTGTTCCACTACCGATTCCGCAATTTTAAACATTTGCTAATCGGTTAGTTGCTAAGTCACGTGTCAATTTCGCTAAATAGCATACACTCTTTCCTGAATTTCCTCTCATCGTATAAAAAATATAAAAAATATTATATGACATCTTTCACCTGCCTAAGGTATAAACAACCACGCTCTCCTGCGGCGAGCTGGTGGTTGCTATAATATTGCCAGAGGCCAGGCATGTTCAAGGACACATCGATTCATTCATTTTTTGTGTGATAAAACATTGAAAACGACAGAAAATCATATTTCCCGAAATTTAGGTTACGCATGAAAAAGTTGCGCAAAATTAGGCAATTTCGCCTTTGTTGTGGTGGGGAAGTCATTCACATTGTGTGTGGTTCAAGCCGGTACGTCGAAGATAACCTGGGTCGAACTAGCGTTTTAAAGCCTCTTTTATTAATGTCATTACGTGGCAATGGATTTAGCTAAGCACATCAGCATGAGAACGGTCGTTTTGTTTCTCCGTGAAGCATAAGTATTTGCTTCAGGAACGAACCCGAACTGATGAAAAGCTGGTCGAGCTGCTTCAGTAGCATAACAAGGCTAGTTCTGGAGATTTGCCCGTTTTGCCAATTTCACGGACATTTCCTCAGAATGGTGGGGGGGGGGGGCAGAACAGCACCAAATGATGATCGTATTGTTCTAACAGTAGATAGCTGAGAAAGAAAGGACTGTTGCTAGTCTCAATATGTCCTCCAACGTGCTTCAGGATGTAAAATTGCTGTAATACTAAATATATGGAACGTCATTTATATCTATGGATAGTGGGGACCTTGTATGTGACAACTGAGGACTCGGTTGACACGTGTGGCCCGTGAATGCACTCTGTCAATTTGGGACCCAGACACAACAACGCCTTCTGGGGACCAACTGATACTCGTTACCGAATGGTTGATTGATTGAACTTGTAAATTGGCAACGAAAGCGATTTACGCGCTATTTAACAAAGTCAGAAACCTGGAGTTGACTGTCGATGCGATGTTATATTTGTTTGATGTAATGGTTGTGCCAATACTTATGTATGGTAGCGAAATTTGGTGCCACGAGGATATAAAATCCATAGTTCAGGAGATTTGCCCGTTTTGCCGATTTCACGGACATTTCCTCAGAATGGGGGGGGGCAGAACAGCACCAAATGATGATCGTATTGTTCTAACAGTAGATAGCTGAGAAAGAAAGGACTGTTGCTAGTCTCAATATGTCCTCCAACGTGCTTCAGGATGTAAAATTGCTGTAATACTAAATATATGGATCGTCATTTATATCTATGGATAGTGGGGACCTTGTATGTGAATGCACTCTGTCAATTTGGGACCCAGACACAACAACGCCTTCTGGGGACCAACTGATACTCGTTACCGAATGGTTGATTGATTGATTGATTGGGGTTTATTGTCGCTTTAGCCACTAAGGCCATATCACGACATTGCCAGTTTTAGTGGTGGATGAAATCCGCACACTTGCTACTAATCTTTCAATGGCTGATAAACTCGTCAACCATGTGCGGCAAACCACCTGCCATCCGTTGCCGAATGGAGACTACCACGGAATTATAACAGATATGGGCAAAACGGAGCTCATTAGGACATGGGGTCACTTTCACGCGAACACCCATGCGCTACCAAGGTATTGACGAGGGTTTGAAAAACCAGTGTTGAGCATTAATTTGCACGGCTCTTCACACCTAGGTCACAGAACATTCTAATTTCTGATTAGCAATGATGAAATTAACTGAGTTGGTCAACTTCTCATATATATGCAGCATTTGTTCCAACTCACGCAAACTCCATGAACGCAACACAGGATTCAATGTATCCGGATTTAACAGATGAATATGTCAATTTTCTTTTTCTGATACCTTGAACTGTTTTACTGTCTCAGTGTCATCAATTGCAGACTTCCTCAAAACATTTTTCTCGACTAAATTACTATACTGTATACATACATTACTTATTTGTCCTGCTTATGACAAAAACTTGAACGTTTTTTTAATTGAACCAAAACTATTCTGGTATCAGATTTGACCATTCACCACTGGCTGTCTCTATACTATTGCTTAATCTGAAATTCCACAGTTATACACCCAGGTCTCTGTTTGTTGGTTTGCATTCACATGTTATGAGACTGAGAGGAGGTACCGTGATATTTGTGAGAACATAGAAATGTCTGGAATACAATATAGGGTAGCACCAACGCAGCTCCCACCGTAATTATAACAGATATGGGCAATATGGAGCTCATTATGACATGGGGTATTGTTCAACTACTGTATGGATTGAGCTGTATTATTTTCGGTCTCTGAGACCTGATTCCTGATAATGACCCACCCTAATTATATACAAATACTAAAAGCACCATTACTCTGAGTTCCCGATTCTTTAACATTATTAGTTCATTAATTTATATATATAAATATTCATATGGTATACAACGGAATACTATTTGTGATAATTCCATTCCTTATATATGGGCATGCAGCGTGCTAAAGATACATGCTAAAATGCACGATGGATCTGTCACGCATCTGGTTGAATAAACCCTCCGTAAACACCCCTTTCAGAGCTTGTTCGTTTACTATAACGAGGTTTTGAAGTGAGTCATGAGTTTGAATGATGCCATGTTTATTTGATCATCTCGTTTGACTCTCATCCGACAGATATTATTGCGACTCCAAGTTAATGGAAAACATCACTTAAGACCCCAGTTGCCAGTGTGCGTTCACGTGAACACCCATGCACAACCAAGGTATTGATGCGAGTTTGAAAAAACCAGTGTTGAGCCTTATTTTGCACGGATCTTCACACCTAGATCACAGAACATTCCAATTGCGAATTAGCAATGAGGAAATTAACTGAGTTGGTCAGCTCCTCATATATGCAGTATTGGTTCCAACACACGCAAACTCCATGAACGCAACACAGGATTCAATAAACGAACCCGAACTGACGAACAGCTGGTCGAGCTGCTTCAGTAGCATAACAAGGCTAGTTCAGGAGATTTGCCCGTTTAGCTAATTTTACAGAAATTTCCTCAGAAGGGGGGGGGGGGACAGCACCAAATGAGGATTGTATTGTTCTAACAGTAGATAGCTGAGAAAGAAATGACTGTGGCTAGTCTCGATATGTCCTCCAGCGTTCCTTGGGATGTAAAATTGCTGTAATACTAAATATATGGAACGTCATTTATATATATGGATAGTAGGGACCTTGTATGTGACAACTGAGGACCCAGTTGGCACGTGTTGCCCGTGAATCCACACTGTCAATTTGGGACACAACAACGCCTTCTGAGGACCAACTGATACACATTACCGAATGGAGACTACCCCGGAATTATAACAGGTATGGGCAAAATGTAGATCACTAGGACACGGGGTCACGTTCACGCAAACACCCATGCACTACCAAGGTATTAACGAGAGTTTTAGGCTACGTTCATACGCTGGCAAGTTTGCACTGTATGTTTTTGCGGGCATTTCGTCATAGAGAACCACATGGTGCCAGAATATGAATGGAGCCATGCACATAAAATGCATCTTTACCAAAGTGAAAGACACGAGAAGTAACATTTATCTAGTTCTACCTGTAACAGTGCTATTGGAATTTGCCTTCCAATACCTGTATGATTTATTCTTGCGAGATAATTGCATGATATTCACAGGAAAACTCTGGTAGCATCGTTGCTATTGGAACTACAGAGATTTTACTTCGCACGTATTTAGCTTGTGGCACAGATGCACTTTGTGTGCTTGTTGCCGTTCATATTATGGCACCATATCGTTCTCTACGACAAAAGGACTGGTCAACCTGGTTTTATATACAGGACATATCAGGTGTCAGAAAGTGGTGCACACGCAATATAGGATTCTTAATACGCAGTATCAATACAAGGCTAGTTCAGGAGATGTGTCCGTTTGTTCAAATAGGGATTAATATAGTTTTTAGTAATAGATAACGGAGGGAAGAAAGGACCATTGATATTCTCTATATGTCCCCCAACGCGTTTCAGGATGTAAAATTGCTGCAATATTAAATATATGGAACGTGATTTTTAATCTATCAAATGGGGACACTGAGGACTTCGTTGGCACGTGTGGCCCATCAATGCACACTAACAATTTGGAATCCAGACATAAGCCTTCTGGGACCACCGATACACATTGCAGAATGGAGACTACCCTGGAAATTATAACAGATTATGAGCAATATGGAGCGCATTATAACATGGGGTATTGATGAGAGTTTGAAAAAAGCATTGTTGAGGCCTTAAAGGCACGGGCGGCGTTCGTTGCAGAAATAGTTATATTTGTTTCAAATCCCATCAACAGTGGGAGCACCAAAATATATACAGTTCCGTTCATATGCCAAACATAATCAGCGCGTAAATAGTATATTGTCATCAAGACGTACGGTTGTGTACGTAAACAAGAGCATGCTCGCGTTACATAAGTTGTGCTTCTGTTTACATAAACACAACTCCATTCTATTGGTTAATCACTCACAAATGATATAAAACGCTCTTTATTATTTCCATATCAGGAAAACTAACAAAATAACGCTCTTTATGTTTACCATATCCGCCATCTAAACAAAAGCCAGGAAACGTAACTTTTTTTGCTTTTATTTACATAATAAAGGGGGGGGAAATTGGACAATAACGTTATGTTTATGCCCATATTTTTGATTGGGCATAAGAACAAAGTCCCTGTCCTATATATTACATTTTCATCTGTTTATTGCGGTTTTTGGCGGAGGTGAATATTTTGACAGCATACCCGCCGCCAACGCCTCCCGTATCTTTAATTTGCACGGATCTTCACACTTAGGTCATAGAACATTCCAATTGCGGATTAGCAATGAGGAAATCAACTGAGTTGGTCAGTTCCTCATATGCAGTAAACTGTTCCAACCCAAGCAACCTCCATGAACGCAACAAAGGATTCAATGTATCCGGATTTAACAGATAAATATGTCAATTTTCTTTTTACAGATCATGACGACTAATGGGAAATTGAACGATACCTTTAATTGGTTTTACTGTCTCAGTGTCATCAATTGCAGACTTCCTGCAAATCTCTATCCAAAAAGTTTTTCACCACTAAATTACTATACTGTACACATCCATTACTTATTTTTCCTGCTTATGTCATATACTTGAACGGTTTTTTAATGGAACCAAAGTTATTCTGGTATCAGATTTGATCAGTCACCACTGGCTGTCTCCACATAGGTCTCTGTTTTCTGGTTTGCATCCACATGTTATGATATTGAGAGGAGGTACCGTGCTATTTGTGAGAACATAGAAATGTCTTGGATAAAATAATCGAGAGTGCTTATTAGGTCAACAAAGCAGACAATATGCAGATAGATATGTCCTTCTGAAAGCTAGTATACGCATCGACCGAATACCTTTATAGTGTATCGCACAAGATGAGGCCCATATGGGGCATATGCAGCATCTGAATTATACCATAAGCTATACCGCGAATGAAGCTCGCCAAGAATGAGGATACGAATTCCATGCTTCCGAAACAAACACGTGAGCAGGACACCGGCATATGTATTGTTTGAAACATTCCGATTAATGGGACCCTTCTACAAAGAAGTGAAGAAAACTGTTATGAGTGAGATAAATTAATCTGACGAAGAGATGGATGGAGACTGGTCTTGATAATGCTAATGTGACAATTAGAATAAGCTCAACTACTGTTGTTTTGATTCTTCGAAGTCATAATATGAATATTCGGCGCACCTATATACGGTTAGGGCCATTATGGGCCCTTAGTGGAGAATGGATTTTGAAATATCACATCTCGATTTTGGGTTATAATACTTCCAAAAGGTTACGACTTACGTTGGAACTAATGTACCGTTTCGTTTATACAAAACGTTGAAATTAGTATGTGATAATATCGGCTTCTTTTCAATATCTGGCCGCCAGTTTGGCTGCCATATTGATTGTGAGCAGCAATTGCCAAACCCTAATGAATACTTCATATCAATATTCCGTATCAACATGTGATGGTGGCTAGAAATCGTGTAACAATAACGCCCATCGTAAGAAAGTAAGGAATGTAGGCGTGTTTTCGAATTTCGGTCGCCATGTTGGCCTCATCTTCAATTTGGAAAACCATTTCTTTCATCAGATGTAAAGTAATTAATTCACCTCAGTTTTTCCAACTCACTGTAATAATGAATGCATATTATGGTCCCCATGTGTTCGCCAATGACTCTTCTATACGATAAATGTATAACATCGGGCCCAGATGTCAATATTTTCCCACAAAGACAAACGAAATGTGATAACATGTAAGAAAAATAGCATATTTTCACATTTCGGCGGCCAACTTGGCCGCCATATTGGATTCTGGTATCTGATTTTTGGCTAATTTGTAAGGGTTATATATTGGCATTACGAATAGAGCGGAGAACAAGACCGCACGTGATATCATCTACACTATAACTGCGACCAAAGAGACCTGGTGCATATAACAAAAATGGCCGCCATGATGGACGCCATCTTGTATGGAGTCTCTGTGGCCACTTTTGTTTCTTGTTAACAACCGAAAAACATTAGAGGAGACATTAAGAAAGAAAATTAGTGGGGTGAAGTTGAGTCCGGGGGGGGGGGGTGCAGAGCTCGATCAATATCCCCTGAACTAATATGCAGCAGACAAAAATGCGCGGATGCAGTTGTTGATATTTTATTTTTAGCTTGTCGTCTGACGTCATCATCTAGTCTTGAGACGCCGGTGTGCATTCTCTGGATACCCTTTTGGTGGTGTGTATTCACAACCTTGCTATTCTATTGTTAGCTTGTTGTCTGACATAACCAGCTAGTCCGGGGATGTCGGTGTGCTTTCTTTGAATGCCTGTTTTGGAGGTGGGCATTCATAAATCTCAAAATATAGTACGAATAGTATATGTTGGTACCAAAGAGTGGGGATAAGCGAATCTCACAATATCAACTCGATTTTAAAGTTACAAAGGGAAATATTGCTGTCAATGGGTGGTGTTCCTCCTATTGCCTTAACAGTTATATCACAAATAAATTTATTGAGGGGCATGCCTTCACTGCTCATCACCTAGCTTAATTTTGCCTGGTTCCACTTTCAAAGCTTATGTTGTGGGAGTACGTACGGCAAGGTGATTTTGTGTGTGTTTTTCACCCCCCCCCCAGAAACCAGCAATGGCGTGTTTCATTGAACCCGATGGTTATCTATAGAATCTGACCCTGTGAAATAAACAGCACCCAAGTTCTCACGTCCATTTGTAAAGAATTTTTATGTTTCTATGAGCAAATAAATTTCCAAACTGTCTAGCTGTCAGTATTAAAATTCAAATAATGACAATAAGCTTAAATGGCCATTTCTGGTAAGTTATCGATCATCATATACGTAATCATAAACAGCATATACCAAGCCTACATTCGTCTTGTATTCAACGTTCCCGGTTTTGTTCTTCATTTTAAAAAGCTGCAGGAAGTCTTCGTCTATATTTTTCAGTCTACCACCATTGGCCCATTAATAACAGCCAGTTGATGCGCCAGGAACGGCAACCGTGATATATCGTTTTAAACCGACCGTTAATGGCATGTTTACTAATTACATTTAATAATCATAACGAATGGTCATTGTTTTTATATATATAGCGTTTAGCGACAACACATAATGTTCAGAATGAATGTTGAGAATCCTTTCTGTAAAATGAGGACTTTCATCTTAAAACGTCATGACGTCATAAAGCGTTTCAGTTGTGGTTCATTTATGTGTATAATCTGATACACATTTTTGGTTTTACCTATCAAATGGGACTCGGTGGATAACAAGTTATTTTTGTAGAAAACGTCAAAATATAGCGATTCTATGTGATTTTCAAATGAGGACCAAGAATTAGGTCCCCATTTGCTACTCAAGTCCCAATTTGTTGTTGTGTATTCCAGACGAGGTCCTCATTTGGCACATTCTACAAACGCACACACACACACACAAACTTTCCTCAAATATATATTAGATTATTGGCTTCGCCGCATAAAAGTTCACCTTTCCTAATGTGCTTTGCCTCTAATTATGATTATATACGTGCACACTAAGCATATACCGGTATATAGAACTAAACAACCTATTGCAGAAATTTGTGGTTCTTGGAAATTTCGTTAAAAACTGAGGTGATATGTCATGTGTAGATTCTATCAATTAATATATAGGTGGATAGATGTATATACACCAATTGGCGTATATAAGTTATAATGCCGATTGGAGTATATACAGCAAATGGGGAAATTTCTCCACGTGATAAAGAGATCAAATTTTTCCAAAACGGCATTTCCCTAGCTTCAGTACGTAACTTTGTTAACAGTTACGATGGTCCTGTAACTATCTGGCTAGAGCCAAGGAAACCTTATTTTGAACAGAAACAAGAACTTTCCCAGATATCCTGTCTGTGAAAACGCACTGCGATCCAGAAAAATTGATAGTGCCCTAGTACTGTATATGAAAATGAGAGATTGGTATATAAACAGTAATATATCAAGTGAGAATAATGATGAACTAATATAAGCGAATGTGGAATGCTAGTATATGCATCAGAATTAATTAACCCTTTCATAACAGCAGTAAACATCCAGTGCCAGTACTTTCTCCTATATATGCCAGTTTACCATATGGAGCCTTGCATATTTAAGAGAAAGCAAGAACAATGTAAATATTGATAGGCCAGTGTATTATCTTACATATTAGTCTGGTCGATAAAAGGTTTGACCTAGACAAAATTTGGACTAAGTTGGTTTTTATTCCATTTTGAAGAGGAATATTTCCTCTACAACATATCCAAAATCCGCTAAAATCCGCTTTGAGCAAACTTTTTTACAGAGATTCTAAAACATTCTCATTTTTCGACCTTGCGAAGTACGTTTTTCTACAATATCCCTCATCGGCGACACCAGAACGCATTAATCCTCCATCCGATATATACCAGTTTGTGTAAAAGAGTATAGGGGGCGAATAGAGTGACAAGGACAGAAAACAATGCAATCGCGGCGATGAAATGACTGTCAAAATGGCCGCAACTACAATCCATGCTACGATGAAAGCAACATATTGGATAACCCCCAAGAAGCGAAAATACACATTTTTAATTTACAAGAATGTTGTTATATATCTTTAAAGGTACACATATAATTAAAACAGATCTATCTGAATGATTTATCGATCACTGCTACGCACGTTAACCCAATGATTTACGTTCGGGTTTTCTTATTAGAATACATCCAACAGTCGGACCAAAAACAGTTATTCTGGGCATGCAACACACGAAGTAATATTTTGTCACGCAGCGCGTGGTAGTTTCCTTTTGGAATGATGATTAATTATTGAATGTAAAGCAGAAACTGAAGAGCCAACCCTATCTGTGTAAATACTAGTTATATTTCCAGAATTTTCAACACTCTCCGTGACAATAAACCATACACGTATGTCGTAATGCTGATTATACTGTCAAGAAACACTTATCTCTTCAACAGAATAGTACCATATCTCACTATATCGAAGAGACTGTACGTCGTACATTTTATTTAGTACTAATTTTCATGGTGCTCCCAAACCGGTTTCTTAGTAGACAATTATGTTCAAATTACTTCAATCGGAACTTTACAATATGAATATGTACCCCGCAATACACACTATTAGTTATCAGTATCTTGTTGTTTGAAATTATGTTACCATTGCCACCCACATACTTGCGCTAAATATCAGGTCATCAGCGTTTACAGTTATTAGTTCTGCGTTTACCATTCACTCAATGTTGCTATTTATGGTTTTGTATGCAGCAGATATGTGTAACATTAGGGAGAATGGGTAAATGCGCCGATGCGGTTGCAGAAAAGGTCGTACGTTTCGCGTATATGTGGCCTTAGTGCATTTAAGTGCACATAATTTCCAGGTATAAAGACAGTCTCTGCCATAGAGTATGTAGGCAAATTGGGTTATGTTGAGAATTTATTGAAGATAGTCTATTGTAGTCCATTGTATTTTGATCAATTGCGTTCATGGTATACCACCATGTATTTGTGTGAAAAAAATTAAATATTCGTGTTTAATCACTTGACCGGAGGCAACTATGACTACTATTTTAAGACACGGACAATAGGATCTACACATTTTACCTAGTGCCATATGAATAGCTCTCATACTGTTCTATAGTAGTGAATTTTGACAGACTGTGTGTTGTAGATTCAAAAATAAATGATTATCGGTCACATTCGTGAGACTGTTTTCATTACATATATTTCTGCTTCTAGAAAGGGTCACACAATGAGTACATCCCTATTAGAGCACATTTAACTGTTTTAATACACATATATTACACGATTCAAGATAAACAGTACAGATAAAACTGCGTTATTCTTCTATTTCTTGACGCCCAAAAAGTCCACAATCAATCGTTGTATGAGACCTGGCTTTCGGTTGCTCTCTCGCGAGATACATTAGAGAGAATTCTTACATACTATTATCAATAGCTCCCCTTATACTCTGAAATCATTCTTCCTCGTATAATTCGACGGCCTGTTCGTTCTTGTATAACCAGCTACTACTATTCAATTTTCCGCAAATTGTAAATTTCATTCGATTTTGTCCATTTTGGCGGCCATTTTGGACAGACATTCTACCGATATGGTTTACGACTAAGGATTGTTTGTGTGGATTTTATTTTATTACTAATTTGGTATTTGTTGGCGCACCTACCACCGAAATTCAGGATTTTTCTATACCAACTGCCATCATGGACGCCATCTTGTATTACAGAAAATGCGCAAAGCGGATTTTAGCGGATTTTGGATATGTTATAGAGGATATATTCCTCTTCAAAATGGAATAGAAACCAACTTAGTCCAAAAATTTTCTAGGTTGACCCTAAAATTTTAGTTTATCGACCAGACTATATGTGAGGCTCCCATTGGGAGACTCGCTTATTTAAGAGAATGAATTAGCACAGGGTTTTTCGCAAAATGTTAGGAATCTCCAGTCATGAAAGAGTTAAGCAAGTACCTTACTCGTATTTAAATTCACGAAGTACTACTACCCATCGGTGGCGATGAGCGAACATAATAATACGATTTGTGAGTTTATACCAAACAATCGGAAAAATAAGAGGGCTATATTAGATAGTTATTTGATAATTATATTTACATGTGGGCAACCAATCTAAACATATATACATGTAAAGCGTCAAATCATGGTTTGATCTTTGATGTTGATAACTTGCAATGCTATATTTGATTGTATCAAAAGCAATAAAGTGAATCGCGAAATGTATTGATCATATTGTGGGTTTGTATGTGAATGATATTACAGAAGATGTGAAACAATAGGACTAAACTGTTTGAATGATTTGTTCAATGAACGGTCACTTACAATTATCTAAAGACTTCAGAGACGGTACCCTCCCCTATATTCAGCGACCAGATGATCTCCTGTATATAGAGCACCTTGTAGTTGAATTGGAGATTGCTGTCCCGACCCTTCACAACTTTGCCCTCATGCCAGTTTGTTCCCCCTAAAAAAGATATCATAATTTATGTATTGCAATAATAACATCTTATGTGTACCGGTAACTGTCGCTTTTTATTGTACTGAATGTACTCCCATAATCTAGCACGAATTTAATGCCACATGGTAGTTTGCGCTTCAAAATACACGTAATATTATTCTCTTTTGAATTTTTCTCAGTATCAAAATAGGTCGATAAATATCTGAACTTCCTTTCTATGAGCATTATGTAACCCAAAAAGACGCATTGAAGTGATGAAAAATACAACTGTGAATACTGTGTTTGGGTCACAAACACAAAGCAGCCATTTCCACGACATGGAACAGAAAAGTGCGCTCTGTGGTAGTCTATTCCTGATATGGTAGCAATAAAGAGTGTTTGTTTCACTCTGACTTCTGGTGAAAAGTTGAAAACGGCTGAAAAATGGCTATGACGTGGCAAGTGTTTTTCAGAGCACATTAGGCCAGTAAAGCCCAGTATACCAATAGTTTTTTTTATTTATCGACCTATTGTATCTAAATTACATAGAAAATAATTTGGAGGTTCGAATAAGCCATGTCCATTTAAATATTACCAACTTATTATATTATATTACATGGTGTGTCAAGACCAAGGTTATATGTATTAACATTCACTTTACAAAATAACTGACACTGTTCAAGTTTTAGTGTCAAATGGCCTGTCATATATTTTTTATTTATTACTTTTCCTCAAACTCCACCACTGTTTTAAAGGGGTACTGTGCGCCATTTTCAATAAATGTCCGGTGATAACAACGATCTATTATCGATAATATATAGAAACATAAGTAATTTGAGTCGAAGATGTATTCTGTAAACGCTCAGGTTAATAGGCTATCTTAAAATGTAATAATTTAAAAGTTAGTAATTTAATATAAATTGAATTTATGGCTGGAGCCATAAAATGGCGTATATTAAAATACGAATTTCCTTGTACAAGACGTAATCAAATTATAATTGAGGGATACTGGATTAGTAAACCCATTGCACACACGATCGTTTGAAACATTATGCTGATACGGGGAGAAAACTCAAGCCACTCACTGACTAGTGACGATACAATAAGATAAATGAGTACATGGGACTAGTATGCATATATAATATAACTTTTATTTGATACATTTGGTTGAAAACTGTACAAAAATTACTCGACAACAACAATTTGTATTTTTTGCATTCCGGTAAATTGCCATCCGTAACACTATTTCGTACTCAACAGACTTTCAAATAATGGACAAATTGTTACCTTATTCTCCAACTCAGACTCTATAGAAACCAACAACAACATTTGGGTACAGTATCCCATTTAAGAATTAAATACTTTTATAATGTCTAATAACCACTAAATGTGACAAAATGTCTTATAGTAAATGTTACCAGCTACTAGTATAAAGACAAATTTAGCAATATCACAGGCCTTAAAATCCTACAAGAATCAAAATATTGCATTTCTACATCAAATCAACTGCTTTTTACGAGAATCAAACTAAGAATCATAATTTTAATTCTCGTCAGATTTTAAGCCCTATAGCAAAAAAAAGACATATTTGTCACGAATATTATTTAGGCCAAACTGAATGATATGTGTGTTTCCCCTATCATGCCGGGTAGGGCTGCAACGATACACTTTGTCACGATACGATATATGACCGTACGTATCACGACACGCAAAAACCATGTTTTGCGAGGATTTTCTACCTAAATTGTTAAAATAAAAAACACAGTAAATATGGGTTATTTTCGCATTCGATGACCTAAAATTGTGCTATTTATGTATCACGATACACTTCACACGATACGATACGCGTAAATAGTATTGGCTGGCACTCTGGCCCACCCCCCTCGCTCGGGGGCATTCTGGCCCATGGGCCAGAGTGCCCCCGAGAAACTGATTTGGATTTTTTCTGGCCCACCCATCTCGCTCGAGGGCACTCTGAGGTTGTGCTAGATTTCAAAAGAGTAAGGTGAGCGCTTCGAAGGGTTTTTTTTGACAGAAAAGAGAACAATTTACCAACGTATCGATTTTTTCTCGGATTCTAATGCCAGTGTGGTAAGCGAAGGGCGCTCCCATTCGCTGTACACATTGAACTTAGAATAATACGAGAAAAAATAGATGTGTTGGTAAATTGTGCTACTTTACCAGTGCATTTTTTAACAAAAGCGAAAGTCTTCGAATAAATTCGAAGACGCTAGCGCTGTGAAAATGTGCATGTAAGAGCCACCTGATAACAGGTTTTGGGTGGCCCTGAAAAGGGCCGTTTTACGTTAGATCACAAGAAAAGTGGATAAGGGGTCTTTAGGAACTCAAATCCATCCTCTTGATCCAACTCCCGAAACACAAGCGAACCCTCGATGAGAGGTGGAAATATACCTTGCGGTATACTCACACCCTTCAATGGGGGTACGTCTAATCTGTACTGCTTCTTCTCTCTCCAAAACACGAGCTTTATCTGCAGAAGGGTTGCCGCAAGTAAGACACCTGTTGTCCCAAGCCATTCGATGTTTTCTGTCTCCTGTCCACTGAACAGTGTAGGATTGCGAGCCCAAGTTGCATTGACAAAAGTGAATAGTTCAAAGAACTTTTCACCTGTACCATATTCTGCCCAGGAAAGGGTCTCCCACACCGCAATGTCCCTCGGGGCCGATACACGGATGGCTCTGACATAAGATCCAAGATCAGTTTTAGGGTATTCCATCGTGGAGAAATGATATGCTCTAAATGGGATTTTTGTTATATGTAAAACGCGCGGACGTCGTTGGCGACGTCATTGTGATTTTCTACCAATTTTCCCGAATGATATTTCATATGTGTTTCTTTTTTTTGTGAATTAAGATCTTCATCGACATTGCCGAAGACGATAATTAAAAACAGACACTGTTTTTCAACAACATAACTTTTATTTTTGAATTAAGTATCAACATATTTAGAACTAATCATGAAATTATCATATTTACAATCAATAATTGGTAATGCAATGAACATAATTTACATTTGGTAACCCATTTCATCATTAACAATCAAAATATTTACAAATGATTGTGATTTTAACATATTTAAACAATTGGTAATGAACACATTTTATCAATACTGAAATTCACAGTAAGTCTTACAAGTTTGTGAAATACATGTTTTGGGTAATGTTTCTGATTCTTTTCGTAAGGGCTCATAGTTTCTATGAAAACCAATCAAATACTTTTCTATCATTTTTGAAGTAGTCACCATCAAAATTCATTTCAACTAATACTTTTATACCATATCCGCTTTTCAAGAAATGTACAGCAAATATACAGTAGATACCACACACGTTTGTACCGTGATGTTGAAACCGCCCAACGTTTATTTTACATTCGATCGAATTTCTTTGAATGAATGATTTGATATATTTATCAATAACTGGTACCCCAAACGAATCGAAATATGTTGCAATGTTCCCATTGAAGACAATTGCAACCCAGTGTTCTCCTGGTTTTTTTGACGTATGTGTATTTACTATGTATGCTTTTACATGATGTGTTTTCTCGTGTGGTAACTGATCTTTTGCACACACCACACCATACAATGAACAGAGGTAGGATGATTTGTCTAGTATATGCTGAAGTTCGCTAGTGTTCATCTTCGTAGTATTTTTTTACTTTTTCACACCACAAGTCAACAAAAACCGAATTAAATTTGTTAGAGTTTGCATGAACAACTTCCTTTATATCTTTCCAAAGTTTGAATGCCTCAAATTTCTCTTGTTGTGTAAATGATTCTATTTCTGGATACCATTGTTCCATAACTCGGTAGATGTTCATTTTAAGTAGTGCTATATCAATGAACATATCTACCCATGGTATAGGTGGTGTCCAAAGACAAAGTAAATGTCGTGTCTGACTTGGATGATCTATTTTACATCCTTCACAATTGAGTGCCACTTCATTTGAAATTTCATTTTGTATTTCATGAACGAAACAGTTTTCCGAACTTTGTCAAGGATAGAAACATACGGAATGAAATCGAGTCCTCCAACTTGCAGTCTCAATTTTTCCTCCAAATGCAATCCATCCATGCTTTTAATAATCTGTTATTATTTCTCGCAAACTGTTGATTTCAATTTGATTATCGAACTCAGCATAGACTATCACGTTGATCACTGAAGCTAGAGCTGCAGCAAACTGAAGCTCTAACCTTATGTTACCGGTTTTATAGGATGCAAATGTCCTTCCTCTGCTCCTTGGTCAGGTGTGAGGTCGTAACACCAGAAACAATAACCATTCCTGTATTTTTCGAGATTCAAACCAAAGGATTTGTTTTGTCCAAACATACCCGAAGACTGATACAGTGATAAATAAGATCCTAGGCATTGTTCTGATTCAAAGTTTGGTTCAAATGGTCGGTTATGGATGGTATGTCCGTCCTGACTAACTTCAAGTTTTCTCAGATTGAAGTGTTGGAAATGAAATGGGTTCGTTTCAATATCGCCATTCATATCTTTGTTTGATACCAAGCCTATGCAAAGTCTCTTTGGCAATTGTCCTTGAAAAACGTGATCTTCAATTTTTTATCTAAGCCCTGCACCAATAGTGAATATTTTTACTTCAACTCTTCTAATCGGTATTTTCATATTTTTCTGTATTATTGTTTGGTTCAAGTTATTTGCTACTACTGGCATCAGCGTAATTGTACGAACATTGAAAACTGCCGTTTCAAATACTATTTTTCCGTTGGCCTGACCAATTAAAGAGACTTTTGGATTCGCTCTATTGAGACGAATTCTTATCTCAATTCCATTTGGTAAGTATTTCTCTTGTAGAAATATATCTGTGTGTAAACGACCACACAATTCTACCGTTTTACTACCTGCTATGATTGCTTGGCGAGATTTCAATCCATCATTACCACCAGCTTTAGTGTTTTCGGTGAACTGTTTAGCGGTGTCGGGGGTACCACATTTCTAGTGCGGCAAGTTGATTTTCTTTACATTCACCAGAATAAGCCAAGAGATTTTCCATGTAGGCTCGATAAGGATAGGTATCTCCGTTCGCCGTTACAAGTTGATTATTTAGGTAAATATCGATACTACTGAACAAGCTATGGAAAAAGTTGTTAATAGGCGCAATTTCATCAGTACCATCAACCAAGTTTGTTCCATCTGCTTTTGTGATTTTGAATTTCAGGTACAAATATGATTGATTTACATCTGTCCATTTTTCAGTTTGAGGCGGAATTACAAATTCTACTGGTGCGGAATTATTCAAAGAGCTAATCGGGTGATGTTCTATCCATTGTGATTCCAACATCGTTGTAAAACGATCTCTCGATATATTTGATTAATCATGATGATCCAAAATGGATCATTCGAATGCAGCAAGTCCGAGATAGAAGCATCTAACTCGGACTTGCTGCATTCGCATGATCCATTTTGCATCATCATGATTAATCAAATATATCGAGAGATCGTTTTGATTTCTTTACAGGCGTTTTAATGGACTTACTTCTAACTCGTTTGCGAGAAGAATGATTTTTCAAAGGTCGCGATGATCTATTTATGCCATTTGGTGTTGATATTTTCTTTATTGTTTCCCTTCCAAAAGATTTCAATGCTTCTTTACCTTGTTTCAAAAATACTTCTTTTGGACTTTTAACACAATGAATGATATCTTCGACTGCAGCAAGTCCATGCTTGAATACTTGTTGTTTAGCAATCTGACCAATAGGTTTTAGAAACGGTACTACTGTTCTCATTGCAGATTTGAATAGTGAAATAATTCCATTTCCATACTGTCTAGGTACGCCTCTATACACGGGGATCATCATAAATACAAATTACTTCGGCGTCGGAATTGCAACTTTACCATAGACTTTCCACCAGTGAACTGAATTGGTTTGCCATGCAGTATCACCAGTTATATATACATTTATGGTATCAAAGCTAGACTTTGATACTGGTACATAATGTAAGTTTTTGAATTCATGCTTAATATGTTTACCATCATGTATTCTTTTACTCTCGAATGATGTCACTCGTAATATCGCTGCTTCAACATCACTAAGAATTGTATAATCAGCAATGTCAGAATAAACAAACAATTGATTATGCTCCGCATTTAAATCAACTCCATATGAAAATGTTATCGAAGGAGTAGCAAATGTGACAGTGTTTGATTCTGTTCTGTAACCACGTTTATCCAAAAGAGCTCTGGGGAGTACAAGACCTACTTTGGTATAACTATTGGTTGAAATTTTAACTCGTGCTTTGGAATATCCGAATTAGAATTTCAGTTCTGGAATCATTCTGGTTACTGTACTATCAATTACACCTTGAATTGTACCTGTCAAATGTGATCCACCAGAATATGCTCCTTCTGGTATTTTTAATTCTATACCATTTTCTGGTTTTGAAATTACTACATCACTCATTGGTATCTTATTCAAATATTGAAAAAATTTTGGACTGAAGTTTTTGTTTTTATTTTGCAGGCATCTCCAATAATGTTGTATGTTTCTGATGGTACAATTAGTTCAACCATTGCAACTTCCCAAAGCTCTTTATCAATATGTATGGTTTTTTGTAATTTCACTGTGAAACAACATTGTGAGTTGGCTGGGTAAAATGACATTGAACTATCACTCATGATAGTAATGTAGAATGAATTCATTTTTTTTCAGTATTTTTCAATAATTTCAGTCAGGTGTTGGTAGAATATAACCTAGATAACTACTTAGAAGAATAAGCCACAATTCTTTGTTTGCGCTCTGGATACTAATGTGTACAATAGATGTAATTATTATGATATAAATAATAATTATCTGCGTGAAGTAGGTGACTTGGTTCTTAGCAACTTTTTCACCACAGAACTTAAATTGTGATGGTTCATCGAGATTAATTGAATCTGAATGATTTTCCAACATGGTAAATTCTGTTTTATACTAAATTTGAAGCTGGGATCCAACTGTCAAACTTTTTTGGATATCCAGGCCAATGAACTTTAATTTCTTTTACTGTTTTACCACCCACTCTTCTCGTTCTTTTATCTATAACTGATTCTATTTCATACACCTTACTGTCTTTTATATGCTGGATCTCATGTTTGTAGAATGATCCATCAATCTCTTCACCATCAAGATCAGAAACTTTGTATGTTATTGGATTAGTTTTACAAATTTTATCAACTTTGAAAATTTCACGAGTCCAGTTTGGTAAATAACCCTTTTCAAATGTTCTTTTGGTTTTGTTGATACGAACCAAGTCACCCACTTTCAGTGTAGATTTTCCTTTTTTATTCCCTGTTCCATATAGATTTTTGGAAATTTCAGCTTCAGTTTTCAAAGTAACTGCCGACGGTTTCGATTTTATGCTGAGGTGATAACTATTGTTGTAAAAATCGACTAGGGGCTGTAAAACATCAATATATCTTGAAGTTTTATGGTGTGTAAAATACTTCCACATACGAGTTTTTAAAGTTCTTTGAAATCGTTCGACAATACTTGCTTTAGTCTCTGGATTCTCAGTTGTGAAGAAATGATTGCTTTCTGATCGCAGAAATTTCAAAAACTTTTCATTTTTGAATTCAGAACCTTTATCAACTTGAAACGATTTTTGTTTACGTTTTGAAGATTTCAAAATTTTCCTGAATGATCCGATCAAAGTTTGTCCAGATTTATCGTGGATTGGCACTACCCACGCAAATTTTGAAAAAACGTCTATCACACACAACAGATATCTGTAATTATCATTATGTTTTTTCAAATTCTGAGGATCAGCTAAATCTGCCTGCCATTGAATATCAATCCCAGCTACAACAGTCTTTCTACGTTGGAATTTTCGAATTTTTGGTTTGTGTAAAGTATATGTCGACTGACCTTGCAAACATTTCTTCACATCTATGAGTTTAATTTTTTTATTTAGCTTTTTCGCTTCATCAAAAAGCTTCTTTACACCGCCATAACTTCCAACTTTCTTCGGATTATAGAAAATTTTAGATAACTGTTCATCTAGTATGGATCCCATTGTGTTTTTTCTGTTTTAACACCCTTTGGTGTCAACCTATCTGCTATTTTAGTTTTTGCGTTTTGCGTCTTGCGTTTATACCTTTCATTGGTGTGAATCGATGAGAATCAAATCATTTTGGTGTTATGCTTTGTACCGGAGTTTCAAAATCATCATCTGAATCATCTTTCAAATGTTTTTTAATCCAAAGCCAGCGGATTCTGTTCCCTACAAAATCTTGAGGTACATTAAGCTCGCTCAATCCTTGTGAAAAGGTTTGCCAACCTGTTGGTTCGAAACCTTTTCTTTGTCGTACAATATCATTGAGGAGATCAACAATATTTGATCCTCTAATAACTGTTTCACCATATTTTAATTGTCCATGTTCATCAAACTTCATTTGTGGATGTTTTGAAATCAGTTGTAAAAGTTGTTCAGCTTTTTTTCTCATCTTTAACGGAATACTTTCTAGCACATCCCTATGATGATGATTAAATGGTTGTTCTGTTTTCGGGGCTGAAATAGCTCTAACTGATTTTTGAGAAGTTTTCAATTTGTGCATCTTTTATCATTTTTTTTCCGAAAATGAGTTGGTGCCTGATTCATAGCCATTACAAAACTACCATATTTTTTAATCAGTGGAGTTTTTTTCGCCATCTTTACTCTTCAACAGTTGAATGTCAAATGACTGAATTACTTTTTACTTTTACGTTTATTAAAATTACGATCAAATGCCATCAAAGCTAATTTCGATGGGTTTGAAAGATTCATAATTTTTGAGTATCGTTCAACCAACGGGTAATGTTCTGCTTCTTGAATTGATGGAATTGGTTGCGGACCATTATCGTTGAGTGGTTGAAATCTAGCAAATGTAGAATTTAATCCAGTAGAATTTACTCTAGCTGGAGTAATTCGCTGTGCAATTGTATAATTTACTCTGACTGGACTAACTCGCTGTGCAATCATAGAATTTACTCGAGTAGCATTTACTCTATTTTATCTAACTCGTGCAATTGATTTATTTTATTTTTGTCTGAGAAGACTTCTGATCAAAAGTCCACCGAGAAAACCACCTCCACCAGTTTTTAAAAGTGTTTTCTTTTTTGAATCGATATGAGTTCTACTGTCAGCTATTTTCTTCAGCTCTTTTTTGTGTTTTTGCAGGAATGTTTTTGTCTGCTTTGGAAGCTTTAAGTGATCATCAAGTATTAATTTAGCGATAGTCGAAAATACACTCAAGACTGCTTCATGCGACTCCATTATTGGAAATGAAATATTGTTGATACACTTATCTTTATACCGATGAATATATTACCGCACCTCGATCGTCATTTGTGAGCCAGCGATGGAAAATATCAGTTCTAAGTCTCAACGATTTATCCGTTTTTGGGTGAAAATCGAGAAGTAAATAACCATGATTGGTTGAAGTTGCTTCATCATATGCTTGCATTAAATGAGGTATTTGCATTTGAGAGGCAAGAATTTTTATTTGGCCTTTATCACGCACACTTTGAAATAATACCATGTAATGTGCATTCAAACTCAAAGTTCTACTCGCTTTAGATTTCTGAAACATGTTTTGGGTTATGTAAATAACAGACGTATTTCTGTGATGTCCTTTTCTTGTAAACCACAACATAATTTTTTCTTCATCTTTATCACCTAACATGTCATCAAAAAAGTCTGTGTCATCAACAAGTTCATTGTCATCATCCGGTATTCCATTTATAAATTGAATATTGTGAAAATCTTTCATCTGACTATAGGTATTTTGCCATTATTTGTAACACCAAACGACTTTATATGGAACAGGTTTGAACAAATCATCTTTATATTCGATTGATTTCTTAACAAAATATGTTTTACCACAAACACTTGGCCCCGATATGAAAATGTTACAGGGATGTTTGAACAACAATGATTCGTCCATCTTTGCCCTGAGACAGATCATGTAAGACTGATTAGGATTGTTCGGAATCAACCTTTTTTATTTATAATGAAAAGTCACCATAACTCCAGATTATTCCATTAGTACTAATATATAAATCTGAAATAGGTCTAGTGGTTTTTACAATATAATCCAAAGACACTTTTTCTTCAAATAACTTTTCAGCAGTGAAAATTGTACATGGTTCTTGGAGAATAATGTATCCATATATTCTCGTCACCTCTTCGAATTTCAAAGTTTTCTCATTGAGAATCCTGTCTTGATATTCAGCAAAACGAATAAAATTATTTTCAACTAATTCACGAATTTCGTTTATTTCGTTTTTCGGAGTACCATGAAATATCCAATAATCTGAAAACAGTTGATCCAATATATCCATTAAGAAATCAGTTTCAAATTCTGATCTCTGAATCAAACATCTCAGTCGACTCTGCCTCTCAGATAAATGTCCGTTCAGCAAAGTCTGCACTATAATTTTACTTTCCCTCAAAAACCAAGTTTGCTTAAGTTCTCGTTTGATTTCTTGATCCATTTTTGACATTTTGATCAAGTTATTATAAATTTTCAAAAGCATCTCTGCTGGTAACACATCAATTCCATCCGTAAGGAATTGTGTTGTATTCACCCACAACAAGTCGTTTGGTGTACACAGATCGGAATGTTTTTGATTGCTCTTCACTAATTACTTCTCGGTTCTTTGTGTGTTTAATTCTGCATGGATAGTTTATGACACGTTGAAAATTTGACCGGTCGTTAACACATTCAATGATTGAATGATAATTTATTAGCTGCTTAGTTTTGTAATCCAGAGTGATACCCTTGACCTTACATACAGATTTTATGACGCCATCTTTCATGTACTGATATCCATAATTTTTCGGTCCTAACCCTACAAATTTCATGATTTTAGCATCCGGATGTTCATCAGTCCATTTACCAAGGTAGCTGTCTTCGGTTTTGATATTTTCTTTTTCTGGATCGAAAATATACATACAACTATCGGTGTCGAAATACAACACCCTATCTTGGTGTTTTTCTAAAACTTTATACAACTCCAAGCGTGCATATGCTGTGACAAATGATGCAACAGCTACATTGGCAGATGGATGTGGTTCTATAATATCGGTTTTATTTTCATAGCTGAATAATATGAATTTATCCTGTTCAAAAATTTCAACTGCTTTGACGGTGATATTTTTATCAGTTAATAGTTCAAAATATCTGGATGGTTCTGAGATATATTAATTTTTAGTAAGAATATTATTTTGTGCATTTTTTCCCCATATGCAATTTATCATTAATTTTGCGCACTGGCGGAGTCCTGGTTTTTTTTCGATTTTTTCTTTTTCAAGTTTTATACCTTCAACCTCATAATAATCTTTAATGTATTTATCTTTATTTTCTTCACTTTTAACAGAATTTGGATATCCACTTGCTTCTTGTTTAATTTTGAGGTATTTATCAATGTAATCCCTGTATACTTTTTCCGACCACTCAGTCCAATGCCAAACTTGATACACTTCCAGAATTTGGTAACCCAATTATATTGCTTTGAATAATTCTACATGTGTCCAAACTCCAACTAAAGCACGCTGTTCGGTTTTATGATTACACTGTCCACTTTCATTTTCTGCACAAGTTTTACACAATTCATATATCATTTTGTTATTACAGTGGATCGGTAGCACTGGAATGTACAATTTATTTGGAGGTAATACTTTGCATTTAATGAGTCCTTTGTGGGATTTGATGTCTCCTATGTGTTCCTGACTTAGAATTGTAGGATGACCAAGTGGGTACTCCTTATATTTATTTACACTAGGATACAAACTGCATATATCAATATATTTTATTTCATGTTTAGATGTTGGTTCTATTTCATGATATAATTTTAGAGCATTAGTCCTGCCACCAAATAAGGCTTCCCTTGGTTTAATTGGGTCTTGATGCAAATAGAATTGATCCATAGTTTGTTTTAAATTTTTGTCTGCTTTACATTTATTGTCCTGGTCATGTTCCCAGATGCATATTAATTGCATCCCAAGCTTTTGATTTCAGTTTCCGTTTTTATTGTTTTTTCATACAATTCATGCATTGTTATATTACTGTATGGGTTTCGGCGATTTCCATCTAGATAGCAAGTAGGACAGCCATGAAAAAACACCCATACATTTCATACACTGTGTTTGATTCTGCGTGATAACCATCAACAAAATGTGTACCTATATTAACTTCACCACCATTTAAAGCATGTTTTATGTTTATATTTTGTTTTGTAGCAATGTACTGTAGCCATCGAATTGCTTTCATTGAAAATTTACGCGCTTGTGGATATCCAGCGTCTGAAATTATACCTAGCGAATTCTCTGGTAATGAATTTTTTCTCCATGCAAGGTTACAGGTTTGAGCTAATGTTATTGCTTCCCGGAATGGATCTATTTGATCAGTTTCCATTACACATAGTCTGAATTTGCCACATCCACGTCTTAAAATGTCTACATCTGATTTACAATACTTATGAATTTCTTTTTGAAAATCAAAAATATCCTCACCCCTAGCTTCGTACCATTTCAGAAATGAATCTCTATTTTCCTCAGACATGATTTCAGGTTTATATATAGTATTTTTTGTCTAGATATGGTCCTACGTAATTCTGAAAGTCCTGTGTATTTGCCCAATGTGGAAAATAACCTTTAGCCATTTCTTCAAGTTGGAATGTTTTTGGAAATTTAGATAATGCCATTGGGATGAATATCAATGAATCGATTACTTTAACACCATTGCATTGTAAACTAAGTATTTTGTTGCCATTCATAATAGCATTAGGTTTTGAATTTCCATTTTTCACCAAGTAATGTTAGAGGAACTGACTATCGTAACCTCTTGCATTGTGAGCAATACATGTTGTACCTTTATGACCGTTGGTGTAAAACATCCATTTGCAAAATCTTTCCAATACACTCTCATCTTTAAAAATATATTCTCTGTTTGACAATACAGAATCACATGAAATGCATATTTCATCAATGGGTTTACATATACAATTTTCACAAGCAGTTTGTGCAACACAAAAATTGGGTATATGAACATCAGTATCTTGTTGACAATAAAAATAAAAATATATGAATGGTACCTTTACTTCTTTCTGTGTTTTTTTCTTTTCGTACTGTTGAATATGACATCTGTGGTATGATGGAACGATTTCCTGACAGTATTTACACTTCTTTGTTCCCGAACAGATATGTCTTTTCTCCTTTCGTGTGACGATATCATTCCCACATTTCTGGCATTTCTGTATCATATCACATATAATTTTGTCTTGTTTTGGTAATTTTTTCAAATGATTGTCAAGACATCGTTTACTTCTAAAAGTCCTCTTACATTTGATGCAGTGTATCCATCTCTCAAAGGGACATATCTGATCCTCGAAACACATACACTTGTATGGACATAAATGATCACATCTGTTGTTCGAACCGACATCACAGTGTTCACAGTAATAACAACATCCAAGGAATCCTGTGACAGTGGTGATCACATCGTAGTGGTTGTCATTGAAATATAGATGGACAACTTTACTTTCTCTCCCAACTGGTGGTGGTTGAAAAAGAAAGTCTTCGTCAGCAAATTGATTATGTATTTTTATAACATACTCAGGATATAGTTGTTCCTGAATAATTTTGTATTCCTCAACCCCGCAACTGGTGTCGTGTGATAACCCCACTTTATCCAACAATGACTTTGCAGCTTCCCGTTGTGGAGCTCTTGCTGGTCTCGTAATCCGTTTCCATTGTTGCTTCCATTCAGTTGTATCTTATTTGTCAACATTACACTTACCAACAACGACAGCCCTCGCAAAACACATGTTATCTTCTGCGTTCTGAATCAGAAGAATACTTTTATTTACTGTTTTCATTTGATTTGTGTTCACCTAATGCTCCATAATGTAAGGTATGTCTTGCGGTCCCTGTAGGCATATGCGTGACAGTGATGTCAAATGTCATCTGTCCGTCATGAATTTTGAATATTTTGTTCGATTGTGCAACTTTTTCTATGTTGTCAAGCAATAATTCACCCGTCATGTCTTTTGCTTCAGTGAACGGGACGTGAATCGCTAGATCTAGCCCTGGATGAAAGATGGAAATTTTCATTTGTTCTTTTAGTCCTGCATCACACTCATCTTTCAAACTGTTCACCAGATCTTTGAAAATTCTGTGAACAGTTTGAAATGGTTGATACAATTCTTGAAATGTGACGTTGAATTTCTTTGATGCTGTTTTAAATTTCCTCGAGTATTTATCGGTCAGATTTTTTTATAGTATAATATTTACAGTCATCATTCAGTCGCACTCTCTTTCTATTATCTCGTTCGCTTTCGCTATCTGAATATGACACAAGACGCTTCATCGTGAAATGACGACGTGATGAAAATTCGCGTCGCTTTTATGCTCTGACACGAACATGCGCAGTCATCGTCCGAGTCACAGCATAAAAGCGACGTGAATTTTCATCACGTCGTCATTCCACTGACGATTGAATAACGCACCGAATGCTCACAATGGATCCAAGATTACAGAGTAACAACCTACAACATTTACGAAAGATTGCATTAGAAGTTTTAAAGAATACGAAGTTGATACCACCATACAGTAACTGCTTTAGATGCAACTCGAGTTCACATTGGGCTTTTCAATGTGATGGCAATAAGAAAAAGAAGATTGGTCAGATGAAAAAATCATCATTGACACTGAGTGAATCTACTCCTGGGAAGTCTACTTGGACGCCCACGTCAGACAACGATGATCTCACACCATATGATGTTATGAACATTGATCAAACTGAGACATTAACTAATGAGATAGCGGATATGAAAGCTGAAAGTGGGGAACAATGGAACTCAACCGCGATGTCAATTAACGAGATCGCGGATGTGAAAACTGAGAGTGGTGAATTATACGCCTCAACCGAGGTATCAAATGATGAAATCACTATTCTAAACACGGAGGATTCGCAGATGGAAGTGATAAATGCTGTAGCCAAAAGCGCTAACGATACTGAAATTAAGCAGATCACTTTGCCTACCAGAAAGAGAAAAAGACGTTTATCGCGATAATCTTCCAAGAAAGTTGAAAATAGTCAATAGAATATTATTGATCTATTTGAACAGTTTCCATTACACATAGTCTAGATTTGACACATCCACGTCTTAAAATGTCTACATCTGATTTACAATACTTATGAATTTCTTTTTAATATCCTCACCCCTAGCTTCGTACCATTTCAGAAATGAATCTCTATTTTCCTCAGACATGATTTCAGGTTGATAGTATTTTTTGTCTAGATATGGTCCTATGTAATTCTGAAAGTCCTGTGTATTTGCCCAATGTGGAAAATAACCTTTAGCCATTTCTTCAAGTTGGAATGTTTTTGGAAATTTAGATAATGCCATTGGGATGAAACTCAATGAATCGATTACTTTAACACCATTGTATTGTAAACTAAGTATTTTGTTGCCATTCATAATAACATTAGGTTTTGAATTTCCATTTTTCACCAAGTAATGTTAGAGGAACTGACTATCGTAACCTCTTGCATTGTGAGCAATACATGTTGTACCTTTGTGATCGTTGGTGTAAAACAACCATTTGCAAAATCTTTCCAATACACTCTCACCTTTAAAAATATATTCTCTGTTTGACAATACAGAATCACATGAAATGCATATTTCATCAATGGGTTTACATATACAATTTTCACAAGCAGTTTGTGCAACACAAAAATTGGGTATATGAACACCAGTATCTTGTTGACAATAAAAAAAATAATATGAATGGTACCTTTACTTCTTTCTGTGTTTTTTTCTTTTCGTACTGTTGAATATGACATCTGTGGTATGATGGAACGATTTCCTGACAGTATTTACACTTCTTTGTTCCCGAACAGATATGTCTTTTCTCCTTTCGTGTGACGATATCATTCCCACATTTCTGGCATTTCTGTATCATATCACAAATAATTTTGTCTTGTTTTGGTAATTTTTTCAAATGATTGTCAAGACATCGTTTACTTCTGAAAGTCCTCTTACATTTGATGCAGTGTATCCATCGCTCAAAGGGACATTTCTGATCCTCGAAACACATACACTTGTATGGACATAAATGATCACCTCTGTTGTTCGAACTGACATCACAGTGTTCACAGTAATAACAACATCCAAGGAATCCTGTGACAGTGGTGATCACATCGTAGTGGTTGTCATTGAAATATAGATGGACAACTTTACTTTCTCTCCCAACTGGTGGTGGTTGAAAAAGAAAGTCTTCGTCAGCAAATTGATTATGTATTTTTATAACATACTCAGGATATAGTTGTTCCTGAATAATTTTGTATTCCTCAACCCCGCAACTGGTGTCGTGTGATAACCCCACTTTATCCAACAATGACTTTGCAGCTTCCCGTTGTGAAGCTCTTGCTGGTCTCGTAATCCGTTTCCATTGTTGCTTCCATTCAGTTGTATCTTTTTTGTCAACATTACACATACCAACAACGACAGCCCTCGCAAAACACATGTTATCTTCTGCGTTCTGAATCAGAAGAATACTTTTATTTACTGTTTTCATTTGATTTTTGTTCACCTAATGCTCCATAATGTAAGGTATGTCTTGCGGTCCCTGTAGGCATATGGGTGACAGTGATGTCAAATGTCATCTGTCCGTCATGCATTTTGAATATTTTGTTCGATTGTGCAACTTTTTCTATGTTGTCAAGCAAAAATTCACCGTCAGATCTTTTGCTTCAGTGAACGGGACGTGAATCCCTAGATCTAGCCCTGGATGAAAGATGGAAATTCTCATTTGATCTTTTAGTCCTGCATCACACTCATCTATCAAACTGTTCACCAGATCTTTGAAAATTCTGTGAACAGTTTGAAATGGTTGATACAATTCTTGAAATGTGACGTTGAATTTCTTTGATGCTGTTTTAAATTTCCTCGAGTATTTATCGGTCAGATTTTTTTATAGTATAATATTTACAGTCATCATCCAGTCGCACTCTCTTTCTATTATCTCGTTCGCTTTCGCTATCTGAATATGGCACAAGGTGCTTCATCGTGAAATGACGACGTGATGAAAATTCGCGTCGCTTTTATGCTCTGACACGGACATGCGCAGTCATCGTCCGAGTCACAGCATAAAAGCGACGTGAATTTTCATCACGTCGTCATTCCACTGACGATTGAATAACGCACCGAACGCTCACAATGGATCCAAGATTACAGAGTAACAACCTACAACATTTACGAAAGATTGCATTAGAAGTTTTAAAGAATACGAAGTTGATACCACCATACGGTAACTGCTTTAGATGCAACTCGAGTTCACATTGGGCTTTTTAATGTGATGGCACTAAGAAAAAGAAGATTGGTCAGATGAAAAAATCATCATTGACACTGAGTGAATCTACTCCTGGGAAGTCTACTTGGACGCACACATCAGACAACGATGATCTCACACCATATGATGTTATGAACATTGATCAAACTGAGACATTAACTAATGAGATAGCGGATATGAAAGCTGAAAGTGGGGAACAATGGAACTCAACCGCGATGTCAATTAACGAGATCGCGGATGTGAAAACTGAGAGTGGTGAATTATACGCCTCAACCGAGGTATCAAATGATGAAATCACTATTCTAAACACGGAGGATTCGCAGATGGAAGTGATAAATGCTGTAGCCAAAAGCGCTAACGATACTGAAATTAAGCAGATCACTTTGCCTATCAGAAAGAGAAAAAGACGTTTATCGCGATAATCTTCCAAGAAAGTTGAAAATAGTGAATAGAATATTATTGATTTTATTTATTTGTTACGTTTTTTTTAGCAATTTCAGAGCATATCTTTTGAAAAATTTGGGTGGCCCTGAAAAGGGCCGTTTAAATTGTTTGCCGAGTCAATAAAATTCAGACAAATCAGGATAAAGTCCACCCTTGTTGTATGTGGGTCTCCAGTATGGATCCTGCACGTATTTCGCTGCCTCAGTGGTAATCCATCTTGGCAGCGGTCTTGGAGGATTATATTCAGACAAATCTGGATATAATGCCCCCTCCTTATACGTGGGGTTCCACTCTGGAGTTTCCACATACACCTTGGGAGGACTGGGTCTCCGTCTTTGCAGGAATTATTTAACTCCAGTTCTAATGGCTATCTTATGTCTCTCCGAATCTCTAACATTCTTCTGCCAACTTGAATGCTTTAATCGAGCATCGGCAGAGAATTTTAGCAAACTTTTCTCTTTTAGTTTAGAGAACATTTTGAAGATAAAAAAAACGATACACTGCGCTCCATATTATATGAAACGCGCGGACGCCGCTGACGACGTCAATGCATATTTCACAAAATTATCCCGAACGTCAAATCAGATGTGTTTCTATTTTTCCTGAATACCTCGAACGATGTGGGGTGTGTCAGTAACAGGTCTCAGAACCTGGGCTGTCACTCTGACCCATTGGTCAGAGTGGCAGTCAGTGAGGGGGTGGGCCAGAGTGACAGGTCCCAGGTTAGGATTCATCGGTCCAGAGGTTGTGTTACATTATAAAGAGTAAGGTGAGCGCTTCGAAGGGGTTTTTTTTTGACAGAAAAGAGCACAATATACCAATGTATCGATTTTTTCTCGGTGGTAAGCGAAGGGCGCTCCCATTCGCTGTACACATTGAACTTAGAATAATACGAGAAAAAATAGATGTGTTGGTAAATTGTGCTACTTTACCAGTGCATTTTTTAATTAAAGCGAAAGTCTTCGAATAAATTCGAAGACGCTAGCGTTGTAAAATGCACTTGCAGAAGTTACCTTTCAGTGAAATATGTTATGAGATAATGGTAAAATGGTACAGATAAAATTATCCCCAGTCAAATCGGTGTTTTATTCATAGAAATATGATGTTTTTGACAAAAAAGTAAAACACATCTGATTTGACGTTCGGAGAAATTTGGTAGAAAAACGCATGACGTCGTCGGTGACGTCCGCGCGTTTTCAAAAAAAACAAACAGATATCACCATTCTTCATTCATACCGAAATGGATTACCGAGATCTGTATCGGAGCTATTTGGAGGATGGGATGCTGGTGAGAGGTGTGTTTGGGGATGAAGCACAGATGATATGGAAGTTTTGAGTTTAGCAGAAACGGGGACGGAAGATAATTGTTTTGATATCTACAGGTACACCGTTATGTTGATGACGGAAAACAGAGATCGGGTGTTTGGACTGCCACCACGGTGATTCCGACACACAAGATTGCTGGGGACATCAAGATTGATGGTGCGACTTGCGGCTACATCACTGCAGCGGTCTATCATAATCTTCTCAGGGCATAGAGTTTACGAATTCTTGCCGCTCTGGTGGATACCGACAGGCCAGCCATGCAATTGTGCCATTTGGTTGCGACGTTCCCAAGACAACTTTCAGCTGCATTCAAACCCAAACACATCGTGCGGTTTCTTTTGAAACCACCCAAAACTGCCCTTTTCAGGGCCTCACAAATTTTTTTAAAAATACGCTCTGAAATTGCTACTGTACGATTTGTTCATTCTTCCTGGAGAGAATGTTCACATAATTTCTCCAAAACAAAATCATTCATCATGAACTTGGAGAGAATGTTCACATAATTTATCAAAGAATATTTCCCTAACAATAAAAAATCCACTACCACCCTTCATATCTATAATACGATCATCATATAGCATAATACAGAGCGTATCTTTCGTGAATTTTAAGTGGCCCTGAAAAGGGCCGTTTAAAATAATATAAAAATCATTTCTTTTGTTTCTTCCTCACTGTTAAATCTTTCCCGAGTGATCCAAATGTTGATCGTTTCGTGTGTTCTTTCTGGAAACCATGTACCTCAATTGGTATGTCAATCGTGTGAGGTTTCAAGTTGATTGTACATTCAACCGGTTTCTGTGTTAATTGCTTTCGTAAATCGTTCATTTCCTGACAAATATTCCGTAACAATTTTGTCTGTTCTTCCCACTGTGAACTGTTGATAACTTGGTATATAACAGGTTGAGTCATTTGTTGTGTTTTCACCGGCGGTGTATACACTGTTTGTTGATCCGTTCGCAGATACACCATTGGTACCTGTTGCTGTTCTACCCGCGGCGTCACATTTCCTGCATACAGTGGAGTCGACATTTGCGTTGTTGCAGGAACATGATCGTACTGTACATCAATAGTCTTGAGAAATTCCGTTACTGGATCCATGTTTCAAAATAACGCTAACGTCACAATTTACGCATCTAATAACGTTAACATTTTTCGAGGATCAAGTATATGGGATGCGCGGGCCTCGTTGACAACGTCATGCGTATTTCACCAAATTTCTCCGAACGTCAACGCAGATGTGTTTCTTTTTTTGTCAAAAACATATTTCTATGAATAAAACACCGATTTGACTCGGGAAAATTTCATCTGTACCATTTTACCATTATCTCATAACATATTTCACTGAAAGGTAACTTCTGCAAGTGCATTTTACAATGCTAGCGTCTTCGAATTTATTCGAAGACTTTCGCTTTTGTTAAAAAATGCACTGGTAAAGTAGCACAATTTACCAACACATCTATTTTTTCTCGTATTATTCTAAGTTCAATGTGTACAGCGAATGGGAGCGCCCTTCGCTTACCACACTGGCATTAGAATCCGAGAAAAAATCGATGTATTGGTAAATTGTAAATATCTGGAAACATGGACAAAGCATCCGATTTGAACGTGTTGTTAGCACCGATTCAGCACTGTTAAAATATTATGGTCGGAATCAACAACGGCATATTGATGTTCAAATATGTTGTCACCTCCCAACAATTGTGCTATTTGTTGTGTTTACAACAGTTAATTTTAGCCATGGGGTAATTTCATAGATATTCTATATCATTGTTGTATTTAAAAGCAAAAATTAAATAATGCTTAAATTGACGTCAAATGTAAATGTTTTCTTACACACGAATCAACATAATACAACTAAATTCAAAATGTGCACCTGCCCATGACTCAGCTAAAAATAATGTGATATATAGTTAGAACCAATCATGGTGTTATTAGAGCCGAGTCTGAAACAGTATGGAATCTGACGAGGTTTGCCGAACGGTGCTTGACAGTGAGTGTGAGTGGGACTGAATATTTTGTGCAAACTTGAAAGCATATATATTAATTAGTTGATAATAGATAATTCATAAATACCTGTGAAAAATTCAACCAGATTCCTCAAGCCTTGATATTCCAACCACCATGACTAATCCGTGGTCGTCCATTGTACAGACGTCATAAACGAGTCGAAATTGTTTGCATGCAATGATTTGTAGACCAGAATATTGTTGTTTTTAATAGATTCTTCAAAAATGGCGTGCAGTCAGCAAACAAAATAGATGTTCCACATTAACATTTTGGATTTTAATACAGAATCTGGAATTATGTAAAAGCACAGACTGTCGACATGTTATCTGTAGAATCGTAGCTCATATATATCAAGACTAAACACGCTGAATGAATATTCTAGCTTCACAGACGACCATGATGATGCAAATGCGTGTGTATAGTAGTGATTACCAGTCAACATAGAACTTGACCGAGATAATGTTAATTTAAATTAATATGATGATATCTATTATTATGTAGATTTTAATTTTGATTACTTATTATATACTAGAGGTTCCAATTTCATCACGTTCACATACATGCAAAAGTTATTACATTGTGACAATCGTATACTAGAACAGTACTAGTAGGGGATATCATTGTGAAAAGAACCACTAAATTTGTTATTTTGTATTAAACTGCCGGTATGGGCCTAATTCAATGGTCAACAATTGGGATTTGTTCAACTACATGCATATTTTATATCTATAGCTGCTCTATATATAGTTAATTATGATGATGAAGATGATGATATGGTGGTGACGATGGTGAAGTGAGTTTATAGATGACAACAAAAGGATTCCAATGTACTTTTATATTGCCAAGCTAAATTATACATGTCTATGCTCACCCTTATGGCATATCTGACGTCAATGAATCACGAAAATTATTTCATTGTGGCAATAGTTGCGATTGGATCTGGACACTATATATTTGAGTCAGTCATATGACAACAAAGGGTGAGTTAATGAACCCCCAGCACACAAGTCCCTCACATAAAAGTCATATCTCTAACTATATATATGACTATAAGTCTAAAATAACCAGGAACCCTCAAAGTAAACTGTTAGAAATGTAAAGTTTTTGACGAAATGCGAATGATATTTACGAGAATGTCAAGACTCGGGATTTTTTTCTGAGATGCTGGTGGAGCTGGGATATTCCAAATTCGAAGTTGGACACACCTTCCCACGTTGTGGAGAAGAAACATAAAACTGATCGTTTTAATTTAAAACAATCTCATATAAATAGCATATAACTGCTTGAAATCTAGCGTCAGCCGTCAAAGCCACATCGCCTATTTAACGATCGACATGAGGGTTTTTTGATCAATTCCAAGTCACCTCGCCTTATCGCTGCATGGCATGAGGATCTTTCGAGAGCTGTGTATTTAATATGAGATTGAGACACAAAAGTACTTTGAATCATCAGATCATGCAACTTGAAAGATCAAGGGACCCCAATTTGTTCCTAAAAGATTTTACCAATGCAATGTTCATTAAATATTGTAGATTTGCATGGCTGAATCAAGCTATTACTAATAGTAAAAATTAATTGTTCTGAACACAACATGAGCACAACAAATCTGGAAAAACAATTGCCATACAGCTTGTACATGTGACTTGTGAGCAAGTCACCCAATTACGATGCACATTTATTGATTCAAATTTAGTTCTGGGTATTCATCTCTGAACAGACTGATGTTAAACAACTAATACTGATGCCATACGTCAGTTGTCACATTGTGTAATATAATAATTATTTTGTCGGCGAACACGACGATGGTGATGATGATGATGACTGATGTCAGATGATGAAGGATAATGATGATAAAAAACAACTCTTTAAATTCATGAAATCCCAGCCAAGTTGAAGGTCAATGAGGACTCCAGAGGAGTGCTTTAAAAAGTGGGAATATTACCGAATTCTTTGAGCAACTATTACGGAAATTACGATGTTCTGTTTAGTTACTTATATTTTCATCAAATTGTTATTATGTGATCACTCAGATCCAAGAGACACTACCCCCACCAGTGACTGCCCTGCCACTACTGCATTGATTGTTTATGCACTACAGAGAAAACACTCTTATCACATGGAATATTTAAACGACAACACATGAGTGGGGTATGATCTCAGCTTTAATGTAACATTATAAGCTTGTCCTGCAGATAGCCCATACGCATGGAAAACCAATTCAGCAGAGCCTTCGCTCTGACGAGAAGCCGAAGCAGAGAACGCTGAAGAAATACTGCTGTACAGCGCAGGCATGAGCATGGCCCGACGAGCTAAGGTACGATTCGGAGCCGGCGCCCAAGAATTGCTATGAGGCGCCCTAAGCAATAAGCACACACGGCCACCAGGGAGAAGCCCAACGAGTGCGACGCAGGAATGGCAGTAGAGACCACTGGACAGCCCAACTCCCTATGGCTAAGCACCGGCCTGGAATATTACACTCAGGCTACAGATCGAGAGCACTCTCAAATAAGCATAAGATGACTGCGCAGTCATAAACATACTAAGCTACTATTGATAAGCCACCCATCAAAGTTACCAGACAGGTTATAACGCTATGGCGACACTACCACTATCTGCAGGACCGCCATAGAGTGCGCAGCACTCCCCCAAACAGGAGCTACATGCCCAATTACATCAATGAAACAGTTAAACCACCGGGAAAACCATAGTGCCAGATGCCAGGAAGGTCTCCAGGGCGCCCTGGAGACTATTCAGATAGATATCGTTGCCGACGGGGGAGAGATGGATCCCATCTGAGCGAAACATGCCCTTATCAGAAGCACAAATGTCTGGGTGCTTGATGCCACGACCCCCGTGATGTAAGACGAAGCCCAACATGCGTTGGTTAAAGTCCCGGCGCTGGCGAGCACCAATACTCGGGCGATGGGCGTTGTGCCAATAGCGGCGCGGGAACACCTGTGACCAAATAAGGGTGCAGGCAGGCAAAGTTTCTTGCACATATGAAAGTTCCCGCTTAACATTGGCACGCAAGTCACGGTGCCCACCGGCGGTGATGTCGTTAGAGCCAAGCTGGATGATGATGTGGGTAGGATGCCGAGACTGCGGACAAGCGGCGAGCTCCCGGTCGAACGTGGCGTGGAAATCGCCCCAGAGCATCCCACGAGTGCCGATCCATCGAACAGAAGCGCCGCGGCTGGACAGCTGGAGATGTTGGCCAACAGGACGCCGCACATCACGCTGGTGAGCCCAGTAGACGTGGGACGAACACAAGACCCAGATAATGGCTACTGAAACGAGACTAAGCAGATGTTGAGTGGATGTATCGACGACAAACATCAGACCACCAACGACCCCGGTGTTGGATGGCATGGTAAGGGGTGCCCAGATCCGCGAGATAGGTAGCACCACCCGAACGAAATGAATGTGGCGTGATATATTGTCGAGAGCCGGACGTACGCAAAGCCTGACGGAGCACGGCCCGAAACTGCGCGACTGTGAGCGGGGTCTGAGCCTGATGAGAAAGGAACAGTCCCGACCGGGAGCCACGAATGGCAAGAAATGTGGTGGCCGCGCACAGCGGGCAGATATGTGGATCAGTCGGCAGGCACGGAATGCGAGTATGAGCGGGAGGACCACATTGGTTCGTTTTAGAATGCCGGAGCCAAACGTCAATGGCGGAGCCGCTCAACGAGACATCGCGAAGAAATATAGCATGTCCAAAGTCGGCCTTGGACACAGCGGCCAGTTCCCCCACGCGGAACAGTCCAAAAAAGGCCATCGTAAAGGCAGACGTAAACAAAGCGACCTCATGGGGCGACGAGCAGATGCAAGGAAGCACGCGGAGCAAGGTGCGCAGCAAAGGTATTGTCACTGGAGCAGGACGAGAGGATGAAGGCGTCAAGCGACGGACCCCGGTCAATAGTTGGCCAATGAGGTAAGTCGAAGTGGGATCTCGCATATCCCGGAGTCGATGCTGCCGACCGATGGCAGCCAGGTAGGTGGAAATGGTTGAAGCAGAATGCTCGGAGCGATGAAGCCCCGCGATAAACCCGACGATGGCGTGTCCCGGGAGCGGCCAGGAAACGGCCAAGCGATGCTGGTGTGCGAAATCGAGATAAGCCCGTATGGCGGTGCGATACGTGCGGTGAGTTTTTGGCGCCCGGGAGGAAGTCAAAAGCAGCGTTACATGTCGACGCAGGTCCACAGGCACCTGGGAAATTGTGTTGGCGTTCGGGCGGCGGACGGCGCCAGTCGACGGAAACGTTTCATCTGGAAACGAGAGAGGCTGTCAGCGAGATCATTATCACGAGACGCGATCCATGAAGCAAGCAAGGAGATGTTGTGAGACAGGATCAGCAGGACCAGCTGGCGCAACAGGGCCATGAGCGGCTTGCATTTGGAAGTTTGGTCGTTGATGGCGCGGACCACGGTAATGTTATCACATTGTATATGGAGGCGATGATTCCAGAGGCGACGCCCCCAGACGCTGATGGCCACTAAGACGGGGAACATCTCGAGGACACCCATATTGCGGGTCAGGTCCAAAGCATGCCAAGGAAGGGACCACTTGCCAAAAGCCCAAAGGCCGTTGAAATAAGCGCCAAAGCCGCCGGACTGACCACCACAAGCGTCCGTGTGGAAATTGATATCGGTATCATGGAGCCAGGTCGCAGAAGGGAAAAGGTAGATCCCATTGAATGACGTGAAGAACTGTAACCACGTGGCCAAATCGGCACGCATGCCAGAATTAATTCGGATTTTGTGATGCGGCTTAGAAAATCCCTGCAGGGCATCAATCAGGCGACGACAAAATGGGCGGCCCGGACGAACCGCCTTGCACGCAAATTGTAATGAGCCAATGAGCGACTGTATTTCACGGGCCGAGATTTTACGGCAGCGCAAAGCCATAGAGATTTTGGACTGAATAGCTGTGAGCTTCTCAGCAGGGAGACGCACCGCGTTAGCCAACGTATCGAGTTCGAGACCAAGGTAGCAGAGCTTCGAGGTGGGCGAGACCGTTTTGTCATGAGCAATAGGTACGCCAAGATCTGAGCAAACGCGATGAAACATGTCAAGACTGTCTGAGGCCTGGGACGTGGCTGGCGAACCACAGAACAGGAAGTCATCGCAGTAGTGCAAGATGTGTGGGTTGCCGGACCGCTGCTTAACAACCCATTCCAAAAATGTCGAGAATTTTTCAAAAGTTGCGCACGACACGCTGCAGCCGAAAGGTAAGCATTTGTCGAAATAATACATGTCGTCCAGTTTAATGAGTCAGGTTAATGTTTAGGCACCAGTCCAAGCGGCGACACGCGGAGCGTTGGAATTGGACGAGCGCAGAAAGGACCAGCAATGCGACCAAGGCGAACTTCCTTAAGGATCTTTTCCCGGACGACCTCGGGACGGTCACGAGCAGACTTGAGGTTCGGAACGTCAGTTGGCAGACGCGGGCCAGTATAATGGAGTGGAAAACCATGAGTAAAACCGAACCGGAGTTCCCGCGCGACTTGGTGGCGAGGGTACTTCCCAAGCCACCAACACAAATAGTCAAGATTAACGGCGGAAGGGGCGAGCTGGTAGACGCTGCTGGCGACCGCCGCGGGCTGAGCGGCGAAAGTCTTGTCCATGGGCAGCGGTTGCGGCATGAGGCTCTGAGCAGATGTTGCAGATGTGTCGAAAACGACAGTTTGGCCAGGAGCAGCGGCCGGCGTTGAATTCAAAACAGACGGGACTGGGACGGCCCGGACGCGTGGGAAAATTGTCCGCACGCCCGGAGGCACGAACCGGAGGCGGAGTCGGCTGCGGAGGTTGCCGAACCTGGGGCGTCATGACCAGCAGCCAAATGTTAGGGTCGATGGTCTCCCAAGGAGTAGCTGTATTACCATCCCACTTCAACCGAAATTGGGTATCGTACACCCGCCAGGCAGATCCCCCACATTTAGCAGCCGCCCAACGAATTGTGCGCAGGTAACGCAAAAGGGGATGGGCCGAGGATTCAGGGGGAACGTCGAGGTACACCGAAATGAAAGTGAGAAAAGCATCGGCCCACGAGTCAACAGACGTTATTGGAGCAGCATGCCCGCTTGGCGCAACGCGGATTCGCCCGGAAGCAGAGACAACCAACTGATGGGGGTCAACTGTATGAATAGAGGCGGCGGGTTCCTGCAGCTGATCCAAATTGATAAAATCGCCCCGGAAAATTTTGTCGCGAATAGATCGGGAAACGTGAGAGCCATAGCCGTCTGCCGCCGGGGAGACCAGCGAGGATGGAAAACTATAAAGGCATTACCCGGATCAGTTCTGTCTCTTGCCGGAGCGTTCGGTCGGTGTATCACTGAAGCCACACGGGAATCCTCGCGGCGGCGGAGAGAAGTGGAGCTGTCATCAGAACTGCTGCGTCGACGGGTCGACAAAGGAGACGCTGATGGTGACCTGGATCCACAGCGCGGAAACTTGGGGCGCGGAGAACAATCCTGTCGGCGACTAGCCTGGCGACGAGACTGACGACTGGGCTGACGACGAGGCTGACGAACAGGATCGCGGCCACGAGAATGGGAAACCCGGCCACGGGAGGCGCGGCAACCCCGTCCAGAGCCACGAGCAGGCCTGCCACGCGAATGCTGTCCACGGCCGCGCACCCGTGAATCAGCCACAGATGACACACTGGCCGAAACCCGAGAAGAAGGCCTAACACGGTCACTGGAAGCAGGACCAGCACGAGACGAGCTGGCAGACGCATCATGGCGACTGCTACGAGACGAACGGTCGCGGGCCCGACCGCGAGATCCCGTACGAACCATATGAGAAATATGTGATTGCCACCGAACGACAAACACAAACAGGGAAACACGTGCGCGACCCACGAAAATAGGTAACGCCGACGGAACAGGACGCAGACAGAACGCACAAGGAACAAGATGATAGACGAATAAATTAAGGCTGGCGAAGAAACACGGTGACGGATGGAAACAGATATGAATTTGACGACACACAACCGAGCGCGATGCGTAAAATTCAAGAGTGGCCTGCTTTTTCAGTTACCGGAAGGAGGCAGCATTCAATGAAATTCCATTGAATTTCCACATCTAAATGTCCTAAATGATAAATCATAGTATATAACAAATTCTAAAACATACGCCCTCGCCTCGGAATGAAGGACGTGTATATAATTTCAGGCGGCGCTGGTTACGAACATAAATTAATAGTCCGGGGAAAATAATAAAATATATAGATGATAATGGCATCATGCATAATACTATAGTATCAAATGATAACGATGTAAATGATCAATTTAATCATTCTAAATCTAAATGATGATACCGGGCCCGTTTGGTTGCAAATCAGGAACGATAACTCTATTCTCTGCAGTACTACCGTCGGTGTTTGACCTATATTCTCCGCCCACGCGTCGGTCTATTTGTATACCGGTTGGACATGTCCGGACATGACCCGCTGGTTATATCCAGATTTCTCCATATGAATGGTATATTATCTACATGTATATCACGTGATGATCTCGGTGGGGTAGCTTCAGTCTTGAATATTAAAGGGACACTAGGCTCTCACTGGGGATGATTATTAAAGTGACACTCACTATGGATGAATGTTAAAGTAACACATGGCGCACACTGTGGGATAATGTTAAAGTGACACTCGCATTGAAAACTTCCAAAAAGTTCAAAAAGGTCAAAAAGTTCAAAAAGTTCAAAAAGTTCAAAAAGTTCAAAAATTTCAAAAACTTCAAAAAGTTCAAAAAGTTCAAAAATTTCAAAAACTTACAAAATTTCAAAAATTTCGAAAAACTTCAAAAACTTCAAAAACTTCACAAATTTCACAAATTTCACAAATTTCAAAAAACTTCAAAAATTAAACTAAATTCAGGATTTAGTCATAAATGTGACCCGCTATATCAAATCCAGTCGGAAGTCGGGATTTTTTTTATCCTGTGCCAATGCATTCTCTTATATATGCGAGTCGACCAGCCGCCCGCGGCGGCGGCGGCGGCTGTAATGCGCATGTCAACGCCGCGCCGCCGGCGGCGGCGGCGGCAACTACATAATCCTATGGCATGCAAAGAAATTGGCGGCGGCGGCGGTTAAGGATTTAGTCAGTGATGATACTGTTGTTGTTGGTGGTGGTGTTGTTGTTGTTGGTGTTGTTGTTGTTGTTGGTGTTGTTGTTGTTGTTGTTGGTGGTGGTGTTGTTGTTGTTGTTGGTGTTGTTGTTGTTGTTGTTGGTGTTGTTGTTGTTGTTGTTGTGGCTGATGATACTGTTGTTGTTGTTGTTGTTGTTGTTGTTGGTGTTGTTGTTGTTGTTGTGGCTGATGATACTGTTGTTGTTGTTGGTGTTGTTGTTGTTGTTGTTGTTGGTGTTGTTGGTGTTGTTGTGGCTGATGATACTGTTGTTGTTGTTGTTGTTGTTGTTGTTCTGAAGGCGTGTGTTTAACTTTGATATGACGCTTCAAACTATCTTGCCAAGCATAGACACTTAAGCACTCTTCACATTGATACTTCATTTTCCTATATAATCAGTGAAATCGAGCGTTCTTCTATGCACCTATATTTATATAGAACAGAAACAAGGGAAACGTGGTGGACTAGTTAACTAGTTCAGGCTGTCGTTCACAACGTCTCTTAGTGTTGTTTGTACTGGATACAAATTTATCACATTGGCTACAATACAACCTACCTATCCAAATGTCAATGCAATTATGAGTGAATTCAATATGAGAGTATATATATAAGCATTTGTATCGGCATCTCGTGAATCTATCGAAATATCTTACTTCTCTTTCCAAATTGCGTAATAATTATGTTGAGGTTCAGTGGGTACGTCCTATATATCCAGCTGAAGGCAGAATGGACAATTGCTTCATCTGATGTACAGTTAGTTTGAATCAGTAAACATATGCACATGATTGTGTCTGTGCAACTTGAAACAATACAATTAAAATCTGGTCGTTTTCGGCGGCGGCCGTAATGCGCATGTCAACGCCACGCCGCCGGCGGCGGCGGCGGTGGCGGCGGCGGCGGCGGCGGCGGCGGTTAAGGATTTAGTCACAAATATGGCTTGTTTCCATTCATCGGAAAACTATGGGGGTAAGGTGGTGAGCGCCACCGAAAAAAGCAAGTGAGCGAGGGAAAAAAGAGAAAAATAACATGACAAGTGGTACATAGCGCAATTTATTATATTAACTATTCACTGTCACTTTCGTCCGAATTGTCATCACTTTCGTCAGATGTGTCATTTGTTTCGTCCATGAACTTTTCTAGCAATGGTCTGTACTTTAATATATATATATATATATATATATATATATATATATACACACACAATTGATATTAATATGTTTGCCAATAATTTACACATCCATGAATCGATCTGAAAACATTATGGTTCATTGTCAACATTTTTGACGAGTAGTTGTCAATATTTAGACATTCCTGGAAGAAATTATCCCAACTGCCTTCCCGTTCGACCCATTGGTCAGTGTATAATGTCACGATAGTGTGTGCCCATTGCACAATTTCGCTGACCAATGAGAAGTCGTTGTCTTTGTATGCTTTTAAACACATTTTTCCTGTGAACAGGAATGCAGCCATTATTCTCTCCCATGTGTAGGGGCCATCTTCCCGAAATATATTGTCCAACAAGTCACTAAATATATAGGGAAAATGATCCCTATCGTAATTGTCCAATTTCCCTGTCAGCTCATTTAACAGCCACATGTTATAATTTTCCATCTGTTGAAGTATTCTTCTTGTGCAGTCACGTATTTCATCTAACTCTGATAAATAAAAGTTATTAGTGTCTGGGTAATGAAAGCCGTTTCTCAGAATGATATGCCTGACATAACTTTTCATCAAATATTTCGTAACTGCGCCAACTTCCATACTGTTCAATTTCTTGAGCTGTGTATCCATTATTATTTTTTTCCCTTCTATGTCAGACATAAAATATCAACAGTCCCTTTATTATGTTGAGTCAGCTAACCAATCAAAATGCATGATATTAACGTGTTCCGACATGTTTCATTTCTAATTTTAGATGTTAAATGTGCCGACATTGTTCTTTGTTGTTGTAAAAAAATTGGCGCGCGTGCGGCCCCCAATATATAGGTCGCCTCGCATATATAAGAGAATGCATTGGCACAGGGCATAACTGTAACCATCACAATGTGGTCAATGAACCGGTTCCAATGATATCCATATTTGTATGGTGTTATTGATACAGACCGAAGATATTTTAGGCTGTTGAAGCTTTATTTGGGCGTTTTTGGCCGTTTTGTTGGGAAAAGGGTTAATCTAAAAGGCTGAAAGCATGGTTTCTGACCTGTTTGTACAGCGCAGCCAATGCAATGGCTTGTTATTGCGAAAAGTCTTTTAATATATAGTGTCCTGCAATACCTGGTGCCATGCACCCAGATTGCAGTCTTATAACACTGAAAGTTGATGATATGAAAGCCAGGGCTTTGGATTTATTGTTGATAATAAGTCCCTTTATATGCAGTAATGAAATATGGCTTGTTGCCATTCATTGGAACCGGTTCATTGACCACATTGTGATGGTTACAGTTATGCCCTGTGCCAATGCATTCTCTTATATATGCGAGGCGACCTATATATTGGGGGCCGCACGCGCGCCAATTTTTTTACAACAACAAAGAACAATGTCGGCACATTTAACATCTAAAATTAGAAATGAAACATGTCGGAACACGTTAATATCATGCATTTTGATTGGTTAGCTGACTCAACATAATAAAGGGACTGTTGATATTTTATGTCTGACATAGAAGGGAAAAAAATAATAATGGATACACAGCTCAAGAAATTGAACAGTATGGAAGTTGGCGCAGTTACGAAATATTTGATGAAAAGTTATGTCAGGCATATCATTCTGAGAAACGGCTTTCATTACCCAGACACTAATAACTTTTATTTATCAGAGTTAGATGAAATACGTGACTGCACAAGAAGAATACTTCAACAGATGGAAAATTATAACATGTGGCTGTTAAATGAGCTGACAGGGAAATTGGACAATTACGATAGGGATCATTTTCCCTATATATTTAGTGACTTGTTGGACAATATATTTCGGGAAGATGGCCCCTACACATGGGAGAGAATAATGGCTGCATTCCTGTTCACAGGAAAAATGTGTTTAAAAGCATACAAAGACAACGACTTCTCATTGGTCAGCGAAATTGTGCAATGGGCACACACTATCGTGACATTATACACTGACCAATGGGTCGAACGGGAAGGCAGTTGGGATAATTTCTTCCAGGAATGTCTAAATATTGACAACTACTCGTCAAAAATGTTGACAATGAACCATAATGTTTTCAGATCGATTCATGGATGTGTAAATTATTGGCAAACATATTAATATCAATTGTGTGTGTATATATATATATATATATATATATATATATATATATTAAAGTACAGACCATTGCTAGAAAAGTTCATGGACGAAACAAATGACACATCTGACGAAAGTGATGACAATTCGGACGAAAGTGACAGTGAATAGTTAATATAATAAATTGCGCTATGTACCACTTGTCATGTTATTTTTCTCTTTTTTCCCTCGCTCACTTGCTTTTTTCGGTGGCGCTCACCACCTTACCCCCATAGTTTTCCGATGAATGGAAACAAGCCATATTTGTGACTAAATCCTTAACCGCCGCCGCCGCCGCCGCCGCCGCCACCGCCGCCGCCGCCGGCGGCGTGGCGTTGACATGCGCATTACGGCCGCCGCCGAAAACGACCAGATTTTAATTGTATTGTTTCAAGTTGCACAGACACAATCATGTGCATATGTTTACTGATTCAAACTAACTGTACATCAGATGAAGCAATTGTCCATTCTGCCTTCAGCTGGATATATAGGACGTACCCACTGAACCTCAACATAATTATTACGCAATTTGGAAAGAGAAGTAAGATATTTCGATAGATTCACGAGATGCCGATACAAATGCTTATATATATACTCTCATATTGAATTCACTCATAATTGCATTGACATTTGGATAGGTAGGTTGTATTGTAGCCAATGTGATAAATTTGTATCCAGTACAAACAACACTAAGAGACGTTGTGAACGACAGCCTGAACTAGTTAACTAGTCCACCACGTTTCCCTTGTTTCTGTTCTATATAAATATAGGTGCATAGAAGAACGCTCGATTTCACTGATTATATAGGAAAATGAAGTATCAATGTGAAGAGTGCTTAAGTGTCTATGCTTGGCAAGATAGTTTGAAGCGTCATATCAAAGTTAAACACACGCCTTCAGAACAACAACAACAACAACAACAACAGTATCATCAGCCACAACAACACCAACAACACCAACAACAACAACAACAACAACACCAACAACAACAACAGTATCATCAGCCACAACAACAACAACAACACCAACAACAACAACAACAACAACAACAACAGTATCATCAGCCACAACAACAACAACAACAACACCAACAACAACAACAACAACACCAACAACAACAACAACACCACCACCAACAACAACAACAACAACACCAACAACAACAACAACACCAACAACAACAACACCACCACCAACAACAACAGTATCATCACTGACTAAATCCTTAACCGCCGCCGCCGCCAATTTCTTTGCATGCCATAGGATTATGTAGTTGCCGCCGCCGCCGCCGCCGGCGGCGCGGCGTTGACATGCGCATTACAGCCGCCGCCGCCGCCGCGGGCGGCTGGTCGACTCGCATATATAAGAGAATGCATTGGCACAGGATAAAAAAAATCCCGACTTCCGACTGGATTTGATATAGCGGGTCACATTTATGACTAAATCCTGAATTTAGTTTAATTTTTGAAGTTTTTTGAAATTTGTGAAATTTGTGAAATTTGTGAAGTTTTTGAAGTTTTTGAAGTTTTTCGAAATTTTTGAAATTTTGTAAGTTTTTGAAATTTTTGAACTTTTTGAACTTTTTGAAGTTTTTGAAATTTTTGAACTTTTTGAACTTTTTGAACTTTTTGAACTTTTTGACCTTTTTGAACTTTTTGGAAGTTTTCAATGCGAGTGTCACTTTAACATTATCCCACAGTGTGCGCCATGTGTTACTTTAACATTCATCCATAGTGAGTGTCACTTTAATAATCATCCCCAGTGAGAGCCTAGTGTCCCTTTAATATTCAAGACTGAAGCTACCCCACCGAGATCATCACGTGATATACATGTAGATAATATACCATTCATATGGAGAAATCTGGATATAACCAGCGGGTCATGTCCGGACATGTCCAACCGGTATACAAATAGACCGACGCGTGGGCGGAGAATATAGGTCAAACACCGACGGTAGTACTGCAGAGAATAGAGTTATCGTTCCTGATTTGCAACCAAACGGGCCCGGTATCATCATCTAAAGTTGGCCTACCTAGCCAAGAATATTTAGTAGCCTACGATTTATGTTGGTGTTTTCAATGAAATTTCACAACTTAATGAAAAATAATGAAGTCAAAGCATTGCCGCGTTTCCGTTACCACGATTCCGACATGTCGACAGTCCATACTTACATGCAAATTCCATGATTTCAATTGATAAAGAATATTTTACTTCCATGTATTGAGTCTCCGTGTATAATCCAGAATATTCATCCTTCATTTCGTTCGCGAGAATAATCAATTTAATTGAGAACCGACAATCTACAGATAATATATGTGGACGCATATATGAACTGACAGATGAAGAAAGGATCAGACGGATATCTTTAATAAATATAATATGCCTTGGAGTTCAATATGCAGGTATAGTGTCCAGTGGGGTAAATAAAACCAATATTCCAAGATAAATCAGGACTGAAATATATAATGGACGGACAGAAAACCAATATTCTCAGATAAACCTCTATGAGCGACAATGTGAACGCCATTTGACATGTACACTCATAAGTCAATGACATCAGTAAGAAAGCACTAATTGACTCTAAACTTAGGTGCAACACGTGTCAACATTTCATTAAATATCGATGTTTAATTATGGTCTCCAGAGCAGGTTATGACTGCCCGCCATGAGACCTCCAGGTTAAATATCGATGTTTAATCAAGGTCCCAATAACAGATAAACATTGCCTGCCATGAGAATTCCACGGGCACGGGAAGATGCCAACGGTTAGGGGAGCACAACTCTCAGAAAAAGGAACAATTTTATAGAGTTTATATTTTTACAAAATGACGAAAGCAATAAAATATTTCTATTCAATCGGACTCAAACAGATGACATTAAGTGTAAACCACTTCGCGGTCCACATAATATGCCTATCTGATTACACACTGACTATATTAATGATTGCTCATATTATTAATTACAGTGTCAATAACACTGTAGCTCAACATTGATTCGGGATAATGTATTGTGTTACAGTCAATGGAGCGATTCTGAATGCGTACAGATTAAATGTCTAAGTAAGACTAGATCTCAATATGAAGAGATATATATAAAGTGAAATCCAAAATGGATTCCGGTTGTAATCTTTTCTTAACGAAATTCGGACAAAATTGTTGACTCCCATCTAATGGTCATCCTGAAGATCCATATGAAGCTTAGTGACGATCGGACAAGGGATCTCGTGTGTAGGGTGTGCCAAAGGATTTAGTCATACAAATATTAAAATCCAAGATGGCCTTTGGTGGCCATGTTTTTCAACTGCCGCAGAATTTAGTCATTCAAAGATGGCTGCCGGTGGCCATGTTTTTCATATAAAATTGTTCAAATCCGATAGTGATCCCAAACATGCCTGTAACTTTTAAAAAACAATTTTCCTATAAATGCGCCGACGGATTCAAATTTGAAATGTAATATGGCTGCTGGTGGTCAACGTTTTTTAAAACGAATTTCGATAAAAAATAGGAGTCTCCCTTCTAGAGGTTACCTCGAAGATTCGTACGAAGTTTGGCGATGATCGGGACATCGGGTGAGTAGGTGGCCTGTAGGTTGTAACAAAGAAATTAGACTTACACAGAGTACATTCCAAGATGGCCGCTAGCGGCCACCCTTTTCAAAGAAATTCAGACAAAATTGATGGCTCCCATCTAAAAGTCACCCCGAAGATCTATTTGAAGTTTGGTGATGATCTATGGGTAATTCTAGACATGCCTGTAAATTTTCAAAACAAATATCCAATAAAGACAGGCTGCAGAGTGTGCCGCTGGATTTAAATTTGAATTGCAATGTGGTTTCTTGCCGCCATTATATTTAACGCCAACCCATAGCAATAGCTCAAATTTGACTATGTCAAGATGAGCTAAAATTATATACAATACGCCTGCCATGGTATAGAAACAAAGAATGGCGAATACATTTAAAGATGTATTCCGGATTTCAGATCTCAATGTGGCCATTTTTAAAGACACAATGTTGGCTTATTTCAGTGAATCTAAATGATAACTTAGTACTCAGACTATATCCCAACTGGAATAATGTAGTATTCCAACCACAGTTGGGACCAATTATTAGTTTGATGAACATACGCCAATTCCGGCAACGAAACTCATTACATACAACTTCTTTGTAAAAATGCATATGTTTGGATATACAAGTGATGAGCAATAATATTAATATTTTCTGAAAACAGCACTTAATAATAGCATTGGCTTTGTGCAATTCAAATTTGAACCAGGGTCCATCGGCAACACATAACTATATCGCTTAAAAGTACCAAACTAAATTATTTTTGTCAAGTCAATTGCCAGTGTCCCTTTAAATCTTCCTGTCAAATGTTCTCTTGTATACTATAATCTATATCATAGACATGAATGGGTTCCACAAACAATAGTCTATAACCATGAATAAATATGTAAGTACATGTATGCAATATGCATTCTCTTTATACGTTCGCGTTACGGGGAAAATAACGAAATACAAACTACCTTACTCGTATCTAGCTTTGTGCATTATTATTATTCTTGGTTAATTATGCGCACTTTGACCAATAATATGGCAGTGCAAATCATATACACGGGGTCACGTTTGCAGGGTTACACTGGTCGAATAAATCGTGAAAATATATTGAAAGTCCACAATGATATAAATGTAGATATCGCGTAGAAGATAACTCTTACATAGCCATTGAAGGCGAAATTGGTATCCAAACAAGTAGATTACGCCGATGGGTCAATATGCCTATACTTTGGAATCATCTTATTAAATTGTCCGATGAACGACTTGTCAAAAAAGTTTTCTTATGGGATCTCATGGAACTACAAGATGGTTGGAGCGCCAATTTCTCTGATATACTTACCGAAGCTGGAATGATATCTACCTTTGAAAATACACAAACAAGTAATTTTACCGATCTAGAATTAAAACTTTCTCAAATTCGTGCAGATAAATGGCTAGAAAAACTGAAATATATCCCAAAGCTACGAACTTACAAATTATACAAGAAAATCTATGAAACTGAGAAATATATCAGTATGAACATTGGCAAATCACACCGATCGATCTTGGCTCAATTTCGTTGCGCAATACTTCCGCTGAGAATAGAAACTGGCAGATTTCGAAATGAGAAAATTGATGAACGAATTTGTACTCTGTGCGACCTGCAAGAAATAGAGGATGAAAGCCACTTTCTTTTGCGCTGCCCACTGTACACACATTTAAGGTCCCGGCTCCTGAATTCTATTCCCGTTGATATTACTATTACTGATGAAGATGACGCATTGACTGAAATAATTTCATAACCACGTCAGTTAGCAAAATTCCTTTTTTATGCCTTTATGAAAAGAAAAAAATGTCTCTATAAATAACTATTGGAATTGTAAACTCTATCTCATATATATTTTGAAGACCTCTGTCTGTCTGTCTGTATGTTTGTCTGTATGTTTGTCTGCATGTCATTGATACAAATCTACGATTCTCGACCGATCGGGACGAAACTTGGTACGTGTGTGCAGTTTGACCAGGCGGTCGTCAACGTCGTATTGGCGAGCCCGTGCGGTGCCCGGATACGAATTTTATCCGGTCGGCGAGCCCGTGCGACGCCAGGTTCGCGCATGCGCAGACCAGTTATCGGAAACGGGTGGAGCTATCGACTTGAAATTTGCTATGTGAATGTATCTTGCCCTGGATACGAAATTTATCGGGTCGCCGAGCCCGTGCGACGCCAGGTTCGCGCATGCGCAGACCAGATCTCGGAAACGGGTGGAGCTATCGATTTGAAATTTGGTATGTGAATGTATCTTGCTCCGGATACGAATTTTATCGGGTCGCCGACACCGTGCGACGCCAGCTTCGCGCATGCGCAGACCAGATCTCGGAAACGGGTGGAGCTATCGACTTGAAATTTGGTTTTTGAATAGCCCGAACAACGTCGGGCTCATCGGCTAGTCTCATATATATTTTTAAGACCTCTGTTTGTTTGTCTGTCTGTCTGTATCTTGCCCCGGATACGAAATTTATCGGGTCGCCGAGCCCGTGCGACGCCAGGTTCGCGCATGCGCAGACCAGATCTCGGAAACTGGTGGAGCTATCGACTTGAAATTTGGTATGTGAATGTATCTTGCCCCGGATACGAATTTTATCGGGTCGCCGAGCCCGTCAGACGCCAGCTTCGCGCATGCGCGGACCAGATCTCGGAAACGGGCAGAGCTATCGACTTGAAATTTGTTTTTTGAATAGCCCGGACAACGTCGGGCTGGGTAGAGCTATCGACTTGAAATTTGGTAATCGAATAGCCCGGACAATGTCGGGCTCATCGGCTAGTCTCATATATATTTTGAAGACCTCTGTCTATCTGTCTGTCTGTATGTTTGTCTGTCATTTATACCAATCTACGATTCTCGACCGATCGGCACGAAACTTGGAACGTGTGTGTAGTTTGACCAGGCGGTCGTCGTTGTCGTATTGGCGAGCACGTGCTATCGACTTGAAATTTGGTATGTGAATGTATCTTGCCCCGGATACGAATTTTATCGAGCCGCCGAGCCCGTGCGACGCCAGCTTCGCGCATGCGCAGACGAGATATCGGAAACGGGTGGAGCTATCGACTTGAAATTTGCTATGTGAATGTATCTTGTCCCGGATACGAATTTTATCGGGTCGGCGAGGCCGTGCGACGCCAGCTTCGCGCATGCGCAGACCAGATCTCGGAAACGGGTAGAGCTATCGACTTGAAATTTGGTTTTTGAATAGCCCGAACAACGTCGGGCTCATCGGCTAGTCTCATATATATTTTTAAGACCTCTGTTTGTTTGTCTGTCTGTCTGTATGTCCTTTATAGAATCGAAAACGGGTTGACCGATCGAGACCAAACTTCCTATCCAAAGGTAAAATCCAACGGGAATCGTCGACGTCGCATTTTGGAGAAGCCCAGAGCACCCATTCTCCACTCTCAGTCACAAAAAAACGGCACTGCGGTGGTTAATCAAGTAATAATTTAATGAGCGTTTGTTTTTGACGCATCGCTATAAAGAGCGTTTGTTTACCATTCAACGTTATTAGCATCTGCAGAGAGATATACGGGAACAATACTTTTGAGTGGTTAGACGAGATCTCGGAAACGGGTGGAGCTATCGACTTGAAATTTGCTATGTGAATGTATCTTGCCCCGGATACGAATTTTATCGGGTCGCCGATCCCGTGCGACGCCAGCTTCGCGCATGCCCAGACGAGATCTCGGAAACGGGTGGAGCTATCGACTTGAAATTTGCTATGTGAATGTATCTTGCCCCGGATACGAATTTTATATGGTCGGCGAGCACGTGCGACGCCAGGTTCGCGCATGCGCAGACCAGATCTCGGAAACGGGTGGAGCTATCGATTTGAAATTTGGTATGTGAATGTATCTTGCTCCGGATACGAATTTTATCGGGTCGCCGATCCCGTGCGACGCCAGCTTCGCGCATGCGCAGACCAGATCTCGGAAACGGGTAGAGCTATCGACTTGAAATTTGCTATGTGAATGTATCTTGCCCCGGATACGAATTGTATCGGGTCGCCGAGCCCGCGCGACGCCAGCTTCGCGCATGCGCAGACCAGATCTCGGAAACGCGTGGAGCTATCGACTTGATATTTGGTTTTTGAATAGACCGAACAACGTCGGGCTCATCTCGGAAACGGGTGGAGCTATCGACTTGAAATTTGGTTTCTGAATAGCGCGGACAACGTCGGGCTCATCGGCTAGTCTCATATATATTTTGAAGACCTCTGTTTGTCTGTCTGTATGTCTGTATGTCATTGATACAAATCTACGATTCTCGACCGATCGGGACGAAACTTGATACGTGTGTGTAGTTTGACCAGGCGGTCGTCAACGTCATATTGGCGAGCCCGTGCGGCGCCGGCTTCGCGCATGCGCAGACGAGATCTCGGAAACGTGTGGAGCTATCGACTTGAAATTTGCTATGTGAATTTATCTTGCCCCGGATACGAATTTTATCGGGTCGGCGAGCCCGTGCGACGCCAGGTTCGCGCATGCGCAGACCAGTTATCGGAAACGGGTGGAGCTATCGACTTGAAATTTGCTATGTGAATGTATCTTGCCCCGGATACGAAATTTATCGGGTCGCCGAGCCCGTGCGACGCCAGGTTCGCGCATGCGCAGACCAGATCTCGGAAACGGGTGGAGCTATCGATTTGAAATTTGGTATGTGAATGTATCTTGCTCCGGATACGAATTTTATCGGGTCGCCGACACCGTGCGACGCCAGCTTCGCGCATGCGCAGACCAGATCTCGGAAACGGGTGGAGCTATCGACTTGAAATTAGTTTTTTGAATAGCCCAAACAACGTCGGGCTCATCGGCTAGTCTCATATATATTTTTAAGACCTCTGTTTGTTTGTCTGTCTGTCTGTATGTCCTTTATAGAATCGAAATCGGGTTGACCGATCGAGACCAAACTTCCTATCCAAAGGTAAAATCCAACGGGAATCGTCGACGTCGCATTTTGGAGAAGCCCAGAGCACCCATTCTCCACTCTCAGTCACAAAAAACGGCACTGCGGTGGTTAATCAAGTGATAATTTAATGAGCGTTTGTTTTTGACGCATCGCTATAAAGAGCGTTTGTTTACCATTCAACGTTATTAGCATCTGCAGAGAGATATACGGGAACAATACTTTTGAGTGGTTAGACGAGATCTCGGAAACGGGTAGAGCTATCGACTTGAAATTTGCTATGTGAATGTATCTTGCCCCGGATACGAATTTTATCGGGTCGCCGATCCCGTGCGACGCCAACTTCGCGCATGCGCAGACGAGATCTCGGAAACGGGTGGAGCTATCGACTTGAAATTTGCTATGTGAATGTATCTTGCCCCGGATACGAATTTTATCTGGTCGGCGAGCCCGTGCGACGCCAGGTTCGCGCATGCGCAGACCAGATCTCGGAAACGGGTGGAGCTATCGATTTGAAATTTGGTATGTGAATGTATCTTGCTCCGGATACGAATTTTATCGGGTCGCCGATCCCGTGCGACGCCAGCTTCGCGCATGCGCAGACCAGATCTCGGAAACGGGTAGAGCTATCGACTTGAAATTTGCTATGTGAATGTATCTTGCCCCGGATACGAATTGTATCGGGTCGCCGAGCCCGCGCGACGCCAGCTTCGCGCATGCGCAGACCAGATCTCGGAAACGCGTGGAGCTATCGACTTGATATTTGGTTTTTGAATAGACCGAACAACGTCGGGCTCATCTCGGAAACGGGTGGAGCTATCGACTTGAAATTTGGTTTCTGAATAGCGCGGACAACGTCGGGCTCATCGGCTAGTCTCATATATATTTTGAAGACCTCTGTTTGTCTGTCTGTATGTCTGTATGTCATTGATACAAATCTACGATTCTCGACCGATCGGGACGAAACTTGATACGTGTGTGTAGTTTGACCAGGCGGTCGTCAACGTCATATTGGCGAGCCCGTGCGGCGCCGGCTTCGCGCATGCGCAGACGAGATCTCGGAAACGTGTGGAGCTATCGACTTGAAATTTGCTATGTGAATTTATCTTGCCCCGGATACGAATTTTATCGGGTCGGCGAGCCCGTGCGACGCCAGGTTCGCGCATGCGCAGACCAGTTATCGGAAACGGGTGGAGCTATCGACTTGAAATTTGCTATGTGAATGTATCTTGCCCCGGATACGAAATTTATCGGGTCGCCGAGCCCGTGCGACGCCAGGTTCGCGCATGCGCAGACCAGATCTCGGAAACGGGTGGAGCTATCGATTTGAAATTTGGTATGTGAATGTATCTTGCTCCGGATACGCATTTTATCGGGTCGCCGACACCGTGCGACGCCAGCTTCGCGCATGCGCAGACCAGATCTCGGAAACGGGTGGAGCTATCGACTTGAAATTAGTTTTTTGAATAGCCCGAACAACGTCGGGCTCATCGGCTAGTCTCATATATATTTTTAAGACCTCTGTTTGTTTGTCTGTCTGTCTGTATGTCCTTTATAGAATCGAAATCGGGTTGACCGATCGAGACCAAACTTCCTATCCAAAGGTAAAATCCAACGGGAATCGTCGACGTCGCATTTTGGAGAAGCCCAGAGCACCCATTCTCCACTCTCAGTCACAAAAAACGGCACTGCGGTGGTTAATCAAGTGATAATTTAATGAGCGTTTGTTTTTGACGCATCGCTATAAAGAGCGTTTGTTTACCATTCAACGTTATTAGCATCTGCAGAGAGATATACGGGAACAATACTTTTGAGTGGTTAGACGAGATCTCGGAAACGGGTGGAGCTATCGACTTGAAATTTGCTATGTGAATGTATCTTGCCCCGGATACGAATTTTATCGGGTCGCCGATCCCGTGCGACGCCAACTTCGCGCATGCGCAGACGAGATCTCGGAAACGGGTGGAGCTATCGACTTGAAATTTGCTATGTGAATGTATCTTGCCCCGGATACGAATTTTATCTGGTCGGCGAGCCCGTGCGACGCCAGGTTCGCGCATGCGCAGACCAGATCTCGGAAACGGGTGGAGCTATCGATTTGAAATTTGGTATGTGAATGTATCTTGCTCCGGATACGAATTTTATCGGGTCGCCGATCCCGTGCGACGCCAGCTTCGCGCATGCGCAGACCAGATCTCGGAAACGGGTAGAGCTATCGACTTGAAATTTGCGATGTGAATGTATCTTGCCCCGGATACGAATTGTATCGGGTCGCCGAGCCCGCGCGACGCCAGCTTCGCGCATGCGCAGACCAGATCTCGGAAACGCGTGGAGCTATCGACTTGATATTTGGTTTTTGAATAGACCGAACAACGTCGGGCTCATCTCGGAAACGGGTGGAGCTATCGACTTGAAATTTGGTTTCTGAATAGCGCGGACAACGTCGAGCTCATCGGCTAGTCTCATATATATTTTGAAGACCTCTGGTTGTCTGTCTGTATGTCTGTATGTCATTGATACAAATCTACGATTCTCGACCGATCGGGACGAAACTTGATACGTGTGTGTAGTTTGACCAGGCGGTCGTCAACGTCATATTAGCGAGCCCGTGCGGCGCCCGCTTCGCGCATGCGCAGACGAGATCTCGGAAACGGGTGGAGCTATCGACTTGAAATTTGCTATGTGAATGTATCTTGCCCCGGATACGAATTTTATCGGGTCGGCGAGCCCGTGCGACGCCAGGTTCGCGCATGCGCAGACCAGTTATCGGAAACGGGTGGAGCTATCGACTTGAAATTTGCTATGTGAATGTATCTTGCCCGGATACGAAATTTATCGGGTCGCCGAGCCCGTGCGACGCCAGGTTCGCGCATGCGCAGACCAGATCTCGGAAACGGGTGGAGCTATCGATTTGAAATTTGGTATGTGAATGTATCTTGCTCCGGATACGAATTTTATCGGGTCGCCGACACCGTGCGACGCCAGCTTCGCGCATGCGCAGACCAGATCTCGGAAACGGGTGGAGCTATCGACTTGAAATTTGGTTTTTGAATAGCCCGAACAACGTCGGGCTCATCGGCTAGTCTCATATATATTTTTAAGACCTCTGTTTGTTTGTCTGTCTGACTGTATGTCCTTTATAGAATCGAAAACGGGTTGACCGATCGAGACCAAACTTCCTATCCAAAGGTAAAATCCAACGGGAATCGTCGACGTCGCATTTTGGAGAAGCCCAGAGCACCCATTCTCCACTCTCAGTCACAAAAAAACGGCACTGCGGTGGTTAATCAAGTGATAATTTAATGAGCGTTTGTTTTTGACGCATCGCTATAAAGAGCGTTTGTTTACCATTCAACGTTATTAGCATCTGCAGAGAGATATACGGGAACCATACTTTTGAGTGGTTAGACGAGATCTCGGAAACGGGTGGAGCTATCGACTTGAAATTTGGTATGTGAATGTATCTTGCCCCGGATACGAATTTTATCGGGCCGCCGAGCCCGTGCGACGCCAGCTTCGCGCATGCGCAGACGAGATATCGGAAACGGTGGAGCTATCGACTTGAAATTTGCTATGTGAATGTATCTTGCCCCGTGTACGAATTGTATCGGATCGCCGAGCCCGTGCGACGCCAGCTTCGCGCATGCGCATACCAGATCTCGGAAACGGGTAGAGCTATCGACTTGAAATTTGGTTTTTGAATAGCCCGGACAACGTCGGGCTCATCGGCTATTCTCATATATTTTTAAGACCTCTGTTTGTTTGTCTGTCTGTCTGTATGACCTTTATAGAATCGAAAACGGGTTGACCGATCGAGACTAAACTTCCTATCCGAAGGTAAAATCCAACGGGAATCGTCGACGTCGCATTTTGGAGAAGCCCAGAGCACCCATTCTCCACTCTCATTCACAAAAAACGGCACTGCGGTCGTTAATCAAGTGATAATTTAATGAGCGTTTGTTTTTGACGCATCGCTATAAAGGGCGTTTGTTTACCATTCAACGTTATTAGCATCTGCAGAGAGATATACGGGAACAATACTTTTGAGTGGTTAGACGAGATCTCGGAAACGGGTGGAGCTATCGACTTGAAATTTGGTATGTGAATGTATCTTGCCCCAGATACGAATGTTATCGGGTCGCCGAGCCCGTGCGACGCCAGCTTCGCGCATGCGCAGACCAGATCTCGGAAACGCGTGGAGCTATCGACTTGATATTTGGTTTTTGAATAGACCGAACAACGTCGGGCTCATCTCGGAAACGGGTGGAGCTATCGACTTGAAATTTGGTTTCTGAATAGCGCGGACAACGTTGGGCTCATCGGCGAGTCTCATATATATTTTGAAGACCTCTGTTTGTCTGTCTGTATGTCTGTATGTCATTGATACAAATCTACGATTCTCGACCGATCGGGACGAAACTTTGTACGTGTGTGTAGTTTGACCAGGCGGTCGTCAACGTCTAATTGGCGAGCCTGTGCGGCGCCCGCTTCGGGCATGCGCAGACGAGATCTCGGAAACGGTGGAGCTATCGACTTGAAATTTGCTATGTGAATGTATCTTGCCCCGGATACGAATTGTATCGGGTCGCCGAGCCCGCGCGACGCCAGCTTCGCGCATGCGCAGACCAGATCTCGGAAACGCGTGGAGCTATCGACTTGATATTTGGTTTTTGAATAGACCGAACAACGTCGGGCTCATCTCGGAAACGGGTGGAGCTATCGACTTGAAATTTGGTTTCTGAATAGCGCGGACAACGTCGGGCTCATCGGCTAGTCTCATATATATTTTGAAGACCTCTGTTTGTCTGTCTGTATGTCTGTATGTCATTGATACAAATCTACGATTCTCGACCGATCGGGACGAAACTTGGTACGTGTGTGTAGTTTGACCAGGCGGTCGTCAACGTCATATTGGCGAGCCCGTGCGGCGCCCGCTTCGCGCATGCGCAGACGAGATCTCGGAAACGGGTGGAGCTATCGACTTGAAATTTGCTATGTGAATGTATCTTGCCCCGGATACGAATTTTATCGGGTCGGCGAGCCCGTGCGACGCCAGGTTCGCGCATGCGCATACCAGATATCGGAAACGGGTGGAGCTATCGACTTGAAATTTGCTATGTGAATGTATCTTGCCCCGGATACGAATTTTATCGGGTCGGCGAGCCCGTGTGACGCCAGGTTCGCGCATACGCAGACCAGATATAGGAAACGAGTGGAGCTATCGACTTGAAATTTGCTATGTGAATGTATCTTGCCCCGGATACGAATTGTATCGGGTCGCCGAGCCCGCGCGACGCCAGCTTCGCGCATGCGCAGACCAGATCTTGGAAACGGGTAGAGCTATCGACTTGAAATTTGGTTTTTGAATAGCCCGAACAACGTCGGGCTCATCGGCTAGTCTCATATATATTTTTAAGACCTCTGTTTGTTTGTCTGTCTGTCTGTATGTCCTTTATAGAATCGAAAACGGGTTGACCGATCGAGACCAAACTTCCTATCCAAAGGTAAAATCCAACGGGAATCGTCGACGTCGCATTTTGGAGAAGCCCAGAGCACCCATTCTCCACTCTCAGTCACAAAAAACGGCACTGCGGTGGTTAATCAGGTGATAATTTAATGAGCGTTTGTTTTTGACGCATCGCTATAAAGAGCGTTTGTTTACCATTCAACGTTATTAGCATCTGCAGAGAGATATACGGGAACAATACTTTTGAGTGGTTAGACGAGATCTCGGAAACGGGTGGAGCTATCGTCTTGAAATTTGCTATGTGAATGTATCTTGCCCCGGATACGAATTTTATCGGGTCGCCGATCCCGTGCGACGTCAGCTTCGCGCATGCGCAGACGAGATCTCGGAAACGGGTGGAGCTATCGACTTGAAATTTGCTATGTGAATGTATCTTGCCCCGGATACGAATTTTATCTGGTCGGCGAGCCCGTGCGACGCCAGGTTCGCGCATGCGCAGACCAGATCTCGGAAACGGGTGGAGCTATCGATTTGAAATTTGGTATGTGAATGTATCTTGATCCGGATACGAATTTTATCGGGTCGCCGAGCCCGTGCGACGCAAGCTTCGCGCATGCGCAGACCAGATCTCGGAAACGGGTAGAGCTATCGACTTGAAATTTGGTTTTTGAATAGCCCGGACAACGTCGGGCTCTTCGGCTAGTCTCATATATATTTTGAAGACCTCTGTTTGTTTGTCTGTCTGTCTGTATGTCCTTTATAGAATCGATAACGGGTTGACCGATCGAGACCAAACTTCCTATCCAAAGGTAACATCCAACGGGAATCGTCGACGTCGCATTTTGGAGAAGCCCAGCGCACCCATTCTCCACTCTCAGTCACAAAAAACGGCACTGCGGTGGTTAATCAAGTGATAATTTAATGAGCGTTTGTTTTTGACGCATCGTATAAAGAGCGTTTGTTTACCATTCAACGTTATTAGCATCTGCAGAGAGATATACGGGAACAATACTTTTGAGTGGTTAGACGAGATCTCGGAAACGGGTGGAGCTATCGACTTGAAATTTGCTATGTGAATGTATCTTGTCCCGGATACGTATTGTATCGGGTCGCCGAGCCCGTGCGACGCCAGCTTCGCGCATGCGCAGACGAGATCTCGGAAACGGGTGGAGCTATCGACTTGAAATTTGCTATGTGAATGTATCTTGCCCCGGATACGAATTTTATCGGGTCGCCGAGCCCGCGCGACGCCAGCTTCGCGCATGCGCAGACCAGATCTCGGAAACGCGTGGAGCTATCGACTTGAAATTTGGTTTCTGAATAGACCGGACAACGTCGGGCTCATCTCGGAAACGGGTGGAGCTATCGACTTGAAATTTGGTTTTTGAATAGCCCGGACAACGTCGGGCTCACCGGCTAGTCTCATATATATTTTGAAGACCTCTGTTTGTCTGTCTGTATGTCTGTATGTCATTGATACAAATCTACGATTCTCGACCGATCGGGACGAAACTTGGTACGTGTGTGTAGTTTGATCAGGCGGTCGTCAACGTCATATTGGCGATCCCGTGCGGCGCCCGCTTCGCGCATGCGCAGACGAGATCTCGGAAACGGGTGGAGCTACCGACTTGAAATTTGGTATGTGAATGTATCTTGCCCCGGATACGAATTTTATCGGGTCGGCGAGCCCGTGCGACGCCAGGTTCGCGCATGCGCAGACCAGATCTCGGAAACGGGTGGAGCTATCGATTTGAAATTTGGTATGTGAATGTATCTTGCTCCGGATACGAATTTTATCGGGTCGCCGAGCCCGTGCGACGCCAGCTTCCCGCATGCGCAAACCAGATCTCGGAAACGGGTAGAGCTATCGACCTGAAATTTGGTTTTTGAATAGCCCGGACAACGTCGGGCTCATCGGCTAGTCTATTATATATTTTGGGAAATCTGTGTGTGTGTCTGTTTGTCTGTTCGCGATGGACTCGAGAACGGCCGAGCCGATTTCGATGAAACTTGGTATGTTGGGGTACTTTCGGCCGGGGACTGACATGGGCCTATTAATTTGTCCGTGCGACGTGACCTTGATCTTAAAATCGGGTCATTTCAAGGTCGAACGCCCGAGTATCACGGGATTTCGATGAAAATTAGTGTGCGGGGATACTTTCGTATGGGAATTGTCTTAAGCCTATTCGTTTGCCCATGCGACGTGACCTTGACCTTGAAGTCGGGTCAATTCAAGGTAAAATCGCGAATTTTGATGGGATTTCGACGAAATTTGATACGTGGGGTTACTTTTGTCCACTGAGTGTTTTGGACGGGTCGAGTCGTGACCCCGACCTGACCTTGACCTTCAAAATGATCAATTTGAGGTCAAATCGGGTAAAATCGGATGGATTTCGACGGGTACTTTTGTCCGGGCAGTGTTTTGGACGGGTCAAATCGTGACCCCACCTGACCTTGACCTTCACAATGGACAATTCAAGGTCAAATCGCGCAATTGGCCGAAAAGCACAGGGGAAACAGCCCGGACGAAGTCGGGTCCACCTGCTAGTATTATTTATAATTGTTAACGATCAGTCTCATGAAATATAGGTGTTTTTCCCGATATATAGATACGGATGAACGATAATCTCAAGAATTTTCAATGCAAAGCCTCTGAACATAACATCACACGCAATTACATACTATAAGCGTGGCTTATAGGCCCCATGTGGCCGGGTGCAATATCATCATTTGTTTATTGTAATATATTTATGTATTGTAGATGCTCATGTCACGTTAATAACAGATTATCTCTCTCTCTCTCTCTCTCTCTCTACATACTTAGTCATGGAGATATGTATATTCCACAATTTGATCCAACCATCAATTGATAAATGATTCATACTTATGGTATATTTATTATGGGCATCACTGACATGAAATTGAAATAAGTGATGATAACTCAAAAACCATCGACAGACTGCTGACTTCGGACATGCCACTTCGTAGTCTACATGTATATTGACTAGTACACATAACCCTGTTTGTTTGGTAAACACTTGGACTCGTACTATTTTTGGCTCAGTTTTAAATATGCCCATCGCGAAAAATAGTACAGCGCGAAATTAAATACGATAAGGCATTTGTGTAGAGCAGACTATGTGCATGTACCACGATGACACTACATGAATTACACCAAACAGTGTACAGTATATACTAACCGTTGTTGACAGCAGCTCATTTGCCTTTCTGAGCTCCGTCTCCCATTCCCGCTGTGCTGATTTAATGTTATCATGAGAATCAATTAAATCCTGTATGTTTTCGGTTTTCATGCCCGCTCTCCCGAGTTCTGCCTATAAAAGAATGAACAAAACAGTGTTCAACTGATATTGACAACAAGCTGAAAATTAACAAACATGAACTGGTGGCCGAAAGGAAAACATGTGTGCTAGACGTGGTTACCCCACCTGTGCTGAATTGAATTGAATTACCAACAGCCGACAACATACAGCTAAGATATATGCTCGGATACATGGGCGGACAGATGGATAGAGGACCATGCACAAATAATCCATTATGGCCATCATTAGTTTCGTTATAATATACATTCTCGCAATTGATAGCGCTCTCTGATGTATATCGTTTTGGACGACAGCAACAGAACCGCTACTTATAAGAGACGATGATTGTTTTTAATTCTTTGCTGAAAAACAATCAAAACGTGTTCAACCTGCCTCTTTTCAATGTCGGTATATGGTCGCTAAAACGGCACATCAATGGGTCCATTAGTAGTCTGGTCGATAAAAGGTTTGACCTAGAAAAAATTTGGACTAAGTTGGTTTTTATTCTATTTTGAAGAGGAATATATCCTCTACAACATATCCAAAATCCGCTAAAATCCGCTTTGAGCAAATTTTTTTACAGAGATTTTGAAAAATGCTCATTTTTCGACCTTGTGAAGTACGTTTTTCTACAATATCCCTCATCGGCGACACCAGAACGCATTAATCCTCCATCCGATATATACCAGTTTGTGTAAAAGAGTATAGGGGGCGAATAGAGTGACAAGGACAGAAAACAATGCAATCGCGGAGATGAAATGGCTGTCAAAGTGGCCGCAACTACAATCCATGCTACGACGAAAGCAACATATTGGATAACTCCCTATAAGCGAAAATACACATTTTTAATTTACAAGAATGTTGTTATATATCTTTAAAGGTACACATATAATGAAAACAGATATATCTGAATGATTTATCTATCACTGCAACGCACGTTAACCCAATGATTTACGTTCGGGATTTCTTATTAGAATACATCCAACACTCGGACCCAAAACAGTTATTTCGGGCATGCAACACACGAAGTAATATTTCGTCACACAGTGCGTGGTAGTTTCGTTTTGGAATGATGATTAATTATTGAATGTAACGCATAAATTGAAGTGCCCACCCTATCTGTGTAAATACTAGTTATATTTCAGGAATTTCCAACACTCTCCGTCACAATAAACCATACACGTATGTCGTAATGCTGATTATACTGTAAAGAAACACTTATCTCTTCAACAGAATAGTACCCTATCTCACTAGATCGAAGAGACTGTACATGGTATACATTTTATTTAGTACTAATTGTCATGGTGCTCCCAAACCGGTTTCTTAGTAGACAATTCTGTTCAAATTACTTCAATCGGCACTTTACAACAGGAATATGTACCACGCAATGCACACTATTAGTTGTCAGTATCTTGTTGTTTGAAATTATGTTACCATTGCCACTCACATATTTGCGCTAAATATCAGGTCATCGGCGTTTACAGTTATTAGTTCTGCGTTTACCATTCACTCAATGTTCCTATTTATGGTTTTGTATGCAGCAGGTATGTGTAACATTAGTGAGAATGGGTAAACGCGGCGATGCGGTTGCAGAAAATGTCGTACGTTTCGCGTATATGTGGCCTTAGTGCATTTATGTGCACATAATTTCCAGGCATAAAGACAGTCTCTGCCACAGAGTATGTAGTCAAATTTGGTTATTTTGAGAATTTATTGAAGATAGTCTATTGTAATCCTTTGTATTTTGATAAATTGCGTTCATGGTATATCACCATGTATTTGTGTGATAAAAGTGAAATATTCGTGTTTAATCAATTGGCTGGAGTAAACTATGACTATTATTTTAAGACACGGACAATAGGATCTACACGTTTTACCTAGTACCATATGCATATATCTCATACTGTTCTATAGTAGTGAATTTTGACAGATTGTGTGTTGTAGATTCAAAAATAAATGATTATCGGTCACATTCGTGAGAATGTTTTTATTACATATATTTCTGCTTCTAAAAGGGTCGCACAATGAATACATCCATATTATATCACATTTAACTGTTTTAATACACATATATTACAAAATTCAAGATAAACAGTACAGATAAAACTGTGTTATTCTTCTATTTCTTGGCGCCCAAAAAGTCCACATTTAATCGTTGTATGAGACCTTACTTTTGGTTGCTCTCTCGCGAGATACATTACAGAGAAATCGTACATACTATTATTAATAGCTCCCCTTATACTCTGAAATCATTCTTCCTCGTATAATTCGAGGGCATGTTCGTTCTTGTGTGACCAGCTATTCAATTTTCCGCAAATTGTAAATTTAATTCGATTTTGTCCATTTTGGCGGCCATATTGGACATACATTCTACCGACATGGTTTACGACTAAGCATTGTTGTGTAAGTTTTATTTTATTACTAATTTGGTATTTGTTGGCGCACCTACCACCGAAAGTCAGGATTTTTCTATACCAACTGCCATCATGTGTGCCAAGACAACCACAGGGACATAACTTTCAACCTGGGAAGAAGATAGGAAATCTCTGTCAGAGGGGCGCTCGATTACCAAACATATCAGCGTCGCTGTTGACCACATATAGATCACAAAAGTACTGAGCACCAAATCGAATTAGCGAGCGTCCATGCAATAACATAGGGAAATGATTTGTGGAGTAAACAGAACACGGTCTTGAGGATTAGCAAGACCAGATGTATCGCCTAGAAAGCTACTGAAACCAGGAGAGTTAATAGGACCCATGGGGAGCTGACGATAACTCAATTACCCTAAGTACGATGAACCGACGCGCCGTGAAAATACACATGGCCGTCATTAGCAGACACTGGGTATTTTAGGAAGAAACAAGCCAACATGAAAAGACAGTTCTAACCAGTTTCTATCTCACCAACACAAGCGATCATCACGAACCCTCGGACGCTTAGAAGAGCAGAGTGGAGCAATGGACGGAAATACAAGGTAAACATTATGCTCTTGTATTTCTAACAACGCCCCACTGATGCGCCGACGGAGGAAGAAGAAGAGCAGACGACAGGAAGACGAACTCAACCGGAACTCAACCGAGTAGAAGACAAGCAGACACACACAACCTATGAAGACGGAAGAAGACTCTAAACCAAGCAGACGACAGGAAGAGAAACCCAGATGCCGATGATTGAACATTATTGACTTTGTTATATATAAATAATCAAACCGTTCTGATAGCCTTAAGAGTTATATGTACCCGTATTGGCACATATCTCTTAACTGGTGCCTTCGAGCCAGGATCTGAACGCTAATCACAGACACAACGTGAAGCCAGAAGAGGAACAGTGTGCACAGAAACAGTGTGGGAAAATTCGCAAAACGTGAGTCTAATTGTTTATTATCATAATGGCTACCCAACAACAACAATCAGCTGGTGTTCTCGCCCCATTAACAGAATCTATCAATTCTCAAATTGCTGCAATGGCCATGACTACGGTGACACAGGTAGTGACGTCATTTGACGGGGACCCCACGAAATACCACGGGTGGGTCAAGTCGATAGAAAAATGCGCGATCCTAACCGGCGCTAACGAAGCAAAGAAGCCCTATATGGCATTTCAGAGCGCGACGGGCCCCGTATCAGATTTTTTACAAAGATATTTGGCCACGAATCCTAACGCCACGTGGCAAGACACAAAAACTGAATTATCTAGTCGATTTGCCGAGATAAATGACATTCAATTCGCCTTTTCGATGCTAAGAAAAATCAAGCAAAAACAAAACGAAAATTTACATGTGCTTGCCGAACGGATTTTGGAGATCGCGATTGTGGCATACCGAGAGCAGCCCGGCGGGATCAACGCGGTTGAAGGCCAACTCGTAGGGTTTTATATTGACGCTTTAAGAAGCGACAGTTTGAAAATGAAGTTGATCAGGGATGCGCCGAAGACACTAAAATTGGCAGCCGACATCGCCATGCGGGAAATGGGGATCCGACGGGTATTCAACCTACGAACGGGCCGCGAAAATTACAACGAAAACGAACCGGAAGCAATGGAAATCGATAGTTTCAGAAACAAACGCGCGAGAACAACCTGCGATATTTGCGCAAGCGATAACCACACGACCCGTGAACACCGATCACGCCCGAGACAGGTGCATGTCGAAGCGGTGGTTAAACCACGAACAGTCGAATGTTGGACGTGTCAAGGTGATCATTTCGCTCGCGACTGCCCCTTTAAGACCGAAAACCGGAGGCACGTATCTTGCTGGGTTTGCGAAGGTAACCACTTAGCTAGAAATTGCCCCTCCAAATCCGGAGGTTCGAAGCAAAATCAATGGAACGTACCGGTAACGCCACCTAGGGGAATCCGCCGAGATCAGCCGAACCGATCACGTGACATATCCCATGATACACCGCGACACAGCCGGAGATATCCGACATTAAACGAACCGCCACGAATGATGACCCCGCCCACATATGCAAAAAACTAAGGAATCCTCTCATTGAGGCCACAAATGGGAGGAAATATAACATAAATATTGTAGGGAACCCCAGCTCCTGTTTAGTTAGAATAGGTAAAAATAAATATCGCTCATTAGTGGATAGTGGAGCGGAGGTATCATTGATTCACAAACGCGTCTATGACGCATTACAGTTCCGACCGAAACTAACTAGGGAACACATCAACCTTAGCTCCGTGAATGGGAAGTCACTGGGCGTACTTGGTAGCGTGGAACTGACCTTCAGAATGGCGAAACTAAAATTAACCCATAAATTTTATGTGGCGAATGATATGACCCGGAATATGATCTTGGGGAGGGATTGGTTGACCTCTCGGGGGGTCAGACTATATTATGATCTGGGATGCCTCAAGGTCAGTGACGTGTACGTCCCATTGGAATCGGACGCGCACATAGCTTCCCTGCTGAGATTGACCAGCAAGGTTAGCTTAAAGCCTCAAACATCAACTTTATGTATGGGAAAATCAAAAAACTTAGCTTCTCTTCGCAAGTCGACATTAGTAGAGGTGGCCCAAATCGAGACAGGCTACCTAGCGTCAGAACCCGGTCTGGAAATCGGCAGCTCCATTTCTGGGGTGGGCAAGAGGAACAAGGTCCCGGTATTACTCGTCAATAACACGAACAAAACGTTTCGCCTACGACGGGGCAGTGTAATCGGCAAGACGGTAGTGTGTGACCCTGGAACCAGCCGCGAAATTAACTCTTTGTCACAAAGCTCCCAGTTCCCGACGACCCGTAATTACCGCGACGATGGCTACGCCCTTAGACGCGCCGGCCATAACAGGGTAGACAACTCTAGGTCAGCGCGCGCTACCGGCGAGAAAAGATTAAATTTGGCCGAAGTTTCGTGCCCAGAGCGATACCGAGAAACACTGATAAAATTGTTGAAGTCCAACTCGGACATCTTTGCCGACAAAGATACCGAGCTGACACAGACGAGCACAGTCAAAATGCATATCGACACGGGAAACCACCCTCCGATAAAACTTCGCCCGTATCGCACCCCTTTGAATAAACGACCGGTGGTTGACGTTGCCATAAATGATATGCTAGAAGCAGACATTATCAGGCCGAGTTCGAGTCCTTACTCAAGTCCGATTGTTATGGTTGATAAGCGCGATGGCACCAAACGATTTTGCGTCGACTTCAGGCAATTAAATGCCGTAACCAAACCTATGTCATATCCACTTCCGGTTATCGACGATATTTTGGCACTTCTTGGAAAATCTAAATTCTTCACCGCTATCGATCTCAAAAGCGGTTATTGGCAGTGCCAGGTCGCAGAGGAGGACAAGCAAAAGACGGCATTCGCTTGCCACCGAGGTCTCTTTGAATTCAACTCCATGCCTTTTGGGCTCCGGAACGCCGGAGGGGTTTTCTCCCAGCTGATGGCCCAGGTGTTATGTGGGATGGGTGATTACGCCATTGCCTACTTAGACGACGTCCTCATCTACAGCGAGTCCCTAGAATTACACTTGGAACATATCCAGAAAGTCTTTGACAAGTTGCGCCAACATACACTGAAATTAAAATTAAAAAAGTGCCAATTCCTAAAGCAAGAAACACGGTATTTGGGTTTTATAATTGATACCGACGGCGTCCGACCTGACCCCGACAAGGTCAAGGCCATCCGGTCGCTTGTGCCCCCAACATCAGTAAAAGAAGTACGTTCCTTCATTGGCATGAGCAACTACTACCGCAGATTTGTCCCCTCATTTTCGCAAATCGCTGAACCTTTGGTACAGCTTACAAAAAAATATGCCAAATTCAAATGGGACCAAGCTTGCCAAATTTCGTTTGACAAACTAAAAGAAAATCTCACGGCAGTGCCTCTCCTGGCCTACCCAAATACGGCCACGCCCTATACATTGTATACTGATGCAAGCGACCTTTGCATCGGTGCCTGTCTGACCCAGTTGGGCTCAGATGGCGTTGAAGAACCAATTTATTATCTCTCACACAAACTTGGTGATACTCAAACCCGATGGCCAACTGTGGAGAAAGAGGCATATGCAATTCACTTCGCATTACAAAGGTTGGACCATTACCTTCATAACGCCACTTTCACGATAAAAACAGATCATAAACCATTGAAGTATCTCTTGGAATCCCCCATGCAGAACAAGAAAATTCAACAGTGGGCTTTGGGCATAACTGGATATAACTGTAACATTGAGTACATAGCTGGCCCAGATAATCACTGCGCAGACCTGCTCAGTCGAACGCCACCTAATGCTTATACGGAACAAGAGAAGGCAGAAGTAGAGGTAGATATCAACGACAATAACTTTACTGTCGCCGAGACCCAAGCGGAAATCGCCGCCTTGAATTCGTCTCGATTTAAACCCAAAGACTTCGCAAGCTGCGAGGTAACCCCAAAGGAACTGCCGAATAAAACTCAAATTGGTCAGGCTTACCAACCTACTAATCTACTGTTCAACAAGCCAGGCTTCAACATGCTTGAGGAACAAAAGAAAGACCCGGAAATTGCGTCAGTTCTGGAGGCCCTCGACAAAGGCGAGGACACCCGGAATGACAAACACTTGATGATTGACGGGGTACTCTATTACCTCTCGAGTGCTGACGCAGAACCGACCCCACGCCTTTGGGTGCCCGCACATCTTCAAACCAACATAATCCAACAATACCACGATGATAACGGCCACGTGGGAGTAGACAAAACGCATGATGCGATTAGGTCGAAATATTTTTGGCCCAGACTGTACAAGGAACTAAACTGTTACATTGGAAAGTGCGTGACCTGCCAAGTCAGGTCTCTGCAAAAACAATCCCCTAAAATGCAAATAACGGACACGCCCCCCTACCATTTTGCCAAAATTGGGTTGGACCTATCAGGGCCCTACCCCACGTCGCTATCGGGTAACCGCTACATTATCAGCTTCATAGACTTATATAGCGGGTGGGCAGAAGCGTTTCCGGTCAAGGACAAGTCGGCCGATAACGTTGTTCATCTCTTGATCGACGAGATATTCCCGCGACATGGATGCCCTCTAGAAATAATAACTGATAACGGCAGTGAGAACATTAATTACAAGGTCAGGGACACTCTGAAGGCTTTGAACATTCACCACGTGACTACGTCTTATTATCACCCCCAGAGCAACAGTAGAGTGGAGAGATTTCACAGGACTTTTAAAGACATTGTCTCAAAGAAAGTGGCAGACCAAATAAACACGTGGGACGTCCATTTAAATCAAGCACTAGCTGCGATTCGATTTAACAAAAATGAAACTTCTAAATTCTCCCCCTTTTTCTTGTTATACAACCGAGACGTCGTGTTCCCAATAGACAATCTCCTAAAACCCAGGCGTAAATACGCGGGAGAAGATTACCATCAGATAGCTCTGCAACAACAGCACAAATCCTTTATGATGGTACACAAACACGTGAAACAGGCGAAACGCCAACAAGCAGCGAAATTTAACAAAAAGGCCACAGACACCAAATTCGAGATTGGCGAGGCCGTCTATGTGAAGAATCATTTACGAAAAAGCAAACTTGAAAGCAAATGGAAACCCTACTTCCGCATAACCAAGCAAATAACGCCCGTTACTTTCGAGTTAAGGAATCAATTAACTGGGAAAGTCACACAATCCCATGCTGAACATATGCGCAAAGCCAACCTGGAATGGGAAATCCCCAAAACTGACAACAACAAGCGTGCTCAAACGTATGTTGTTCCCCCCGAAGACGAAGATAGCGACGTTCCTGCCCCTAACCCTGTGGGTGGGTCTTCCGGCGATGAAACAGAACCATTACCAGATGATGTAATCGCTCGATATCGGAGACAATGTTCGGACTCCGATGACGAAGATGTCCCTTTAAGCGAGCTTAAGATGCGCTTACAGCGTAGAAAGACGCGACTCGCGCGCTCAGAGCCGCTACAAAACCCTGACTCGTCCATGGACGAGAGACCAGAGCCGAGTGCCAAGGCACGACGCGCTCCAGCGCCTCGTCGACACGGGCGCAAAGTAACAAAGATGTTTACGAGTGATGACGGCTCAGAGGATGAGTTAATGGAAGTGGCCGCCATTGAACAAAACCCTCGTGAATGTAGGCCCGTACCGGCCCCTCGCAAGTGTAAGCAGCTCATGAATGGAGCGAGCAGCAACTTAATAGGCAAACCGTCGTTTCAAGCCCTGCTATCAGCGATAATAATAGAGTGCTCGAAACAGTGACCTGGGGTCCATTACAGAATAAATGAGACCCCACTTTTAACTGTCTTATTGATGACTGATGAGTCTAACCTGGCTTCGTAAATGTTGAAAATAGTTAGCCCGACGCCCCAGACCGAATCGCGAATAAATAGTCATGTTCGGATCAATGACAGGTCGCGCGCCCCATGAAACCCGGCACGTGCGCGTAGCAATTCAATAAATAAACCCTTAAACTTTACAATCACGCGCCGAGAGATAACGAGCACCGCGCCGACGTGCACGCCGCCACCCTTAGGGTTACTGCGTTTAAGCGCACCCCGCTCAAATAAACACGATCGAAAATATTCTCACGACTGACTTAGTGAACGAAGAAGTATTACCCCAATGAATGGTAGAGATGGCCAGGGTGGTATTTTGCCCTAGTAACGTAGTTACAGTAGTAATTTTCATTATCTTGACCCACCGATTCTGGTGGAAATTTGTTAAACATCAGTTGCCAAGGTTAGCCATTATGTATAGTAAGCAGTTAGACCAGCGACCTGAGGATATCCTGAATGCCGTGTTCAAAGAACCCATCGACGAAGCAATGGAGACGGATGCACCAAAGCCGTCTGCGCTATTCCGGGACAACACTCAGGAACGCCTACATGTATATCCAATTATAGCCGTCAGAGGCTGACCACATCTGTGGCGGATTTGGATTAGTATTAATTATGTATCGTATATTAATGTATTCCGAATTTCCTCCGTAATTATTGTTGCGCGGATATCAGAATCATTCGCATGTATATAGACATTTATGCATTTCATATATTTCAAATATTAATTGTTGCATAACGATGTCCAGGGTATTATAGTTGTATAATCATCAGAATGATTATAGCAAGCGTTGAATAGGGACTATAAATCCCGACATTCAGTCATACGTTTTGATAATTGAAATCAATCACCCCGACTTATCTTGTGTTTAAACTGTTCGTCAACAAATCCATCTATATAATTAGTTGTAAATTCCATTTTCGTATTGGGCCGATCTGACGACCCTCAAGCGATACCGATAAATTGGAAAATTAACCATTGTGTATTCTGACTGTGTCATTTGTTCTCAAACCTCACACAAATATCCGTTTGAGTATTACAGGCTGACCATGGCGGTGGAACAAGGGTCGACCAGTTGTCAGAACCTACCCCATACTCGGACATTGAGGACGAAAATACCTCGACATCCGATGATGACGAAAATGACGACGCCATGAAATTTCAATCATAGTTTTACACCGAAAGAGTCACAGCCAGTGGGTCGGAGTTGTCTGAGAGACGCCCAGACGACCCGATCTACACGGAGACGACCGACATCGAACCAGCTATCCATCGCCGATGCCGCTGTTGCGAAACACTTCGACGAATCATCGACCTGCTGCGCAGCGACGAATTGGACTTGCGATTTCAAGATCAACTTTAAATCGAAAAAGTGAAGGAGTAATGTGCCAAGACAACCACAGGGACATAACTTTCAACCTGGGAAGAAGATAGGAAATCTCTGTCAGAGGGGCGCTCGATTACCAAACATATCAGCGTCGCTGTTGACCACATATAGATCACAAAAGTACTGAGCACCAAATCGAATTAGCGAGCGTCCATGCAATAACATAGGGAAATGATTTGTGGAGTAAACAGAACACGGTCTTGAGGATTAGCAAGACCAGATGTATCGCCTAGAAAGCTACTGAAACCAGGAGAGTTAATAGGACCCATGGGGAGCTGACGATAACTCAATTACCCTAAGTACGATGAACCGACGCGCCGTGAAAATACACATGGCCGTCATTAGCAGACACTGGGTATTTTAGGAAGAAACAAGCCAACATGAAAAGACAGTTCTAACCAGTTTCTATCTCACCAACACAAGCGATCATCACGAACCCTCGGACGCTTAGAAGAGCAGAGTGGAGCAATGGACGGAAATACAAGGTAAACATTATGCTCTTGTATTTCTAACAACGCCCCACTGATGCGCCGACGGAGGAAGAAGAAGAGCAGACGACAGGAAGACGAACTCAACCGGAACTCAACCGAGTAGAAGACAAGCAGACACACACAACCTATGAAGACGGAAGAAGACTCTAAACCAAGCAGACGACAGGAAGAGAAACCCAGATGCCGATGATTGAACATTATTGACTTTGTTATATATAAATAATCAAACCGTTCTGATAGCCTTAAGAGTTATATGTACCCGTATTGGCACACATGGACGCCATCTTGTATTACAGAAAATGCTCAAAGCGGAATTGAGCGGATTTTGGATATGTTATAGAGGATATATTCCTCTTCAAAATGGAATAGAAACCAACTTAGTCCAAAAAATTTCTAGGTTGACCCTAAAATTTTAGTTTATCGACCAAACTAGGGCTGCAACTATTAATCGTGAATTCAATGTATCGGGATACACTTTCAAACGCTATGCATATCGTCTCGTGGCATGTGCATCGCGGCACAGGAAATCAAGTAATATCTGGAGATGGGCAAGTGTAAAAAAGCAAAACCTGCAATTATCGCGCAAGTTTACATGTATACAATGCGTATTTGACCCCACTAGCCAACAATTAAACTCCATTTTAGTTTAAATTGAACTCTACTCAAGTTATAAACTTGTTGTTTCTGATAATTCAGGCGGTATTCATTTGGAAACACTAATTTAGTGTATCCTGATGTGTCGTATAGTTGATCATGTACCGTGATTCGTATCACATCGTGACGAAGTGTATCGTTGCAGCCATACGGTCCAATTTAATTATTGCATACATAGAACATGTACTGATGGTGGTTTCTTTGTGTTATATCGAACAGGGCATCGTTAAAGGCAAACATCTCAATTATGAGGACACTTGAACTTGCGTGACCCCTTGCCCTTTTGGAAAACCAAAGTTACATTGAACATCGTACAGACAAGTAACCTACACATGTATCAGAACAAACAATGTCAATGGAAGGTTTATCTGCTGTTAATTGAATTGAGAGATGTCTAACAATTGAATGGCAGGTGGGAAATGTGGGAAGGGTGGTACTTACCTCAACACACCACACATTTCGGTCACGTTTTTCGGGAGTTGGAAATTCCTTGGAAAATGGTTGAGCTGGAAATCTCACACCAAAAATAGGTTGATATAGTTGGGTTAATAATACGTCAAATGGGTGGTAATAAGGCGTGTTATGTTTGTAAATTTCCAACAGTTGTAAAGCTTGATATACCATTTGAACTTGTGTGGGGCGAGGGTGAAAATTATTTTTTGCTTGTGAGAACATGTAAGTTTGGTCTGGTTCAAGAGATGCAGTTGTAAATTTCCAGGTGAATGGACACCCGATGGGACTCTTTAGTTACGCATCCCAAAATGTGATCAATTCTGAATTTGGAACTTAATTAAAGGTGAATATATGGATCAAAGGCTATTATAAACAAACCGACGTTAGAAATCTTCAACTTCGAATATCTTATTGACACCCCCTGCCGAAACAACAGATCAATTTAACCCAAATCGGTAAATTCATGTTCAACACGCCATTAAGTTGGAATTTTCTAATTACTAGCTCATCAAACTTTCAAACAGTGAAATCTTTGTCTAGCTGCAAAATAGGAGGAATGTAGCACAATTAAATTCCGAACAAAACTTGAGGTCTCCTTTCCTTATCCCTTCCATGACTGGAGCTCCTGAAACTTCGTGAAAGCCCTGTGCCAATGCATTATCTTACTCATGCGAGTCTCCCGCAGGGTAAATACCAGACGTTTGGTCCAAAAATAGTAATCGCACACTAAACATTTATTCAAGCTCTTTTGATTGCATAATGTACCAACATTCAATAAATTATTTTAATTATCTTACAAAATTAATGAGCGTAAATATAACTTGGCATTTATAGTAAATTTGCTCACAACATGCAGCTTTGTTTTAAGTTATGTAAGGTGGAATTCTACCCACATTTCCGTTATATCTCCCGATAGACAAGGTGTGCTAATTATGGCTCCACAATGTGCATTGCTTTCTCGATGGCGTTATCGCTGTAAAAATACATTTCTACAGCTGTTCCACGGCCTTGATTTCGACAATTTTATGCTAGGTCAGTCGTCCACCGAACAATGAAACGTTTGGTGTCCTGCCAGTAGCGGAGTTAATATATGCGGCTGGGGCGAATATATGCCTGTCGTTAGACACCAACAGAAGCCCTCTACGCGCTGCATTCCTCGAGATTTCGGCTGTTCCACGCAATTTGAAATTCTCTTCCGGAGATTGTCATTCTAGTCCGTATTCCTTCACATCCAGCGGATTGCCATGCCCCGTCTATTTTGCAGTATAAGTTTTAATTTTGCTTAATTTAAATTCACATCGGAATACTTTTTTTGTTATACAAATATATTCCCACTCCTGGTGTGTGTTTGGACGTTATGTAGTTTTCCATATTCAAAATGATTTTATGTAGATAAACAGTTTACATTTTGTTTTATAACTAGAATCATGATTCTCATTTTGATTCTCGTAAAAAGTCTTGATTCAATGTAGAAAGTAAAACGCTGTTTTGATTCTCGCAAAATCTGATAGATTAAAACTTTTTAAGGCCTGTATCAAGACATCCTGTGCGAGTGATAAAACCCTCGTGTCGGCGGACTTCGGCAGATAAACTCGTTTGGTACATGTAGATGTGAATGTGATTTCCTGACTCAGTAATGGTCCAAGCAAGGAGATTATAGACCATATCTGGTACGTTGATCTTTTCTGCTGTTAAATCGCACACGGAAGGAGGCCATGGCATAGTATCTTTAACATCTGTAAGTAAATTTCGTATTATTTTAGCACAATGAAAGAGCTCAGTCGTTTGATTTTGGACAGGCGGCCCTATTACACAATTGTCCGAAACGTTATTTTCACTATGTGATTCATTCATGATAACAGCAGATTCAACTATTTGGCCACTTGGGACATTGCTGGCGAATATGAACTCTGTGTCCTTACGCATCGATGGTAACGAAAACTGCACACGTTCTCCGAAATAATTAACGATACGCTTCTTCTTTTTTTCAGTACGGTAATCGCTTGCGTTGATACCTTTCATTTTCAGAAAGTCTATGTATCTATCACGAATTACTGACATCCGTAACACATCCAGTTCTACGAACAAGATTGTTTGTAACTCAGAGATGAGCGATTGGAATGCAGATTCATACTCCGGAGTACACTCGGTCGAAGTTCGATCTTCTGAACAACTAATTGATTGAAGAGTGTTCTTATGGGTATAATTGGCATAGCACGATCTGTGATATTTCACTTCGAGTGCTACTAGATCTGCGTCTTTTGTGATCATAAGCAGACGTTCGTCGCCGCGTACACAAGGGTTCGGCTCGCCTGAATAGTCTCACACCTCGTCAGTTTTTCTGGTTTTCGTCTATTTGATTTTGAAACCTTCTCGCCTGTGCATGTCGGTATGATGTAGTTATCTAGTAGTGTGGGTGGAATATTCGAACGAAGCTGTCGTTTTGCAGGAGTTGGGCCAACGTCCTCAATAGAATCGCCAATACTAACACTTTGTCTCTGTGTGTGTAAAATTGATAACACGGTCTGTGGTAACGCCCAAAAGGACCATCGTCCCACTTGTCTCTGAGTTTATCGTAGACCTTATCTCGCCGTATAACTGCTGCTTTTTCAAACGTCGCCCAGCTGACAGGTGTAAAATCAGTTAACGGACCATCAACAGATTCAACACCATATTGGTGACATATGTACTGTTCCACATCGATTCCAACCTCGGTTGGTGTACAGGATCGTGTTCTGGGATTTAAATTGAAATTAGTCTCCATCTTATATACAGCGAATCTTCAAAGACATAATTATATCTTCTTTTCTGAAAAGATAAGAAACGTAGTATTAATTTGTGGTCGGGACCTTTGATTTTACATGTTATGTGATATATTATTAACCCTTTCACGACAGGGGATGCTCTGGTGCAGCATTAAATATCATGTGCCAGTGTATTTCTTATATATGTGAGTCTCCCATTGGAGCCTCGCTTATACAAGATAATTCACTGGCTTAAGCGGTCAATGTAAATATTGTTAGGCCAATGTATTCTCCTATATATGCCAGAGTATATGGCAGACTTGCATATATAAGAGAATGTATTGGCACAGGGTTTTCGCAAAATGTCAGGAAGCACCCATTCACGATAGGGTTATTGTAGTTCATTTCCACTCAAAACAATATCCATAAAAGATAGCAAGGCCTCGCCGTGCAATCCAATACAAACTCTATCATTAAATTATAAGAAACCCACCAAATAGAACTGACAAAATGTCAGAGATATGTAGATTAATGTACATGTGGCACTATATACACGTATGTAGACTGGGCTGCTAAGTTTTATCTGCAATAGATATATGGGCCATCCCTCGTGTTTCTGCTTTTGAACTCATGTATTCCATTCATATCGCTCTGTTATTGGGGCTATGAATGTGTCTTTCTGCAATTGACATAAGTTTAAATTAAGAATTAAATGACAAATGTATACGTAACTTAACGGAACCATATATAATACAACGAATACATAGATTTTAAAACAAACGTGATTTCGTTGCTAATTTGGTATTACTATAAAGTTCGCTTAATTCGTTATATGTGGGAGATAACCAAATCAAATATATATATTGAACAATTATAATAAAATATGTATGATTTATCACTTGATTTTAATTTGTGACTCAGTTTTACGAATCTAACTTACCAATGTTGACATTAGTCTTGATTGACAGCCGCGACCTTGTTCCAATATAATAGTATGCTTGGAGTCAGGTCCGTCCTGGTTACGTTGACATTAGCCTTTGCAGACTATAAACATGCTGTGACAGTAAAATTACGGAAAGCCGTTTAGTTCGTCGTGTTGTGTCTTCTGGCTTCGGATATCAGTATGTGTAGCTGTGGACTTCTGAACCAACGCAAAGATGTTGTCATACGTACAGTTGTTCTTTTTCCATATAAATTAGTGATAAGAACGCGACAAAAAGCAAAATAAAATTAATAAATGAATAACTATAAAATAATTTTAAAAAATCAAATACCAAAACAAACAAATAACACAAGCAAAACAAACAAACAAACAAAACGATGACTATTTTTTTACATTATCCTCTCCATCACATTTGAAAAAAAGTATCTGGAACAATTGGCCATGACTCGTAAACCACATTAGCTATGGGATCGCAACATGTCTCAAAAACTTCCACATTTATCAGGCGAAACCATCGGTGTGCAATGTTACCAAGAAAGTATCTCTGAAAAGCCGCAAGCCATGTAATTTCACCCCGCCCCCTAAGCATCACGAACTATGTTAAACCAGAACTCCAGTGACCACTCGCAAAAGTGTTCTAAATGTGAACGTCGCAAATTTCGCAAAAATCAAATTTGGGGGGGGGGTGGGTGAAATTACATGGTTTGTGGCTTTTCTGAGATACTTTCTTGGTAACCGATGGTTTCGCCTGATAAATGTGGAAGTTTTTGAGACATGTTGCGACCCCATAGCTAATGTGGTTTACGAGTCATCGCCAATTGTTCCAGACACTTTTTTTCAAAATCCAAGCAATTTTCAACAATTTCACAATATTATTCGCTTTTATTTCGAAATAACTTATAACTTGGTCCCACGTTGTATCTCAGGTTGTTCTATGGTGTATTATAATTATTATAAATTATATTACGTCCAGTTTATGGCCGCAGTAATTTTTCTGTACGCTGATATTTGCACTTTATTAATTAACCCCAAAAAATAGGGGTAAGAGTTATCTTCCCTGAAAAATCTATTTTGGGACACCATTTGAATCGGGCAACAAGTAAAATCGGATGCGCTATATGATGACCTTTAATTTGATATAAAAACCTTTGTTGGAGGGGGTGCAGCCAACTTCTAAACTAGAGGCTTTATGGGAATTGGCCCACGGACTGCCCGTTTGAGTGTCATGTAAATAATGTTATCCCCTGGACGCAGAGCGGGAATAGTCAGCACCCAGATGCACAGGCATACGAACGAATCTATAACCAATGATGAAGCAAGATTCAGGTGTAATCATGATCGGCTAGTCTACTCTGATTGTCCCTTTCACGCCCGTCGGGTTCATACCATTGATCAACACAATGCTACTATTATAATCATCTTATTGTTAAAAATCCAACTGTTGATCCAGAATATATACCCACAAGCTGGGCAGACACATAAAAGCTAAATAGAGTAAAAAGTTCCTAAAAGTCCTGAAGTAATGAACCTTTTGACATGCAGTGTCTTGGATCGCCCCGAGTGGCCCGGTCTGTCCCCAGCGCTAAAATATAATTAAGCAATGGCAGTTCTATTTGTCTCCCTCAAGATTGAAAATAGGTCTGGCTAAAATGACCACACACCCGTAGTACCGGTATAGAAAGCATAGTTACTGTACATGAGATATATGGGTGCATGTGATTATATGGGATTGGTTTTCAATGACGGCCATCGGTGGTCGCTACGTGACGGGCCCGGAAGTTCTACACATCAACAACGCATTGATGGCACTTCATCCATATCCAAATGCAGTTATGAAACTATCTTCAATTGGCTACAATGATTCATGCGAATTGTTGTTATTTGGCCGATGGCATGTCAGGATGTACTGGTGTGTCAAATGTGAGGATATATGCATGAAATTAGTGCCAATTTTGATTTAACTGGCTATTCAGATGATGAGCGGAGTTATTGGGCATTTCCGTCAATCAATTTCTCATCACAATAAATTAGTTGAGACAAGATATTAGATTTATTTAGTTTGTTGAGGAGCACCAGTGAATGCACTTCTTAATGAACAATTCCCTTATCCCCATATGACGAACCAAGTTAAATTTGTGTCGGTAAGTTAGGAAATCTTCGATGTGTGTTGCCGTTTTGGATGCCATCTTAGAACAATTATCAGATATGAAGTGTCCGATGCTGTATATATCGTCATTTGTGTCTATGTAACAAAATGCGCCACAAAATAAGAAAATTCATCCCTGTAAAACGTGATTCTCATTCATCAGCCTTTGGTAGCCATATGTGATCAGTTGAAATATATATATATATATATATATATATATATATATATATATATATATATATATATAATCGGCTAATCGGCTTTGTTCAAAAATTTAAATAAAATTTAAAAATATGAAATAGTTGACAAAAAAGTTACCATGGGAGGTTTTATGATATTACAAATTTTGGACCAGTATCCTCGTGTGATTTTCCATACCCCAATCAAAATTTAATCACAATGTTGTTAGATTTTGAGAAATTAGTAAAAATTACCATTTTTAACATTTTCCCCCAAATTTTCATCTTAGAATACGTTCGGACAAGGTTGTTTAAAATTCGCCTTTATCAATCTCTACACTGTTTCATACCCATAAAGCCTTCTTTGCATGCGGCATTCTAAGTGTACAAATTATTTCTGAGAAAATTATATTTTAGGGGGTGGGGTTAAGTTTATGCTCACAAAGCATTTTCACAGAAATATGATTGGCATTCCATCATCCAAGTTGTTTTGATAGGTTTTGAGATATGTTGCACGTCAATAGCCCATGTGTTTTACAAGGTATAGCCAATTATATGTGACACTATTTTTCAAAATCCAAGTAATTTTTCACAATTTGTATACGATTCTTAATAATATTAGAGTCACCTATGTCCGACTTGGGCTCCCGTGGTAAAATCATGAACAAATATAAAAACCATGCTCAAAAGCCAGTTTATAGTCTCTATTTCAGAAACAAATTTGTTAGACCCCCTGGGGTCGCGACTGGGTGGTCTGATGACGTCACAAAAATGGCCGCCATGCTCATTTTCTTAAGTTCGCTATTGTTGGATATAATCATAAAAATATAATTGTGATATAAAATATATGACAATGCTTCGTACGGTGTGACTCCATGTTATATGTTTATATAAAAATGTCATCTCGATCAAAGATGGCGCCAAAATGGCGACCGGAAGTGGGAAAATTGATGTTATTTCCGATTACGGAAAATACTTCTCTTCAATCTTGATAACAAATCATATAGGCATGACATTAGATGATTACTTGGATCATAACCTTGATTTTCTTCTCCAAATGCGATCTTTTAAAGGAAGTGGTATGAATCTTCGGCAAAATATACTATTTTATTTTCTAACTATTTCCTTAAAAAAATAAAAATTAATCGGTGATGAACATGAGTAGTATCATTACATAAGGTATCTACATCTGACTGGATAAAACAAACTGTCAATTAATCCAAGATGGCTTCCAATGTGGCGGTAAAAAGTACGACAGTATGAAAATTTTACCCTCTTTCACCTAATTACGTTTCTGTCACGTAGAAGGTGGATGCAGTAGACTAACCTGCTTCTTCCAAATAAATAATCGCCATGTTATGACACATTCTAAATAGTTTTCTTACCGCAATGACTCAAATTGCGAGTTTATATGAATTATTTTCCAAGTTCATATGACAGTTATTTTCCAAATAAGCATCGTGAAAATTCGCCAAACACATGTCCACCACATGAGAACGATATATCAGTGTTAAATATATGAATGAATGTACTCAGATTTAGATAATACGAAGTTATAAATATCTTAATGTAATCTAGATGGCCGCCAATGTGGCGTAAATGTCGAAATTTGACATTAAAATACATATATTTCCGCAAGATATCACATCGTGTAAGAATGACAGATATTCGTTATTAACATACATGGGGTTTCGGTGAGAACATACCATTCAATATATACAACCAAATTTGATTCGCAAGCACATTAAGTATATCGACTGGTGCCAAACTCGATTATGATATTATATAAATATTTAATAGAGACCAACATGGTATGTGGAGAGAATAGAATAGTTGCCAACTTCAGCTCGCTGTCAGCTACTAGCGCTCAAACGATGCATGTGATCGCAATACGTTCTTGCATATCGATAACGATTGAGTATATTTACTCATAGACTAAAAGGTATAGCGATGGACTCAGTAAGATTACTTTATATAGCTAACAGTGATTGTGTTTTGAGGAATTTTGAAAATGTAAACCAGGAGATCGCCTGGGGGTTCAGATATTATAGCTATACTTTAATATTGTCCATTTTGACTTCGCAGATATACACCGCTGGTATAGGTTTGGTTGGTGAACGAGGTGGATAATCTGTCTACTCTTCTGACATAATATACACAAAAAAGTCTTCGTAAAATGGATATTTGTATGGGTACTCTTGGTGATTGGAATGGAAAATCGACACAAAATGATCAGACACCAGCTTCTACCATTCTGACAAACATATATGTGTAGGAAGAAATGTTGGTGATTGCATCATGCTTAAACTGCTGCATGTCACAAGTTCATACCAAGTATCGGTACATTTCATGAATGCATTAATATGATGACCAGTATGGGATCGTGACAAATTTGAACTAGAACTCAAGCAATATATTGACTTGCATCACAGCGGTATTAATACATGTATGTATATAATTAGTTTGTCTCATATACACGTAGCGATAATGTGTATATGGACCATCACACTCTTGTGAATATAAACTGATTCCCAGTAATAACGAATCCGGTCCACGGTGAAACGTATACGTATTGTTTTTTTGTATTATTCATGGAATAAATACTGTTTAAACTAAAGTATATCTGATATAACTGGATTGCTCATCAAGTGAACATGTATGTAGTTTTTCGTACAACATCCTGATTAGATTTCTGCCGAAGTTGCTCTATATATGCAGCATGATATATACAATTTATGGAATATAGCCAGACTGATCTGCTAACTCCTAGTCGAACAGAATTAGAACCGCTTGGGGCATTAAGATATAGATGGATCGGCCTATTTATTATCATCTGAAAGATGCCATTATTATTAATATAGTCAACCATGGCCACCCCCATAGCTACGCGGGCTAATTAAACTTCCTTCATTTCGGCATTTGCTTTGGTTCATGCTAACTTTCTAAGCAGAATCAACATGTCACGTCACGAGCTGTTATTCACTCCAACTATTACTTCACATTGTGCTGTGAGAAGTTGGTGGACAACTTGCCCCATTGTGACATTCAGTAATCAGAACCTGGATTCCAGAGTATATTGGACATAATAAATCAAACTGATGACATGACGCCAGAAGATCCATCACTACCAGTGAATTCTTTACCATCGTGTGGTACATTTCGTCAAAACGCGGGAATTAGTAATATAATAAGTATCGCTAGCCATTTTTGGCTCGTATACAATTCATATTATTTCGTCATTCAAACTGCAGGGTTGGATATGCAGAGAAGTTGCGCAGTCCCTGCTGATTTCGATAAACTTCAAAATAATCATTAATCAATTGGGAGTGGCAGAACAATCATAACCATTGCCAAGAACCATTTTCACGCTGAATTGATCCAATGGTCCAATGGTCCATACCAGCCTACTGTGTTCATACCAAGACACATTTCGTATGTTCACTTTGTGTGACTACCACCGATTAACTGAACACCAGGAACACCATGAACCAGGTGTCGGAGATCTAGCCTGGTGTATGATAATGTTCATTTCAACTGAATAAAGATGTCGTGGGAGTAACTTATAGTAAATTCACAACATGACTCCACATATTCTATGAAAGTGGTTGGAATACTTTCTTGAATATTATCCTCCTGATTTCAAAACCTGGTATTCACAATATGTCACTTTAATCTTGAAACGGGACGCCACTCTTTATACGAATATATTATCCACCCATGGGGTCTATCCTATTTTATTCTGCGGTGGTTATCAATATGATTGAAACCTGCTAAGTTCAGCTAAACGCGGTTCAAATGATGCTACCATGCAAATTTAAACCAAGGTTTCAACGCAACTAAAAGTGCGACAAGCAGGCCAAATGACAGCCATATTATTGTTTGTGATTTATAAACAAGAAGAATGTGTTGTGTCTTGCTTGCCAAGAATCATAGTGTAGCTGAGTAGTACAATACCCACTTCATAGCTATTACAATAAACAGTTGCGTGTTGCTAACTTTATGCTACACTATAGACATTTTCTACTGAGGAGATGTCACGAAAAGAACAAACACCAACGCTTATCTGCATCATCGATTGCCATTTGATATGGTAACCACAAATATTTCTCAATTAGTACTCCGGCTTAGAGTATAGCACATGAGGCTAGACAATCCTCAAACTAAGATGGAGGTCTACACATACCTTCTAATATCACACTGAGAGTTGGAATCTCTCCTCATAGCTCTCCTCCCTTAATATCATGAAAAGACATGAGGACATCCGCTAATATGTATAAGCTATGCGCAGTTACTTAAAAGTAGCCGATTAACCTAATTTCCCTTGATGGTATGCCAGGACAACATTTGGTGGTGTAACGAACACATACTTTTGTATTTTTAGTGCCATTTTGGTAACCACCTTGGATGAAATTGAACAGTTCTGTTGGAATGTGATAATAATTCCGTATGTGGCACGAATGTCTCTTCCCCCTCACTGAATTCCGCTCATTTCTTTAAATCTATTGCTAGAATATCGGAATTTATTTTTAACAAAATGCTATAAGTATGTTTTATACAGTTGATTTTTGACAGATCGAACATGTTTGTACAATACATTTGACGCACTACATTGGTGAAGCAATCAGTAAGCACTGAATTGTCACCATTCGCAGTCGCTACCAAAACATGAATTTGGATACTGTACTTTGAGAACTACTATTGATGAATTGCCCTTACTGAAAAACATGTATAGCAATTATGAAATATGCGCAGAAGTCGTCAGTTCTTAGGACAACCCTACATCTGAACTGAACTGACAATGACGTCATAATTCCCTCCAGTCGCGGACCCATGAAGTCTAACACATTTTTTCCGACGAAGTAAGTGATACACTATCATAATATCATAATATCATAGACTCTACATTTGTTCAAAACAAAATCCACGGAAGTAAATAAGCAACGCTACTAAAATCTTGAAAGTAGATTTAAAGACCACTACGATATAAAGGTGCAACACGAATGGAAGGTAACTGTTACACATTTAGTTATAGATATATGTATTTACCACAACAAAAAGTATGGTCTATTTATTATCGGTGATATGAAATTGAACTAGTGAAGATACCTCAACGACCATCGACAGACTGCCATTTCGTACTTTACATGTACATGCAATTTGATTAGTGCCCCGTACTTTTATTTTCCCTGCTTGTTCGAAAAATAATACTGCGAGAATTTAAATATGAGTAAGGGATTTATTTGGAGCACAATACACCATGTGTGTGTATCATGATGACACTAACACTATATGAATTACACCAACCAGTGATTATGATCTACTTACTGGTGTTGTTCGAAGCAGCTCTGTTGCCTTACTATGCACCATCTCCAGTTCTTGCTGTACTGATTTAATTATATCTTGGGAAACAGTCAATTTCTGTAAAAGTAGGTGGCTTATATCTTCCATTGACATGATCCCCTCCTGTGAAATAACGAACACAACAGTTTTCATCCGATAGTTGACACCACACTGATAATGAACAATCATGAACGGATGGACGAAAGGCCAACATGGTGGTAGCGCTAAATTGAATTGAATGACCAACAGCCTTATCATATTTTATTAATGTCGACGATATATAGCTAAGATATCTGCTCATATATATGGATGGACAGATGAACAGATGATGAGAGACATATATACCTTTGTGAGCCTATATTCAGCGTCGGAGATACCTGTGGGACTTCGCACACCACATTTGGTTGAACTCGGTCCAGGGGTCTGAGAGAGAAAACTGGACAGATCTTACTCGTTTATATATATATATATATTTATATATATATATATATATATATATATATATATATGACAAGCAGTCACAGCACTATAACATACTTGGATACTTTAGGTCTTGTGAGAGATCATATGAGTTGAAAGACATGTAAATAATTCACTGATTCGCTTGATGCACTGGTGACAGATAGTTTGTACCCATTGATAGTCACATTAATGTTTGAGACAGTTGCTCGCTTTTTTTCATGCACAAAATGATCTAGGTATTAGTTACATCAGGACAAGTTTACTTATTTATACAAACTTAGGTCATTGTACAGGATACACACAATTCCATAATTTATAATAATTTACCGATTAGTCTGTCAACCAGCCCATTATCTAGCATTATGCCTTAACACTTTTGTTAGTCTACTGGAGCAACCTCTGTTATAATAAATGAAAACCAAGCAGTCACTATGCCAGACTTGGACATTGTGTGTGTTGTGAGAGTAACCGATCATGAGTTGATAGACATGCAAATATTTCACTGATTGGCTTGATGCAATGATACACATTGTGATGACAGTTATATTCTAGCCATTGATAGTCACATTAATGTTTGAGAGAGTTGCTCGTTCATTTTCCATGCACACAATGATCTAGGCTTTAGTTACGTCAAGAAAAGTTTATTTCAGTTTTACATTTGAAAATGACCAACTCACAATTTGGTCATGGAGTTGGAATTAATTTCGAACGTTTCCGACAACAATTGGTAAGCAGGCCAGTAAGCATAACTTGACTTAGCAATCAATATTGGATAATGTCGCGAATATGAGCTCACGTGTCGTTTATCTTATACACACCACTGGTGTGGGGCAATTCTCATTGCGTCAACGGTATATATGCCATACATATATTGCATGCTCTAGGTTACAATGTTATTCGAGACTCCAAGAACATATCCAAAGACTCCAACAACCATCATCCGACGGCATTGTGGAGAACCTTGCGTGAACTACATCGAACACTTTTATATGTTCATTTTCTTCTTCCACGACGTTTCCTTTGAAAGGATAGTCATCTGGATATGGCCCACAATTTGAATCCATATTTTGAGGTATTGTCTTCAATGTTCGACTATACAAGGCATTTATAAAACCACCATTTTAAGATTTCATAGACGCAAATTCCTCATTCCCACTGGGCTGCCTAATATACTGGTTCTGTCTACAGAAAATCAGCTTGAACAATTGAAAGTGGAATCTTATATGACCCTGTATCTCAGTTTTATATGAGCGAGATAAATAAATATCGACACATATTGTCTCACAATGATGATATGGAATATTCCACGCTATTCTTTAGTCTGCATTTGTTATAATATGTTATCTTCTTTTTTCAGGGAATATTAATTCCTCACATGTCAGATGTCGTTGCATATATATATGTTACAGTCAATATGTCAAATCAGCCATTTGGCTAAATGCCTAAAATTTTCAGTTCCACCTGACAAAGTTCTGTGTTATCTGCCCACTGACATCAAAACAAGCTGCTGAGGTTGCCTACCATCTCTTGGACATATTTCTGTTATTCGGTGCGCCACATATTCTACAGATTCTACATATCGGTTCAGAATTCACAGCTCAAATTATTTCTGATTTGAAGGAGTTACATCTGTTGACAGGGACGTGGTGATCCAAGAAACATTTTAGGTGTTATCACAGCTGTAGACAATGGACAATATACCATCGGTTGCCCTTCAGGTATTCTGAAGGGAACATACAGTCGACACCAGTTTGATTTATGTCCCAGCGGCTTCTTAGTGAATCGGACATAACCGTGATAGCAGTGTGTCCCTTCGACAAGCCAACACAAAAAAGTCTCAACACGGTGGTCATGATTTCGTGAAGTGCAATTGCAATGGACCTAAGAGAGGACAACCTGATTGTTTCAAGAATAATGTTTTATGTAATAGTAGATGTCACAAGTTTCAATTGTTCTAATGAATGATAATAACATGTGTCACATAGGCATGTTGTGTTATAAGTTTTGTGTTGCATGTTTTGATTATTCATTTTTGTTATAATAAACATACATAAATATGAAATATCGTTCAGTTTTTAAAAACACCCACAAATACTTTCAGTCATTTGGCCAAATGACAGGTGGTCAATTTCAGTCATCTGGCCAAATGACTAAATTTTAGTGAATTGGCGAAATGTCCCGAAGCGTCTAGAATTGAAGGGTAGTTGGCCGTGGTTCGGGAACAATAAACAACAAAGAGTCCATAGCCTTTGACAACTTTATATGTATATAAGTATATATCGATAAACACAGCAAGCATCGGTATAGGTTGGCGGATCGGCGGTCGGAGAGAGAGTCCCTCGGTATTTCTCAACACTAGTAGTTATTCCAACGTTTGGTGTATCATGCGTCCACATAAGGTCTGAGGTATCACGATACCCATGTCTGTGACGTGTATCACACCATTGGTACTATAGAATGATAGTGGTCTGATCCTCCCTAACTTATACAATGGTAGCTACAAGTCACAACCAATTTATAATATGATATTGTTAATTATGCTTGTATCAATTATATCATTTATATCTCGATGTGCTGTGTTTATCTATACAATTAGCCTTAGCAATTACAATCACTGGGGAAAGGAAGTTCATCATAGATTCGGGAAACCATATAACAATAAATATATTATCTTCTATACTATCGGACAGAGTCCCCTCCGTTCAAATTTACCAAGTATTGGGAACTGAAATTTGATTAAATCCGAGTGTACAGAAGATAGTGGGAGCTAGGATATATAATCGCGAGTCGCGACCTGAAAAAAAATCAACACATGGATTTGCATACACAAACTATCAACAGCAAACGAAAATAGAGTTAGTTATCCATGGCGAGTCTGGTAAGCAGTATGTCACTAGGTCACTGGATTATTAGCAAACAGTTAATTATCCAAGAGGCTGAGAATGAAGTCCGGCAGGCGAATCTAGCGTGAGATAAATGCCCAATGCAGAATCTGCAAACGAGTCTATCCATGGTCGGGTAATCAAAACAGCACGTAACGTTAGTGTGCGAAGTAGAGAAATCACACATGAAGTACAGTTACTATTGACAGCAGCAATCAAGGAAAATAAATGTTAGTGTCCGTGCGGCGTGAGAGTATGTAGTAAACGATATACGATCCAGCTGGCAAGTCAGCGTCCATCGATGAGAGCAGGAATACACAACAGGTCATCATACAGAATGATAGAACGGTACGATGAGTGGAATATGCAAATGTATGTGGTATATAATTAATGTCAAAAACAGCATCAGAGATCGTTGGTATCTGGTCGTTGGCAGCAAGAGACGTTGAATCGATGACGTGACATGTAATGAGCGATGCAAATGTATCAGCAAGGTAGAGTTGCGATCAAATGAAGAAACATCAACATCAGCGATACTCTGAAACGATCTGGCAGCATAATTATGCGTTATTCGGGTAATCATCTAAGGAGCTATGTCGATGGCAGTGGTGAGACGACGACTATATACGAGACGTCGAACGAGGAAACGTAGCAACGAGTGTTAATTTTGGACAGTCGGTCGAATAGCTATGTCCGATAAGATCGTGAGGACAGTGTCATGAACGGCGAAGATAAGCAGCGGTGTCGCTAGATGTGGTTGAAACACCAACTTCTGGTCAGGTCTGCGTGTCTGGTGTGTCAGCGCGGTGCATATTGGATGGTCCATCCTGTGTAACGTCATTAGATTGACTTACAGTACCGATCATCGTGTTTGGCGAACCCAAATTGTTCGACGTAAATGACACGAAAGCTGTATAATGTGTTTGTGACAAGAACACAATAAACCCAAAATAGTTAATAAGCATCTTGACGCCAAAACATGCCCAAAGTACGAACCATGAAGCAAAATCATTGACTCATCAATGCAATTTGCATTTTCAAAAATTTGAACGTGTTCGTAGAGCAATAAAATGTGACCCTAGGATTTTAAAAATATGTCATGACGTTAAGTGAACCGCTATATATATCACGCCATAGAATTTCCCAAAGTGGACGTCGAGATGAAGACAACCAAACATTCCTGCCGCGACAACATTTATAATACAACAATCGTGTATTTATTTTGGTGTGAAATTATTGTTAAAATCGGGTGAATATTGTCCACCATTCCAGTAAAATTAGAACCAATCAATGTATGATTGCGATTTCGTTAGAATACTCCACAGCTATTTATGAATAATTACGTGATAACGAAATACCACATGCATGTACTTCTCCAATATCTATATTATATGTACGTGTGTAAAACTTAGAGGAAGCTTAATATGTGATTTACATATTGAATAAAATAGTATTATTTTAGTGTTTGGTATATGCCATCGACGACCATTCTGATTTAATTATTCTTAACATTCCAACATCAGAGTGTATATCCCTGCATATCACTAGTCAAACCAGGAAAACGATGGTTGCACATACCGCTCGAATTCCGCTATACATAATTCAATCCATCTCGGCAATGCTTTGGTGTACACGCAAAGTTGATGCCAAGGCTGGTCTTTACTAATTAATGACAAATTTACAGATACGATTGAATGTTGTACTGTATGTATAGGCAGTTGGAAACTCGTCGGTGCTTACCTATACAATAATCAACATAACACGCATGTTATCTGATTTGGGAGTCTATGCATACCAAATGCTGGTCAGTACAATGGTATGTGCAAATTTATCATGTCAATAGCTAACACGATATACCTGGACCCGTTGTCCGGATACATAAATCAAATTGAACCTCATGCATTGTTTACAGATAATTTGCCAATTGTTGCCGGCACTTTATGTAGGCGTGCAGGAGCACGTGGTCTAATACATTTATGTTATACATGTGGAGACTACGAATATGAAGGCTGTGAGTTAAATCATACATGTGTTATTTAGTTCATTTATTTATCATTGTTTTATTTCCTTGTTATACGGAAGTTTAACATTCAGGATTGTGTTATACGTTGTTTGTTATTCCGTCAGAACTACAATATATAATTATTTAAGGATACCTTACTGTTACACATTCATACTGGTAAGTACGACTTTAATGGAGTCCTGATATTAATTCTTTCGGACAAAATGTCTATATTGTTTCTGGTGTGTTTACAACACGAGTTATATCATTTACGCATGATTGTGTAGGTTCATCATATGCACGTGAATTTAAATCGATATCCATGTTGTTTGTTCATATTGGTTTATGTTGTCAGACACAACTTTTTAAATTTCTTCATTTGCGGACGCGAATGCTTCTGAATTATTATTGTTTTGCCCATTAGCGTGTAATCGATCTGCCCATTCAAGTCGCGGTATGTCGCCATCACTTGAAAGAAAATTCTGCACAATTGTTTGCGTCGCATTAGCTGAGCGAATTTAATGACGCAGGCTGTTCTTGGTCTGCATCAGAAGTATTAACGACGAAACGCTGTCGTCGCAATTGACGTATCGTGTCTTTTGGTGTAATTTTCCAAGCTCTATTGGCTTTACGAATATTGTCAGCATGACAACGTACCATGTGACCAGTTAATTGATCTTTAACTAAAAATGAGACACTGCTATATTGTTCTATTATATTCCAATGACTTTGCCATGATACACTCAGTTTACCCGTTCTTCTCCCAGATCTGTAATAAATTGGGTCTCCTATTTCAAATGAAACTTCTTTTCTTTTTTCATTCTTTTTCTGTATTCTAATTTGAGATATTAAACGCAAAAGAACCAAACGAAAATTTCTATGTTGTTCTTGTAAAGCTAAGGATGTAACATCCTCACCTACATATTTCAATCTTGGTTTTAGAATATTATCGAGACTTAATGTGGGTTCCTGGTGATACAATAAATAAAACGGACTGAATTTTGTGGTGTCATTTACATGAACACGCATTGCAGACAATGCTTGTGACAAATACATGTCCCATGTGTGTGTATTTTGTAACACCAATTTGGATATAACAGAATTCAAAACAGCATGTGATCGCTCAACTGAACCATTTGAGGAAGGATGATACGGGGAACTATAAACATGATGTATATTTAGTTCCTTGCAAACTTGATCCATATGTTTATTTTTGAACTCGTCCCATTGTCTGAGATCAGATTTAAACAGCATGAAGGTCTGCTTATTACCTCATCTAAAAAGATCATCACGACTGTCTCGGCACGTTTGTCGGGAATAGCAAACGCCTCGACATATCTAGTCAGACAACAAATAAAAGTTAAAATATATTTGTTATTGGACATTGTTGTTTCAAACAGTTTATATATGTATATTGTATATCGGTGCTTATGGTCGAAAAAGGAAATGGAGGTCGGTCCATATCTTGTATTGGAGCTTTCTGTTGTGATAAATTCCTCATTCTACAAACCATGCAAGCTGGATAATAATTATGTATATCTTTATACATATTCGGCCAATAATATTTAAGTTTTGCTGTTGCAAAAGTCTTAACTGTGGAAAAGTGCCCTGCTAGGTCATGATATTGTTTGAGTACAGCTTGTCGAATATTTGCGGTAATAAATAGGCGTATATCTGTATCTTCATCGTGGTTACTGATGAAGTAAAGAACATCTTTTATGACAATATATTTATCTGCTATTTGTTTAGGGGGTTTTGTGGAATTTAATTTTTGAACGATCTCAATCGCTTCGATGTCGCGTTCTTGTTCAAGTTTCATGTTAAACACCTCTAACTGAATTGTTTCTTGCAGTTGAGTTGGAATATTGTCTATACGGCAATTTGCATATTGTTTTGTGTTTAATTTGGATGTATCAATTATGTCAACATCCATTGGTACTTCAAGGTCAGGTCCTGTCACATCTGATTGCTCTGGTACGTTCGGCATACCATTATGATCATCATCTGCATGTCTTGATAATTAATCTGCAAATATATTTGCTTTGCCGGGTATGTGAATTATCTGTTGTTTATATGCAGATATACATACAGCCCATCGCGCGACGTTTTTGTTATCCATGGGAGCAGATAGCATATTCGTTAAAACTTTGTGATCAGTCTTTATAATTAATAGTGATCCAGTTATGTAAAATTGTAGTTTCTTTATTGCCCAATAAATGGCAAAACATTCACGCTCCAATGTACTCCATGAACGAATTTGAGATTTATTTAGCCGTGTGAAAATAAAATGTATAGGATTTTCTGTATTAGATCTTAAGATACACGGGTCACCTGGGTCACGTGACTGCAACGATAGCACTGGTGCTGGCATCAGTATACATTATAAATGGTTTGTTTTTATCTGGATATGCGAGATATGTCACCTCGGTTAAATCAGTCTTTAATTTCTGAAATGCCTCATCGCATTTATCTGTCCATTCATATTTTGTGTTTTTCTTTGTCAATTCTACCAAAGGTCCACAAATTTCATTGAATTTAGGAATAAATTTCCGGAACCATGAGAATGATCATATGACACACATCTCACTTGTTTCAAATTTGTTGGCGGTGTTAAAATTTGAATTGCTTTTACTGTATTTGCATCTGGTCTAACCCCATGTTCATCAAAGATGTGCCCCAAAAATGCACATTCGGTTTTAAAGAATGAACATTTCTTTAACTTTCATTTACATTAAACTTCCTAAGGCAATCAAATACCTCTTGAAGAAGCCTTAAATGAGAACTTGTGTCGACTGAGTACAAAATTAAATCGTCGACATCCTTCAACCCCCTCCAACACTCGATTCATGAGTTGAAGGAAAGCACTGGAACTCCCGATAGCGCCAAAGCATGATCTGTTAAACGAAAACAATGGTACCAGTCACAACCAATTTAGAATATGATCTTGTTAATTATGCTTATATCCATTATATCACTTATATCTCGATGTGCTGTGTTTATCTATACAATTAGCCTTATTAATTACAATCACTGGGGAAAGGAAGTTCATCATTCATATATATCAATGAACCATTAATATCAGTCAAAAAGAACGGGATTAATTGGGATATACAGAACCCTACATAGTTCTTGATCTTGGAAATATTCAGATATTGGCGAACTTGACTTGACTTGCAGTAACCCTATTTTCGACATTTGTATCTGTCTAGAACTTAGCTCTACCGAAAGACAATCTGCTGTTATAAGACAAATTTGTATATTTGCTAGTATGTGCCAAATATCGTCATAATACCAATTGGCGACATGTTATCGCACTACATGGGATAGTCGCTAAATATCAACATTAACACGCACGTCATTAGTCCCATCGCTAAAGTACAACTGATGTGCATGTATGCACCCATATGCAAACTCAAATTTGGATGGATACCGAAATATAATGTTGGTGACTGGTTCAAATCATTTACATATAGGCTAGCGCCTGTAGGGGACTTGCTCCAAACTGAGAAATGAAAACTCCTCATTCGCGGAGACTGTCAAATCCAACTACTTTCATATTTCTTATTTCTTTAAACTAAATGAAATTCAACAATGACAACTCACATGTTTGTGTTCTGTATCGACTTTGAGACTAAGTGACGTGCATCCGACATCATTGCTGCTTCGACCCGCGCAGTGCACCTGCCGAACTACTTTGGGTTGACTATGATCAGGTTCACTTGAACTGTCCAGTTTACGCTTGGCCTTGTTTGTATCTCTTGTGGTTTCTGGCATCGCCTGTGAATAAACACAAAACAAACAGACCTTTATATTGGCGGGCTGACCATGAAAGAATAGTTTGAAATTTGGTCCAAACTTAGATATAATTAAATGTACACACAAATACAATAAAATGTTTGTAAGGCCACGCATATTCAAACTCACGCATGTACACACTAATTGTGGCATATTTATACAAACATTCCCGTTTCCCCCGATTAAAAGGTTTGATTCATTAGTGTAACTGGAAACCAAATTCAAACTTATGTTAAACACTTGTGATTATTTGAGATTTTGAGATTTTAGTAAAAAAAATGTGTCAATGATATTTGTTATTTTTTGACAAATATGTCACATGTGAACTTTTATAAAAAGCTGTTCCGGTAATAATGGCTACGGGCAACTGAAATTAAACTCAGTCAGATAGGTTATTTTCAGACGATTTCCCAACAGTGAATATGAATCAATCTGTTGTTATATTATCTGCTTGTCTGTCATCTGCTTTTACTAACTGAACACCCCTGCAAATTAATAATACACCATTACAATAGTACTTTTATAACTGGGTGGGAGAATCCTATTAGTATACACTAGATGAAATTTAAGATTTCATAATAGGAAAATTATATGAAATCTATAATGCTTGAAACTTAAAATTTATTGCATATCGATAAATTTGAAATTCCAAATGTTAAATGTCAATAATATTTTATAAATTTTCTTAACCTCGGAAATACTGTTATATTTTTTTTTTTAAAGAAACAAATTATGTGGCTTATTCCAACATATACGCTCGGCCTCGTGTTATGACGTCCCGATTTACACATGTATATTCTAGACCAGTTTTATGTTCGATGGATGGCTATAACTATTTTTAAACGATGTATGTTTTGACACTATTTTAGAAATTTTGAAATGCCGTGCATGGTTTGATGAAATGTGACGATATGTGCACTCTGAATGCTAAATGCTAAAACAAATGCCGTAATTCACAACAACCATCTATACCAGAAACACTCAACTCAGGAACTTTTACGACCGTTTAGCTAATATGCTACATCTAAATCATGCAGAAACGGTCTTTCGGTGAGTATTCGATCAATACAGATCTACAACAACAAAACACGTTCGTGGGTTTTGTCAGTATTATTCTGTTCCGCCGGGCGTTACTGTGTGATATACGCGTGCAGCTTCATCAATGTTCTCAGTAACTACACCTGAATCCACTACCCTAAAACATATGTAATGATTGTATAATAGCATGACGGAGATACTTGTGCGGCTTCCTCAAGGTCATCAGTAAATCGAACATCAACTACCTCACAATATATGAATTTGGTACTAACAGTAGTGGATAATCAGGTTTCTGGTGTTGAGTGTGTGACATTTTGGGACAATATTCCGACACATGAGTCGTTGTCACACATATGTATTGTTCTAAAAGGGAAACATTTATGGGACTAAATTCGCTAAAGGAATGTATTGCATCAGAGAAATTATTCCCGTTTTAGGGTGGATACACACTTGTATGCAATTGCGGTATGAAAAAGCCACGTATTCCATGTATTTTACATGGTCATTCCATTCATTGATAGCATTAATCGCCTGTGCGCGGTCGGTCCATTTCAACTGGCGAGAGAATTGAGCAGTTATAAGCAATTATCAAAATAACTGCTATCAAGAAGTTTCAGGCCAGTCACAAACATCTCTTCCTTCATCGATACTGAAATGAATAAATCCTGTCTGATATCTGTTGCTGTTTTTCACGAGTTTTAGTTCATTTCGAAAAGTGAATTTGAGTCAATCGAATCTATACTTTATTTATTTCTCGTCATTTCTTGGAAACAGGGTCATCCGAAACAAAAATAAAACATCCATAATTCGAAGCTCTTTTTGGACGATTGCGATACCCGAATGTTTAATATCCCACACGCTGACTCCAGATTTGATCTCGTCAAGCAAATCCCGAACTGCTCTCTCACTCCACATTTTGGAAGTGCTGAATTAATACACATGGAAATCGATTATCCCATGTTAAGATACTGTGCAGATACTATGACAGACAATGCATTGAGATTGCACGAATAATTTTAGAGCGAGCACATTTGACAACTTTCAATTGGGATTCACTTGCAAATATCCATTACAGCGCCAATAAAATAATGCAGGTACAGCGTTGAAATTAAAAATATTGACATCAGAGTGGTCAGTATTTTGTGTTCACCTAGGTGGTATCTTATGTGCCTGCAAATGATATGTTCCTTTGCAGAGTACCGATGTGAGTGAGACCGGGTGGTAGTTCTCTGTGTTGTGCACATCACCTTTTTGTAGATGGGATATATGTTTGCACTGCGCCAGTTAGTTGGGAGTTCACTTGTGTCCACTGATAGTTGAAAGATGGCTGTTAGAGCATGAGCTATGTGGTTAGTCCAAATCTTGAGATCCTAGTTTGGTAAACCGGCTGGGTCTGGGGCTTAGGACGTTTTATATCTTTTAGAAGTGTGTATACACCTTCCTCTTTGATGTTGATGTCTGCTATGTCTGGTCCACCACGACATACTGATATCGAACCTGGACCACTATGACATCAGGGGTGTAGCAATGTCATGGTTCCATAGTTATTTGAATGAGCGAAGGCAATACGTTGAATATGGTGGGACTACTTCTAACCTTATGAATATTTCCTGTGGGGTCCCCCAAGGCTCAATTATTGGGCAGATTATTTTCTTAATATACGTGAATGATATGGTAAATTCTACAACAGTGGACATTTTATCGTATGCCGATGACACAACACTATTCACAAGCGGTAAAGATGACCAACTAGTACAAAGTTATGTCAACAATAAATTAGCCAATGTATCCGACTGGTGCTGCTGTAATAAACTCTCAATTGATATTTTAAAAGCAACTATATGCTTTTACACCCCCACAACAATGACAAAAAGTTGAATACTTTGAAATTAAAGCTAAATAACACTCAATTGAACCGAATATGGAATCTTGGACGTGAATCATCGACAAAATTTCTAGGTATCCACATTGATGAGAACTTGACATTCAAAAAGCACATATCCATAATCTGCTCCAAATTATCACAGGCAATCTACTGCATCAATAAGGTGAAACATTTTCCCCAAGTAAAGCATTGAAAACATTGTACTATGCACTGATTCAAAGCCACTTAGTTTATGGTATCAAGAAAATATTCATAATACAAAAAAGAGAAATGCGTATAATATGCAATATGAAGCACAGGAGTCACTCAGATCCACTTTTTAAAAGAGAGAATATCTTGAAAATAAATGACTTGCACACCCTCAATTCCTCCATTTTCATGCATGACTGGTGTTATAACCGACTGCCTGCGTCTTTTGGAATGATGTACAATAAATGAGCAAAATCAGCACCAAGACACCCGAATCCCGTACTGTTAGAACTACCTAGAACTGACTGGTCAGGAAAATTGCCACACCACGCCTTCCCCACAACATGGAACAACATGGAAAAAGACTATACATCTTATCAAAGCAGGCACATATTGAAGAAGCGCTTACAGATAGCCATGCTAAGAAATTACCCATAAAATGTACGCTGTAACACAAAGGATCTCCCGACTGTGCTCTATAAATAATATGAATATTCATTGTTATACTCGATGCATAATCATAATTCCACTCGAATACTTTTATCCATACCAGTGTTCACACTATCGCATTCTCGTTCGTAAACACGCCCCTCATTTTTATTTCTGACTATGACACTATACTACTAGACATACATATAAACATTACATATATGTAATACTCTTAATTTGAATATCCCAACATCTCACTCAACAAACAAAGACTTTCCAGCGATATATATAGATAATTCCTATCTTATTTACTTAACTAAATATGGCGGTATCTTATAATTCGTCTGGATTGGCTCACAACCACACCAATAATTGTTTGTGATATGCCCTAAAACTAGTTTCTAGATAGTTTTGTACATGATAATACATGTACTCTGTACGTATGCGTGGATATAAAATACAAGCCATCTGTGCAATTAATTGTAGTCATACTTGTTTTGGGGGGTAGCAGGAAGACAGCCCGATAGGGCTAGGCTAACCCCCAACAATATATACAACATTTACTGTATTATATGTTACTGCCATTGTATTATTCATGTGGTATATTGTACATAAATTATCCTATCCTATCCTATCCTATCCTATCCTCGCTCACACACATCCCCCCTTTACACACGCAAAGCTAACGAATACTACTACACGAATGCTACTCCGATCTAGCACAATTTAGGCCAAGATGATATCATGCCGACATCTCCAATCAGAGTGCAAGCAAAATGTAAAGCATACATAACCAAATTCGGAAGTTTACAGACGTATGTTAAGGATACAATACAAGTAGAACATTGGCACGGTCACAATCGATTACATACACATCAGTCGTGCGTGCACCATGTGAGCTTACACGAAGATATAATGTACATGTACATATAAACATGTACATATAAACAAAATGCTTGTAAATGCAATCCAAGAATTGTCGGGTAAATGTATCGCCGAAAACAAACTCAATTTTCAGCGACCATTTGGTGTAATGAGTGTAATATTCTAGCGAATAACGCCCACCCGAGCATAGATGTTGCACGTATGAATATTTCCTTTACCTATATATATATAATTATGTATATATATATATATATATATAAGTATACTTCCATGTTTTACATGGAAGTATATTGTTTTTGTGATTTTCTTTTTCTCTATTATTATTATTTGCCTTCTTAGCAATTTGATAATGAGCATAGCTCAGTAAGTACAAGAGCTAGAAAGCTGAAACTTTGTATGTATATATATGTATACAAGCTCTAGTGCTATGGCATATTGAGAATCATGTCCTCACTTGACTTGCAGAGTTATCTCCCTTCAAAAATTATGGAAAACAAGCTATGGAATGGACTGATTCCAAAACTGAAAGAATTTTGAAAATCCATTGAGAAATACCAGAGTTATGCTCATTTGAACTTCAGACACATTTGTGTTTAAGGGTTATGGTGGGGTTGGGGTTATAGCCAGGATTAGGGTTATGGCAACAATAAGGGTTGGGAAATCGATTGAAGGCCAGACAAATCACACGGGACCACCCATTATAATTATACTTCCATGTTTTACATGGCAGTATATTGTTTTTGTGATTTTCTTTTTCTCTATTATTATTCCCTTTTTTTCTTAACAATTTTATAACGAGCAAAGCCCAGTAAGTACAAGAGCTAGAAAGCTGAAACTTTGTATGTATAGAATCTCTAGTGCTTAGGCCTATTGAGAATCATGTCCTCACTTGACTTGCAGAGTTATCTCCCTTTATGTGAAAAATTGGGGTTTGCAGAACTCCGAAAATATAAGTAGTACAACACTGAAATTTGGTCAATAGATACATCTTGATATCCACTGAATCATAAGCATATCAAAAACTTTGTCCGTCTTTCCTCTCCAGAGTTATCTCCCATATATATGTCAACCTCGAAATCTTTCTGATCGCCTGTCCTCACATAGCAAGAAAGATAGCTAGATTTAGTTTCTATGGTAGTGCTGGCCGTTGTCAATATACTACACAATAATATTTTGGGCAGGGTCAGACTCACATATTTTGGTTGGGGTGGGGCGAAATTTTTCCAAAAAAATATTGCTGTTAATTAACACAAAACTCGATACATCGATTCCCTGAATCATGCGTTCGTGCAGGTGAACGAATTTTGAAAATCCCTCGAAAAATACCAGAGTTATGGCCCTTCGAAATTCATATTTGTGGGATTAACTGCTTGTAGCCAGATCTCCTCCGAAATGGTCAGAACTTGTGGCGTATATCATACACACTGTTTATTCCCAACAAATTCGATACATTCGATAACGCGATATAGATATTATGTTCACTGAATCCGTGAACACACGAACTATGAACGAATGTTGTACGTGCTCACATCTCATTCAACAAACTAGCCGTATCAAAGGCGCGGCTATACCTTTCATCACGTCTTATTCAAATGCTGATTAATAAATTTCCCGTTATGCTACACACGAAACGGAGTCGACTTTTGGGGAATCCAGAGTTAAAAACGGCTCCAAATCAACCTGTTCCAGAAAAGTCGTTCATTTTGTTTTCACTTTTTGAAAAGGGCTCCATTATATCAACCTAAATTTTTGGACTTAGAAAATTATATTTTTCTCAGTCAAGTGAAAAGAGCTCTTCAAAAAAAATCCGCTTATATATATAATATATATTATCTATATATACGCCAACAATTTGTCACTTCCCTCTCTCCTTCCTCCGGCTACCCCATCCTCCCCGCGGAAGGAACCTGGCCCCGATTCGAACGCACCCATCTGGCAGGGCAGGATCGTACTCTACTGAGCATTGCTCAGTAAATACAAGAGCTAGAAAGCTGAAACTGTGTATGCATGTATATGTGTACAAGCTCTAGTGCTTAGGCCTATTGAGAATCATGTCCTCACTTGACTTGCAGAGTTATCTCCCTTTTTGTGAAAAATTGGTGTTTTCAGAACTCCGAAAATATAAGGAGTACAGCACAGAAATTTGGTCGATAGATACATCTTGATATCCACTGAATCATGAGCACATCAAAAACTTTGTCCGTCTTTCCTCTCCAGAGTTATCTCCCATATATATGTCAACCTCGAAATCTTTCTGATCGCCTGTCCTCACATAGCGAGAAAGATAGCTGGATTTAGTTATGGTAGTGCTGGTCGTTTTCAGTATACTACAAAAACATATTTTGGACAGGGTCGGACTTACATTTTTTGGTTAGGGTGGGGGCGAAATTTTCGCAATTTTTTTTTTTGCGATGATTTCAACCATTTTTACTACCATCTATCTACAGGACGTACTAATGATCCTCCTGAAAGAATTTTGTAAATCGGTTGAGAAATGTCAAAGTTCCAGACCATCGAAAATTAAATAATCTGGCAAATGAAGGAGCATGGGAGAGGGTGAGACCATACCGGGGAGGGGACGAGACCATGCCGGGTGGCAATGCCATGTCGGGGTGGTGAGATCAGGCCGAGGGTGGTGAGACCAGGCTGACCGTGGCGGATGTAAACGTCAGATTTAGCACCACAAAAAAAAAAAAAAAACAAGTCCAGCGGAATAATATTGTTATTGCATGTTCCTGATGGGAACAGTGATTTGGACCGGAATATACCATTTATCAGTTTCTTTTCCCAACCGTTACCGATCTACAGCATGGACAAGAAAATGTCCTATTTTGGGCGCCAATTCCAATGGGCTAATTGATGAGCAAAGTTAATGCAGGAGCGGGTATGCTGGTATCTAACAGGTAGCCCCCCCCCCCCCCGAAGTTTGACACCTCTACTATAACAGCAACCTGTCCAACATCGAGCGAGCTTAGGGTGGGTTCAGACTTTTTGCAAATTCCAATAATAAGGGGGGAAATTGTCTAAAAAATGAAACATCGAGATACAAATTTTCTGAGTAGTGGATCTGATAGATAGGATCCAAGTGCAACTTATTGATATCTGCTTAATTGGCGCTAAGGTCGAAGGTTTACTCGTGGCGAGGCTTTATAATGTAAATAAGTTTTGTTAAGTGCTGTATCACTAAACTATTTTTCTCGCCAAAACCGACCGGGTTAATGAAGGAGCGTGCTAATGCAGGAGCAGGTACGTCGATATACTTCTGGTAATATCCGAAAGTTTGACCGCTCTACTAACAAAGCAACATGACCAACGGAGAGCTCGTGTTCATGTGGGTTCAAATTGGCAAATTCCAACAAAAACCAAAAGTTGAAAAATACTTCAAAATATCAAACACGGAGATACAATTTTGCTGATGAGCGGGTGTCATAGGGGTTATCAACGCCCAACTGTGGTGCGATTTCTTCAGTTTCGGAGCAAATGGTTTACTAGTGGCGACGCTATATAGCGGAATACGTACTACATGCAGATGAACACAGCCTGCCATCGATATATGGCAAAACTCGAAATTCTCCAATATTCACGTCAAATTCAAACATGCCAATGAAGGAGAGAGTGGAATGCGCTAGCATGTACATCGGTATACAATAGGTACATCGTGGAAGTTTGACTGTCGTGGTTTAAAAGCAATCCGTCTAACAGAGAGCTTGCATCGGTGCGGGTCGAGTCTTTTGGCAAATTCGATTAAATCTCACAAAGTAAAAAAAAGTGACAGGGACTGTGGTGGGTACTATCCACGCGCAAATTCGGTGAAATTTTATAATTTTTCAAATAAATGCGCAATGATTTAATCAGGATTAAGTGCCAGATAATACCCCCGGATGACTGTATACACTAGGATATTTAATGCAGGGAAGGTATGTCCGTATACTGACAGACCGCCCACAAATTTTGACCGCTCTGCTATAAAAGCAACCTGCCCAACGGAGAACTCGCTTACGGATGGTTCAAACGTTTTACAAATTCCACAGAAACTCAAATGGAGGGGGGGGGGTACAAATCGCGAATCCAAATAAAACAAATTTGACGAAATTGCGGTAGTATCTATGTGCAACTTTAGTTCGATTTTCTAAGTTTTTGAGCCAACGACTATATAATGTTACACGGCCGTAGCATTAATATTAATGATATATCTAAAGACTTTCATTGCGTACAATGGTATGTAGTATTTTGCTTTGTACCGTGAGTGCTTCTTATAAATTAACAACCAGGGTCGTGGCGTATTGCATAATATTATTATCATCACAACAATCATAACAAGGGTCTAAGGGCAGCAATCGCCATGACAGTTTTAACAAATAAATCATCATATATCATTAATAATATAACCACAAGTCGAAATTCCGAACTTACAATCCTTGTCTACGATCTTTTTCTTAGTCATTTCTTTTAATTATTTAATACATAATTTCAATATAATATAAAGATTGTGTTCATTAAAAATTAAATATTCCATGGAAGTATAAAATGTCTGTTATTTCATAAATTTAAATCCTAGTTATATATATATTAATTATAAGGAGCAGAGCATCAACAATTGGACCGTATGCACACCTCGATATGCCCTACTGCCCATGGGCATCAAAAATTGTGTCGCGCTTTCCCTGCGGAGTTACCGCCCAAAAATAGGGACACACTATACACCAGGATGAATAAACAGAGCGCTATCATTTTCTTATCACATATTTCGAATTGGAAGAGTGATTCGGACCCGAATATACCGCTTAAACGTTTTTTCTCCCATGCCTTTGCGCTATACGGAGAACGGAAATATTGCACCTATTTTCCCGCCAAATCCAAACGGGCGAATGAAAGAGCAAGGTAATGCCGTAGCAGATACGTCGGCATACTGTAGGTACGCCTCCAAAATTTGACCGCTATACTCTAATAGCAACCTGCCCAACGGAGAGTGCGATTAGGGGTGGGTGTGACTTTTGGAAAATTCCTCACAAATCGTAAAGGGGGGTTCAAACATCGAGATACAATTATTTTTGACTAGTGAATCTCATGGGTAGTGTTCAGTCGCATCTACAGTGCATTTTCGAATTGTCAGATGGAACGCTTTACTCGTGACAACGTTATATAATATAAATATGTATACTTAAGTAGTCTATCACTAACCACCTATTTTTTGCCCCAAATCCAAACGGGATAATGGAGGAGCGAGTTTAATGCAGGAGCATGTACGTCGTTATAACGAACCAAAGCGGACGCTTTGGGTCGTATATAGGCTATATCTGATTTTGTGACGTCACCAATTTTTAAGTAATACGACCCTTGAATTTTGAATTTTGGGGAGCACGAATGTCGCACATAGGATCGCTGGGCCTAAAGCATTATTGTCGTAAAATGCTGTCAAGATGCCAACGCAAATCAGTCGATCTGCAACATTCTCCTACATGTATTTCTATAAACGTCATACAATCATTGATGTACTTTGTTATTTACAAGGGCAAGGAGCCAGTTTATAATGTATTTCTAACAGGTCTATAAACTCTATTTGATTATAATTGGAAACAAATCAAACTAAAGCGCAAGAGTTAAAACAAAGCGTGAATTAAATTGCATGAAAAAGTTTTGTTTACAAATTAAAAAAAAATATTAAAAATATTTGCCCAGAAAATGAATTCCAGCCGCACGAATGCACCTGTAGAGACTATTTTCAATTTTCTATCGGTAGTTTCGCCTTAAAGATCGACGCACTATTCACAAAGTACAAACCGAAACTATAAGATTCGATTGAAAGCTTCAACCAGATTTTTATCGATACTAGTATGATCTAAAAATCGATATCATAGCAAATCATAAAATTGGAAGATAACAAGATATAGTTCCAAACGTATTAACCATTTAAACCCATACTATTCTGTGATTGCATGAAACAAACTATTTATGTAGTTATAGGTATTGAAAATATTATGTATTTCTGCCAACAACGGCTGAACGAGCGAAGAGATATGAGTTTGTGCTATAAATTAGTACGCAATCGCAAAAAGAAAAAAGTCCTGCCACAATTTCGCGAACAAGGTCAGTGCTGGTGATTGTCGTGAACACAACAACTGAGATAAACTGAGCAGGTAAGCTATATGTGCATATTTGTGAACTCAATTCTTCTAAGCATCTGTAGGACTACATGTAGATACTTTTAGCGTGATGACAGGCAAAACTTTGAAAAATTGCATTCCGAAAATTCGATGCACCATGTGGTATGTCATTCTGACTCTGAGCACAGCATACAATTTCTACATGGTGATTTCACTTTGCTGATATTCATTCAACAACCATTGATTGGTTTCAACATAGGGACCTGCGAATATTCAAGATTCAAGTCGATGTCAATATCGGGGACCTAGCTGTTTCGACGTCGACACCAAATATTTTCAAATCGGTGTTACTTTGGTGTAACCTTGTTTTTTGCGTTAGTTAACATATGGCAAATGACCTAAGATCACAAACATTGAAACACAAGGTTGCCAAGTTAGCAAACGTATGTCATTTTGAATGTATGCCGTTCAAAATAGACATGCATTATGCAAAGTAGGCACTTTGATCGCAACCTGTGGCGGTAATTAATCGCCGCATATATTTGTAATCTGTATCGACACTGGATAAATTGTCTACACGGTGCGTGATCGCTAGATGCAGAACGCAATTGATTACCTTGTGTTTAGATCATGTCATGAATAAATGCTATCGACCGTAGATATCATATTCCACCAGTACAAAACCCGGGAACTGTTTGTAAGTTTTGACAGGGAACCTTATAAAGTCAAAATATAACGCGGGGAATATACTTCTTTGTTCATACCTGTTGCTTAATGGTTTATTCATCGGTACGTGAAGTTCCCAGCTCGAGATTAGGCCTGTAACGACACGCTTGGTCACGATACGTATCGCGATACGGGGCAAACGATACGATGCGTGTCACAATACGCAAATTTTATCCCACGAGTAAATAGCTATTCAACACTCCAAATTTGCACAACTCTCAGGTTGAGTTTTAATGATAGTTTTTCTAATATTACTGTGGAGTTTCATAATAGTTTAGTTCTACCGGTATGTGTATGTAGTAATATAGTATGCTCGTACAATACCAGTACAACATGACATATTGATACTGAAGTCGGTAAAATAGTTGAAAAGTTTCTCACTCATCTGTTTATATATCACATAATCACAACAGCTGGCTGAGAATGATGTCGTTTCAAATGGTGCGACATGTTGGTCGTAACACCAGTCTTGTAAGAGGTTGCCGTCGAACATAATTTGCAGATCGTTTTAGTTCTGTCTGTCTTAATGCATGGCTTTCCATCCTCTTCAACTGTGTACGTCCCAAAACCGTAATACTGCCATATTTTCGACCCGTAGGCCGCTGTCGGATTGACAAGTTTTAAGCTTTCTTGAGCAGACATCTTTCCACGGCCCACGTGTTGTTGTTTTGCGCAGACGATATATCCAATATACTAGTATTTGATTTGTTCATCAAATTAAACCAATAGGAGCATGGCTTACAGTCTGAGGCTAGTTTACGGAGGTCAGTCATTTCACTTCCGCCAACGTTTGTGTCAAAGGTCAAAGTGCGAGCTCACGGAAACAAACAAACTTTACAGATTTCCTTCCGATAACACGTAGTAAGCATTCATAGCTTATGGAAACGAACGAGGGGACCCGATTGACTTCGTATGGTAACTGCATAATATGGAAGCGGAACTGTATCATAGTGTATCGAAATTACAAATGAATCACATATGGAATCGTGAATGACGAATCGCGATGAATCGAAATCGCGATAAATCGTTACAGGCCTACTCGAGATTACATTATTTACGTGACTTTTGAGACCCGATTCCATGATAAATATTTATTTTATTCCCTGTCACCAAATTCAGGACGTAAGTGACCGCACCCGGAAGCAGTTCTGATTGGTCGACTTCATGACCGAAAGTATAACTGAATTAAATACAACAGGTGAATTTTTGGGCTGACTTATGGAAAGTTGGTAGCCGAGAGGTAGCATACTGGTCTTTCATGCCAGCGGACCTGGGATCACAACCTAGTCAGAGTATTCTGATTAAAAATCAGAAATCGGCCAGGTACCAAGTTCGGTATCTGCAAATTACAGACTTCTCCCATTACAACATTTGTCCTGGTATATATTCATGGGTGCATCTGTCCACAGATACACATGGACTTTTTTTTACAGTGACAACCGCCTCTCCCAAGTCCACCCACCCTGAGTTTATAATGTTTTACAACTTTTGTGGAGTTTGTGTCTTTGTGGTGTAACTCTTTAAACATGGCCGTTATTTCATAAAAGTGATATTTAACAAAATGACGGGCATCTTAGAATAATCTCTCATTTTCAAAACATACCGGTAAGCATTGGGCACTGTCGTGTTGAATTCCATACTATGCCAACTACCTCGGACAAAATAAGTGTCCATTGGCACTGCAGTGTATTTGCCGTTCGGCCGAAGTGTCAGAGTTTGTAACTGCATTTGAACACCGCGACCGAACGGCATGTACACCACGGCCAAACGACAACTAGACCCCGACTGAGCGGCATGTACACTGTGGTCAGATTTCTGGTTTGTATTGGTTTTTTTTCAGTTTAATGAACGACAACGCGGCAACTACATCATGGCCGAACAGCAAGTACACCGTGGCCCAATTGTAGTTAACCGGTGCAGCCGCGGTGTAGTTGCATTTTGGCTGCGGTGGCAATGCTAACTGCACCACGGTTACTACTACTAGTAAGTGGACAATTGTTCTGTTCAGCAGGGTAGGTGACATAGTAATATTATTATTAACAAAATTATCTAGAATCTACCGTAGATGAACAAATAGCATTGCAAATCTAAAAGCTCTAAATACGTTAATAGGAAGCTACATGTCATGTACTGTGTGCGTTGAAAATTAAGACTCCTATGTTTAGGGTAACCCGCCCGCCCCTACTCAAAACCTGCCGCCAAATTCCATTTTATCGTTTTTCAAAAATTTCCTCCGACTTCATTTTATTTTTTTGTAATTAGGAATTTGCGACAACGGAATTAGCTTAAACAAGTAAACCATTTCCTTGCAAATATCGTCAATTCACGAAAAACGGAAGTGCCGCCATTGTTGTTGTAGTATATTCGTATTCCCTCGTCATTGTTCGGCAAACCTCGCCGATTTCTCGAAAGCGGAAACCAGAAAACACGCGATACTTGTTGCGGAATATGTATTAACTAGTAAATCGAAAGTAACCGGATATTTTGCCGATTGCACATGGCGATTGAATATGGCGGAAACACTTCCGTGTGTGGATAGATCCTGAGTTTTAGCTATTAAACTTCACAAATGCGTTCATATGAATCAGAATAGAAACACCATGGCGCCTGTCAACTATAGCACAGACATGTTGTCGTGCGTGAACCGGTACCACACGGATTCTGAACTGACAGAAAAGGACATAGTAATAAAATGTCGGATTAAAAATAATTCTGACACTTTTTAAATCGACCCAAAGCTCAAAATTCCATTATTATACTTTATCCACCTCTCACCGCATCCACCCTGAAAATTATAAGCCTGACGTAACATGAGTCTGTATGTACCCATGCAGTAGGAGTGGTATGTGCCTGGTAGAACTTAATTTTTTCCTAGTAGAACTATTTCTCATTAAATATTCATTAGTTCTACAGAAAGTCGGACCCGATGAATCAACATCTTCTGTGTCGCAATGATCCGAATGCAACAGTCATAGGGTAATCAATGCACATCTATTGTTCTTGGTGCTTACTTTGTTTTACAGGTGTTAATGCCACCACCGCTTTACATATTGGTTATGCTATGTACGTCACGTTGGGGTTGCCGCATGTATGTGCCATTTCCAATGGAGGAACTCTTGTTAAATTCACCTTCTGAGTTGAATATTTCGCAAAATTTCTTAGTATTCGAGTCGGTGGATAAACAAAATATCATAAGTGTCTTGTGTGGGAAATTGAAAAGTAATATGTCCACTCGTAGGATTTGGCCTGTAATATCCGAGCTTCAGCGTTAACATAAACCGTTTAATTTTCAACACTAGACACTTATTAGCTCAACTTTACTTTGTAAAGTTTGAGCTATTGCCATGGCTTTGTCGTCCGTCGTCCGTGTGTGCGTGTGTACGTGTGTACGTAAGGCGTCAACAATGCAGGCTACAGGTCGTACCTTTGGTCGGATCATTATGAAATTTGTCACAGCTGTTGACATCAACATTTAGACCAGAAAGATTAATTTTGGGGTCATTCAGAAAAAAAACATGGCCGCCAGTGGCCATCTTGGAATTCAAAATTCAATCCATTAGCACGGGCTACAGGCCGTACTGTTTGTCTGATCATCATGAAATTTGTCATGGATGTTAATAGTGACATGTAGATGGGAACGAGTAATTATGGGGTCATTCGGCCCAAAAATATGGCCGCCAGCAGCCATCTTGGATTTTACTCTTTGTATGACTAAATTCTTTAGCACGGGCTACAAATTAATTGTTCATAACACTTTTAGAACTGTAGGTCTAGTTTGTTTCATATATATATTAATGGAAAGCTTTTTCGACATTGATTTCAATTGATTACAAATGTAAATATAAATATTAAAGGGGCACACCAGGTTTGATATATTTTTCTTGTACTCTACATGAGATAAAAAGTTTATGTGTACCGGTAACTACATGTATACCATAGTATGGTACACTAAGTGTCAATGTTTGGCCACTCGTCGTTCGTCCTTCCATCTGTACCGGGTACGTCTGTCTGTCCCTCTGTATACACTTTTGGCATAATGCGATATCTCTAACATTTTCTATTTCATAGAAACCAAATGTTGTACAGTATATACCGGTATATAGGTTTCACATCCCACAATACAGTTCGAGTTCGAATATGGGTTTGATCCAAGATTTTTTTTTACAGAGTTATGGCCCTTTTTACTTAGAATTCACGCATGCTGCAAAAAATCACACATTTTTTTTACTGATTGACAACAAATTTGATATGTGAGATTGTCAGCCCAAAATACAGGTCAAGTTCGAATATGGGTTTGATCCGATTTATTTTAAAGGAGTTATGACCCCTTTTTTTAATTCCAAATTAATTGTATATCATTAATTAGGTGTGATGTCCTGTTTTGAAAATAGGCAGATTTTATTGCAATAGTTGCATGTAATATAATGATATCAAAATCCAATATCCAGACTATATGAGTGTACCTTTAATAGATGTCATTCCAAGCGAAATATGTTATTAATTGAGTGATGACATATGTTACAAAGCTCTAGGGGGTGGTTGTATGAAGGTAAAGATAAACAACCTGCTGGCTGGATAATTATTTATCCTATATGTCAAATTGATTAATGGCTAAACCATTGGATCTCACAATGAGAGGTCCTTGCGTGAATAGGGACAGAGTTATGAGATTTAAAACGACTCACCCCACCCCAAATACTTTAACCCCTTATTAAGACAAATTATATAATATGAGCTTTTGATTTTATGTTTAAGTACTGATATATGTATTACTGTGATCATATATTTGACCAATTATCAGTTATAGCTAATCGCTATCGCTAAGGTATGGGTTAAACATCTGCCGATCGTGATCGGCCTCTCGTTTTATATTTGGTTCAAATAGGGGCAGAACTATGAGATTTACCCATATGTACCGTATGTGCACTGTTAACCTTGTGGGTTGATTTATGAGCTGGGTTTAGAACCACATAATTGGTGGGAGGGTTTCTGGGATTGACCCCCCTAACTTTCGTATTCAGTGTAAAATATGTTGTAACTAGACCAACAAATGGCCACATTTAGAATATGTCTAACTTTATGAACTTGAAGTACCAGTTGTAAAATTATTCAATCATGTGAGATTGAAGCCACATGGACATCCATGTTGGTCGGTTGATAGAAGTTTATCGTCGTTTCAGCTGCTATGCCATATCACAACATCAGTTTTACTGGTTGAATGACCACACTAAAAGTTAATTGCCCCACCCCACCAATCGGGCACCCATGTTAGTCAGCTTTGGTTCGTTAATTAAGCTAGCTTATGTTCATATTACTGTAGATACGCCTCCAAAATGTTCCCACTGTACTATAAATGCAACCTGCTTAACGGAGAGCTTGCGTCGGGGTGGATTCAGACTTGGCAAATTCCACCGAAAACGAAAGCGGAAAATTACTCCAAAATTCAAACATTGAGATAAAAACTTTTTGACGAGTGGACATGGTTATCAGTATATACGCGCAACTAAAGTATGATTGTATAAGTCTTAGAGTCGACCGTTTACTCATGATAGCTGTAACGTTGTTAGCGGGTGATATAGATTAAATTCGAACTCACTCTTCTTTACGCCAAATGTAAACGGGTTTATCAAGGAGAATGGCTAATGCATGAGCAGGTACAACGATATACCATAGGTACGCCCCAATGATTCACTGCTCTACTATGAAAGCAACCTGCCCGACAGAGAGATAATACGCCCTCGGAGGGTCGAGCCTTTTGGCAAATTCTACCGAAACTCGTAAAAGGGGAAAAAAGGGAAAATAGTGTTTTATATTTTGAACACTGCATGTGTTTGGTAGTAAATACGGACACCATTAGATTTAGAGCGGACGGATAAGCACTCAGCTAGCATTATTGATTGTGATATAGTCATCATTCGATTACAGTAAACGCTATTACAAAGACGTTAATGCGTAGCGATGAAAATACTGAAATACTAATTAATTAATTAACTAAGCGGTCTTTACTCCGCTATTAAAACTAAAAGATTCTGAATCCGAAACTGAAAAAACTATCCAATAAATGCGAAATAACAGAGCTATGGTACATTAATATGCTTTACACCCTTTTGAGCTACATGTCGATTACGATATAATCAGACACGCGATATTTCGTGACAATTGAACAGGATTTGGACGTCCTGGGGATTGGTTATAATTAGCCCTAAAATGTATCCTTACCGAATAAAATTAACTGATTGGCTGGGGTGAATGGCGGCTCAGTTGGTCAGGACATGATGCATTAGACTGGCATTAATCACCCACGCTGGGTCGAACCAAATGACATAAAACTTTGGAATATATATCTTATTTAGAAATGTCAATGTAAGTCCGCAATCAGATCACAAATCACCAATATGCATTCGCATGAAGAGGAACACACATATACGCATAACACACACATGGAATCGGATACCATGGAAGTATATCTGATTCCGTGGAATCTGACCTCTAGTTTGTAATTGTTATTTAATCAAGTTTCCATCACAATATTTCAACATAGCTGCTTCCAATAATTGGAAAATTTACCTACTAATTTCGAATTTCATCTAATATATCTGCTTCCCCAGCCCTACCCAAGATTTCGAGAATGAGTAGATAAGTAATTTGTTTTATTTCGTGTGTAGAAAGTTTCTTTGAATAGATTTATTGACATTATATGAGGTTCCATACACCTATTCCAAATTTGAGCTACGTATTTAAATATAAAAAGAGTAAACTATCAGTGCCGTTTAAGTCATTTAAATTAGTTATTATTTACCTGATGCAAACACCATCAATTGCATGACATTATCCTGATAAAGTTACCTATATCGTTTATGTTCATAATAAACACTTTATTGCTGCTATATAGCCTGCTAAGTATTATAGCCCAAGTCATCTCAGATCAAGGGCACCTATCCCACGACCGTCCCCATGCAAATTACATCTGTGTACCAATGTTCCTACATCTTCTGACCTGACATCTTCTAACATGCTCTCCATTGATCATCCATGTTAATATAATTTAGTAGTCCATTTAAGTCAACTGGGGTGAAAGACGCATATACCATGATATTCCCCTGGTCAGATGACCCCAATGTGTACCAAATTTACTAGATATTGTCTCAGCTGATAAAGAATGCTCTTTGTTGCTCATATATGAAAATATATTTTTTTTAAGTTCCCCGTTATGGTCAACGACCTTTATCTAATGATACTCCATTTTTCGATATACACATGAACACCAATTTCCAGGGTCTAACCAAAGTGTCGTATGAGGTCAACCGTCAAAGGCACATCATTCCAAACCCACTCCTCGGTTCAATTTACCCATGTGAGTATTTTTTTAAAGATCAGATTCCAATAATTTTTGGGTATATAATTAACTATTTAGTTAGGTTAATTGTTAATGCCATTTTGACTCACCGATGCCAATGACACCTATCTCATTAAAATTCCCCGAGCCAATTGGCCCATGTGTACACATTTTCAGATCCGAGAATCCAGTCGTTTGGGGAAATTTGGTCGGTCATATTTAATGAACAATGAGTTATATTAGTATATATCTATCAATACTAATGAAACTAAATTGTATTGTTTGTTGGTTTGTTTGCTACTTATAGGCGACAAACGGCTGGACGATCGGATATGGAAATTTGCATGTCAGGGTGATTGGACCTGGAAGCGTTATTGGGTAAGTCTCGTTCACCTCATATGTCTTAATATGACACTACTAATTATTTATTATGATTGATTGATTGATTTATTTATTATAGTGATAACAAACATCCGGCCCAGTTTAGCCTTTTTTGCTGCTGCCGACATTCTCGGTTTGTTCTGGGGATCTGCATTCATACTGTCATCTCCACTAGATGTGGAACTAGCGGACGGCGTTTTTTTTGTCTGACATTTGACTGACCTGGTAGTGCGAAATTAGGGGTCGCAATTGTAGGCTGGGATAATAGGCGAATATCAGGATCAAATAAACAATTATTTCTAAATTGTATGCATCAGTACGTGTCTTTTATCAAGTTTATCAATTGCATGTAGACTTTCTGTTGTTTAACGTCGAAGTAACGAAGAAAATGACGAATTGTACTTCCCACCAAAATTTTAGTGACTTGTTTACGTCGCCATCTTGATCTTCGGTATATAAATATTAGAACGTCAGTTTGTCTATAAATGTTCGATATAATATAATGATTAGAGTATATCTTGTCGTTGACTACGCGAATGTAGTGGCCAGGGCGACTGGTGTAGTTTACTCGCCTTCGGCTCATGAACTACACCATTCCCAGTGGCCACTACATTCGCGTAGTCAACCTCAGGCCATGCTCTATTCGTATACTAAGCTTTAAAATAAATTGACTTGGGGTAATTTAATGTACTCACCATTATTTGTGCTCTAGATCGGTAAGCAGACTATTCAACCACCTACATGTTTCTACGGACACAAATTCACACAATCCACTGCAGTCAAGAATATACTGCTAGAGACCAGTCCTGCTATTCATTACTAGATTCACTGAATCTCAACGTAGGAGGTTTGGTCCTGGTTTTCTCTGTATGATTGTGTGTTGCGTTCCACAAGGGGGTGAGTGTCAAAACATGGCTGGAAAAAAACTCTATGAAATGGAAAAACATTTGGGGTCGGGGAGGGTGGGTCCAAAAAAGTGGTCATCGGCAAAAAAGTAGCATATGTGTCTGGATTTTGTTCCCACCCCCCCGGTCCATCCGCACACATTCAGCTGTCCAATTTTTAAATTGTCTGTGGGTCGGATGTTGTTTCACTCATCGTCGTCACCACTGTTGTCATTCCGTTTACGATCCTGCTTTTTAACTATTCGCACGTTAGCAGTAATCCCGAATGAATCACCAGATGGCATCTCCCGGAGGAGCGTGCGGGCATTAAGTTGAATTAGCCTCTCGGTGTGTGTTTTGCTGGATCGTATATGCACGTTTTTATATGTCTGTACATCACATAGAGATGACTTGTCCTTCAGAATTTTCAGACGCTCTGCTGCGATCACCTCGTCTCCTGTGTGATTCTCACCCAAACTTGACACAAGTTGTTTGGCTTCAGAAAGAACATCCTCTTCTGGCGACTCCTTCAGATTATTCACGATAAGTGTCACTTCGACATTGTTGAGTGGATTACTGACTGCTGCATTGGAACCATTGTTTGTCCACTCCATTGGACTGTTTCCTGATTGCTGAGCATGTTCTCCTCAAGTACTGTCGATCACTCTTTGTTGTTTACCAATATCTCGGTCGATATCTTGTTTCAGAAATTTAAGTTTATTGTCAAAGTTTTTAGTCAGATCGTCACGTATTTTGTCGATCATACTTTCCAGTGTGCGTTTTAGTGAATCTTGGCCACTTTTGAGTTCTTTCATTGTATCCAGGACGAGTTTCAACTGGCCCAACACAGTGCCTCCATTTTCATCGTCACTGCCAGTATTCGTTCCGTTGTCCATCTTGCCTTGTTTATTTGTCAGTTTCGGGGTCTCCCCTTCTGATGACCGTTTGCATTTCTCCCTGTCCTTGTTCTTTGGCATTTCTGGTCAGCATATAATACAGAGACATGTACTCACAGTGTCCATTAAGCACAGTCAGATGAATATTTGTAGCATATATCCGATATATTTTCACATTTGTTGAAAAATTATCGAGAGCGAAAATCAAAACAACCTATTCTCACGCATGCGCATAAATCTCTATATCTATTATATATATAATTTGGTTAGAGGCGACTAAACGGTTGGACCATCGAAGCAGAACATGTATACATATGGGTAATTTGACCCTGTTAATCTTGTTATATAGATCCCGTTGACATGAGACGGCTTAAAAGGGCACTAATAATTAATTGAACTGAATAATTATAACTATACATAAATGGTTGCAATATGGTCGGTGGAAATTGAAACAAGGGGATAAGTGGACCCGTAGAACGTCATGAGATATATGCCGTTGACCTCAGACAACTTAATTGGGGAATATGAGCAATAAAGAACGTTTCTCATCAGTTTATAACATATGTAGCAACATTGATACAGATGGTCACCTGAACTGGGCATTCGGATGACTTAAAGGGGGGGGGCTAGTTGTTTATTATTAGCCCAGACGCTATGTGTGAAATTGGTGCAAAAAGTTAAATAACTAGGGGGATGCCATGAGATACGTGTTGTTGATCTCACATGACTTAAACAGGCACTAATAATTAGCAATAACTTTGTCTGGAGAGTCATGCAATATGCTGTTTACCCCAGATGACTAATACTTATTAAACTGACCTGAAGGGCCACTAATACATTACACATTCATGATTCTTCACCCAAGGAACTCAGGGTACCCCTGATAGTAGATATATCTAATAGCATATAATTAAATTTAAAGTGATATAACATATAGGGTCAGGCATAACAAAGTGTTGATAATGATCCAAACTTCTCTATAACAACGCCGTTGCCTCATACGCCCGTCTGACTAGAAATTCACCCTAACTGCCTGAGTTCCTGGCCTTCATTATCAAGATGCATTACATGTATTAACGTATTAAATAATGATATTACTGATCGCAAGTGCCCCCCCCCCCCCCACAAACTCAATGTATCACTATACCTGATTCAGGGACGTGGCTAGAAGGTCTCAGCTGGGCACGTACACCTTGAAATTTTCAAATGCACCCCTAGTAAATTAAATTTTCACCCACACCTTTTGTTGGAATTTCCCCACTGGCACATCTCAATTTAAGCTTTTAAACTGTTGGCAATTTCGTTCTCTGAACTCCTATAACGTTGGGGCATATCTAAATGATTGCCATGCAATCAAAACACCGGCGACAACCACGCCCCTGATCTGAGAATTGAAAGCTAAACCAGTTTTATGCGTGGGAAAAGAACGGGTACATTCAACAGCGAACTCACTGTACTAATTCACTGAACCCCGGGAATCAAATGACAATCTTGCTCAGATACACGAACAAGATTACTCACAAATTGAAAAATGTGCCATTAACCTCACCAACGGATCCACCGGGGCCCCTGCATATATGGTATTTGGTCCGCTTAATGTCTTAAATTAGCTAAATTGCCATCATATACATAACATCATTGGTAAGGCCCTGAAGGGGCATCAGAAAAAGATTTGTCAATCAGTGCATGTATTAAACTAAAATATACCGCCATTCCAGGGGAATACTAGCTTATTTTCATACAAAAATAACTTTCATTTTATTAGGGAAACCGCTTATCTTATCTTTAATCTTTGTCCAATAGTTTACGTATAATGGCAATGCCTTTTAATAATTATTTGGTACGATAAAACAATAGTACGTTTATAATTAATCGATGACGTCATACATTGTAAGTGGGAAATGTTTTGCAACGTCATTACCACTGGCTTCGTACCCGGCGTAATATAACAACCCAAAACTTCGTAACTTCTTTCTACGCGTTAGACAACTTCGCCGTCCGTTCTAACACCGCCGTAATATTGGCAACGGCACCTCTGTGCCAGGGAACACGTCGCACTGGTAAATAAACTTATAATTACGTCAGCTAAACAGCTAAAGTTGATTATATCCATCAAATATACATTGACTGCCAACGACTAAGTCGCACTGACCGATGCATGACATTATGTTA